>CM067854.1:27033653-27673076 GCA_034642435.1 Megalocaria dilatata
TTCTAGATTTTTTTTAAACCAACTTATTTGTATTTACCTTTTTCTATGCCCATATCCAATTCAAATTATATGACGGCCATATTACTTTTGAGTGAAATATATCTTGATTCAGTGATATAGCTAACAACACTAATATGTTGTAAAGGAAAAATATGTTGTAAATGTTGAAGCATGTCTGAGATATCATTGTAATGGACTTTTCCATGTATTTTTCAGTTCTCAGTAAGAACTGTAAGGCAGTCAACACCACAATTTTAAACCCACATGTCCATCTTTTGGGAGAAGATGCAGCCTGTATAGCCTATGTCAGGCTCACCCAGTACTTAGACAAGTAAGTTAAATGCATAATTTATATTTTTCACCTATATATCGCATATTTCTTGATGTCCAGACAAATTTAAACGGCCTACGTTATTATCATTGGAAGAAAAAAAAGTCAAAGCTATTTAATGCATTCGGATGATGCATAATTATCCGCTGTTTTTTCATCTTCATCCCTTATCGGCGATGGATTCGAGGATTTGACGCTCAATATGCAGACGTACATTATCAGGGTAAAAGAAAAATGGTTCCTTTTACGCGGTCTTTTCATGTCGATTGCTGCGTATAGACGTTCACTTGAGTCAGGTAGACGTCATTGTCGATAATCTTTTAACGTTTCAGAAGAGCAGCCCCGATTTATCGCCGTTGACAAAATTCATCATGAGAAGTGTTTATTCATTGCTTTGCAGCAGTTCGTAGAAAATTCTGATACGATCTGCTTTGTTGTTGTCAGATATTTTAAGGGCAGTCGATCGAGCCAATTTCCCTTTCTGCGTTTTTTGAGATAACGCAGGATCATTGAGGGTCGATATTGAAGTGTTCAGTAAGTTGTCAGGCTTTCGTTCAGGAAAAATTAAAACTCTAAGATCGATGGTTTTTAAAGCAAAGAGAAAAACATATTCCAGTCACAGGTTTTATGATTAAAGAAAATGTAGAAAAATTGCACGAAAAATACATAGGGACTCCATGTTTCAATGCGAGCAGCGGGTGGTTGCAAAGGTACAAGAAACGTTTTGGAATTCGATATCTAAAATCTCAGGAGATAAACTAAAAGCATTTGCTCGAAAATGTAGATGAACTTCAGCTGTCGATGGAGCAGATTTATAATTCTGATGAATCTTCTCTATACTGGAAATTGCTTCCGAACAAAACATATTTAGGTATTGAGGAGAAGAAAAACAGAAAAGTAAAGGTTACCTTCCTAGCCTGTACAAATGCAGCCGGCAATCATAAACTGAAGCCACTAGTCATTGGAAAATAAAGAAATACTCGATCGTTCCGTGATTTCAATTGTTCAGTACATTACAGGAATTCCGAAACAGCTTGGATTCATATTCAGGGAATGCTTCTTTAAGATGGTTATTCCAGAGGTTTAAAATTTAAGGGTATTAAGCTGGATTCATTGTTCTAGGTTCCTAAGAAATCCTCGATTGTTCGGTGATTTCAATTGTCCAGTACATTACAGGAATTTCAAAACATCTTGAATGACTGGATTCATATTCAAGGAATGGTTCTTTAAGATGTTTATTCCAGAGGTTTAAAATTTAAGGGTATTAAGCTGGATTCATTGTTCTAGGTTCCTAAGAAATCCTCGATTGTTCGGTGATTTCAATTGTCCAGTACATTACAGGAATTTCAAAACATCTTGAATGACTGGATTCATATTCAAGGAATGGTTCTTTAAGATGTTTATTCCAGAGGTTTAAAATTTAACGGTATTAAGCAGGCTTCATTGTTCTAGGTTCAAGAATTCTTGACTGACAAAAAACTTCCTGCTAAAGCATTTCTTTTGCTGGGCCATGCACTTACTCATCCGCCAGCAGTGGAGTTAAGAAGTGCTGATGGTTTAATCTTCGTTATATACATGCTACCTAATATAACACCTCAGCTTCATACAGCCCATGCACCAGAATGTGATAAGGCTAACAAAACTATTCTACTGTAAGAGTTTGTTGTCACGCATCCTAAATGACAACGTAAACTGTTTTGGAGTGGCATTAAAATATCTATCTTTAAAATATGCAATTGTTTATTTAATTTTGGCATGGAATTCTTTGAGGCTGGATGTTATCGAGAAATGTTGGGAGTAAAATACTATCGCCATTGGAGGAAACACCAGACTCCAATGATGAAGAGACATTCTCTTATCTTTATTGAAGTTGCTATGGTATAATATGGAAATGGACCATGTGACGATAGAAATTAAAAATTTGCTACGTCATGTAAATCCTGATGTTGAAATTGAAGCAGCTGATATTGATGAGTGGAACAGAGATTACGTGCAAGATGTGGAGGAAGCTGAAATTTTCATTGAGGATAATGATGTACCAGATAAATATTTAGAGAATAATCTACAAGCCTTTACTACATCTAATACATTAAAATCATTGATGAGAATCGTATTGATTACTCCACACTACTAGTCTTACATAATTTGAGACATACGATGGTTCAGATGGGTGTAGAGAAATCACAGAAACAAACAATAATCACCTCACTTTTTGAGAAAAAAACTTTGAAACATCAAATTTAGGTGGTAAAAAATGTATCATATCAAGTAGAATAAACTGTTGTTCATTCCAGAAAACAATGATGTTTCTTTTAAGCTATAGTTCACTATATCGAGAGGCTATGTATATTATATAGTGAAAAATTTTCAGATTTCTGATATTTTTAATTTTATCAACATTTGAAAAGAGCCGTATATTAAAATTTTAATATTTTTTTTTACCTTGGCCAAATCTTAAAAACCTTCGAAGTAATTGATTTTATTTCAACTTATTTTCAGACAAGGTCAAGCTCACACCCACCAATCAGAAGAGAGCCGTGTTTGGCACAAAAAAGACAACAAATGGCAAAATGTGCATTTCCACAGGAGTGGCAGCACTGGAGGGAGTGCATTTGGATTCAGTAAATAGTTTACCTAAAAACTTTGTCTGCTTCTTGTGTGAAAAGTGATAGTTTGATCAAGGCCGTGGAAAAGATTATGAAGATTGTATTAGATTGAATCTATTCACATGTGAACACTTCGTATTTTCCTGGTCAACTTTTTATTAGCCATATTTAATGAATTGTAAATTTTTGAATTACCTCTTCATATTTTGCTTGAATGAACGAACATTTGAGAATAAGTTATTTAATCCCTTATCATAATGTAACGAAAAAAATAGTGTGATTCTGCCAGATACTTTCAACCAAATATGCATTCGAAGAAGTGCTTGATAAATCAGACGAGGCAACTATTTCCAATTTCCACAAATCTTATATACAGATTCAACTAAACTTCCGAAAATCATAACATATCTGCGGATTTTTGAAACTGTATTTATTAGAGAATAATTCAAATTATATTAACGAGATATAAAATAATAATGTATCTGTAATGAGTAAAAGTTGTCTATTTTCAGTGATACTCACGTACTTCTTGTTGCACCGTTGAATCCATTATTTGTTGGTTTTCCTAAAATTTCATAGATTTCACATTAGTGTATCAGAAATTTACGGACTGATGAAACATTTTTCTTCTTTTTGAAACAGATTATCTTTAAATGTGTATTGATGATGTATTTTGTTCAGATATGTGCTGTACTTATTCGTTTATATTGAATATTCCTATAGTTGATTCTCTTGGGGAACTTAAGCACAGGGACTTAAATGATAAAAAAATAATAGTAAAATTTGTACTTCATAAGGTTACATTTCAGAGGACATTTGTCCTGAAACTTCATTATTAAGAATCCACCAAAATTAATATTGATCAACAGAGTGAATCATTTTACTTACATAGAATCTTCCTGAATAAACTTCATGAGCTTAATTTCAATCTTAACAGTTAATGATCTCTTTTAATATTGCCGTCAGGTAAGATGGGATCTACAAAAACAAATAGCGTAATGATGAATAGATAAAGTTAAACTTATAACCATATATGCGCAATTCTTAATAAACACAAACTCTTGAAATTGTTTTCACATAATATATGAATACTGTGTATTTGAAAATTTAATATTGAAAAGAAATCTTACCCAAATGGTTAAATAATTCATTTATTCAGTTAGCAAATTATCAATTTGGGCTAATATCCTATAACAATGGTACTTATGAAATGGGACAAATTTTACCTTTTGCTTCCAGGATATTGTGCCAATTGGTAACTTGAGAAATAAAATATTTATTAATTTACTATAAAGATGAAACAGATGTTTTTATTGTTAGAAACTGAAATCGCTTTTTAGATTCAAGCTACAGTTTCAGGAATTTGTCCCAATTCTACAAGTACCTTCGCAATACCTAAAATTTAAAAAATATCAACTGCTATGTTAAGAACATTGGAGTACTTCTTACAGTAAGAATATTAATGATTAATAGTTGAGATAAAATGTTTCCTTCTAAAATATGACAGATATAACTAACAGTTCATTACAAAAACTTGAGAAATATTAAGTTATTCCGAAATTGGGGCCTTCCAACTGCCTTCAATCCTAGGTAAAGTAGATCCATCATCTCATAATTAGTTTCACCATAGGGTCATTATTTCATAAAAATGATAAATCTTGGAATGAATCTAAAATTTCACATTTCAATTAATCCTTGTACTGGAATGTAATGGTCATAACTTTAAACCAAGACATTTCAATAAAAAAAAAATTAAATTCAAGCTTCATAATCAATCACAATCAAGTTAAAGCTTCAACATAGTTCTTGTAACTTTTAAAAGTGATACGTAACTAGAAATAAAGAAAGTGGAATCTCCTGTTTTCAAGAAGTTAGTTAGGAAGTGCTGATTGTTAAAATAGATTCAAATAATGACTTCTAGGGAAGATGGAGAGATGCGACAGCCTCTCATTTTCATCTATTTGAGATATTATTCAAACTTTCACAATTTCACCACATGTTAGTTAGAAAAAAATGTGGATCTAGATATTCAATTTCATTCATTATGGATATAGGACTGTATAAAGTTATTGGAAGTTTGAAAATGTTCTATTTCTACATTTATTCTGATATAGTTTATATTCGAAATTGTTCTGGTGTGACTGACAACAAATAGATGTAATTATAAACTCGGAGAAAATTTGCTCTTCAATTATGTATTCGCCTATTCAATATGATCACTAGTCACTTCTGATATTGATTCTTTATTGTTGGAGCATTGATCTCCAGATTTATTCACTGTCAATATTGAATTGTATAATATAAGAAATATATTTAATGTTCAACTTTTTGCATTTAACGAATTTTAGACTTTCTGCTTTCAAGTGATGATATTTGGTGGGATTATATTCAACGACAAGTAACGAATGAATTTGAAACATCTGTTAAAACGGACTCATCCAGTATCGAATACCTAGCACATAACTAATAGATAGTTGTTAGATTCGTCGTTAAATTCATTGAATTAAACCACGAATTTTACAAATTTTTTATGGGAATCCTTTTTACCTATACCATTTCTCAATGTGCAATATTATATTCCTTAAGCATATTATGTAATTTTTAAATGAATCATTTGGAATGATGCACAATTGATTCTTATGACTACTGAAATTCTACAGAGCTTCATTATTACAAGTGGTTACTCTCCAAAAAAAACATAGAATACTTTGGAGTAATTTTTCTCTAAACCCATCAGCTGATTATATTAACCTTCCTGAATGCAGGTAAAACCACTTGAACAATATTGCCTCTCTGTAGAAGGCCTCTCTCTAATTATACTTAAGTGAAGTGCGTTTTTCCATTAATACATAAATTGTGAAAAGTGAGAGTGAATAAAATTATATAACAAGTGAATCAGAAATACATGTTTCTTTTGGGGAATGTTGTAATTTATTTTTTCAGTTACAGCATGCCACCACATGGAAATTCTAGAAGTCTGAATAAATGCCTTTGAAATCTACAGTGTTGAAAAGTACACAGAATTCGTCAATAATATAGAAAATATTTATTATTCATCCAATTTTGTATATCGCCTTCAAAGTAACTTTTCTCGGAAACAGTTCTCTTATGTCAATGAGTAATCCAATCATCAACACATTTTCAGAAATCGATTTAAACACCTTCGCGAATTTTTTTTTGTGTCTTCATCTACTAAAAACAGGTCGCCCAGAACCGTATAAGAGTAATACGCTGGTTGTTTGAAAAGATTTGTTTTGTTTTTGGCAAAAAATTCTTTCACAGTGATCGTATTGTGAGATTAAGGGGTCAAAAAAATGTGTAAACTTTCGGATGTTTTGTTATAAAACATAATAATTTCTAAAAATTTGTTCTAATTATGATCAACTACAAAATAATAATAACCGAAACAGTTCAATATCCAAAAAACTTTAACAGTATCTTCATTTTCGATTTGATTTGCATTTCAAACTCGTAAACCTGCGTTGTCTCATTACCACTTAGAATGCGTCTTATGAATGTACAGAACGGACTCATTTTGACATGCCTAGAGGGTCATTTTGGCATGCCTCCAGGGACCTTTAGGCGATTGAATTGAGTGGAAAATTCAGATCTTTTGGTACAGGTCAAGCATTTCAAGCCCCAACAATTATTCAAAATGGTACGAATTGATACATCTAGCCTCTGAGGCAATACCGTTGGCTTAATCGTAAAGAAAATAAATATTAGCCAAATGCAGGAAAACTCAAAAAGTTCAAACTAAATAATTGGAATATATATGTAAAGAAACATTTGCTGAAAAACACACCCACCTCAGTTATATGATAAAGGAATGCTATAACTGTTATTAATTTTTATAATGCTTTAATTTTCTTTGAATGATTGCTATAATCTCACAGAACTTTAGCATGTGTTTTTGAATTTTTAATTTTTTTCTTTAGTGAGTATATTAATGAGAGTAAATATTTTTAATGAACAAATGAACATTGCAGTGCCCCCTTTATTCTTTTT
This sequence comes from Megalocaria dilatata, assembly GCA_034642435.1. Lineage (NCBI taxonomy): Eukaryota > Metazoa > Arthropoda > Insecta > Coleoptera > Coccinellidae > Megalocaria > Megalocaria dilatata. The sequence continues at coordinate 27,040,599 of CM067854.1, forward strand.
GTAGATTCCAGAATAATTTTTTAGGTATTTGATCAGACAGACATTCATTTTGAGTTTGAAAATGGAAAACAATTTTTGATTTCTGCTGTTATTAAAAATAATAAAGACCTGATTTCTATCCCGATACTGTAACAGCTAAACAGGTGAATTTTTTTAAGTTAAAGATGCAACTCACACAGGCAGGGCCGTCTTCAAAAAGTCGATAAAATCACAGAAATAATCGAAGTTTGCCAGAATGATAGTAGTCGTAGCATCGCCGAAATGCTAAAAATCGATCATAAAACAGTTTTAATCCATTTGCACAAAGCTGGATTCAAAAAGAAGCTCGATGTTTGGTGCCTCACCAAGTAGCATGATAGATCGATTTCCACCTGTGAAGCCTGGGCCAAACCGAATGAAATCGACCCATTTCTTAAACGGATGTGACTGGAGATGAGAAATAGGTCACGTACGACAATATTGTGCGAAAACGATCGTTCAAAGCGGTGAATCAGCTCAAACCGTGGCCAAACCAGGACTAACGGTTAGGAAAGTTCTACTATGTATTTGGAGGGACCAGAAAGGAATAATTTATTATGAGTTGCTTCTATATAGCCAATCACTAAATTCGTATCTCTGTTGCCAACAACTGGCATTTTCGCGCATTGCAAAACTTCCTGAGTGATAAGAAATTGGCATCAAGAAAAGATTGTGAAAATCGATTGCCAGGGTTTTTCGTCAATAATGACCAAGTCTTCCAAGAGTGAGGCATTATGAAGCTTCCTTGAAAATTGCAACAAATTATAGAACAAAACGGTGCATATTTGACCCAAATCGGACAATCCGAAACATTTTAAATAAAGTCTTAAAGTTTACGCAAAAAATAATGGATTTTTTCCCCAATCTATTATAAGTTAACATGCAGTACTTGACCGCATATGTGTCCAAATAGAAATATCATTCCAGAGAAGAATTAGGGAACATGAAAAAGTTCAATGAATAACTAATAATATTCAACAAAATAAGAAAAGCGTTCAAATGATGTAGATGTAACATAACGACAGAAAAATTCATGTATAATATCATGAAGATAAATTACGAGAATTTCTAGGAAGAATTCTAAGAGCTTGGGTAGGCAGATGTGTCATACTTCGAAATTTTGAATCAGTGATCGATTCCAAGCATAGCCTGATTTTTATTCATCATATTTAGCTTCTTGAAGAAGTAATTCATAAATTTCAAATTCTCAGGAGAAATGGACTATTGGACAAGCGTGCAAAAGCTTTTGACTTCACATCAGTGTTTTTCACCATTTTTTGTACACGTTAGTAGGTATTAAAAATTTCTTTGTATAATTGGTAGCCATACGAACCTCATAAATTCGTTATATAATGAAACAACTGAAAATTGTGTCTTAAAATTCATCTTTCAAGAATCTGCATTTTAAACTTTCATTTCATTGCTTTTAGTAGACTACTCGTCATACGTTCCTTTTAATGCTCCCAAAATTTGTCAGTACTGGATACTGTGCTTGGCAGAAATGAACAAGAAATATGGCCATCTAATAACTTGTTATCTCTTTTTGTTTTACTGCAAGTTATAACTGAACTCCTCCTATCCTCTTCGTCAAGCTGGTCTCTCAGTTTAATAATGTCAATTCTCATATTTCACTTGCGCGGTTTCCTTGGCAATGTTGTTAGTGTTTGATGTTGCTGTTCTATATATGTTGAGCATTATTGCCAAGTGATCTATTATGTCCCACATGACTAATTGAAGACAACTCTCATTTGTCAAGTGAACCCCTTTTGACAAAAGTATTATCCATACAGTTTGACAAAATAGGTCTTGTGATGGAATTTATATATGGTTTCCAAGTTATGCCATGAAAGCATATTGGCAAAGTCATGCAAAACTGTTTATCATTGAGGGAGGTGTGGCTTCAGAAGTTGTGGCAAATGTTAATTGGCAATTATTTTTATACACATTTATCTACCATAAAATTGTATTATTTACTCAAAATATTGATTGAATAAATAATATTAGTGTTTTTTTACATATGGTTAAAAAACTTTATTTTTATTAAACCTACTATTTGTCAATCTATCTACCTTTCCAGGAAGATTATTAGAACTGAAAGTGAATAATAGATTATATCTCAAAAGAGTACTCACGTGAACTTCAAATAACATTACTTTTTTTGTCTTTTGTCACACTGTAAGCCTTTTGGATACTCTTAAATGGAAAAATTAGTACTTGAGCGATTTTCACTTCGTATATATAGAATAGAATGAGATAATATAAATTATTAATTTCATTCCTTCTCACAGATCTTATGGAGATGTTTGGTTCACTAAAGTTCAAACAAGATGGCTAAACTTATCTAAATATTTTTTATGCTGTACATTAGATCTGAAGCTATCCCGATTATTTCAATAAATCTGAAATTTTTATATGTTGCATTTAGATTATCATTCAGTACAGTTAGCAGAAACAAGGATCTACTGAGATACAACAGAGGTAAATCTCTAAGATCCTTGTTCTCTATTTCCCTAATTTCATTTTTGTGGTACAGATCAAAATATAGAAAAAGTTTCAAAGACTTCAAATTGAAAACAAGACCTCTGAAGAACATCAATGACAAATGTCATAAATTTGGGATCTAGATAAAAATTTTCCAGTGTTATTGTCTTCTTTCAACATGAAAAATCAGTTCTTTTTGTCAATGGTGCTATTATAGTGAATTAATGTACCCTAAGTAAAATATATTATCTATTAGTATTTTATGTGTATGCTAACTTATACTCTTTCTTCATTTGGCTGACATGCCCAAAAATAACAATTAAATTTGTTCAAATAAAACGTTCTTACATATAGAAAACGTTTTGAAGTTTGATAGTATTAATAATAATTATATAATTAGTTTGGGACAAATAAAGTACTATTACTATTGAAAAATTTTAAATTTTTAAGGTTTTTTTGTTTTTCTACACTCTCCAGCACAAGAATTATTGTTTAAGATAATTTCTTTTGTGTTAGCAAATAAACATATTATTATTATATTATATCTTTGGCTTGAGTATGTCATTGGACGATTCATTCTGAAAATAATCAGTTTTTTCTGAATATAATATGCTCTAGCACTTTACTTTTGCTGAGTCTAATGTAAACTACAGTTACCGCAAGGAAATACAATTTATTTTCAAATATATTCAATAAATACATGAGGAAGTATGTATAGTGAAGAATTCATTCCATTTCTAAAATATCACTCACGACTAGAAAGAATGAGCCAATAACAGGACCATAATGTATAAACAGATTTAAATCGTTATAATTGGATCTGTCATCATGATCATTCTTATAATACCCTAACGGACCTTTAAAACATTTCTAATCCTCCTTAATTCAGTAGAGATAAATGACAAGTGTCTGGTATCTAAGAATTTTAGTAGAGCTTTCAATTATTTTAACTGCTGAGTAAAATAAGCCAAGATTTCTTAAATCTTTTCAGAAACGTTCAGATGTATTTATGTTTCTCCTATTGTGATTCTCAAGTACATATATATTCCAGTTATGATTTCTTGAGTTAGCTGTACATATCAAGTATGTTTTGAAAAAAAAACATCGCAATGTATTGAACGATTTCAACAATTAATGCACCCTTTTTTGTTGCATTACTTAATTTCTCACAAAAGGACAATTTATAAAAATATTGATTTGATTTTTGACACTTTTTTTTTATAACTTCTAATGGAATGGTACACAAAAATAAAATTCAATATTGTGTATGAACCAAAATCATCTAAATAGGCGATATTAAACCAGTGTAAAAGATTGGCAACCTCTTATTAACTTTTAATTTTGATTCAAATCTGTTGAATACTTGAGTTTCATTTGATTATTTGAATAATAAATATCATTAATTTTTCGTTAAATTTTTTCTAGAACAGCACGGATAAAAGCGCTACTTTCATAGTAATAGTGATTATCCTAGAGAGCCAAACATTGAACTGAATCCTAATAACTACAAGTAAAATGAAAGAAATGTTATGAGTAAAGAATAAGTAACTCTGTATCCTTTCTTTGACAAGAAAACATCCACGTTTAAGTGTCTATCATTGTTTTTTAAGCAGACTCCAGATTTTAGAAAGTGAAGAGAATGATGGTTTTGAATAATATATGAAAAAATGCTTGAAAGATATCTTTTATATTAACTATGTTTCCTACCAGGAATTCAACATAAGAGATAGATAAAGAACATCCTTTCTGACTTCTGCTATGTTAGGTGACACGAGATGAGAATTGTTTGAAAGAATTTGTGAAGTAATAATAATGAATCACATTGTAATACTTGGTGAAGAAAGCAAATTCGTTCACAAGCAATGAATAAGAAAATATAATATCACTTTCAACATCTTTGTACAACTAAACATAAATAACATTATCTATCAATATGGACCAGCCACATCAAACTTTCTAAAAAAGCAGTACTTTCTACTCTTGTTTAAAAATATACTTTTTGATCATTGTATATGCTAGTCCACAGGTAAGAGCACCAACTGTTGCTCCTTGAGCTCCAACCCTGAGATGCATCAAGTACACACTTGTGCTCATTTTTCCTTTATTTTTAAACATATAAGCACCATATCCAACCGCTACAGTTAGAACCCCAATAGCTGAAAAAAAAATTTATACTGTAACTATCTATAGACTGAGAGTATAATTTTCCAACATGGTGAAAATATTTCAAATCATGAAATCTCGAAATATTAATACTGAATTTTTGTGATATATTTCAACAAAATAAAACATGGATACTTGACAACAAAGTAGCATTCTGATACTTTCAGACGATTAGCTTTCATGAAGGAACTACCCACATTCACAGGAATGAAAGGAGTGTAAAGAGCGTTCTTCAGCAAAATACATTAATAACTACACGTTACTATAACTATACAAAAACTCAAAACTGAGTATCATTTTGAATACTGATATCATTATAAACAATATTTAATTTATAACCTACCTATTGGAAATATGGGGGATTCTTGGGACTTTTTGAGGAATTTGTTTCTTTGTTCATCGTACTGTAGAGAAGGGTTCTCCGTCATGTTTGATGCTGGAAAAAAAAATAACTTTAAGTATGTCCTTAAAATCTACAATGTATTAATAGAAAGCCATGGATAATATGCTAAGCAGAATATGTTAGGGCACCCACACCTTTAATTTATTGTTAGTGGTAAAGATTTTAGGCTATATTACCAATTGAAGTCATATTACACAATAATACGAAAAAACGTAATCACTGGAACTAACTTTAAAGATCGACTTGTGACTAACTATTAACAAAAAATATACAAGGTTAAAGATTTATTCCTATGTCAATTGTGTGACAGCAGTCAAAGTAAAACCACAGAAAAGCGGACTCTGTTCGATCGATTCCTACTCAAGTTGGACAAGTAGGAATGTTAACTATATAACTTACATTATGTTTTTTGTGTTTATCCATAGAAATTATGTTATTTACCAAATGTTGTTTCTGTTAAGTGTTTGATAAGTTATAAAATTTGTTTCCACTATTGACATGGTAAGTAGTCTATTACAACATTCATTTGATAAAGTACTACTTACTAGGTTTACTATTGACAACTTACTTCCATAGGGAAGTAAATATGCCAGTTAGTTGTTGATATTGAGGTTGAGTCATAGACTTATCTGACTGAACTTTAAAAGCCTTAAGACCTCAGTTTTTATGCAAAATACGGTGTAATGTCGCTTGTGGAATGCCAAATTCCAAAGATCGACGAGGAATCGACCAAACTGAGTTTTCATCAACACTACGGGGTACAGCAGCAATTCTCAGTTGTTCTTGAGCGACACACAAGGTTTCGATTCTTCATATCACTAACCTGTTCCAATAGCTCAAATTTTTCCACCAGTTTCGCTATTGGCGGCCGAGAAGGTGCTTCACGAGAACCCAAAAGTGCTTTAGTTTGGCAAACTGTTTCTGCAAAATTTTCACCATTTTTGTAGTAAATTTTAACAATTTCCATTTCCATTTTTAGTAATGGCGTAGTTTTTACTTGTCAAAAGATGACAGGTGCGCATATGGCAGACTATTTAAAATTAAACCTCTTATTGGAATACCTTTATAATCTTTGCTTTTTTCAGTGGTTCGGGAAATAGGCTTTCATGAAAACATTTGGTGATTAATCATATGCATGATGGTGTTTATTTTTTAAGTGGCTTGCTAAATTAGTTGTAATGTAATTACAATTCTGCTTTTGTAATTTTTCCCGCACAAGTTGCTTTGTATCTAATTTCTTAAAATACGCCCACACAATAGAATAATTTTTCGAAGGGGACATATTTTGGCACTTCACTATCCTTATGTAACCAGATTGTAAATAAATTAATCCGAATAAATACGTGCTTCTCCGTTATAATATATGGTGTTCTGAAATTCATTACCTCTCCTTTTAAGTAACAGTGAAAAGTGATAAGTGAAAAATAAAAATTATTAAAAAAAATATCCATGGATATCTACACACATCGTCAAAAGTCTTGCCCCCTCTCAACTTGTTGAATTTAACATGACAATTTTTGGGTGTAGAACCTTCACTATCTTATTACTTGAATGAAAACAAGAAACCAGCAGAAAATGTTTCTTGTTCGGGAGAATACAGGTGTATTCGAAGTTAATCAGTTTTCAGCGAATAAGGAGAGTTCTATTATTGAGAATATTTCGTGAAAAATGCCGGGACATCCAATTTCTCAGTTTGACCGGGCAAGAATAGTAGCCCTATACCAAGAAGCTTTGTTGAACTACCAGATTGCGTAATGTTTGAATATTCCATGGAAACCGGCAGCGTGGCCCGGAGACCGGTGCCTGGTCGACCCAGAGTAACATCTGCAAGGGAATACCATTATATCGCAAATTTTACTCGAAGGAATCGGACGGTATCTATAACAGCCCCTCGAAGACATTTTTTGAGGACCTATAGACGAGTAGTCTCAACCAGTACCATAAGGAGACGGTTGCATTCCTCAAATTTAAGGGCAAGATGACCTGTAAGAGAACCTCGGCCATCACCTGGACATAGAGCTAGCCATCAGCAATGGACAGAACACCATCAAGAGTGGCTTTTACCACAATGGCGCAACGTACTTTTTTTTTCATAAGTAACGATTCGGTTCACAAAATGATAATCGACGAGAAAGGGTTTGGAGAGGTCCAGGCAGACTAGAGCGAATCAGTTTCGCCCGGGAAGTTGTGTCCTTTCAAGGCGGATCAATAATGTGCTGCTAATGTGCTAATGTGCTCTTATTATCGTTGAACGAACAATGACTGGTGCCATCTACGTAGAAAACATTGAACAAATCATTTTTCCTCTGCGCAACGAATTTGGGGATAATTTCATTCATCAGGATGATGACGCCTCACTACACCGCACACGAATGTTCAAAACATTCTTCAGGAGAACAATATCCAGAGAATGAACTGGTCAGCAAACTCACCAGACATGAATCCAATTGAGCACGTGTGGGATTACTTAGGGAGAGCAATATCCAATCGCCAAAACCCACCTTCAACTTTTCAGGAATTGAGTCAACCCTTCAGGAACTGAGTTCAGTCCTTCGGGAAGAATGGAACGATATGCCTGAAAATTTCATTAATGACTTGATTCGTGAGATGCCTAGACGTATTGGGCAATTGATTGAAAAAAGAGGTGGACATACGGACTATTAAGTTGGGATTCAGTTGTGGAATAACTATAATTAAAGGGCATGGATGTGTTGATTCCGCATCTGCTAAAATTATTTAGAACAAGTCTGGCTTGGGGGGTTATCCCTACAATCTGGACACTAACTAAAGTGGTATATATGCCAAAGGTGGGACGAACAGAATCGGAACCCTCTTCGTTCAGACCAATAAGCTTGACATCGTTCCTGCTGAAGAGTCTAGAAAAGGTGATTGATGTCCATATCAGGGGGAAGGTGCTAATTGACAGTCCCCCTAGCCCTCATCAATACGCCTACCAGGCCGGCAAATCGGCAGAACTTGCATTTCATAATCTGGTCGGAAAATATCAATCTCTCGATAATCGAGAGAAACCACTAACGGCGTTTCTGGACATTGAAGGTGCTTTTAACAATATGCTGCCGGCTTCTCTCGCTGAGGCTATCGCTGCGAGAGGAATCGACCCGCTAATCTGTAGATGGATACAGGCAATGCTATGCGGCAGAACAATAACGACCTCATACCAGGATGAGGTCTTCGAGTTCGAGGCTGCGAAGGGCTGTCCGCAGGGAGGTATTCTCTCACCCTTACTGTGGACCCTTCTCGTTGATGACCTGGTAGCGATCATTTCCCTGTGGGGAGTCGACGTTCAAGCATTTGCTGATGACCTGGCAATCATAGTGAAAGGTAAATTGGAGGTGACGATATCGGCCGTCCTTCAAGAGATATTGAACACTATTGACAAATGGTGTATAAGGGAAGACATGTCTCCTAACCCCGAAAAGGTAGTTATAGTACAATTCACTAAAAAACGGAAGTTGAATGGTTTAAAACCGCCGACTATCCGTGGTGAAATAATACAATTCTCATTTGGGGCAAAATACCTGGGAATAGTCCTGGACAAGATCCTCAGCTGGATAAAGTGTGTCATAAAGCCAGAATGGGTTTCTGGACTTGCAGGCGGACCTGTGGTAAAACCTGGGGCCTAAAGCCCAGGCAGATGTACTGGCTATACACTATGGTAATTAGACCACGGATAGTGTATGGCGCTGTAGCGTGGTGGAAGAAAGGCCAACAAACGGTTGGCGAACAAAAGCTCACCCGACTGCAGAGACAGGCTTGCCTTGCAATTACAGGTGCGTTTCGCACCACACCCACGGCAGCCATGGAGGTCCTACTAAATCTACAACCCCTGCACCTACTCGTGCAGAGGAAGGCAGAACGGACCACATACAAACTATATCAACTGGCGATTGACAGACCAGAGGCAATAGTGAGGGAGGCTCAGGACTGTTGGACGAGCTTTTAACGAACAGTATCCTACCGATGCCCTATGATCTAATGTCAAAAGTCACGAGCCAAGAACGGAATTTCAATGTAATCGTCCCCAGCCGGGACGAATGGACCCAGCATGCTGAGGTTCTATTGAGAACCGACCTTGGCTTGTTCACAGACGGCTCGCGAACGACGAACGGAACAGGAGCGGGAGTCTATGGGAGCAAACCGAAAACTGACATCTCATTGAGTCTCGGTCAAAACGCAACCATATTCCAGGCAGAACTATTTGCCATTGAGACCGCGGCAGAACTGCTGATAAAACGGCAAATCCACCACGGTAAAATCAAAATATTTACTAATAGTCAGTCAGTACTAAAAGCTTTGGAATCCAGCTCTTGTACCTCAAGAACAGTCTGGAGTTGCCGCACGGCTTTAAACAGGCTCGGTATGTATAACGGAGTCACTCTGGTTTGGATACCGAGCCGCTCAAACTATTTGGGTAACGAGGAGGCAGATCGGCCGGTGTTTGCTGGAGCTGCGCTGCCTCTGGTAGGACCGGAACCATTCCTGGGAATACCACATGACGTGGCTAACGAGGCGATAACAGGCAGAATGAACTTAAGGGTAGAGTCTTTCTGACGAAGTCATTCTGGCCTGAAACATTCGAAGTTGTTCCATGGAACAGCTTCGAACAAAAAGATGGCGAACCTAGCGCTAGGTATAGTTAGAGCCAAACTAAGAACACTTGTCGGAATTATGACAGGTCACTGCAGACTGAAAACGCATTTGCACAAAATCGGTTTGGCTGAAGACGATGAATGCAGGCTGTGTCTTGAAGACACTGAAACAGCCATGCACATCGTCTCAGAGTGCACAGCGGTGAGTCGCATCAGATTGGCCAGGCTTTTATAGCCCACTGCGAACTGAAAAAATTACCCCTGAACAAGATTATCGGTTTTATCCAAAAACTGGATCTCGTCGGGGAGATATAAATTAAGAGTGAACCACAATAGTAGTGGTAGGGTGGACAGACGCCCGCTCGCCATAAAAAACAACAAAATAATAACTTTAATTAATCAAAAATAAATAATCGATAAATTTAGATTTTTTCTCATTTTTCCTATTTTGTCTCATTCTGCATAAAGCAAAGAGTAACAAACAAAGATTTTCTATCAAATATATTGCAGTTGAAATAGAGGAAAATATTCTTCTCATTTCCAGAAGAAAGATTGTTTATTTCTTGAGAAACCTAGGGGGGTCAAGACTTTTGACGATGTGTGTATATATCAATATTGATATATCGTCCAAAAATGTATCAGTAATAAACATCGATATTTCTAAAAAAAAAATATTGATATTTCGATATATCGATATTTTATCAACAGTCCTACTCCCCACTCCCCACCATCGTTCACTTTCAAATGCAGCGCCAAAACAAATACCCTATACGCTTCTTGAACATGCTGTAATATCGGATAATATCCGATAGATTCCTTTATGTTTTTGAGTATTGTGTTATGTTTGAGAATTCTTTATGTTTACTTGAATAGAAACGTTGTTTCTGAAACATTTTGATTTAATTTCTTATTTTCATAAATTTTTTTAAGAATTAAACTTTGTGGAGTTTTAACAGAATTGCTCTGTTTTAATATTTAAACTTTTAAAAACTCTTTTCCAAGGAATATACCCTTTGAATTTATTGACGTGACAACGTCTTATAAATTGGTTTGCCGGGTGACACTTCAAGAAACTGCGTTACGCTCCGCTCACGTTATGCGCTCACAATGAGAGCGAGTGAGAGGCACGCGTCCCTTCCACTGGGGCATGGTTAGCCCGCCTAGGAGCGAGAGAGACAGACATAAAAAGTGAAAGGCACGCGTCCCTTCCACTCGAGCACAGTTAGCCCGCCTAAGAGCAAGAGAGACAGAGCGAGAGAGAGAGAGAGTGAGAGAGATAGGCATACACACCGGTTCATGTCTTGCGCTTCTATTTCGCTTAGGCGCCTGCATACAAGTTTACACGTTGCCAGTTAATTGTAAAACGATTGTGTAGTGATAATGTGAAGGTAGTTTCGTCCATCGCAACAATTCAAACAGCAAAGGTAAATAATTTCAGACTGATAATATAACATGATGAAATAAATGACTAAGACATAAGTGAATAGGTTATGTTGTAGTAATCACAATGTTGTGGTAGTTTTCAATCAAAAAAGTAGTAGAAATCGTTTCTCAACCAATAATAATTTGTTTAACTTGAAAAAATGAGCGCGACTTGCTATGTAAAAAATTGAAATAACAATGTTTAACCTCCAACCTGTCAAATCGAAACTTTCAAACATTCAAACCGAGACGACTAATCACTGCGCAAGGTCGTAAGCGCGCGATTTACAAATTCAAAGATCAAATGTGAATTAGCTTTCTCCTTTTAGAAAATACACTTTGAATTAAAATCGATTGATATTAACAATTAATGTGATTTAAATAAATGTTCTAACTTTTAAATTTAGTTTTTATATTTATAACAATGTAAAACAAGTTAAATTTATTAATAACTTATAACAACTGATTGATAAATAAAATTTTGTTAATATGAAATTCAGTGCGAGATTCTTTGTATAAATTAATGTTTTAAATATAATACTTTGTATAAATAAATGTTTTAAATTGTTACTATTATTTCATCCTTCTTCCTACTATACGAATGAATATTCACATTAAAATTATTTTACCACTCAAAGTCGTTGTCACGTAAAACTTTCGCCCGTATACCGATTTTACAGGCAACAAATTTTTTTTAATAAATTTTTTTTTCAATAATTCGCATTTTACTAAAGAAATGTGACATTTTTATTTCATAACTACTTACTCCAAAAAATGCGCATAAATTCAACCTCCCGATATCGAATACAACCAGAAAGAAGCTTTTCAGTCAACTATATTATTTTTTCAGCGAACACAATCGCTCCAAGCGAGAAGGTTTATAATTCAGTTCAATCAAATTGTCCATAAGGGTGAATTGGAGCATGCTCAGCTTTTGGCTGTTGATTGTTATTTCTGAGGGGCAAATTGCATTGCAAATAGAGAATGGTATTAACGCCGCGTGTTTGTATAAGAAAGGCATGGATGGGGTGATTCCCCCCATGGCGTAGAACGACTTCGCTCCGACATTGTTTATTCAGAGGCCGTGGAATTAACAATCCAGCTATCTTCTCATTCCGCTCACCACTAAAGCCTCTTAATATTATTCAATTCGGTCTCCCTCGATTAACCACTCCATTTGCTAGATCTTCTTTTTTTGCATATTCATTGCTCGTCCCGGAAAATGTTTGAGGATTTTCCTTCTAATTTAAATGACTGTTTTCAGCAGGGAAATATCTGAAACTTTTTGTTGAAGCTAAAGCTATGTTCCGTATTATCGAACCGTTGCAAATATTGCAGGATGATTTTTAACTTCTTGTAAAATTTAATTTCACTTATCCTATTGCAAATATTAAATAGACGTGAAACTTTTACAAAATTTAATCTTAAAAAAAATCTAAAAAATATTAAATCAAAATTTTTTTTTTTTTTTTTTAGCATTTTATTGAAGTTTACAATCTACTTCTATTGAAGTATTGAGCAAACATGCTGTAGGTAGTTGACATGAAGAAGATATTAAATTATTAACACTTCTTTAGAACACTTAATTGAAGTCTATTGGCCAAGTTCTCTGCAGTCTTCTGGATTCAAATGGATTTCTTGCCAGCTGGTCTATGAGGTTGTTCTCGTGGCCCGCTAGTTTCTGTTTATATTTATCTGAGTATTTTCTGATTTCGTCTGTGATGAAAGGTACTCCTAGATCATTGTGAATGGTAAGGTTAGTGACGTACCAGGGTGCGTCTGCTAGGGTTCGCAGGATTTTTGATTGGACTCTCTGTAGAATTTTTGTATTTGATGGTTTTGCACACCCCCAGAACTGTATTCCATATGTCCATATCGGTTTTATGATTGCCTTGTATATTCTTATCTTGTTCTGAAGAGATAGTTTGGATTTTCTGCCTAGGAGCCAATACATATTGTTAATCTTTAGTCTAATTTGCTTCCTTTTTGCTTGGATGTGTTGTTTCCAAGTGAGACGTTGATCCAAATGAATGCCTAGATACTTCGTCTCAGTGCTGACTGGTATTGGATTCTGATTTATGGTGACGGGAGGGCAGATGCTTCTTTTGTTGGTGAATGTTACTTGGACAGTTTTAGATGCGTTAATTGTCAGACGCCATTTTCGATACCACTGTCCTAGGTCATTTAGGTGCTGCTGGAGATATTCGGAAGCTGTAACAGCATTCTCGTGTGTTGCAAGTGTTGCTACGTCGTCTGCGAACGAAGCGATCGTCGTTTTTTTATGTGTTGGTAGATCATATGTGTAGAGAAGGTATAACACTGGACCAAATATGCTCCCTTGTGGTACCCCCGATCTTATTCCAAAAGGATGCGATCTCGCTTCTCCATATTTCACTGCAAAGTGTCGGTTAGCCAAATAGGATCGTAATATTAGGTAGTACGATTGAGGAAGGAGTATTTTCAATTTGTACAGTAGGCCCTGGTGCCACACCTTGTCAAACGCCTGGGACGAGTCTAAAAATACAGCCGAACAAAATTTGTTTTCCTCAAGACTTGTTGATATTGTGTTGACGATGCGATGAATTTGATGTGTTGTTGAGTGATTTTCCCTGAATCCCAATTGATGATCAGGTAACAGTTGGTGCAAGTCTATGTCGTTCTTCAGCCGTTTGAGGAGTAGCTTTTCAAAAAGTTTCCCAATGACAGGTAGCAGGCTTATGGGTCTGTAGGATCTCACATCATTTTCGGGTTTATTTGCTTTATGAACCATTATTATTTCAGCATATTTCCATATGGTAGGGAAGTAAGATAAGCTCATCATTCTGTTGAATATTTTGTTTAGGAGCATTATCGCCGGTTTAGGTAGTTTTTTGAGTATTTCCGCCGTTATAAGGTCATAGCCTGGTGCTTTCTTGTTTTTGAGTTTATTTATTTCATGCCATACTTCCTTAGGTTTTAAAGGTTTTATTGGCGGAGACATTTGACAAGCAACCTCTAAAAATGAATCTATTTCCGTGTCGCTATTTCCTGGATGTGGATCATTTGGTGTAAATACTTCAGCCAGATGAGTAGCGAAAGTGTTTGCTTTCTCGTGATCTGAATTAGCCCATTCACCGTTCGTCGTTTTAATGGGTGGCTGTTTTGTTGTTGGTCTTTTGAACTTCTTTGTAACTTTCCATATGTCATGATCTTTATTATCGTTGATGTTTTGTATGTAGTTCTCGAATTGTGAATTGAAGTATTTCTGGAGGGTCCTATGGAGTTTTCTAGTAAGTTGATTGTATGTAGTTTTATCTATTGCATTACGAGTTCTTTGCCATCTACCTCTTGCTCGCCTTTTTTCCGACAGTAGTTCCCTGATTTGTAGAGGTATCTTAGATTCAGAATTTTGGTTTCTTACTGTGGAAGGTGTGCTTTCATTAGCCGCGCTTTGAATCAATGTTGTCATATAGTTTGCTGCATAGTCCAAGTCTTCGGGTTTCTGGAGGTCAATGTCCAATAAGATGTTTCTGGATAGTATTTCCTGGAATATTAGCCAGTCAGTTTTATTCGTCACAAGTGTAGGTCTATCCTCTATCAAATTTGCAACTGAGCTGATCGATATTAATATGGGCGTGTGATCTGATGACAGGTCTGGAGATGATTCTATTTGGATATAGTTGTTACTTATGCCCTTTGAAACAAAAAAGTCTAGAATATCTGGAATTTTATTACGGTCGGTTGGCCAATATGTTGGGGTTCCGGGTGAGATTACTTCGCAGTTTTCATCAGATATGACCTTCATCAAATTGCGTCCTTTGGGATTTATTAGTCTTGATCCCCAGTGGGTGTGCTTTGCATTCCAGTCTCCCCCAATTATAAATCGTTCTTTGAAGATTCGAAAAAACGCCTTGTACTTTGTTTCTGGTATGTTGTGCCGAGGAGGTGAGTAGATTGCTGATATGTCGAAGCTCCATGTTTCTGTGAACACTCTAATGTTGGTTGCTTGAATCTCTTCACATATATAATTATTTAGCATATGGTGTTTGATGCTTTTTCGTATAAGTATTGCTGATCCTCCATGTGCTCTACCATCAGGAGTTCCGTAGAGTATGTGTGATATTGTGGGCACTGAAATACCGTCTTTTCTGTGAAGTGGGTTTCTGATAAGAGCATTATGTCAATCTTGGACAACTCCATGTATGTCAATAGTTCGTTTTTGCGGTTTTGGAGTCCGTTGGCATTCCATGAAGCTATCCGGATGAACTTAGGCATGTTTGGGTTCATTTTAATTTATTTATGACTGTACTTAACAGATTAAGTATAATCTGATTCTGGCTCATCATCTGGGATATCATTGATTTGAGGTCTGATAGAAAACTCCCCATCATTGTTTCCAAAGAATTCGGTTGGGAGCTTTGGGTGCAGTAGGGTTCGTTTTCGGTTTGCTTCGGATGTAGTACATGGGAGTATAGTCTTCTAGTTGTCTCAGAAATACTGTTTTCATTTTAGTACACATAGTAGACATATAAAATTCTTGCACTCAACAATAAAGGGTTAGCTATCTAGAGTTTGCATTTGGAAGTAGTGATTATTTCTAATCTGGTAACCAGTGACGACACGTGAAAGTATTAGATAGTGAGACACATCAGCAAAACAAATATTATTGTAATATATAAAAACTAAAAGTGTTATTTTTAGGGAAAACAACTTTGTAACTTCTATGTTCTATGATCTATGTTCTATGTCTAAGATTTTAACCTAAAAAGTGTCACATGTTTATCTAGTTAGTTGTTAGAAATGTGAATTGAGAAACCCGAAAAAATAGCATTGTTTTTGATTTCTCCCAGGTTAGTGAGCTATTTTTTTATTTAATTATTGCAAAATAATGAGGCACATATAAAACTCTTAGAACACAAATTTAGAGCAAAAAAAACCATACAGATGCTCAATGGTGGATCAAAAAGAGAATGAATTCCAAATAGGAAGATTGTTGAAAGCGAATCTGATTGAGGAGTCCTCCCCACCTTTTGCATCACCAGTCACTTTAGCATATAAGAGAGATGAAGGGTCTAAAACCAGATTATGTGTCGATTTTGTGAACTCAGTAAATTAATTGTTCCCGAACCACAGCCTTTCCCATTAATTGATGAAATCTTAGCCAAGACCTGAAATGCTTCACTACATTAGATGTAAATTCTGCCTTTTGGTCGATTCCTATTCGTATCAAAGATAGATATAAGACTGCTTTTGTGACACAGAATGGTCACTGGCAATGGAAACATTTACCTTCTGGACTTAAAACATCCCCGGCCATATTTCAACGTATATTGAATAATATCAGAAAATATAACCTGAATTTATTCTGCCTAAATTATATAGATGATATTCTAAGATTTTCTTCAACATTTGACAAACATATAGAAAATTTGGAGAGTCTCTTGAAAGCAATATGTAATGAAGGATTCAGACTTAAATTTATCAAGTGTAATTTTGCAGACGAAGTCAAATATTTAGGACATATTGTAGGAAACAATACAGTACGATCAATAAATGACAATTTAATTTCCATTAGGAATAATATTTAAATAAGGTTATTCTGATTTTCACAAATTTTTATTGTTATGTTTACAACAATCGTTTCACAGTAGCATCATCTGGCAAGATTACATTTTGAATAACTGATTTCAAAATGTAATCTTGCCTGATGATGCTACTGTGATAGCGAAACGATTGTTGTAAACATAACAATAAAAATTTGGGAAAATCAGAATAACCTTATTTAAATATTATTTAATATGGATTTTCACCAAGTAAGGACTGATTCAATTCAATATTCCATTAGGAATTTTTCTCCACCAGATACTCGGAAGAAGATAAGGCAATTTTTGGGTAAAGTTAATTTTTATCACAAATATATAAAAGATTCAGCTAGATTATTAGAACCGTTGCATAATTTACTGAGAAAAGATGTAAAATTCAATTGGTCATTGGCTTGTCAGGAAGCTTTTAATAAGGTTAAGGGCATCCTTTGTTCTGAGCCAATTCTTGCAATTTTCGACCCAAGTGCCTATACTACTATATATATACTGATGCCAGTATTCAAGGAGTAGGAGCTGTTCTTAAACAAAAACAGATTAATGGTGAAATGAAACCCGTAGCGTATTTTTCTAAAAAACTAAATAAATATCAAAAGAACAAGAAAGCAATTAAAGAGGTAATTAAATTTTGGAAATATTGGCTAATAGGACATAAATTTATTGTTGTTACTGACCATAAGCCATTAGAAGAGAAAGAATTTCGTACAAGACCAGATGAAGAGCTGGGTGACATGATGAATTTTCTATCACAATTCGATTTTGAGATTAGATATGAACCAGGAAAAGGAAATGTAGAAGCAGATTGCCTTTCTAGAAACCCAGTTCTGGAAGAAACGGAGAATATGGATGAATGTATAAGAACAGTTAATTTGCTGGAATTAAATGAAATAAAAAACGAAAAGAAAACTAGGGCATGGACGAAAATAGCCGATAAATGTACTGAAGAATACAATAGAACAGACCATTCTACAACTGGATATAGCCCAGAATATTTACATTGTGGCAGAAGTGATCCCATTGCTCCAGAAGAACTTGTTGAAGAGAAAAATTTACCAAAAGATAAGGAAATAGCATATAAAAATTCATTACGCTATCATGAATACAATGAAAGACTGATCGACAAGATTAGGAAACATTATGATTTTAAAATTGGATATTTCGTTGAAAATAAATCAAAATTGAATAGAAAAAAACTTGATGAAATAAGAATAGGACCTTTTCCAATAGTGAAAAAAATTTCTAACACTATATATGAGATAGATATTGGAAATAAAAGAAAGGACAATAACTATTTTCATGTAACTAAGTTGCTCCCATGTGAACACGCAAACATGTAATGAGGGGTGCATACTTTGTGTGGGGGGATGTAAAAATAAAACTGTTATTTTTAGGGAAAACAACTTTGTAACTTCTATGTTCTATGTTCTATGATCTATGTTCTATGTCTAAGATTTTAACCTAAAAAGTGTCACATGTTTATCTAGTTAGTTGTTAGAAATGTGAATTGAGAAACCCGAAGAAATAGCATTGTTTTTGATTTCTTCCAGGTTAGTAAGCTATTTTTTTATTTATTTCTTTTAATTTCTTTGTATTTCTTTTTATGTTATTATTTAATTTTGTGTATGTTATTCTGTTATATTTTAAATTGAAGAAAATAAAATCTTCCAGAATCATGACATCAAACCGTCTATTTCTTCAATTATAAAAATAAGAATTGATTACATTCTTATATATATATTTTAAGTTTACGGACAAAGTTTATGTAGTGAACTCTACTTTGTCAGTTGCATAATAATCATTAAAAAAAATGTTATTCCTAATTATTTGAATTATTGAATCCAAAACAAATCCCCATCACATTATGGCTATATTGACAAATTTGTTCTTATCTTCAGTTTAAAAAAAATCCTTTCGTATTAATGCCCCGATAGATGATTTTTGAGCTTTTTTTTTTAACATGTTGCATTGATTTAAATATGAAAATCGTTATTATGCAGCTATCCAGCACGAACCAACTTGGAAAACGGGTTATATGAAGATCAAAGATTTCGAAATAACAATATAGTATTAAATAAACTCTAAAATGAAGAAGTAAACTCTAGATCAATTAAATAAACTCCAAATTAACAAAATAAAAAAAACGACCTCAGCGTATAATAGAGGATATATTCTGAGAGTTGTAAACAACATATTAATTCTAAATTGAAATCGTGAGTTCTAAAAATTAGAATTTTTTGTAGCACAAAAGAATTCTGCGATTCTTCTGTTCAGCGAAATGATCTAATACCTCGTCTATAAAAATGTTCTTATCCTGTGATTTCATAAATCATTTTTCAATTTAAATTTTTGCCATATTATTCAATCGGACCTGTCTAGTTGTATTTCTAATTTTTGATTTTTTTCAACGACGAGACTTATTTATGTATAGAAACAGTTGTCACTGGCAAAACAACAACAAAACATAATAATTTAAAGAGTTCTGGCATACAATATTTTGAGTCAGTATCTGGAAAAAAAGTTAACATTTAACATTTCATAAGGGTTTGTGCAATTTTCTATTATATCGTGTCCGTATAGAACAGTTAATTAACTTTTTAGTTGATATATATCAAAAATATTATATTGCTTTATCAAGTCTTTCAAAAGCTCATGAGGAAATTCTTTTTCGTAAATGGAGAATTTTGAATTATTTAACACATTGAAGAAATGTAGTTTTTCAATGTCGCAAAACCTAACATCTATTTGTGCCGCTCTAATGTCTAGAATTTAAAAAAAAATATCTCAATTTTGTATTTTATCTTCCATTTCAACTCCCTTGCGACATTTTGGGTGTAAATCTACAAATTGAAAAATTGAAACTGAAAGGTTTCTGACCCTACCAGTTGGAATGACATCCGCCCAATTTCTATTTTATCGCCGTGTGCTAAGGTTTTTGAAAAAGTTTTGGTAAATAGAATTGTGTCACAACTGGAGAGATATAATATTTTACCACCTCGTCAGTCTGGTTTTAGGAGGGGATATGGTTGTCTCCTTAATGTTATCGACTCTACCATCGCTAAAGTAGATTGTGGTGAAATCTGTGTTTTGACATTATTAGATTGCTCCAAAGCATTTGATAGAGTGGAACATAAGATTCTTATTGCGATTCTGAAACATATAGGTTTCTCTGCATCTGCTGTTGACTTAATGGTTGATTGTCTTCGGAACCGGTGCCAGTCCGTTGAAACATCATCAGGTAGATCTAAGATTGGCACTATAAGATGTGGGGTGCCACAGGGCTCTGTACTTGCTCCTGTTCTGTTCTGCATTTACACTTTTTTCATTACGAGAGCACTGAGATTTTGCACTGATTATCAGTACGCTGATGACACTCAGCTCTTGTATTCATTTAGGGCATCAGATGTTGAGCGAGCAGCTGAGGAGATCAACGCTGATCTGGCTTGCTTGGGGGATAATTCTCTGAAACACCATTTATTGTTGAATCCGGATGCAACTAAGGTTCTTGTTTTTAGCAGGGCGGCAGAGTGTATCACTGATAAGTTGGATTTGGAGGTTAATGGAACTACGATTGCTACTGTAAAATCTGCTCGTAATTTGGGAGTTATTCTGGATAGTTAGTTATTCATAAAATGAAGTCGCTGGTTGAGCATGGAGCAGAGACGTTAGCTACACTCTGTGGTTTTGTTTCATGCAATTGCATGGTTTAAATCTCCTCCCTATTTAATAATAATAAATAATATAATAAGATACGGATTAGGTCTGACGTACATAATGTAAATGTAAAATTCAGGGGCATGCTTTCCCCACGTGTGTTCAGGACTGCCTTGTTCCGACGCTCATTTTCTTTTTCTATATACTCCTTATATAATCGCGTTTTGGCACCTCTCAAACTTTATAGACCGTTGAGTTTTAAGTTTAAATATGAAAAGTTTTCACTAGGTTCAAATAACTAATTATGATTTTGATATTGACAAGTTTCCGTTTTAGTTGGTGTATAATCTTATGATCTGGGCGTGCTTATTCTGTATGAATATTATTAAATCAATTGTGGAACATGGATAAAATATTGAGGTTTTTTTTAAAATCTAGTCTTGTAACCATATGTCCTACAGTAATAACAGTTTTGCTGATGTAGGTCCTTTTGCAGTGTATATTTTTAATATAGTAGAAGTGGGATTTTTTTGTATTTAATTCTGCAATAACCATAGTATTATTATTAAATGTAGCAACTCGTTGGAATCTTACTTCACCTGCCGTTCTGTCAGTTTTTAATAATAGAGATAAATTACGCGCAGCCTTTAATTTTGTTATCAATAGTAACAGTCGCGATTTTGATCAAAAGTCAATTAGAGAGGCAGTAGGTTTAAAAATTTTTTGAGAGGATGCTCAGAATATATTTTATTTAGAAACATTCGTATTAATTTTCAACCAAATCGATACTGTTTTTTCTAGTTTACAAAATAGAAAATAGACAAAGTTTGTCCGTAAACTTAAAATATATGTATTACATTTCTATTTTTTTTCTGATTTGCCTCGCCATATTATACTGTCACGAGCTATTCATACCATTAATTAGAAAGAGGAAGTAAAGAGTGTATCTACAAATTTGCTCATAAATTTATATAGGCTAAATAACGAATAGTTCAACAAATTAATTTATAAGGAGCACTTAAAATTACAAACAATATGACTGAGTGAATCGATTTTTAGCTTCTATTTTAAGGAAGTATTATATATGAATTTTTAGGTGGAATTCCAGGCTAGAGGTAAGTAGAAAGCCATGTTTACTTTATTTCACCCCTAGGAGGCAGAATATTGAGGGGGCGTATGTTTATCGTAACACACCTTGGAAGCTCATGTATCAAACTGAATGAATTCGTCTACGTCAACATGTCTGCTGATTGATTATTTTTTGAGAAGACTGCATCGACATTCCTGAGGTGAAATAAATGGGATTAGTAAAGGGTTGACCATCTGGAGTTTCCATTTTGAAGTAGTGGATATTTCGAGTCTGCCAAGACTCCTGTCATTCGTGTTTTCACAGAAAGTTAGTTTGATATTTGACATTAAAGAAATGTGTCGATTTACGCTTGAACAAAGCTGGGAAATTTATTTCCAAAGTGGTGAATTTTTGACCCAAACTATTAGAAATTTACGGAGTCAACCGATACAGAATCAAAATAAAATATTTACCGCGATTACATCGCAAACATCATCCGAGACAGCTGTTTTTCTGGATATTCATGAATAACAAATTCCATTATTCAACTATGCTCCACATAGATTTGAAAATGTCTTTTCTTCATTACTTTCGAAAAATATTTAGCACAGTTTCTAGAAAAAGCATTTGAAAGTTATTTGGATATCTTATAAAAATAATCAATAAAAAATATATCTACATACCTTCTATTTTGCTTGAAGCAAACTGAAAGAAACGTGTACAGCGAGCCACCTAAAGGGTTTTCCAATAAGAGGTTTCATTTTGAATAGCCCGCTATCTGGGTAGTTGTCACTTTTGAACCTGTCATTTTTGACATTTGACAGGCAAAAACTACGATATTACTAAAAATGGAACGACACACTCTTCAACAATGCATAAAATTGTTAAAATTCTCTACAAATATGATGAAAATTTGAAGTCACAGTTCGCGAAACTAAAGCACTTTTAGTTCGTTTTGAAGCACCTTCTCGGCCGGTAATAGTGAAACTGGTGGAAAAAATTGAGCTGTTGGGACAAGTTACTGATGTGAAGAGTCGCAACCGTGTGCGTCGCTCAAGAACAACTGAGAATATCGCTGCTTTATAGCCCGTAGTGTTGACGAAAACCCAGTCGATTCCTCGTCGATCTTTGGAATTAGGCATTCAACAAATGACATTACACCGTATTTCGTATAAATACTTAGATCTTAAGGCTTTTAAAGTTCAGTTAACACAAGAACTCAAGCCGGTCGATCACCATCAAAGTCTTTTCTTCCCTTATTGGGTCCTTGAAATGCATGAAAATGATTCGGATTTTCATTGAAAAATCATAATCAGTGATGAGGCCCATTTTCACCTCAGATACTACGTTCATAAGCAGAATTGTTGCATTTGGGGTCCGGAAAATCCAATAATGATTGTTGAAAAGCCTCTCCATCCGCAACTTGTCACTGTTTGGTGCGGTTTTTGGGCTGGCGGTGTGATTGGACCATACTTATTCGAAAATGAGGCTGCTGCAACGGTTTCGGTGAATGGATTACGCTACCGAGCTATGATTAATAATTTTTTATGGGCTCAATTGGACGATATTGATGTGAACGACGTCCATAACGAAACAATCGCAATTTTGCCAGAAAAGTTTCCTGGTCGCGTTGGTTCCGAAGAGGCGATTACAATTAGCCACCGAGAACTTGTGATTTAACATCTTTAGACAATCGATTCAAGACGTTGAAGATGGAATTCGTGAAGTTATCGAGGATATAAAGGCGCAAATGTGCGAATTGTTCATGGAAAATATTATGAATTGACTGATATCATTTCACATTGTAAATGAGATACTTTCCTCTGCATAACGAAATAAATTTATGTATGAAAAAATTATTTTCAAAACTTGCCAAATTCCTTCTTCATTTCCTAAAAAATCTGTTAGAATGCAGGCACTTTTTTCGTTTAGGCAGATTTTTATTTGAAAGGGGATAGAAGCAAAGAAAGCAAAGTATTGATTAAATATTTTTTTATTGCAGTTATACTCAAAATTTCATTGAAAAATGTATTCATAAATTATATTCGAAATGACCTCCACCAATCCTCCACCAATTAGAAAGAGGGCATGTGCCCTCTTTCTAATTTCTTTTGTTGTTACTTTCCGCCTGAAATTTATTCTTAATCTTCTCGTTGCTTTGTCTATTCTGTCCACAAGTTGTGCACATGTATGTATTTCCCTTTCATATACTATTTCTCTTTAACTGCCTCAAACATGAAAATCTAACTGTGTTAGATCCGGATTTCTCACTGGCCACGAAATAGGTCCTCTCCAGGATTTGGAAACAATTCGTTCAAAAACATACGAACGTTTAGCCTATAGCGTGCAGGACATCCATCCTCTTGGAAAATTATTTCACGCCTGTCAATCAAGTAAACCTTCTTCATAATTTTCTCCGTTTAAGATATGAGGGATCGGGTGTTTTTTTAGAGTAATAGAAATTTAAATTGAAATAAAACACATTTAAATTAAGATTGAAGCCTAATTTTATTTAAAATTTGAATATCAAAACAGATTTAAACTGTTAGTCTTCTACAATTTCAATTTAAAAAAAAAAATTTATTCAAAAAACTTTTAGAATTAAATTAATGTCTAAAATAAGCACCGCTTATATTTAATAGACGTATATAATCAAAACTCAATATATAATGTTAAATGGCATAAATAAACCAACAGATATAAAAAAGGAGACAAAATTTTGTTTTTGATCTAACCTTTAAGATCACCAATTGCCTTTCAAAAACATGAACACAACTTAGGGACTTCTCAAAGAATATAATTTATTTGAAATATTTAATATATTTGAAAATTCGAATAAGTTAATTCAGAAATCTCTAAAAAATGCACTATATCTTCAAAAAACAAATATAATTCTAAGCAATTCCGTCTTCAGTCCTCAATAATATTCCAAATATCAAAATCAAAAACCTATCCTATATCACAAACACTCAGCACGTGTAAAAGGACTATGCTTAGAAACCCAGATCAACTTTATAAATCAAGATTGATCTATGTTCTAACAAAATCAAAGAACAGTGTGAGTTATTTTTAAGGCTTATTTAAATTCATTGACATTCCATAATGAGATTTATTGAAGCCAAAATATAATTATATATTATATATAAAATAAAATAGAAAGGCCTTTTACTTGATAGAAGAAATATAACAAAATTTGAATATTAAAACAAATTGAAATATGTTTATCTTCTACAATTTTAATTTCAAAAAAATTTTTTATTCAAAAAACTTTTAGAATTAAATTAATGTCTAAAATTAATTATATATAATATTTAATTATATTTTGGCTTCAATAAATCTCATTATGGAATGTCAATGAATTTAAATAAGCCTTAAAAATAACTCACACTGTTCTTTGATTTTGTTAGAACATAGATCAATCTTGATTTATAAAGTTGATCTGGGTTTCGAAGCTAAGTCCTTTTACACGTGCTGAGTGTTTGTGATATAGGTTGGTGAAGATGGAATTGGTTAGAATTATATTTGTTTTTTGAAGATATAGTGCATTTTTTAGAGATTTCTGAATTGACTTATTCGAATATTTAAATATATTAAATATTTCAAATAAATTATATTCTTTGAGAAGTCCTTTAAGTGTGTTCATGTTTTTAAAAGGCAAATGGTGTTCTTAAAGGTAAGACCAGAAACAAAATTTTGTCTCCTTTAAATATTTATTTATTAATTTTAATGACTTTCGTATATCTGTTGGGTTTATTTATTCCATTTGACATTATATATTGAGTTTTGATTATATACGTCTATTAAATGTAAGCGGTGCTTGTTTTAGACATTAATTTAATTCTAAAAGTTTTTTGAATAAAAAATTTTTTTTAAATTAAAATTGTAGAAGATAAACATATTTCAATTTGTTTTAATATTCAAATTTTGTTATATTTCTTCTATCAAGTGAAAAGCCTTTCTATTTTATTTTATCAATAAATCTCATTATGGAATGTCAATGATTTGAAATATAACCTTAAAAATAACTTACACTGTTCTGTGATTTTGTTAGAACATAGACCATCTTGAATTTTAAAGTTAGTCTGTTTAAAGCATTAATCCTTAAGACGTGTAAGTTGTGATATAGTGATAGTTATTTGATTTTGATATTTGGAATACTATTTTGAACCGAGGAAGAGATTACCTAGAATTATATTTGTTTGTTGAAGATATAGTGCGTGTTTTGAGAGATTTCTGAATTAACTTATTCGAATATTTAAATATATTAAATATTTCAAATAAATTATATTCTTTGAGAAGTCCTTAAGTTGTGTTCATGTTTTTAAAAGGCAATTGGTGTTCTTAAAGGTAAGATCAGAAACAAAATTTTGTCTCCTTTGAATATTTATTTATTAATTTTAATGACTTTTTTATATCTGTTGGTTTATTTATTCCATTTGACATTATATATTGAGTTTTGATTATATACGTCTATTAAATATAAGCGGTGCTTATTTTAGACATTAATTTAATTCTAAAAGTTTTTTGAATAAAAATTTTTTTTTAAATTAAAATTGTATAAGAATAACAGATTAAATCTGATTTGATATTCAAATTTTGTTATCTTTCTTCTATCAAGTAAAAAGCCTTTTTCTATTCTATTTTTTTTATTCGAAAGATAATTTTATGACATTTATGTTTTGAAAATAATTCCCGGCATAAGCCCACAACGACTAGTTCTGAGGAACCGCATTCGACTAGACCAATTTTGGACCACTTTTTCGTGTAATTCAGGCCTTATTTCATCAATAACACGAGTCATGTTGGCTTCCAAAGCGTCTATTGTTTCTGGTTTATCAGCATAAACTAATGACTTGACATAACCCCCAAGAAAATAATCCAGTGGAGTTATGTCGCATAATCTTGGAGGCCAATTAACTGAACCATTTGTCGAAATAATGTTATCGCCAAATCTTTCTTTCAATAAATCAATTTTTACGGTAGCAGCATCAGGTGTAGCACCACCTTGTTGAAAACAAAACACTTCTGGGTCATTCCCATTCAAATTTTAAAACAAATAATCATTGATCATCGATCTGTAACGAACACCATTCACTGTTACATTAGCTCCAGCATCGTTTTTAAAGAAACATGGACCGATGATGCCTTCAGCGTGTAAAGCACACCATACACTGCATTTTTCGGGATGCAACGTAACCTGCAGAACTTCTTGAGGATTATTTTCACTCCATATGCGGCAATTTTGGTTGTTTACATAGTCGTTCAACCAGAAATGAGCTTCACCACTAAACAAAATTTCACGATAAAAAAGTGGATCAACTTCAAGCTGTTCTAGGGCCCATTCAGCAAACAAACGACGCCTATTATGGTCAAGTGGCTTTAGTTCTTGAAAGCACACCATACAGTGCATTTTTCAGGATGCAATGTAACCTGCAGAACTTCTTGAGGATTGTTTTCACTCCATATGCGGCAATTTTGCGTGTTTACATAGTCGTTCAACCAGAAATCAGCTTCATCACTAAACACAATTTTACGATAAAAAAGTGGATCAACTTCAAGCTGTTCTAGGGCCCAATCAGCAAACAAACGACACTTATTATGACCAAGTGGCTTTAGTTCTTGAACCAGTTGGATCTTGTATGGGTGTAGACCAAAATCTTTACGCAAAATTTTCCATGTGGTGGATGCACAGAGTCCAACTTGTTGTGAACGTCGACGAATAGACAAATCTGGTTCATTATTAATACTATGACTTACAGCAGCGATATTTTCTTCTGTACGTACAGTTCTTTGTCTTGTTGTTGTTGCATTGAGTAGAGAAAATGTTGTCCGAAATCTGTCGATAGTTCGACGAATAAGCTGCTCTGATGGAAGATTATGTAAACCATAAATTTCACGAAGTGCTTATAAGTTTGGCGAATAGAACACCGATTTTGAAAATAAATTTCAACAATTTGTAAACGTTGTTGCGGCGTGAGCTTTCCATGCTAATTTGTCAATGCGTACTGAATAGAAATGTCAAAACAACATGGCTTCCACCTTCTGCCAAAACACAGTTATCCCTATCGAAAGTTCTATCACTCTAAAAAAACACCCGATAGATAGTAAGGACCTATCGAAAGCTTAGCTACTGCTTCCATCCAAACATTAACGTTAAATTTCCTTTGAAATGATGTTTCCATTTTCAAATGGGGATTTATATTCGACCAATAATGTAGGTTGTGAAAATTAGTCACCCCTTCCCTAGGAAATCTAGCTTCGCCTGTCCATAGGATCTTCGATAAAAATCTAGCATTCTCTCTGTCACCATTCAGGATAAGTTGGCAAAATTGGAGTCTTCTAGTGTAGTCACCATCTTCTAATCCTTTTACTGGAGTGTAGTGATAAGGATGCAAATGGTTTTTCTTGTTAGATATTTCCAAGATAACTGGCAGTCTTACATGTACCTATTGCAGGGCCATCTTTTACTGCCTATAATATTGCTTCATTTACAATGTTTCGATGTCCTGGGGTACCAGCGTTTTTAGCCTTTGCACAGTACCTGTTTTCGCAATTATGCGGTAGGTTGATGAAAAGACACTCACGTGAGAATACCCCTGTTTGGGAATCTATGTGAGTATTCTCTCTGTGCCTCGGAAGCATTACCATTGCTGCATCCATTAACAAAAAGAATATCTGCATATTCAGCATTAGTAAACGTAGACATAATCTTGTAGAAAATAGTAAAATACTTTATAAGTAAAAGGATATCGTTGTCAACTATTGGAAAGGATTTTCAATAATATCAAATTGACAAATTATGTCATTAGTAATTGCAGTGTATGACTAAACTTGTGATATTGATCCCTTTTGATTACACATTCACTAGTTTTTGAGCTGGACATTCAAAAGGTTGTTTATAAAAAAATTTTCTGAAATTGAACTACTGACTGTATTCTAACAAAAACTTTTTTAAGGAATAAAGAAAGAATTTGGCAAGTTTTTAAAATAATTTTGTCATACATAAATTGTGGAATTCAAAAATAGCAGGCAAATTCGGATGGAAAAGAAATTTTCCACTTGGACGGGTGTCTACCATCATTTCACTGTTGGTTCTAAAATTAACAGTACTATGACCTAAAGTTGCGTAAAATCGCAGTAACAAAGCCTACCCAGAACACAACTCGCAACAGCTTAAAAAGCTTCTGAGGGATCTTCACAGAAGATCAAGGAGTATCAGGATAATAATAACAATAGATATTATATTATAGCATACATTGCACTGACGAAAACCAATCAGTTTGAAACATGCTGTAATTTGCCTCTGTGATCAACAAAACCTTGTCGAGTTTGTTTGAGTATAGAATTGTTATACAGATGTATGTTACACTGTCTCGATTTCTTGAACTATCTATTACCATAGCTCATACTCCTTATTAATGATTTTTGGTACAGATCAGCCGAATTAATTCATTTTAAATTTATATTAGAAATTGATTTTTCTTTTCTTCAAATAGCAACTTTCAAATCATACTAATTCTTTTTTAACATCTAATATGAGATAGTTTTGCTTTTTTCATACGTATCATATACTTTTCTGATAAAATAACCCAAAATTATAATCAAATTTGTTCAACTTAGAAAAAATTGACGAAAAATGAAATAAAGTAAGAAATCTTTTAGGAATCAAGAACTCATATATCTCGTAAAGTGTTCATTTTTAGTTATCAATAAATATGGCTCAAACGATTACAAATGAGTCATACTAACACGTCCTCCAACGTTCACCTCTAATTTGGAAATACTCTGTATACTCGTTTTTTTTCTAATATCATAATGCAGCCTTTTACTGGAAAACCCTTCATACAGCATTTATTGAACTAAGTTCCACAGAAAAGAAGACAGGATCACAGACTCAGTATCTGAAACTGCCACGCACATGCGTATAAAAACAATTTATAATCATTATGAATAAACATAAATTGACTATTACTTCGAAAGGTTTTCTTCGAATATTTCAAATATTGATTAGAAAAAATTCTCTGAAACTTTTGAAATTTTCAATTCAAAAATAACTGGAATTTTTTAAAATCAAATATGATTTTAAAAGGTTAGAGAAACAATAAGATTTTCAAGAGATATTTTAGGTTCCAACAAATGCGACGAAACTGAGCTATATATGATTGACACAAATCGACCGCGTGAGCGGCTGTGTTTTGCTATCTTAAACTTTTGAAAAGGATAAATGAGAATCTTCAAGCTGTGAAAACAAACCGCTCTACGCATCGTGCTCCTTCATTCGCATCTAAATAAGTGGTCCATGAGGTTTTCTGGATGGTTTTATGAAGACCATAGATCAAATAGTTTATCATCGTATTTGAATTTTCGTCTAAAAAGGGATTTACAGAATAGAGGCGGTTCGTCGTTAAAAAAAGTGGGTGTTCCGCATCCAAAATTAGAAGGTACTGTCATGGAGTTTATATAATAAAACCCTTCATACTAAAAATTATAACTCTGTTATAATTTAGTAATAAAAAACTCATGCTGTTCATTGAAATTTCAAGGAGAAGTTGCACCATTGTATCGAGTGTTTTTTTAAGAGTGATAGAACTTTCGATAGGGATAACTGTGATTTGACAGAAGGTAGAAGCCATGTTTGACATTTCTGTTCAGTAAGCATTGACAAATTATCGTGGAAAGACTCACGCCGCAACAACGTTTAGAAATTGTTAAAATTTATTTTCAAAAGCAGTGTTCTGTTCGCTAAACTTATAGAGCACTTCGCGAAATTTATGGTTTCTATAATTATCCAACAGAGCAGCTTATTCGTCAAACTATCGATAGATTTCGTACAACATTTTCTCTACTCAATGCAACAACAACAAGATAAAGAACTGTACGTACAGAAGAAAATATCGCTGCTGTCATAGTGTTAATGATGATCCAGATTTGTCTATTCGTCGACGTTCACAACAAGTTGGACTCTGTGCATCCACCACATGGAAAATTTTGCGTAGAGTTCTTGGTCTACACCCATACAAGATCCAACTGGTTCAGGAACTAAGGCCACTTGACCATAATAAGCGTCGTTTGATTGCTGATTGGGCCCTAGAACAGCTTGAAGTTGGTCCACTTTTTTATCGTAAAATTGTGTTAAGTGATGAAGCTCATTTCTAGTTGAACGGCTATGTAAACAAGCAAAATTGCCGTATATGGAGTGAAAACAATGCTCAAGAAGTTCTGTAGGTTCCATTGCATCCTGAAAAATGCACTTTATGATGTGCTTTACACGCTGAAGGCATCATCGGTCCATATTTCTTTAAAAACGATGCTGGTGCTAGTTACAGTGAATGGTGCTCGTTACAGATCGATGATTAACGATTATTTGTTTCAAAATTTGAATGGTATCGACCCACTGTTTTGGTTCCAACAAGATGGTGCTACACCTCATGCTACTACCGTAACAATTGATTTATTGAAAGAAAGATTTGGCGATAACATTATTTCGAGCAATGGTCCAATTAATTGGCCTCCAAGAGCATCCGACATAACTCCACTGTATTATTTTCTTTGGAGTTATGTCAAATCATTGGTTTATGCCGATAAACCAGAAACAATAGACGCTTTGGAAGCCAACATATCTCGTGTATTGATGAAATAAGGCCTGAATTACTCTAAAAAGTCAAAAATTGGTCTGGTCGAATGCGGTTCCTCAGAGTTAGTCGTGGTGGACGTATGCCGAAAATTATTTGTAAAACATAAATGTCATAAAATTATCTTTCAAATAAAAAAAATTTGACTTCAATCTGAATTCAAATGTGTTTTATTTCAATTTAAAGTTCTAATAAATAAATTCAGTTAATTCGTTAGAATCAAGTAAAGATACTAATACCCAAAATCATTAAGCGATAGAAACTGTCATTTTTGTAATTCAATGTTTACTTTGATATTCAGTCACAAAGAGATTCAAGATATAGCAAATTTAGGTTTGGAATATTTCAGGCTTTCGTTGTTATCTTCTTAGCCATGATATCATGGCATAGGACAAGCAGCTAGTACAAAAGTTGATATGTCATTAGAAAGCACACTAAATGAAGTATTTTTTGCTGAAATGAAAAATGTCCATAATTAATAATTTTTCATCGATAAAACCATTGGAGAAATATGACTGATTTTGTTCACTTCAGGATCGTGATATTCATCTCCTTTCCACGCCTGCAATAAGAAAGTAGACACCCTGTATAGTTTGGACCTAACACCAAGCGATTACAATCTTCTTCTTGAATTGCAAAACTTCCCGAGTGATGAGAAATTGTCATCAAGAAAAGATTGTGAGAATATATTACTAGAGCTTTTCGCCAACAAGGACCAAGACTTCTAAAGGAGAGGCATTACGAAGCTAAAATGGCAACAAATAGTAGAACAAACCGGTGGATATTTGATCCAAATCGAACAATCCGAAACATACTAAGTAAAGGATTTTGCCCCAACCTATTATCAATTATTACTGAACTTACGGCCAGTTTCATAAACAACATCAAAAGGCTACTTTATGATGAAGTTCCTTTATGAAAAAGGATCTTTTAAATGGGACCATCAGTTTCATAAAAGCACATCGACGTCCTTTACTAAAAGCTTCCTTTAATGCGCCGGTCATGTTTCCGACTGTTGGCTATCCTGAGAACTAGTGATTTTACGAATATATCTGGTGATATTCTGTAAAAATTGTGAGTTATGCGTCGGAACCTGTAAAAAGAAAAAGAAAAAAAGCATAAATCAGTCTTTGCATAAACATGGTTATGTGCAGAAGACAGTATATTGGAATTGATATCATAATTACGTGCGAATTGCTTTATTTCAGTAATCGTGAGTTATATGAATGAATATGGAAGAAAAGAGACAATCAGTATTACTTTAAAACCTGAAGATGAACTACGTCTCTTGTGTGATAGGATAAAGTCTGGCAGAGAATAGCTACTGCTTTCAATGCAACAGCTATCCACTGGAGAAATGGAGACCAACAACTCAAATCCAGATGTGACGATATAAAAACTAAAACTAGAAGGGTGGTAGCTACTCAACGCAATCATATTAAAGAGACTTGTGGTGGAGCTCCATTGAAATTGAGGGAGCCAATTTCCAAATAGTTGAGCCCAACTGTTAGGAACCCACTTGCCGAAGCGAAGGAGATGTATTATATAAAAAAACAGCTCTAGAAGAAGCTCAGATAGTCGCTATCAAGGAAGAGAATAGAAGAAAAGAAGAGGAGCATTCGAAGCTTAAAATATAATTAGATTTGCAAATTATGGAGATGAAGAGAAAATTAAATAATAATAATTAAATCTTTTTTTTATTTTGTATGCACTTTCTGGGAAAAGCGGTATTAGAATACTATCAGCATTGCTGCAGACTATGAAATCCCCTCAAATTTGAATTAAAAACAAATTTCAATAACACATATTTTAATTTCTTTATTCTCACTTGAAACTTTTTCCGATGTTACCTAAAGTAAAACAATGAATCAGAAATACAAACATAGAAACCTATATAAATACATATCTTGTAAAAACTTATGAAAATTATATGAAATCTTGTCATGTTGAAGACACAATTTTAATATGGAGAACAGTTTTACAAGCGACTAATAAATTTATTTTCAATTATCATACAAATATAAAGTATAAAGTAGAAAAATGTTCATTAATAATCAACTGTCTCATTTGATGAGCTGCATCAAATTAAATACATACCTTAAATAAAATCATATGAGAATTATATGATATCCTTTCATGTTGGAAGGCACAAATTGAATATGAAAAATAGTTTCACAAGTGACAAGTAAATTTATTTTCGATTATCACACAAATATAAATTGTAAATTAGCAAAATGTTCATTAATAATCGACTGTCTCACTTGACGAGCTGCATTCACATTAGTTGAATTTGTTTGAATTTCCTCTTCCTCCTGCACATCATGCAATCATTCATTTGGAAATATTTCGTTCATATCTGCAGCTATATTGTGCAAAACAGCGGTAGTAACAATAATTGCCCTTATGGTCGTTAACTTAACACTCATTCCTTCAGAAAGTATAGGAAAACGACGTTTCCAAACTCCATACTTTCTCTCCACCACATTTCTAGTTGGTATAATTGACTCCTTATATAAATTTTCAGCTACAGTTATGGCTTCCGGCAACTTTGTCATAGGATAAGTCTGCAAACTATAACCACTATCACCAAGTTACAAAGATGGTCCAAATTTACCACTCTCAAATTGTCTTTTCAAGACATTGTTATTAAAGTTGGTTTTATCATGTGTTAAGCCAGGTCATCTAGCTACAATATTTCTGATTCTCAAGTCTGAATCACATACGGTTTCAACGTTAAGGGCAAAATAATGTTTTCGACATCAAAAAATCTCTGCATCATCACCATCCGGAGAAGTGATTTTAATTAATGTGCAATCTGTACCACCAATGACACATGGAGAACTAGCAATTGCATAAAACTGTTCTGCTGCTTGCATTTCATGATCACCTTCACACATCTTTATATATTGTGGACACAGGGTTGCGATTGCAAAAGAAACTCTTCGAATAATTCTAAAAGCAGAAGGTTTAGAAGTTCCCATGAAACTGTTATCAGTATAGTTCCACTTGCATAGAATCTCAATGTCAAAAGTATTTGGTTCATCGGTTCGATACAGCTGCCTCTGAAAATTATCAATTTAATGATTTGGTATACAGAAAATTATATCAACAAAATAATAAATAGAAATTTGTTTACCTGTTAGATGAAAAGTACAATTGATCTGCAATTTTTTTAGTAAAGATAAAACAGTTAGTTTTGTCAGGTGAAAACGATCGAAGAAATGTAGATCATTTAACGTGGAAAAATGTTGTTTCCTCCCTCTGTAAATATTCGGTCTTCTCACAATTATTTCTTCATCATCTGATGAAGAACTAGAGCTTGAATCAGCATTCAACATTTAGTGCAACATATTTCGCAGTACGCTTAAATCAAATAAAATGGGCAAATTTGACAGAGGAAGGTTATGTCCACTGTTATGTATCTGCGCAATGTCGAGTTTACCGTAAAAATGCTTATGAAACACGTTTTATCATTAAAGGAGTCTTTTTTGGGAAAAGAAGGCTTTAGTTTTGTTAATGAAACTGGCCGTTAGAGTAATTGAAATTGAATTTAGTATATATCATAACAGTAAGCATACAGAATAATGAAACAAAATATGGGACTTATGAGATTGAAATACATATTCATGAATCCCGATACAATATATCGGACCGAAAAATCGAAATCGAATCAAATGCCTTTTAAAATACCCCCAACCCGTCTGGCGCGTGTCCCAACAAGGGGATGCGTAAAATTCAGAGATAAGGGCGTCGGGCGTTGAAATCGGAACAACACGTATCTGCATATGGAAGCCTTGGGCGTAAGGTCAGCTCAATTGGTGCTATCAATATTTGAACGAGAATAATTAAGATAACTGGGATATGACTTAAGAGATTATAACGTACTTTAATGCGATTCGAATAGGAACGAGGTATCAATAATACAGACCACCAAATTGATTTTTTTTTGTACAGGAGAACGAAGAGCTTATTTAAGATATTTTTGACCTACCGACTCAATCTAATTAACATCTAAAAGAGAGGCAGTCTAATTAACTTTAATTATGAGAAAGGCACATGTGAGGAAATAAATATATAATAAAATTTGAATATCAAAACAGATTTAATCTGTCAGTCTTCTACAATTTTAATTTAAAAAAATTATATTTAATAGACGTATATAATCAATACACAACGTCAAATCGAATAAATAAACCAACGAATATAAAAAAGGTCATTTAAAATTAATTAATAAATATTTAAAGGAGACAAAACAGATTGTTTATTACCAACACGTATACAATATATGAAATAATGTCGCAACTAGAAAGAAGAAAACAGGTAAAATATTTGTATAGAAAAGGTTTTCGAAACTTTAAAAAATTAGTGCAATTGATTGAACTGGGAAAGGGTGCTGTATATAAGACAATAAAGAGGATAAAAAATAGCAGGGATAGGAGGCATAGACCAGTTTCAGGAAGACGGCGTAAGATTAAAATAAATAATTTAAACGCTTTATTGGCCTTAGGACGACAAAATCCACGCTTGGGGTGGATGACAAAATCCACGCTTGGGGTTTTGCAAATTGGCTAATAGATTTGGAAATCAACATAAAAAAGTATGTCTAGAAACCGTCCATATGTTACTGAAAAGACAAGGCTACATATCAAGGAAACCAAAAAAGATCCCTATAATGACACCTTTACAAAAGGAATGAAAGATAGAATTTTGTCAACGTTTTCAAGAAGATAATTTTAATAATGTCTTCATATCTAATGAAAGTTGTTTCCAAATTAATGGAAATACCATTAATAATGAAACGTATTGTGGCATTCTAAATGATTTTCTTCTTGAAATGACCACCGCTTTATATCCAGAGGAGTGACGTTTTTAACAGGATAATGCAAGATGCTTTTGATGATATACCTTTATGTCTAATCAAAAAATCGATTCATATTATTGCTGGACCTCTAATGCATATCATCAACGGAGCTTTTACTGAGGGTACATTTCCATCGGCCCTTAAATTAACTCTGATTGAACCTCTTTATAAGAAAGGAGATCCTGATGACATTAAGAACTATCGTCCGGTAAGCCTGCTCACTTCATTTAGAAAAGATTTTGGTGGACAGACTGCTCAACTTCTTCCATAAATTTGGAGTATTTGGAAGGCAGCACTGCTCTTTATGAATTGGCCTCTGAAATTCTAAAAGCACTCGAAGGTAGAGAAGTACCTGTTGTACTGTTTTTGGACCTCTCTAAAGCCTGCGACAGTGTGAACCATGAAAGGCTTCTCAACAAATTAAATACATATGGTATTTAGAATACAGAGAGTTTCTATTGAAACTGGCGAAAAGAATCATTAATTCAAGGATCAAACTGTAGTTATGGGTGTACCTCAGGTTAGTATTCTGGGACCTCCACTGTTTGTTATATACATAAACGATTTA
This sequence comes from Megalocaria dilatata, assembly GCA_034642435.1. NCBI lineage: Eukaryota > Metazoa > Arthropoda > Insecta > Coleoptera > Coccinellidae > Megalocaria > Megalocaria dilatata. Next base: position 27,077,056 of record CM067854.1, read on the forward strand.
CCTGAGTCTTTGTTTTCTTCCATCTCAAGCAGGATAAAAATGCTTTTGTTTGCTGATGACGCAAACGCTTCAGTGCCTAATAAAGATTTAAAATCCGGCATGGAGCAAACACAGATAGTTTTCGACTCGATAAGTGTCTGGTGTGCTCAAAATAAGCTCTTTCTAAATGTTGATGAAACCTAGTGTATTATTTTCAGGACTACTCAGTTCAAGGAAAATATTCCAGCAACTATCGACCTGAACAATACAGAAGTCGGCATAACTAAATAAACCAAGTTTTTGGGAATATATCTAGACTGACTTTGAATATTGAAACAAATTGATATATGTTTATCTTCTACAATTTTAATTTAAAAAATTTTTATTCAAAAAACTTTTAGAATTAAATTAATGTCTAAAACAAGCACCGCTTATATTTAATAGACGTATATAATCTAAACTCAATATACAATGTCAAATGGAATAAATAAACCAAAAGATATACGAAAGTCCCTAAAATTAATAAATAAATATTTAAAGGAGACAAAATTTGTTTCTGGTCTTGCTTTCAGAACGCCATTTGCATCTTAAAAACATGAACACACTTAAAGGACCTCTCAAAGAATATAATTTATTTGAAATATTCAATATATTTAAATATTCGAATAAGTAAATTCAGAAATCTCTCAAAGCATGCACTATATCTTCAAAAAACAAATATAATTCAAAGCAATTCCGTCTTCAGTCCTGAAATATATTCAAAATATCAAAATCAAAAAACTAACCCATATCAAACAACTCACCACGTGTAAATGAATAATGTTTCGAGACATAGATCATCTTTATAATTCAAGATTGATCTATGCTCTAACAGAATCAAAGAACAGTGTGAGTTATCTTTAAGGCTTACTTATATTCATTGACATTGCATAATGAGATTTATTGAAGCCAAAATATAATTATATATCATATATAAAATAAAATAGATCTAGACTGCTTTTCAAACTGGCACCAACATATATGTGAGCTAACTGAATAGAGTTCTATATATCATGAGAGTATTGTCTCGCCGAGTAGACAGGGAGCTCTTAAGATCAGTTTACTTCGCAAATTTCGATTCTTTGATGAGATATGGTGTTGTTCCGAAAGGATATTCATTCTTCAAAAATCTGCTGTGAAGTCAATGTATGGGCTTAATTGCCGAGAATCATGTAGAGGAAGATTTCGACAAAACAAAATTCCGACATTTATTGTGATAGACATCATAGAATGTGCGCTATTTTTGAAAAAATCCACATTACGTCCAAGATCTGCGTAATATGAATAAAACAAGATGGACAGTTCCTTACCATTTTCCTAAACATGGTTTTACATTGACAATGTTCAAGATTTGGTCATAAACCCTTTTCTAAGCAATAAACCCTTTCAATTTATTTTTGTTTTGTGTAGAATGGTTATAATCTTTCACAAGCCACCTCTGTGATGTGATTGAATCTGGAACATGCCTTTCTTTTTCTGTGTATATTCCATAGACCAACATAGAATTTCTGTGTATATTCCATAGACGAACATAGAATTTCTGTGTTCTAGCCTCATGGCGTATGTATAGAGGGGGCAAGGTATGTGATATATTTTTTATTCATTGTTTTTATTTTTCATTCAGAAGAATTTACTAACAAGCATCGATGGGAGGGAGTTTCAAATGCTGTTATGAAGATATGCTGAAAATTTTTGAAGGGTCAGCTGAAGGAGCTTTTCAGTTTTATAAGCACTATCTACAAGGTTTGTTACATTTATTCTGGAATATTTTAGTTTACTGAGGTCAAACGAAGTTGGTTTAAGAAAAACAATTCAGAAGAATTCTTATGACTCTCTAATCATAATGAGAAGATTAGAATGAATAAATCATGTGTTATTCTATCTAGGAATAATACAGAAAGTTAAAAGCCCGCTGAGATCAATAATGTATGAAGACAAAAAATTATGGATAAAAAAGATGACAGAAGGGGTGGATCAGCAAATTACTTACTTTCAAACGAATTATCTGGCGATTCAAGCAATATTTTAACCGCATAACCGACCGGCTCTAACGTAATCGATATGCACATGCTCAAAAAAATAATTCCCATAAGGGGGAACAAAAAAATTATCACCTACTGTTTGAGGGGTGTTACCCTGCAAAGGGATTCAACATCATATTTTCTAATTTTCCCTTCCTGTGCTGCGTGAAACGCCTTCCATATCGGAGGCGTGGCTTTGTCTGTGGGGCCGCATCCCCTACGGATCGATAATTTCATTCTCCGTGGGTGATGGGATTCAGCAGCGGTGCGTTGCGCCCTGAAGTTAGCAACTTCCTTAGGCTGGTTTTGAATGACTGAAATATGATTACGTTGTTATAAAATGAAATTAAATACATTTAACCATCACAATCTCAGAATCACTTAAAATTCTTGACAGGTCAAATGACTTTTTAAAAACAATGACGTTTAACGTGCACTTACAAAAATAGCAAAGATAAATTTTGTCCAATGTTTTTAATGAAACCAATACTAATCAGTCATTTCATTCAGATTTTAATTGAGTTTTTGGGGTCATTTTTTTTGAGATACCTCTCTTTTAAATAAAATAAATAAAAGCATTAACCTAAGCTTGATCGCGCTTGTAAAGGTGGGTCATCTAGAGTTTGCATTTTGAAGTACTGTTTGTTTTGAGTCTGGCAACACAGCTGTCATTCGTGTTTTGACCGAAAGTTAGTTTGAAATTTGACATTAATAAAATGGGTCAATTACTGCTTGAAAAAACTGGGAAATAATAAAAAACTCATTATCAAAATATTAAATCTTGGTAAAGGATAAGAACCACAGGATAATTAATTCACACCATTAGAGACAGGACAAAATACTGTAATGATGAACTGTAATGGTTGTCAATGATGAAGAAGATTCTGCAGAAAATGAAGCTAAAAGTGCAGAGCGGGAGGCTGTTGAAAAAAATTATGGTAAACAGGAAAAATGCACCAAAAAGATGTAAAACAACAAAGAAAAGTATATGTACTTTATTACCTAAAAGAAGCAGCTAAAGCCACCTTCGACAGTTTTAGAATCCTGGAAACTTATTCATATTGTATACAAATTCTAGTAAGCATTGACAAATTATCGTGGAAAGACTCACGCCGCAACAACGTTTACAAATTGTTGAAATGTATTTTCAAAATCAGTATTCTATTCGCCAAACTTATAGAGCACTTCTTGAAATTTATGGTTTACATAATCTTCCATCGGAGCAGCTAATTCGTCGAACTATCAATAGATTTCGGACAACATAAGTACAGATGTACAGAAGAAAATATCGCTCCTGTAAGTCATGATGATCCAGATTTGTCTATTCGTCGACGTTCACAACAAGTTGGACTCTGTGCATCCACCACATGGAATATGTTGCGTAAAGATCTTGGTCTACACCTATACAAGGTCCAAAAAGTTCAAGAACTAAAGCCACTTGACCATAATAAACGTCGTTTGTTTGCTGATTGGACCCTAGAACAGCTTGAAGTTGATCCACTTTTTTATCGTAAAATTGTGTGTAGTGATGAAGCTCATTTCTGCTTAAATGGCTATGTAAACAAGCAAAATTGCCGTATATGGAGTGAGAACAATCCTCAAGAAGTTCTGCAGGTTCCATTGCATCCTTAAAAATGTACTGTATGGTGTGCTTTACACATTGGAGGCATCATCGGTCCATATTTCTTTAAAAACGATGCTAGAGCTAATGTTACAGTGAATGGTGCTCATTACAGATCGATGATCAACGATTAATTGTTTCAAAATTTGAATGGTATCGACCCAGAATGTTTTGGTTCCAACAAGATGGTGCTACACCTGATGCTGCTACCGTAACAATTGATTTATTGAAAGAAAGATGTGGCGATAATATTATTTCGACAAATGGTTCAGTTAATTGGTCATGTGTTAGGCCTATTATGACATATTCTATCGAGACGAGAGCCGATACAGCGGAGACGAAGAGGATTCTAAGGACCACGGAAATGAAAACGTTAAGAGCAATAGCTGGGAAAACATTACTGGACAGAATACCAAACAGTCAAATAAGAGAGCGATGTAATGTTCAGGATGTTGTGCGATGGGGAAGACAGAGGAGAAGAGAATGGAACCAGCATGTAAGCAGAATGAGCCCTCAAAGATTAGCCCGAATAGCTAGGGATTTGAAACCAACTGGAAAAAGACCACCAGGACGTCCCTTCAACGATGGCGAGACAGTTGGCAGTCCACATCACAAATACGGCTGCAGAACTAAACGAGAGGATGAAAAAAATCGTGAAGAACAGGCCTAGGGCCTAATATAAGTAGAAGAAGAAAAAGAAGAATTGGCCTCCAAGATCATGCGACATAACTCCACTGGATTATTTTCTTTGGGTTTATGTCAAGTCATTGGTTTATGCTAATGAACCAGAAACAATAGACGCTTTGGAAGACAAAATAACTCGTGTTATTGATGAAATAAGGCCTAAATTATTCGAAACAGTGGTCCAAAATTAGTCTGGTCGAATGCGGTTCCTCAGAGCTAGTCGTGGTGGAAATATGCCGGAAATCATTTTTAAAACATAAATTTCATAGAATTATCTTTCAAATAAAGAAAAATTTGGCTTCAATCTTAATTTAAATGTGTTTTATTTCAATTTAAAGTTCTATCACTCTAAAAAAATCACCCGATACAATACTTCCAAAAATGCTAGTGTAATTTACGAACAAAGAATAATACTTAAAAAAATTTCGTATTCGTCGTGATTTCATTTGATATCACAATTTATGGTAATAATTCCAGATAGGCCTTGTAGTTTCAAAAGATTGCAAGTATCGGTTAATAAATTTTTCAAATCATCTAAACTAAGACGGAACGGTTTTTTACTTGATAGAAGGATCATTACAAAATTTGAATATCAAAACAGATTTAATCTGTTGTCTTCTACAATTTTAATTTCAAAAAATTCTTTGAAGAAACTTTAAGAATTAAATTAATGTCTTTATAAGCACATTAATTTAATTCTTAAAGTTTCTTCAAAGAATTTTTTGAAATTAAAATTGTAGAAGACAACAGATTAAATCTGTTTTGATATTCAAATTTAAAAAAAAAAAATTCAAATCATCTTTCACAAGAATTACGAGATATTACGAAAGCGTAACGTAAAAGCGTTAAATCAAACAGGAGTGCCCTGAATTAGTCTTAATTTGTCCTATTTGGCCGTGAAGTGCCTCATTAACTCACCAAATATTCTGGTGTAAGGTTTCCGGTGAAGCCGATACGGAATTTCCTTTTCTGCAGATGTTCTGGCGATTATCGACAGTTTTGTGGGATGACGAACGTGCGGCCGTATTTGCTTGACAGATTATTGACACAAGACCAGCAAACGTAAAAACCCACCCTTCTGTCTGCCGAGATAAACTCTTTGAATCGTCGTATTGTATGTCAGTCAGTGCAACAATTCCAGTCATCGCGACCATTCACTAAGTCTTCCCAATCACAATTTCTGCAGAAAATTTGAGACGTCCATTGTGGTCACGGGATTAAAAAGTGACTTTACCTATATTTGAAGGAATTGTAACGAAGGTACGATTCACGGTTGGTAATCCTGTGAAAAAGACAAGTGTAATTTGGGTATTTACTCAGTGGGTGCTTTTTTGTGTGCTAATTTAATCTGTTTCTGTTTAATTCATTCATGACTGAAAACGTTTAGTGGAATCTTTGGCCGACATATAAACGCTATTATATATGCATTTTAATTCGAAAATTATGTTGAACCTTTTAATTCTGAAAATATACATTAATTTTTAAGGCCTGTTCATAAACGAAATTAAAGCCTCCTTTTTCCCAAAAAGTCTCCTTTAATGATTAAACGTGATTCATAAGCAAATTTTAAGGTTAAAGGGAACTTAAAAGCGTCCCTTATCTTAAAGTGAGAAAATCGGCCCTTTAAGGCTAGAAAAGGATCATTTAACGAGAAGCTCGGCACTGCTCGACACAAAAACAATGGACATAACCTTCCTCTGTCAGATTTGCCCATTTTGTTTGATTTTAGCGTACTGGGAAATATGTTGCACCAAATTTTGAATGCTGATTCAAGCTCTAGTTCTTCATCAGATGATGAAGAAATAATTGTGAGAGGACCAAAAATTTACAGAAGGATGGTGGTTATAGTTTGCAGATTTATCTTATGACAAAGTTACTAGAAATGTGGAAGAAAGAAAGTATGGAGTTTGGAAACGTCGTTTTCCTATACTTTCTAAAGGAATGAGTGTTAAGTTAACGACCATAAGGACAATTATTGTTACTACCGCTGTTTTGCACAATATAGCTGCAGGTATGAACGAAATATTTCCAAATGAATTATTGCAGGAGGAAGAGGACTTTCAAACAAATTCAACTAATGTTAATGCAGCTCGTCCAGTGAGAGTCTATTATTAATAAACATTTTGCTAATTTACAATTCATATTTGTGTGATACTTGAAAATAAATTTGCTTGTCACTTGTGAAACTTTTCTTCATATTCAATTTGTATCTTCAACATGACAAGATTTCATATAATTTTTATAAGATTTTACAAGGTATGTATTTAGATAGGTTTCTATGTTTGTATTTTTGATTCATTGTTTTACTTTAGGTAACATCTGAAAAAGTTTCAAGTGAAAATAAAGAAATAAAAATATTATGTGTTATTGAAATTTCTGTTTTTAATTCAAATTTCAGAGAATTTCATAGTCTGCAGCAATGCTGATAGAATTCTAATACCGCTTTTCCCAGAAAGTGCATTCAAAATAAAAAAGATTTAATTATTATTATTTAATTTTCTCTTCATCTCCATAATTTGCAAATCTAATATTTTAAGCTTCGAATGTTCTTCTTCTTTTCTCTATTCTCTTCCTTGATAGCCACTATCTGAGCTTCTACTAGAGCTGGTTTTTTTATAATACATCTCCTTCGCTTCGGCAAATGGGTTCGTAACAGTTGGGCTCAACTGTTTGGAAATTAGCTCCCTCAATTTCAATGGAGCCCCACCACCAGTCCCTTTAACATGGCTGCGTTGAGCAGCTACCACTTTTCTAGTCTTAGTTTTTATATTGTCATATTTGGATTTGAGCTGGTCCCCATTTTTCCAACAGAGAGCTGTTGCATTGAAAGCAGTTGATATTCTCTGTCCGACTTTATCCTATAACATTAAAATTCTCTTTTTCAATCAATTCCAAGAGACGTAGTTCCTCCTGATGTTTTAAAGTAATACTTTTTTCTCTTTTCTTCCATATTCATTCATATAACTCACGTTTATTAAAATATAGCAATTTGCACGTAATAATGATATGAATTCCAATATACTGTCTTCTGCACATAACCATGTATATGCAAAGGCTGATTTATGCTTCTTTTCTTTTTCTTTTTACAAGTTCCGACGCATAACTCACAATTCATCAACTTCGAAGGAGTACAAAATGAAACTAAACTCAAAATTGAAAAAGGTTCTTTTATTACAGTAAGGACATCTGTGTACTTTTATTGTAAAACCTATATCCAATATAGGAGTGTTGCCGAATAGTATTTGAGAATTTGTTGAATTCTCCTTTTTCTCAATGGCTTTTTTGATTGAAAGAATCACCAAATAATCCATAAATTTATCCTTATTAACATTATATAGTAATTATATCATTAAAAAAAATGATTATTTTGTATACAATGTTCTGCAAAACAGGTTGATTTCTGGTTTGTCAAAATAGACATCCTATATTCTTTGATTCTATGCTGTAAACATCGGCCTGTCTGTCCTATCTATGTAGCATTAGAATCATCACAATCAATTGGATAAATCCCCAATTCGGAAAAGTTGGGGTTCCTTTCTTAGAAATAATTTAGCTAAGATTTTGGTGAACAATAAAGAAAGGAATCCCAATTTTTCCGAATCGGGGATTTATCCAAATGAATTGTGATTATTCTAATGCTACATATATACAGATATATACAGATACATATATAGGACAGATAGGCTCATGTTTACAGCATAGAATCAAAGAACGTAGGATGTCTATTTTGAAAACCAGAAATCAATCGGTTTTGCAGGAGATTGTATAGAAAATAATCATTTTTTCAAAGAGAAAGATGTCACTTTTCTATATAATGTTAATAAGGGTAAATTGATGGACTATTTGGAGATTGTTTCAATCAAAAAAGCCATTGAGAAAAAGGAGAATTCAACAAATTCCCAAATATTATTCGGCAACACCCTTATATTGGATGCTGTTATGACCTTGCGCCATAAGAAAACAGTAAATAAAGTGTAATAAAAGAACCTTTCTCAATTTTAAGTTTAGCTCCTCTTTGTACCCCTTTGATGATGGTCGAAAGACCGAAACACGCGTCAGGATTCTGAATAAATTGTGAAACATAAAAACTGTGTGAATTATTTTGAATAAAATTATTATCTTTAAAAAATTTGAATATCAAAACAGATTTAATCTGTTAGTCTTCTACAATTTTAATTTCAACAAATTTATTTAAGAAATTTTAAGAATTAGATTAATGTCTTTATAAGCACTGCTCATATTTAATAGACGTATAAAATAGAAATTCATCATACAATATCAAATGAAATTAAGAAAAACCAACGAATGAATATAAATTGTCAATTAAAATTAATAAATAAACATTTTTTGTTTCGTTCCAGGCATGCGTACTCTTCAGACAAACGTACGAAGCCCTGTTTGTTACAAAATGTATTGTTTTCTGATCCTATATTTATGAAAACTGACTCTTTCTCAAAAATATAAAACATAATTTTAAGAACTTCTCAAAAACTAATTTATTTGAAATTTTCAATATATTTAAATAAATTACTTCAAAAAATCTCTAAACATGTAGCACGTCCTCAAAAAATAATTAAAATTCAGATAAGACCAGTTCAACTTTACATATAAAAAATAATATAATCAATTAACAATAAATAGACTTACCGGATGCAATCTCCAGAAATATGTGATTTTCTTGAACATTCACATAGGTACATCTAATATCCAAGGTACTCTATCTTCTATGCTCACAACAAAATCACACAAAGTTTATAAGGCACTTTAATGGTCTTAGTTAAAAACATTCAACACTGTATAATAAATTTCTTTATTTAAAAACCTAATATAATTATATATTATATATAAAATAAAATAATAAGGAACGGTTTTTTACTTGATAGAAGGATTATTACAAAATTTGAATATCAAAACAGATTTAATCTGTTAGTCTTCTACAATTTTGATTTCAAAAAATTTATTTAAGAAACCTTAAGAATTAAATTAATGTCTTTATAAGCACTGCTCATATTTAATAGACGTATAAAATCCAAATTCATCCTACAATATCAAATGGAATTAAGAAAAACCAACGAATATGAATTGTCGATTAAAATTAAAGATTAAATCTGTTTTGATATTCAAATTTTATAATAATCCTTCTATCAAGTAAAAAACCGATCCTTATTATTTTATATTATCTTTAATATTGAAAAACAAATCTTCGTAATGAATTTTCAGGACATATTGTTTGAACTATCAATTCATGGGCAAAAAGAAATTGGACAATCCCGCTAGGTCAGCTGTGACTGATCAATTCCCAGCATTTCATTGAACATTATTTACGAATTAAATATCGAAAGAAGGTTAAAATTCTCACCTATTCGAACAAGTGTATGTTCAGCTCGCGATTATAAGCACAACTTTTCCATATTCGTGGGATTATCACCCCCATATACACAAGTTGCAAAAACATCTATTGTACTACACTGCAAGTACTAATCGTTTTATTTCACTCCCGAAATAAACCTACCAGCACATCACCGAATAGATCTGCTGGGATACAAAATATGCCACATTTTCATCAGTTGTCTAAATCTGATCAGGGTTTCATGTCCGAGTCAACCTCGGCCACCCGTATTGTAAAACCGCACAGCTCCTATCACGACGTGGATTGTTTGCCAACTCGAAACATCCATATGGTACGGATTACCATGGTAGCAAAGAATTGTTCGGGATAAATCGCACAGGTTGTATTGTTGGAGTAACGAAGGCATATAATAACAATACGTTGGATCACAAGTCTTCACCATGTGGAATAACATGGGAAGATCTTCCTTCAGGTCGATCATAGGAAACGACAGACAGTATTCTTTAGGGATTAATGCCGTGAATAGATTTTTTTCGTTGGATTCACTGGGACCTGTTGTGAATTGATGGATGCAGGAGCGAAAAAATTACTGTTGAACGGTTTTTTATTGGCCATTTTTAGAATTTACTATTGTTGAGATAACAATGGGATGAATGCTGAAAATAATCGAATATCAAGGTGATTAGATAGCTATTTTAATGTTTTTCAAAATGTTATATTTAATATGGTAGATGATTGAAAGGTATGAGTACTCGACACTATTTTTAGCCGTCTAGAACATGAGTGTGGTCCTATATTTGCTTTTTTTAGATGTGAAGAAAATTAAATTTGCAATTCTGATTCCTGGGATAACCGCCTTGACATTTCTGGATTGTTTTGAGATAAATATGATATTGCAATTTTTGTCCTGGGATTCGGTCGTTCTGTTATGAATTGATGGATGCAGGAGCGAAAAAATTACTGTTGAACAGTTTTTTATTAGTCACTTTTTGAATTTACTACTGTTGAGATAACAATGGGATGAATGCTGAAAATAATCGAATGTCAAGGTGATTAGGTTATTTTAATGTTTCTCAAAATGCTATATATATTTAATATGGTAGGTGATTGAAAGGTATGAGTACTCGACACTATTTTTAGCCGTCTAGAACAGATGTGTGGTTCTATAGTTGCTTTTTCTAGAGGCGAAGAAAATTAAATTGGCAATTCTGTTTCCTGGGATAACCGCTTTGACATTTCTGGATCGTTTTGAGATAAATATGATATTGCAATTTTTGTCCTGGGATTCGGTCGTTCTGTTATGAATTGATGGATGCAGGAGCGAAAAAATTACTGTTGAACGGTTTTTTATTGGCCACTTTTTGAATTTACTACTGTTGAGATAACAATGGGATTAATGCTGAAAATAATCGAATGTCAAGGTGATTAGATAGCTGTTTTAATGTTTTTCAAAATATTATATTTAATATGGTAGGTGATGGGAAGGTATGCGTACTCGACACTATTTTTAGCCGTCTGGAACAGATGTGTGGTTCTATATTTGTTTTTTTAGAGGTGAAGGAAATTAAATTGACAATTCTGTTTCCTGGGATAACCGCCTTGACATTTCTGGATCGTTCTGAGATAAATATAATATTGCAATTTTTGTCTTGGGATTCGGTCGTTCTGTTATGAATTGATGTATGCAGGAGCGAAAAAATTACTGTTGAACGGTTTTTTATTGGCCATTTTTAGAATTTACTATTGTTGAGATAACAATGGGATGAATGCTGACAATAATCGAATGTCAAGGTGATTAGATAGCTATTTTAATATTTTTCAGAATTTTATATTTAATATGGTAGGTAATTGAAAGGTGTGAGTACTCGAAACTATTTTTAGCCGTCTAGAACAGATGTGTGGTTCTATATTTGCTTTTTCTAGAGGTGAAGAAAATTAAATTGACAATTCTGTTCCCTGTGATAACCACCTGATATTTCTGGATCGTTTTGAGATAAATATAATATTGCAATTTTTGTCCTGGGATTCGGTCGTTCTGTTATGAATTGATGGATGCAGCGTGAAGAAATTACTGTTGAACGATATTTTATTTTTTTTTATTTAATGATGGGATAAATTATGAGAATAATTGAATGTCAAAGTGATTATATAGCTATTTTAATGCTTTTTAGAATGTTATATTTCATATGGTAGATGGTGGGTAGGAACAGATGGTTCTATATAAGCTTTTTTAGAAGTGAGGTACATGAAATTGACAATTCTGTATTATGGGATTGCCTAATTGACATTTCTTGGTCGTCTTGAGATTAGTGTGATATGACAATTTTAGTCCTGAGCTCCAGTCTTTCTGTTATGAATTGATGGATGCACGAGTGAAGAACTTACTGGTGAACGGTTTTTAATTGTCCATTTCCGTAATTCACTAGGGTTACGATAATGGGATGAATTCTGACAATTAACTAATGTCAACGTGATAAGATGATAATTTTAATGTTTTTTAAAATGTTATATTTCATATAGTGGATGGTCGGTAGGTACGAGTGTACTCGACACTAATTTCAGCCGTCTTAAACAGACGTATGGTTCTTATATATGTGCTTTTATCAGAGGTGGGGAACATTAAATTGATAATTCTTTTTTCTGGAATAGCCGATTTGGCGATACAGGAGTGAAGTATTTACTGTTGAAAGTTTTTTTTATTGGTCATTTGTGGAATTTATTATTGTTAAAATAATAATGCTGAGAATTATCGCATGTCAAAGTGATTAGATAGCTATTTTCATGTTTTTTAAATTATTAGATTTCATATGGTAGGTGGTCGGTAGGTACGAGCGTACTCGACACTATATCTAGCCATCTTGAACAGACGTATGGTTCTTCTATAAGTGCTTTTTTTTAGAGTTGAAGAACATTTAATTGATCATTCTGCTCTCTAGGATAGCGGATTTAACATTTCCGGATCGTTTTGAGTAAGTAAGATATTATAATTTTGTCCTGGGATTCGGTCGTTCTGTTGTGAATTGATGGATGCAAGAAATTACCGTTGAACGGATTTTTATTGGCCATTTTTGAAATTCACTATAGTTGAGATAAAAATAGGATGAATGTTAAGCATAATCGTATGTCAAAGTGAATAGATATCTAATTTTATGTTTTTTGAAATGTTATATATCATATGGTAAGTGATGGGTGGGTACGAGTACTCGATACTATTTTTAGACGTCTTGAGCAGACGTGGGGTTGTGCTTTTTCAGAGCTTAAGAACATTAAATTGACAACTCTGTTTTCTTGGGTAGCAGATTTAACATTACTGAATCGTTTTGAGGTGAATATGATATTGCAGTTTTTGTCCTGAGGTTCGGTCGTTCTGTTGTGAATTGATGGATTCACGAGTGAAGAAATTACTATCGAACGGTTTTTTAATTGGCCATTTCTGTAATTCACTATGGTTGCTATAATAATGGGATGAACGAGAATAAATTGATGTCAACGTGATAAGATGATTATTTTAATGTTTTCTAAAATTTTATACTTTATATGGTAGGTGGTGGATAGCTACTCGGCGCTATTTTTATTAGACATGAAAACACACATGTTCGATTTTTGCTGTATGTGCAGGGTGTGTTTTTTTGAAGCATGAAATATTAAATTGACAATAATTGACAATATTTTTCGGTTGTTTGGTTGGGCAGTCCTTTTTCTTTCAGATTTACTGGACCTGTTGTGGATGTTCAACAGTTTTGTATTGGACATATTTGTAAATAAATATTTTTGTCGAAAATCAGTCAGTTGAAATTACCAACTGATTACATCATTTTCACAGCTGAATTGGTAGATCACAAGGACTGAGATATGTTAAAAAAAAATAACAAACTCCGTCATATGCACGCATTCATTAAGCCCCATCCAAGCAATTCGTGAACTTTACATACAAAATCCAATTATCAACCATATTTTAGATCTCTCCGCCTCTTTAAATCAACAACAAATTTATTGTTTAATAAGGGTATCAATGGAAATTAGAGAACAGACCTTGTAGCGAAAGAACCTATAATGAATGGAGAAGAAATGAAGATAATAACCAGTTATGACCCAAGTAACAAACTGAGAAATAACATAAAGATCAAATGGAATAATATATGAAAACTTAGAAGGACGAAACTAGCTTCCATGGACCCTACAATATTTTATATATCCTCATTACTACACACAGGAGAGATCTATCGGGTGTTTTTTTTAGAGTGATAGAACTTTAAATCGAAATAAAACACATTTGAATTAAGATTGAAGCCAATTTTTTTTAAAGATAATTTTATGACATTTATGTCTTAAAAATAATTTCCGGTATATGTCCACCACGACTAGCTCTGAGGAACCGCATTCGACCAGACCAATTTTGGACCACTTTTTAGAGTAATTCAGGTCTTATTTTATCAATAACACGAGTTATGTTGGCTTCCAAAGCGTCTTTTGTTTCTGGTTTATCAGCATAAACCAATGACTTGACATAACCCAAAAGAAAATAATCCGGTGGAGTTATGTCGCATGATCTTGGGGACCAATTAATTGGACCATTTCTCAAAATAATGTTATCGCCAAATCTTTCTTTCAATAAATCAGTTGTTACGGTAGCAGCATGAGGTGGTAGCACCATCTTGTTGGAAAAAAAACACTTCTGGGTCGACACCATTCAAATTTTGAAACAACTAATCGTTGATCATTGATCTGTAACGAGCACCATTCACTGTGACATTAGCTCCAGCATAGTTTTTAAAGAAATATGGACCGATGATGCCTCCAGCGTGTAAAGCACACCATACAGTGCATTCTTCAGGATGCAATGGAACCTAAGGAACTTCTTGAGGATTGTTTTCACTTCAAGTACGGCAATTTTGCTTGTTTACATAGTCGTTCAACCAGAAATGAGCTTGATCACTGAACACAATTTTACGATAAAAAAGTGGATCAACTTCAAGCTGTTCTAGGGCCCAATCAGCAAACAAACGACACTTATTATGGTCATATGGCTTTAGTTCTTGAACCAGTTGGATCTTGTATGGGTGTAGACCAAGATCTTTACGCAAAATTTTCCATGTGGTCGATGCACAGAGTCCACCTTCTTGTGAACGTCGACAAATAGACAAATCTGGATCATCATTAACACTATGTATTACAGCAGCGATATTTTCTTCTGTACGTACACTTCTTTGTCTTGTTGTTGTTGCATCGAGTAGAGAAAATGTTGTCTGAAATCTATCGAAAGCTCGACGAATAAGCTGCTCTGATGGACGATTATGTAAACCATAAATTTCACGAACTGCTCTGTAAGTTTGGCGAATAGAACACTGATTTTGAAAATAAATTTCAACAATTTGTAAACGTTGTTGCGGCGTGAGCCTTTCCATGATAATTTATCTATCGAAAGTTCTATCACTCTAAAGAAAACACCCGATAGTTCTACAACTCACAAGCATGTCTCAACACCTTAGCATTCATTAAATCTATAAGTGCGAAAATTTAATACAAATAGTATCAGTTTGTTTACAATTACTAAAGAGTATTGGTGAATTTCAAAATCAAATTGTGTAATAATGAACCTTTTGTACGAATATTAAGCATTTGACAAAATAAATGAAATAAAATAGAAAGGCCTTTTACTTGATAGAAGAAATATAACAAAATTTGAATATCAAAACAAATTAAAATATGTTTATCTTCTACAATTTTAATTTTAATTAATTAATTTTTCATTATTATATAAAAAATTTTTTTGAAATTAAAATTGTAGAAGATAAACATATTTTAATTTGTTTTGATATTCAAAAAAATAAATGAAATGATTATTCAATGTATTGCAAGTCACAACATAAGAAATAAAATTGTAGTAAAATAAAAAATAAAATTCTAGTAAAGAGGTCAAAATGAATAAAGAAACCCATGGTGGGACTTCGAACTTAGACATCGAAATATTGAAACGTATCGGGTGTTTATTTTAGAGTGATAGAACTTTGGATAGGGATAAATGTGATTTGACAGAAGGTAGAAGCCATGTTGTTTTGAAATTTCTGTTCAGTAAGCATTGACAAATTATCATGGAAAATTTTGCATGAAGATCTGGGTCTACACCCTAACAAGATCCAACTGGTTCAAGAACTAAAGCCACTTGACCAAAATAAGCGTCGTTTGTTTGCTGATTGGGCTCTAGAACAGTTTGAAGTTGAAGCTCATTTTTGGTTGAACGGCTATGTAAACAATCAAAATTGACGTATATGGAGTGAAAACAATCCTCAAGAAGTCCTGCAGGTTCCATTGCATCCTGAAAAATACACTGTATGGTGTGCGTTACACGCTGAAGGCATCATCGGTCCATATTTCTTTAAAAACGATGCTGGAGCTGATATTACAGTGAATGGTGCTCGTTACAGATCGATGATCAATAGTTATTTGTTTCAGAATTTGAATGTTATCGACCCAGAAATGTTTTGGTTCCAATAGGATGATGCTACACCTCATGTTGCTACCGTAACGAGTGATTTATCGAACGAACGTAAATAGTACCATTACTGCTAATGACCTCGCTGTCGAAGCGGCAAATATAAAAAAAAATAACTAATTTCATTTCCTATTTTACGGGAAACGCCCGTTTCGGACCACCTCAGTTTCAGTCACAATTTTCAATGAGAATTTCTTTCGCACCTGTACGATATGTAAACATCCAGTATTGTGAGAAGTCCTATCGAAATTTCGAATGCTCAACTCAACGTCGCTCAACTCGGACGCATCTCGTAAACCAAATAGTGGATCTTCAGCCGCATAATGGGCGTTGACAGCGGCTTCTTCCTGTTAATCCACTGAATTGATGACTCTCTCATTCAAACAGAGGCACGAAATGGAATATAAATGGCTGGAATTCTTTAATCAATGAACTCTAAAGGTGGTCCGTTCCCAAATGGGGGATCATTGAGTTACTGAAACCACATCGATTGTGCTGCGTGGCCCCAGGGAGGCTTAAAGTATCCCTTTTAGCCTCAGCCTTTGTATAATTGACGTATTGTAAAATTGGACCCAATGTGTTGGCATTCTTCTTGATTGTGGCTTTGTAGTAATAATCGTCGACATTGTGTTTTGATACTGTAACAAAACTCACGCCAAGCGAGAACTTTTCTTTCCTAAATGATGTGGAATAATTTGCTCTTCGACCGAATAAGGTACGAAACTGATTTGTGTTGGTTATTATGCGTAATTGAGGCATGAAGAAACGAATAGAGGTGAAATCGATACCGTATGCTACCTGATATTTACGTAATAGTTATAGTTCGAACGGGATATCTTTTCTTTTATTTAATTTATTCTGTCAATATATCGGGTGACAAAATTTGAATATTAAAACAAATTGAAATATGTTTATCTTCTACAATTTTAATTTCAAAAAAATTTTTTATTCAAAAAACTTTTAGAATTAAATTTATGTCTAAAACAAGCACTGCTTACATTTAATAGACGTATATAATCAAAACTCAATATATAATGTCAAATGGAATAAATAAACCAACAAATATACCAAAGTAATTAAAATTAATAAATAAATATTTAAAGGAGACAAAATGTTGTTTCTGGTCTTACCTTTAAGAACACCAATTGCCTTTTAAAAACATGAACACACTTAAAGGACTTCTCAAAGAATATAATTTATTTGAAATATTTAATATTTTTAAATATTCGAATAAGTTAATTCAGAAATCTCTAAAAAAAATGCACTATATCTTCAAAAAACAAATATAATTCTAAGCAAGACGGGATTGCTTAGAATTATATTTGTTTTTTGAAGATATAGTGCATTTTTTTTAGAGATTTCTGAATTATTTTATTCGAATATTTAAATATATTAAATCTTTCAAATAAATTATATTCTTCGAGAAGTCCTTTAAGTGTGTTCATGTTTTTAAAAGGCAATTGGTGTTCTTAAAGGTAAGACCAGAAACAAAATTTTGTCTCCTTTAAATATTTATTTATTAATTTTAATTACTTTGGTATATCTGTTGGTTTATTCATTCCATTTGACATTATATATTGAGTTTTGATTATATACGTCTATTAAATGTAAGTGGTGCTTGTTTTAGACCTAAATTTAATTCTAAAAGTTTTTTGAATAAAAATTTTTTTTGAAATTAAAATTGTAGAAAATAAACATATTTCAATGCGTTTTAATATTCAAATTTGGTTATATTTCTTCTATCAAGTAAAAGGTCTTTCTATTTTATATATCGGGTGTTTTTTTAGAGTGATAGAACTTTCGATAGGGATAACTGTGATTTGACAGAAGGTAGAAGCCATGTTGTTTTGACATTTCTATTCAGTAAGCATTGACAAATTATCATGGAGAGACTCACGCCGTAACAACGTTTACAAATTGTTGAAATTTATTTTCAAAATCAGTGTTCTATTCGCCAAACTTATAGAGCACTTCGTGAAATTTATGGTTATCAATGATTATTTGTTTCAAAATTTGAATGGTATCGACCCAGAAGTGTCTTGGTTCTAACAAGATGGTGCTACACCTCATGCTGCTACCATAACAATTGATTCATTGAAAGAAAGATTTGGCGATAACATTATTTCGAGAATGGTCCAATTATTTGTCCTCCAAGATCATGCGACATAACCCCACTGTATTATTTTCTTTGGGGTTATGTCAAGCCATTGGTTTATGCTGATGAACCAGAAACAATAGACGCTTTGGAAGCCAACATAACTCGTCTTATTGATGAAATAAGGCCTGAATTACTCGAAAAAGTGGTCCAAACTTGGGGTGGTCGAATGGGGTTCCTCACGCTAGTCGTGGTGGACATATGCCGGAAATTATTTTTAAAAAATAAATGTCATAAAATTATCTTTCAAATAAAAAAAAAATTGGCTTCAATCTTAATTTAAATGTGTTTTATTTCAAATTAAATTTCTATCACTCTAAAAAAAACACCCGATACAACGGTGTACAGGTTATCTTTGATTGTTTCGGTTACTTGACTTGAAATCCACAAATAAAACTTAAATTTCGCAAAATTTTATTGTGTAGACAAGAGGTGTTCGAGACATTAACTGGATCAATTCTCCGAAACATCCACAAATTCAATATAAAAAATGTTCCAAAAACTTCTTAAAATAAAATTTTAAAAAATGTCTTAGAAACGTTGTTTCATTTTGTAGACATACAGTGGAAATCCCTTATGGAATAAAATTCTTTGTCTCCTTATGTTAGGAAATTATAAAAAACACTGGGACACGTCAACTTTCAAATTCAATAGTGCGCTTATTCAGCATAAATTCAAATATGCGGGGTGATTGCGCAAGTCCAACCTCTTTATTTTAATTAGAACAACACCCTGCAAATTTTTATATTTTTAAAGCTCCTCAATAACCTGGTTCCAACGAACTATATCATGTATGGTTTATTTTGAATAATACGGGTGAAATAATGAAATTAATAATTTATCACGTTAAATAATGGTATTTTTCAAATAACCTTACCACAGATTTATGAAATTTCTGAACTATCAATTGAACTGGTTATTTCCAAAATCTATCCTCGATTCACTTATGGATCTTGGTTTGGTTATCAATTTTTGTCATGAATATCTAAAAAATTTCATTTTCAAAAAAGTTTTTGAATGAAATTTTTTTGAAATTACAATTTGTAACAGAATAAATCTGTATGATATTTAAAAATTTCGTAATAATCCTTCTATCAAGAAAAAAGGAGTCCATAAAATACCTTACAAGCTTTATGTAATTTCTGTGACGAAGATAGAATACGTAGGATTTTTAAAAGTTCACTTCATTCTAGTGTTTTTTTACATAAATACGTTCAGCTTGTCTGGTAAGATATTTTTTGTTAATTATTTTCATTTTTAAATGTGAAGTAGTGCTAATGAGATTTCCGTTGTGGGAATTCTAAATTGCTTTTTGAAGATGTTCTGCATGTTTTAGAAATTTTTTTGAAGGAACTTATTTTGAGCAAGTTCTTCTTGAAGAAGTTTTTGCGGTTATGTTCTGCATGTTTGTGAAGGAATTTGGTTTTCATAAAACAATGTACGAAAAAAAAGTTGTACCCTTCAAGTTTTTATTTAGTAATTTCAATTAATAATTCATATTTCTTCGAATTCTTTTATTCCTTTTTGGTACTGTGTAGTAAGAGTTATTTATATATTTCCACTGAATTGAAACAGTGTTTTTCTAAGACATTTATTCTATTTAATTCTAAAAGTTTTCGAATAAAAATTTTTTGAAATTAAAATTTGTAGGAGGTTAACAGACTAAATCTGTATGATATTTAAAAACCTAAAACATTATCTGTATATGCCGATAAATAATGAAAATCTGCAAATAATGTGGATTGTTATTAGTCAGATGTTGAAATAGTAAATTCCTAATTGAAAACGTATTTCTTGTAGAAGTTATAATGAAAGATTCAACTGAGACTCACTGAATTGAGATTTTAATGATGATCGGTTACGGGAATGATTGCAGAAGTCGAGTTGAAGTGACAAACTTATTTAATCAGAGGAAGTTTATGCAATACAGCCAACGAGCATCGCAAGACGTCAAAGAAAGGATAACTAAAAAAATGCTTAAACAAAATTAGCAACGAGTTTTATAGTAGACTGTTATTGCCAAGAACGAGGTGGTTCATTATGTTTCTTGAGAATAATTATAAAAAATTTCGAAATTTCATCCGGTATTATTCTTAATATGCAAATTACTTGCTAGAAACAGAATATATTTTAATAACGACTGTAAAATGTTACAGATTGAAAGCCATCGACTCAAACTCTAGAACTCAGTTAATACAATGAAAAACTTACTTAGGATACGTTATTTGAAACATTAACTAGATGAATTCTCTGAACCCTTTTCAAATTTTTATCAGAAAAAATCTCTTGAAACTTTTTAAAATTAAATCAAATTTAATATCCAAGAAACACTATTTTCTTATAGACATATAGAATTATTAACACATATGTGAAGCAGTTAACCAATAAAGAATTAAAAAAATATGAAATATTAACTGCGATTATCCAGCAAACATCATGTTTTGGTTGGATATTCATAAATAACAAATTCCCTCTCCAAAAATGTTTCACATAGATTTAAAAAGATTTTTTTCATTTCCTTTTTTAAATAATATATAGCACATCTTACAGAAAAGCATTTGAAATAATAATGAGTTTTCAATAATTTTATTTTTCAAATTGTAACCCTCAATTAAAATTGATTCGGCTAGATGAATAGTTCACTTTTTGAAAACTATACAATTCGAAACGTAATCTGTCAAATTTTTAAGGAGGGATATTTTTTCCCGTCGATCACAAGAATCCATTATTTAAGAAAATAATTGATCGGAACAATCTAAATTTTTTTCTTTCATTCAGTGCTTACATGATTTTTCATTTCAAAATACTTTCTAGTAGTAGCTAATTCTATGAAATTGAACTCCTCAAGCACAGTTGGTTAAGAATGTTTTTGTGGCATGCCATATTTTAGCACATTCTGCATGATCAAAAAAATAATGGAATGTTCTTATTTTTACAGTTCATTCAGTATAATTAAACATTAAAGTTATAGAACTCAAAATCACCACCGTATATCAACTCCTTATAATTTTCCTGATAGTAACAATTATTCTTTGACTTTATCGATTTGCTCGTCATGATTTGACTGAAACTGAAGCAATAAAATTTTTTGAAAACAAACCTTACTTAACTGACATTTCACGAAGCTTGATAGAAATATATCAGAAACCTGCATCCTCGAACAATTCACATAACTAACACTTGTGATACCAACAATCAAATCTTTCATAACAAACACTGCTAACGTTCTTCTTGTCTTTCAAAAACTACCATGGTAGATGTTACCCATTCATCAAAACGAAGGTGATCCCACTATAGAGCACGTCAGTCAATTTTTATGCTAGTCATTCTCTTTTCAATCGACTGTGTCCATTCATTTAGTTTTTTTATTGAGATCTTAAATTACATTTCAGCTCCAAGCAATCAGTTGAATCCTCGACTATAAAGAGTGAATTCAAGGACTGAATTCATCACCAAATTTTCATTTGATTTCCTATTTCGTCAAAAACATTCCTCAGCCGAAAATTACAATGAAATTCTAATAAATAATGAAAAACTATACTGACAACCTTCTTTCTGTTAAAATAATAAAAAGAGGTTTTTTCTTGATAGAAGGATTGTTGCAAAATTTTAAAAGAAGTCGATAAAATACCCTGCAAACTTTATGTAATTTCTGTGACGAACGTAGAATACTTGGGATGTTTATCAGTTCACTTCAATCTAGTGTTTGTGCAGTGAACATCATCAGTTGGTTTTGTAAGAAATCTTATGTAAATTATTTTTATTTTTAAATATGAAGTTGAACTGATGGGTTACCGTTGTAATAATTCTAAACTGTTTTTAAATATGATCTATATTTTTCAGAAATTTCTTTAAAAGAAATATTTTGAGCATGTTGTTTTGAAGGAGTCTTGAGGTTATGTTTTGCATTTTTAGAATGGAATTTAATTTTCATAAAACAAGGAACAGAACAAAATTTTGTACTCGTCAAGTATTAATTTAATAATATTCAGTTGACAATTTATAATTCTTAGTATTTATTTTATTCCCTTTGGTACTGTGTAATAGGTATTATTTCTACATGTCTACTAAATTGACACAGTGTGTTCTAAAGACATTTATTTCATTTAATTCCAAAAGTTTCTTATTAAAAATTTTTTTGAATTTAAAATTTGTAGGAAGTTAAAAGAATATCTCTTCCTGTTGTTTTGAGTACCGTATCTAATGATTTTTAACATGGGGTAATGCTCGAGGTCATTATGCATCTATAGGATATAATCGGATGTAGAGTTCTCGAAAACATTGCATTCAATTATATTATAGAAGGTATGAAGGTATTATTTTAGGGGCAGAGATGAATTAAAAATGAAGCAAAAAAAATTTAATTTTATAAAAATTAAATTAAATAAATGGCTTAGAAACAATGTTTCTTTTTAAGAGACATATAGAATTAATACTTATCACACAGTATCAAAAGGAAATAAAAGAATCCAAAGGAAACATAGAATATTGATCGAACTTTCCCAACAAACATTCAGTACTGTTTCAAACAGGCATAATGAAAAACAAATTAAAAATTTCCCACATAAACTTAAGAAATTATTCGAAACAACCTCTCTTTAAATTGTTCTTTTTTGATATAACCGAGTCTTGAAATACTTTATTTAATCTCTGTATAGATTCTGTGGACGAATATAGAATGCGAATGGTAGTTTGGTCTAACCACTAAGAGACATTTATGTTATATCGTTGGTTCGAAATAACACATGGTGATATAAGTAAAGGATTTTCCAATTAGAGATTTCATTTTGAATAACCCGCTATCTGGGCAACTGTCACTGTTGAATAAGTCTTAAGACTTTTAAAGTAAGAAAAGTTTCCTGGCCGTGTTATTTCTCGAATGGGTTATCCAATTGGCCACCGAGATCTTGTAATTTAACACATTTAGAGTATTTTTTGGGCCACGTGAAAGATCAGGTCTATGCTGCACTATCGATTGAAGAACTTAAAGATGGAATTCGTAAAGTTATCGGCCGCAATTGTGCGAACTCGTCATGGAAAATTTCATGAAAAGGATATGGTGTATTGCAACCATAACCATTTAGGTCATTTCGCTTATATCGTTTTCCATTGTGGCATACCTTCCTCTTTACAACGAAATAAATATCCATTGCGTTCTCTTAAAATCTACTCGTTTCTTTTCATTATGAAAATGAAACTTCTGATTGAAAAACTCCTTAGATACGTGAGGAAAACGTATTATTTGAAATATTTAGAAGATATCAAAATTTGAAATACGTTAGATAAATGTATCGAGCCTAAAGAAGATTATGCTGAGAAATAAAATTCTTTTTGGCCGAAAAATATCAAGAATATGAAATCTTTCAACTTGTGAATCAGTATATAAAATTGGATGTAGGTATGCACAATATGTTCGCATTTCACATGCGTTGAATGATTGATTCTTTTTTGATACAATTGGAACTATTTCGCAGAAGGATCAACCTACGCAATGTATTCGAAAAACCTTAGATTCGAAACCGAAAGTTTGGATTATTGAAAATCGCCTACCACCGATTCATTTTGATACCTCATCTCATGAAAAAAATTTCATATAATACAACTTGAAAGGAACATCAACGTCGCCCATGAGCTTGGGCGGTTCTAGGGAGGGTTGGAAGTTAGCAGGCAAGGGCGAAGGGTCGATTTGCGTTTGCGCTTCTGTTATGTTTAGCGATAAAAGCCATAATTTGATTTATGTATTAGGTATGTATTTCTCGTTATATATCTTCAGCTAATGGTTTCAGAATAACTTGATCCCAAATCAAATTTTGTTATTATTTTTTAGTATATAATATGTTTTTCTTTGGAAGAACCTGTGTTGGATATTCGGCACCATTTAGAGACAATTTCGAATGCCCCTAGATGTTTAGCATAATGTGAAAAGATTCACATTATGCTAAACACCTTCTTGAAAATAACCATTCTTTCACAAAAGAAATAGAAATTCTACATGTTGAAAATAGAGGTCTAAAATTGAACTTATGGGAAATTTACGAAATAAATAGACATAAAAACAGCAATAACCTAGTAAATGAACAAATAGATTTTTATTACACCCCTCTATTCAATATTTACAAGGGATCGAGTGAACACGATTCTGAAGGGAATATTCTTTGAGAAAACCAACCCGACGAACAATTAAAAACACATGTACACCTTCTGTAAAAAATCTTATAAATTCATTGTACAACAACTGTTACTTCGTATTCTGATGAAGTCTTTCTAGCAAAGACGAAACGTACGTCAATACCAAAAATAAAGTAGAAAATGTAAACAAGTGTTTTATTTTATAATGACAATTGAAGGTGCTCCTCGCTTAGACAGGCCCGTCATCGAAATGCCGATAAAATCACAGGATAATAGAAGTTGACCGGCATTTTAGTAGTCGTAGCATCGCCCAGGAACTAAAGATCGAACATATAGCAGTTTTGAACCATTTGCGAAAAACTGGATCCAAAAAGAAGCTCGATGTTAGGGTGCCACACCAATTAACACCAAAAAACATGATGGGATGAGAAATGGTCACATACAACAATATTGTGCGAAAACGATTGTGGTCAAAGCGGGGTGAAGCAACTTAAACGGTGATCAAACCAGCACTAACGGCCAGAAAGGTTCAACTGTACATTCGGTGCGACTGGAGAGGAATAATTTCTTATGAGTTGCTTCCATATGGCCAAACGCAAAATTCGTATCTCTGCTGTCAACAACTGGACCGTGTGAAGCTAGCGATTGACCAGAAACGACCAGAATTGACCACCAGAAGAGGTGTTGTGTTCCTTCAGAATAACACCAGGCCACACACATCTGTAGTGGCTCACCAGAAGCTCCGAGAATTTCATTCGGAAGTTTCAATGCATCCACCATATAGCCTGGACCTGGCACCAATCGATTGTCATTTTTTCTCGCATTGCAAAACTTCCTGAGTGTTAAGTAATTGGCATCAAGAGAAAATTGTGAAAATCGACTACTAGAGTTTTTCGCCAATAATGACCAAGACTTCTATGAAAGAGGAATTATCTTTAAAATGACAACAAATTATGAAACAAAACAGTGCATAGTTGACTCAAACCGGACATACTCAGAATTGTACAAGTTAAAATATGAGCAGAGCTCTCTAATAACATTAATGTACCATTGTCATCATTGTTGTCCCGGGTTTCTGCTCAAGTTTTGACACTCCAGCAGACCCCCGAAAGCTGAAAGAGAAAGAAAGGAGTTTTTTTTGGAGAAACGAATATAGAACACTCCGCGCCAGCACAACTAGGTGAGGGACCCCCACAAGTCACCTCTCCCACCACTCAATCATTTGAGCAGAGTGTCTAAGGATTATGAAAGACTGAAGCAACGAATCAACACAGATAACGGCCTGTCAGCATGGACCCCACGCGCCACAGGGTCGCTTTGCTGTTCGCCGCCAAAAGCGAGGTTCCGAAGCATCATAGGACTGGGCCTTAGGATCAAAAGGGCGCTAGAGTTTGGGGGAGAGCAGAGCGTATCTTAAAGGACCCTCAAACCTTGTCGAAACGTCGTAGTCTCCCTTTTTCTCCAGCGGACCACTTCCGAACCCGCAGCGGAAAAAGTTAAGCTTTAGGATCCACGAATGGGGCCGGAGTTAGGGAAGAGCGCAGCGAATATCCCAAGGTCCCACACTTGTTCAAAACGTCGCAGTCTCCCTTTGTCCCCAACGGACCAATCAGGACCCCGCAGCAGGAGCTTCAGGAACTAAAAATGGAGCCAAATTTGGGGGCGAGCAGAGCGAATCTCCCAAACCCCCCAGCTTGTTCGAAACGTCGTAGTCACCCTTTTTCATTCAGCAACCATTTAAGATCCTTCAGCGGGCTAAGAGGACGAAGGTTGGAAACCCACGCTAAGGACTAGCGGGGATCGCCTTCGCCAATGAAAGAAAAAACAGAACTCTAATCGATCGCAGGGTCGCAGATTCTGGTCGTCAATCAGAGCCAGCTTCCCCGTACGATTCCAAGTCCTGCGGTAGGAAAAGGTAGGATTGGGACAACATGATGGAAAGGTATTATGCAAGAAAGAAACGAAGAAAGGAAATTAGGATTGCGAGTCTCTGCTTTAGGCATCATAACCATATCCTCCATCCCATAAATGAAACTAGGACACTCGTTATGACAAGCTCCCCCACCACGACAAGGTACAGAGACAGGGGGGGAGACTCAAACCGGACAATCCGAAACATGGTAAATAAAGTCTTGAAATTTTACATCTAAATGTTAAATTTCAATTATTGCTATATTTCCGGTAGCGCTCAACGCTGCTATGCCTAAAAATAATTTTTTCTCATCTTCTGATTATAATAATAATTTTATTTCATACAACTTAACATCAGTGAAGAAATAAATCGAATGAAATGGCGTCATTATAAAGAAACGTATCAAATTCTAGAATTTACCATCAAAGTTTTCATGCAAACTTTATGGTGCCAAAGTTAATGAGTTCTTCATCTTTGTAAATTTGCAATTAGTTTATTGCAAAATTGAATTTCAATGAGATCAAAATTGCCTAAAGATTAGGGAGCTGGTTAGAAATATTGCCAATATTACAAAATGACCCATGTATTTCGGAATCAGCGTTGCATTGCATTCCTTAAGATATAACCAATATAAGTAAGTAGTCTGTGTGTACGCTTTGTGTTAGAATAAGTTATAATTAGATATGAATAATATAAATAGAGTAAAAAACTGATGATAAGAGATAAGAGAATAAGTGGACTGTATAAATGAATACTAGACTTGATAAGTATAGAAGATATATTTGAAGTATAAAAATATGTGCCATAAAATAATTATTGTATACAAAATTAACTTATTGAACTTCTTCTGTATTGAATTGTATCAGTCCTTACTTGGTGAAAATCCATATTAAATAATTTGAAATAAGGTTATTCTGATTTTCACAAATTCAGTTATTCAAAATGTGATCTTGCCTGATGATGCTACTGTGATAGCGAAACAATTGTTGTGAGATTAACAATAAAAATTTGTGAAAATCAGAATAACCTTATTTCAAATTATTTATGAACTTCTTCTGTTTGGTGTTCTGTGTCTGACTGTCCCGGGGAGACTCGTGTGTTGGAACTGAATAGAATGTTTTAGAGAGTATTGGTTTGGTATCAAAAATAACAAATTTAATCTATGGTTTCTGTGGTTATTCTTCTTTCATATAGAAACTTATTTAGTTATTTTGGGAGCAACCACAGTATACAGATTATGCATGAGATTACATAAAGTATCTGGAGTTTGCGCCTTAACAATCTTTTTTATACAAAACTAAATTTTCAATTCTATCAATCTCATTAGGTAACTTATTGAATATTTTGATGTACATATAAACTGTACTCTTCCCAGTGAGTGTTAGTCTATGTATTGGATAATTTATGTTCAATGTCCTCGTATTATATGTATATTACGGTTACGTTATCTTTTATAAAAGATTATATATTCACTCCAATAAACACCTTAAGTTTTTATGACTTGTTCTTTCATTATTTTGTCACGTACTTAACACTATTTAAATTCGGTTACACTGGACAACATCAGCCAGTAGAATGTAGATATCTGAAGAAGCCACATCATGGTGAAACAATTGTTGTATTATAAACATTTTTGTGGAAATTAAGATATTGTCTCTTTTCGATAGACTCGCAGTTTGCGAAATACATTAGTCGGAGAATCTTCATATATTCAAAGGTTATTCTGATCACATAGCAAAGTTCGCGTAATTTCTTCAACAAAACGTCTGTATGTTCTTACCAGCTCAGAAACTCATCAATATATCGGGTGTTTTTTTAGAGTGATAGAACTTTAAATTGAAATAAAACACATTTAAATTAGGATTGAAGCCAAATTTTTTTTATTTGAAAGATAATTTTATGACATTTATGTTTCAAAAATAATTTCTGGCATATGTCCACCACGACTAACTCTGAGAAACCGCATTCGACCAGACCAATTTTGGACCACTTTTTCGAGTAATACAGGCCTTATTTCATCGATAACACGAGTAATGTTGGCTTCCAAAGCGTCTTTTGTTTCTGGTTTATCAGCATAAAGCAATGACTTGACATAGCACCAAAGAAATAATCCAGTGTCGCATGATCTTGGAGGCCAATTGATTGGACCATTTCTCGAAATAATGTTATCGCCAAATATTTCTTTCAATAAATCAATTGTTACGGTAGCAGCATGAGGTATAGCACCATCTTGTTGGAACCAAAACATTTCTGGGTCGATACCATTCAAATTTTGAAACAAATAATCATTGATCATCGATCTGTAACGAGCACCATTCACTGTAACATTAGCTCCAGCATCGTTTCTAAAGAAATATGGACCGATGATACCTCCAGCGTTTAAAGCACACCATACAGTGCATTTTTCAGGATGCAATGGAACCTGCAGAATTTCTTGAGGATTATTTTCACTCCATATACGGCAATTTTGCTTGTTTACATAGCCGTTCAACCAGAAATGAGCTTCATCACTAAACAAAATTTTACGATAAAAAAGTGGATCAACTTCGAGCTGTTCTAGAGCCCAATCAGCAAACAAACGACGGTTATTATGGTCAAGTGGCCTTAGTTCTTGAACCAGTTGGATCTTGTATGGGTGTAGACCAAGATCTTTACGGAACATTTTCTATGTGGTGGATGCACAGATTCCAACTTGTTGTGAACGTCGACGAATAGACAAATCTGGATCATCATTAACACTTTGACTTACAGCAGCGATATTTTCTTCTGTATGTATAGTTCTTTGTCTTGTTGTTGTTGCATCGAGTAGAGAAAATGTTGTCCGAAATCTATCGATAGTTCGACCAATAAGCTGCTCTGATGGACTATTATGTAAACCATGAATTTCACGAAGTGCTCTATAAGTCTGGCGAATAGAACACTGATTTTGAAAATAAATTTCAACAATTTGTAAACGTTAGTACGGCGTGAGTCTTTCCATGATAATTTGTCAATGGTTACTGAACAGAAATGTCAAAACAACATGGCTTCTACTTTCTCTCAAATCACAGTTATCCCTATCGAAAGTTCTATCACTCTAAAAAAAACACCCGATACATACCAAGAAATTTAATACACTTGTAAACTGCAATATCTTTCATGAATGAAGTATGCGGTTGGCTCTAGGTGAAACATTATAACAATTGTATTTTGAAAAACCAAAAATCAACCTGTTTTGCAGAACATTGTATGGAAAATAATCAGTTTTTAATGAGAAAGATGTCACTTTTCTATATAATGTTAATAAGGGTAAATTTATGATCTATTTGGAGATTCTTTCAATCAATAAAGCCGTTGAGAAAAAGAGGAATTTAACAAATTCCCAAATACTATTCGAGTACACAATATTAGATGCTGTTATTTCCATGCGCCATAAAAATACACACATGTCCTAAGTGTAATAAAAGAACCTTTTCAATTTTAAGTTTAGTTCTTTTTTGTACTCCTTTGAACATAGTCGAAAGACCGAAACACTTGTTAGGATTCTAAATAAATTGTGGAATATAAAAACAATGTGAATTTTTTTAAAATAAAATATGCAATGTCTTTCATCCCAAAATTTAGATTTTCAGGCTACACTTTACCGGAATTTCCCGTATCAAATATCACTAGTTTAGTTTTTCCTCGTTTAGTATGAGTGTGTTCTGATCAAACCATATCATCGTTCACTGAAAAATCTGACATCCCACCGTTTTTATTGCTGAAATGTCTGCTCTTATCACTTTTTTAGTATCATCCGTGAAGTTTACAATCTGTCTCTCTATATTCTCAACACATATACCAAAATAGTAGGGGCCCTATTATACTGCCCTGATCAACACCAAGAAAGTTATCCAGTACAGATGACCTAGAAGTAATACCTTCTTTATCAACCATAACTCGCTATTTCCTGCCCGTCAGGTATGATTCGAATCATTTCAGAGCCTTTCCTACAGTTCCAATTATTCTTAAGTTCTTTTATAAATACTTCCTATTCAACGAATTAAATGCTTTAGATAAATCTCAAAAGATCCCTAGTGTCATTTTGTTACTATCCAGTGCACAAAGGTGGCAAAAGGTGATTAATCAATATGGAAATTATATAATATTATTCAATGAAGTTTGATAATTTAATAAAAAAATAACATAAAAATGGTATATACTTTTTTAACAGTCCAATAAAATTGAAAACCAGCAATGAAGTGGAACTTTTAGTCGAAAATATTGAATGCATTGTTTTTGATTGTCTCGGTCTTTACTTGACGGAAATTCATCTTCAATATAAGAAAAACAAATGTTAACTTCCGCTATTTTATTGATTTTCACAACAATTGTTTCGTCATACCATGACTTCATCAGGTGAGTATTTAAACTGAGGTATACAATGCAAAACATGACCTTAAATACACAGCTCTGGTACAAAAAATAGAGGGGTGGAAAGAGAGGTATACAATTAATGAAAAATATTAAGTAGGGGGGATCTATTTAAATCTATTTGATCATTCAATAAAATTTGTCTTTTATTATATCTATTGATTTCTAAAGTTTCTAACAGATTTAGTTTCTGACTTTTGTTTTCAATATGTAATATTTCATAGTTCATATTAAAATTATGGCCAGTCTGTAACAAATGGTTGGCATAAGTTGAATTCGGTTTATTATTAATGTAACATTTTTCATGTTCTCGTATCCTTGTTTGGAATGATATGTCCCACATATACACATGGGCAATCACTACATGTTAACTTGTAAACTCCTGATTTGTTGTTTTTAGGAATGACGTCTTTATTATTTTTTATTAAGCTGGCTAAAGAATTAATAGTTTTAAAAGAGATGTTATATTTTTCTTTCTTCTTTAAATATCTAACAATCTTTTCAGATTTTTGGCCTATGTAAGTTAATGAAATAAATTTGGTTTCGCTTGAATTTTGAAATTTTGGATATACAAGTGATATTGCTCTCTTGTAATTTATTTTATCAAGTAAATTGTCTACAATTAACGGATTGAAATCATTATTTAAAGCTATTTGTTTAATCTTTTTATACTCTTCGTCAAAATTTTCTTTCGTCTTGGGTATGTTAACCAATCTATAAAGCATACTATTATAAGCTGACAATTTTTGTGAGAATGGATGGTTTGAAGTATAATGAATTCATTCATTTTAATATGAACTATGAAATATTACATATTGAAAACAAAAGTCAGAAACTAAATCTGTTAGAAACTTTAGAAATCAATAGATATAATAAAAGACAAATTTTATTGAATGATCAAATAGATTTAAATAGATCCCCCCTACTTAATATTTTTCATTAATTGTATACCTCTCTTTCCACCCCTCTATTTTTTGTACCAGAGCTGTGTATTTAAAGTCATGTTTTGTATTGTATACCTCAGTTTAAATACTCACCTGATGAAGTCATGGTATGACGAAACAATTGTTGTGAAAATCAATAAAATAGCGGCAGTTAACATTTGTTTTTCTTATATTGAATGCATTGTTGACTTTGGAGGTCCTTGCACCAACATTTTTTGAGTATAAAAGATATTAAAACGCACTTATACTTAGTAATATGTTATTTAATCGGAAAAGATACAACAGTATGAATGGAAAAGATTTAAAATATTACCATTTGAATAATTAGGTGTTAATTTTTGAACTTTTCAGTATTTGACGACTATAAAATGAAAGTGAATCAAGTTGTAAACGTTTTTTCAATACTTTATCAAAAATGTATGTAATTGATTTGTTAAAAGAAGCGTATATAGGTTAAAATGAAGGATGCTTCTTACGAAGCATCGAACATTCTGCAATTTTCATTCTGTAGCATGATTGTAGCTACTGTACTCGTATATAACATATTTACAATTCGAGTATTTATAATAACATAATGAATACTTGAAAAACCTTGTGGCAATAGCCTGGAATTTCGATGGAAATAATTCATCACGTATTTGTGACCAAGCAGTATGCGAGTTAAGAGCTACCTTCATCATCTGTGCATTGTATCTTCATATGGATACTCTTAGTTTGACAACCACAGGTTGAATAAATATATCTCTTTGTTATATCGCTTCGTAGGTTGAAAATTTGAACTGCTCTATTCTACATCCACGTTGATTTATCCAAAGAGGGCAATGAGAAAAAATAAATTCATTCTCAAAGCAGTGACCCTACATTTGAAGTACCTATAGTATACATTTCAATTTGACAACTTTTGTATAGCATCCGACCTTGCATTTAGTTTTCAGTTAAATATCAATAAGTATCCATGGTACAAATGGGTTTTCGGTTGATGAATTTGCGGCGATAAAAATTTTCAATAGAGAGTTTAACTTCTTCTTTGCGAAAACTGTAAGTGAGTTTAACGGTTGAAAAAAATACAAATGAAAAGCGAAAAGCATACATTCAAGTAAATTATTGATTTCTTATGAGCAAGTCGTTTCTGAATAGAAATTGGAAAACAAAACTTGATATATTTTTCAAAATTTTTGGCCGAAATCAGCTCAGAATGAAATTTGAAAAATTCTCGTGATTTATCTTCACGAATTTATGCATGATCCTTCATGTCTTTATTTCACATCTAAATACTAAATTTGAACTCGATCGGATTTGTACTTCGCACTATATTTGAAAAATAAAATTGTGAATGAGAATTACTCAGAAACCATTGAGCCGATTCTGCCCCTTTTTCAACATGACATATAGAGGGTTTTCCAACAAGAGCTTTAGTTTTGCGAACTGATACTGCAAAAATTTTTATAGTGAATTTTAATGATTTCAATGCGTTGTATCGATCCATTTATAGTAATGGCGTAGTTTTTACTTGTTAAATGTCAAAAGATGACAGCTTCAAAAGTGACAACTGCCCAGATAGCTGAAAATTTCAACTTTATTGGTCGTTCCTTTTGGAGATCATTCCTTCATTCGATCGATTCTTATGAAATTTCGCATAAATTGAGAAAACTGAAATTATATCTGAATACCTAAAACAAATGCGTATATCTGAAAGGATGCTGTCATATATTTTATATAGTAAAACCCTTAACACCAAATATTATGACTATAAAAAACTAATGCTACATAGATTAATGAAATGTCAAGAAAAAGTCTTAACAGTGTATATAAGTTGACTCGTTGGCGAATAATTTAAACAAAATCATTTTCATTCATTTAAATTTAATACATGAAAACATACGACAAACTTTGAAAGAAAGAACCTTTTCGGAGTACAAATCAATTAGTCGATTAAAAATAAATAAAGAGGAACATTCAGTGAAATTGATACCCAAAAACCATTATGTTCTGTGAAAATTTTCAATGTTAACGCATTGCCTATTTATAATAATTACCGTTAGATACAAAGTTAGATAGTAGAACATGGAAGTAGGTTAGTTTGTTCACAGATTCTATATAATATCTACATATTGAACTTTAGGTTCAACTAATATTTATTCTATCCTTCATGAAATTTAAATATCAAACCAGATTGATTCTGTTAGCCTCCGTCAAGTTTTAATTAACAGTTTCATTCAAAAATTTTTAGAATTAAATTTATGTCTTCTAGGCAGGCTTATATTTTTTTTGAGGTAGTACCACATGTTTTGAGAGATTTTTGAAGTAACTTATCTCAATATATTAAATATTTCAAATAAATTAGTTTTGCATTGTTTAGCATTTTTCAAAAAGATTTGGTTTTCATAAATATATAAGATCAGAAACAAAATTTTCCCTCCATTAAGTATTTATTTAGTAATTTTAATTGTTAATTTATATTTCGTTGGGTTTCTTTATTCTATTTGATATTATATAATGAATTTTGATTTTATATGCCTACTAGATTTAAGCAGTGCTTATAAGGCATTTATTTAATTCTTAAGTTTTTGAATAAAATTTTTGGAATTAAAATTTGTAGGATGCTATCAGAATAAATCTGTTTTGATTTTTAAATTTTGTAAAAACCTCTTATTATTTTATTCTATTCTTTATTTTGAGAATTTTATATAATTGTGGAATAATAGATTTTTCTATGTATTATGTTCCTATACATACCTATATATGATGTGTCAATACATTTATATTAATACGTTTTGTGTCGCAAAGACAAACAAATTCTTTTCCTAGACATAAAAAATTTTTATAGTGATTATATATTTTGACAATGTTTTGATTTTTCAGTATATAATTTTTAATATATAGTATATTTAAGAAGTTTCAAAATATAATTCTTAATTTAAAGTTTTTTTGAATATTCCTATCTAGTAGGGATTCGTATTTTAATTTATTTTTTTGGTTTCAGATACAATCCATAGTAGTTAATGTATCTATCTGTTCCAGAACATATTCCAAAAACGTTTCATATTATTTCATTTCTTGAGGATTTTCCGATTGAACTGATTTCCTCTGTGATTAGATTCAATCTATAATAATTGTTTCCCTCTCAGGATATATTTCAACCTTGTTTATCTTTTTTACTACAACTTTTGTACTCAATTTCATAATTTTCTTCTCTTAACCCTTCTTTTTCTCTGAAGTTTTTCTCTTATATTTTGTCCACATTAAGTAATATTGAGTACAAATAAATTCAGGTAAAGGAACTCTGAAATCAAGATAATCAAAATATTTTGCCATTAACATTTAAATCATCATTACTGAAGTATAACAATTCTTTATGGAAACTAACAAATCCACTGATAATGTAATTCATTCATTGAATTGAATTAGTCCTTACTTGGTGAAAATCCATATTAAATAATATTTAAATAAGGTTATTCTGATTTTCACAAATTTTTATTGTTAATAATTATCCTTACCCTCTTCAGAAAACATATGCCTTCGTTTCCCTACTTCAAAATTTCTCAATTGAAAAGTTATTTTACGAATTGTGTGAAAATTATCAATTTCTATGAATTGACTGAAGACGGGATTAATCTATTTGGAAACATTAGAGGGATGGAATATTCTGAAGATTAAGATTACATTTTGAATAACTACTAGTTATTCAAATTATTATTATATGATGCTACTGTGATAGCGAAACTATTGTTGTAAACATAACAATAAAAATTTGTGAAAATCAGAATGACCTTATTTAAATATTATTTAATTCATTTATACTCATTCTATAATGATTGAGAGCTACTTTGTATGTATTAAATTAATATTAATAATGCATCTACAACTTAATCTTCAGAATATTCCATCCCTCTAATGTTTCCAAATAGATTAATCCCGTCTTCAGTCAATTCATACAAATTGATCATTTTCGCACAATTCGTAAAATAACTTTTCAATTGAAAAATTTTGAAGTAGGAAAACGAAGGCATATGTTTTCTGAAGAGGGTAAGGATAATTATTACGTGATCAGAATGCGTGTAACCCTTCACAACTTCAATTCAGAATCATCACGGTCGGCTACACTAAAACCCCCTCTAGGTAATTCAAATTCTGCCCTGTCGACATAATGGATCTGTGAAATAACACATTCGCAAATGTTTCGATTTGCATCAGATGGGTTTTAGAAGTCTTCAGATCTAATTTTGTAATTTAACATTTTCTTTTATTATTTCCATTATAATGAAGTAGGTTGTCGCACCGATTAGCGAATTTTTTACATCTCACGTTTTAAATACGGATTTAAAAATTCTTTCAAGACTTTCCTCAGTATCTAATGGATAACTATAACAGTTTGTCCTGTACATACTTTCTGGTAATCACCTCCTCCTGATTTATCAACCTTGAATACAATATCTTCATTATTTTTAATAAATTCAATGAGAATGCAATTTGTTTTGAATCAGATTTTAAAATTATATTTATTTATAAGATATGTAGCAATCTTCTCAGAAATACTTTTCGTATTTTCAATATAATATACTTAAATATCTCATTTAAGTTTGAGGGTATACCATATTAAATGCTTTTCTATTAATTTTATTCATTAACAACTTATCTATCAATATTGAATTGTAATCATTATTATTACTTTCAAAAAAGTGTCAAATGCATTGGATGCAACTTATCTTGAATCAAACAAATTCAAAGAATTAAAAGAGCAACTTTTACTTCACAAAAACATAACGCCAAAATGGTTTTGATGAAAACAAATGCAACTAAATCAATCTATAAATTATGAATTCGAGTCTACTTGGTGGAAGACTTAATATAGAATAAAAAATAAATGTCGAAAATCTGAAAAACTTTCCACTATATATATTAGATTGATATAAATTTAACATTAATTAATCTCACTTAATACAAAATATAAGCTATTATACTTATTTCGTGACTGTTGCCAATCCTCAGATATCCATTTAGTATTAATCACAATAACAAGATTAGAAACTTATCCGTTCAAGAAAAATTATATATGCTCTTGTTGATAATAACTTTTGAAATTAAAGCATTCAATTTTATTTTAAAGTTATTAACAGATTTTTCACAGACCACAGACGCATATGAATTCTTTTTCTCATAAATCTGTAGGCAAATTTAAAATCTTTTCTATCATCCCCAAAAGGTTTCACTGGGTAAATTGACTCTAATGGTGATAACACTTTTATTTGAATAATTATATAAATAATGAATTTGAGTCTTTTTCGTGAAAAATATAATATAGAATTCAAAATTTATATCAGAAATCTGAAAAACTATCATCATAAATATTAAAAAAATATACAAGATTTATATAAACTCAAATATCAAACAGAGTATTTCTGCTATACCAATATATATGTATACGTTAATTTATCCGTTGGTTTATATTTTTGATTGAGTATTTCATTATTTCTATAGTCTCTTTTAGGTTTTCACACCAATGTATAAATTTAAGTAAACATGTTACATACAATGCCATAAAAAAAATGTTTTTCTAGGCAAGTATTAATTTATATCGATCTAATCTATATTTTTAATATATATAATAAGAGGTTGTCACACTTCTAATATTAATTTCCACCATATCTTCAAGTACAACAAACTCGGGAAATATATCTGATGAAATGTCACAACACCGATGGACCAGGAGAAGCGCCAATTATCGAAACTGAAATATGGCGTACTACAAGGAACTGTATTGGGGCCGATACTTTTCCTAATATACATGAATTGCCTCCTAAGTGAGAAAAAAGGAAAAATCATAATTTTCGGGGATAACAGTGTGATATTGTCATGGGAGTACTTGGCAGGAATTAAAATAAGAGGCAGAAAATGACTTTCAGAAAATAATAAAATGGTTTCAACACACTTAAGTAACGCTGAATCTGCTTAAAACAAAATACAGTAGACTCTTTAGAGGGATAGAATTTTCGATATGACATATGACAGAAGATAGAAGCCATGCTGTTTTGACATTTCTGTTCAGTAAGCATTGACAAATTATCATGGAAAGACTCACGCCGCAACAACGTTTACAAACTTTTGAAATTTATTTTCAAAATGAGTGTTCTATTCGCCAAACTTATAGTTCACTTCGTCAAATTTATGGTTTACATAATCGACTATCAGAGCAGCTTATTCGACCTATCGATAGATTTCGGACAACATTTTCTCTACTCGATGCAACAGCAAGACAAACAACTGTACGTACAGAAAAACATATTGCTGCTGTAAGTTTATATTGTTAATGATGATCCAGATTTGTCTATTCGTCGACAACACGTTCACAACAAGTTGGACTCTGTGCATCCACCACATGGAAAATTTTGCGTAAAGATCTTGGTCTACAGCCATACAAGATCCAACTGGTTCAAGAACTAAAGCCATAATAAGCGTCGTTTGTTTGCTGATTGGGCCCTAGAACAGCTTGAAGTTGATCCACTCTTTATCGTGAAATTGTGTTTAGTGATGAAGCTTATTTCTGGTTGAACGACTATGTAAACAAGCAAAATTGCCGTATATGGAGTGATAACAATCCTCAAGAAGTTCTGCAGGTTGCATCGGGAAAAATGCACTGTATGGTGTGTGTTATTGTCTCATACAAAAAAGTGAATTTTGAACAGAGGCCACATCAGCAATCTCATAGTGACAGGAGAATATATGTTTAATATTCTATGAGAAAGTGACATCCCTAGTGAGACGTCCAGTTCTCATCCTCTCTCGCTTCAACTCTGGTCCTGTTCGGTCAATACTCGACCATGTCGACAATCGGCGTTCATTTTGTACAGTTGTAACCTCACATTTTCATAACCTGCATTTGTATTATATAAGCAAATAAATTAGTGTTAAAACTCAAGTGTTTACAATCAAAAATTAGGAGACAACTCCACAGTGTGCTCTACACGCCGGTGGCATCATCGGTCCATATTTCTTTAAAAACGGTGCTGGAGCTAATGTTACAGTAAATGGTGCTTATTACAGATCGATAATCAATGATTATTTGTTTCAAAATTTGTATGGTATCGACCCAGAAGTGTTTTGGTTTCAACAAGATGATGCTACACCTCAAACTGCTACCGTAACAATTGATTTATTGAAAGAAAGATTTGGTGATAACATTATTTCGAGAAATGGTCCAGTTAATTGGCCTCCAAGATTATGCCACATAACTCCACTGGATTATTTTCTTTGGGGTTATGTCAAGTCATTAGTTTATGCTGATAAACCAGAAACAATAGACGCTTTGGAAGCCAACATAACTCGTGTTATTGATTAAATAAGGCCTAAATTACTCGAAAAAGTGGTCCAAAATTGGTATGGTCGAATGCGGTTTCTCAGAGCTAGTCGTGGTGGACATATGTCATAAATTATTTTTAAAACATAAATTTCGTAAAATT
Source organism: Megalocaria dilatata (assembly GCA_034642435.1). Lineage (NCBI taxonomy): Eukaryota > Metazoa > Arthropoda > Insecta > Coleoptera > Coccinellidae > Megalocaria > Megalocaria dilatata. The sequence continues at coordinate 27,116,232 of CM067854.1, forward strand.
ATCTTTCAAATAAAAAAAAATTGCTTCAAGTCTTAATTTAAATGTGTTTTATTTGAATTTAAAGTTCTATCACTCTAAAAAAAACACCCGATATTATAATTTTTGCATTTTTAATTGAGAACTATTGCTTTATTTGATGTATTCAAATTGTATTAAAAATTGCAGGCTGACTACGTCTCAGCGACTATTATTGTAAAATAATAAGAAGAGGTTTTTACTTGATAGAAGGATTGTTACAAAATTTGAATATCAAAACAGATTTAATCAGTTAGCCTACTATAATTTTTATTTCAAAAAAATTTTATTCAAAAACTTTTAGAATTAAATTAATGTCTCTTAAGCACTGCTTATATTTAATAGATATATTAAACCAAAACTCAATATATAATATCAAATGGAATAAAAAATCCAACAAATATAAATAGTCAATTGAAATTAATGAATAAATATTTGAGGGAGACAAAATTTGTTTCTGATCTTATATTTATGAAAACTAAATCTTTTCCAAAAATACTAAACATAATTTTAAGAACTTCTTCAAAACTAATTTACGCGAAATATTCAATATATTCAAATAAGTTACTTCAAAAATCTCTCAAAACATGTAGCACATTCTAAGCTTTGTTTGATTTTTGTGATGAGCATAGAACGTAGAATACCTTGGATTTTAAATGTCTCTAATTTTAATGTTTGTTCAAACAAGGATACCACGAGATCTTAGGGGTAAGTTACTTATTGTTAATTGATTTTATGTTTTAAATGTAAAGTTGGACTGAAGAAGACCATTTCTGCTACATGTTTTGCGAGATTTTTGGGGTAATTTATTTAAATATTTCAAATAAATTAGTTTTGGAGAAGTTCTCAAAATTATGTTTTGTATTTTTGCAAAAGATTCAATTTTCATAATTATAAGATCAGAAACAAAATTTTGTCTCCTTCAAATATTCATTTATTCATTTTAATTGACAATTTATATCTTTTGGGTTATTTTATTCCATTTGATATTGTATAATGAGTTTATATTTTATATGTCTATTAAATATAAGCAGTGCTTGAGGACATTAATTCAATTTGTAAATTGTAAAAGTTTTTGAAATTAAAATTGTAGAAGGCTAACAGATTAAATCTTTTTTGATATAATAAACTTATTTTCATAATTATTAGTATTATTATTATAATTACCCTTTATTGGAACGAAATCCATAGGTTACTTAAAGTAAAAAATGTGTACTAATTTCCTCACTTCGTATCTGATAATTTTATTGGCCCCACTGAACGACTGTACTTTTTAATATATTAAATATCAAACTGTAGTTTTCACAAGAAAAGGTTAAAAACGAGAAACATGTATAACGACCGTAAGTATCTTAATTTAAGTCACTTTACTTGATGTCATTCATTTCAACTGAATATACCCGGAGCTTGAACTTTTAAAATAATTAAAATTCATTTTTATCGCGGAAAAATCGGTCCCCCCTCATTCAAACGCGAAGAAGCATTTCTACTCAACTAATTCCTAGCTTAAGATAAGGATTATCATTTGGGTATCGATGGACTGCCAGATATTTATGTAAGAAATCGGGGGTAACCGCAAATCGCTTCCTTCACTGCCTTCGCATTTATTTATCTTATGTCAAGTAGCTAAGGTAGGTACTTAGCAGCTGGATTCACTGAAGCCGTCCTTGCCGGATTTTTGACATTTGCGGCTATGAAAGGACTTGACACGGGGGGCGGACTCCTATGACGGGAAGCAATGGGACCCAGGACTAATTCAAGGCGGCAATTATCCGGTTTGTCTACCATTGGAGGGTGAAAGGAAGGCGGGATTGCCGATGACAGAACTTGCGCAGATTCTGGACCCGCCTCTGAAATAACCCAGTCAACTCCCTAACCATCTGTTCCGTCTAGTAACATTGTACCCTATCGAGAAGCTATGTGCCAGTGTTTATATCTACCTACTTAATCTTTGTGTAAACTTTCCGATGTTGTGTATCATAATATTTAGTGAAAGCAAATTTATTTTTCAAAGATTGGTTTGAAAGAAAACAATATACGAACAATTCAGTTAAAATAGTAAAGTGTTGACTAGTTAGTAAAGAAAACCAGTTTTGGGGCAACGTTTCACGGACACTTGAACGATGCATACGATTTTTTCGGATCAGAACGCTTATTACCGCACTAGTGCCGCACCTTACTCCACAGCTGCAGCTGCAGTAAATGTTACAACGAACCACTATGCTTATGAACAATATTCTCGATATGGGTATGCTGCCTGGCATCATCAACAACATCAAATTTCCAACACCAAAGATATGGTAAAACCCCCGTATTCATACATTGCCCTCATTGCTATGGCTATCCAAAACGCCAAAGAGAAGAAGATCACCTTGAACGGCATCTACCAATTTATAATGGAGAGATTTCCTTACTACCGGGAAAATAAACAAGGTTGGCAGAATTCCATTAGACATAACCTTAGTCTGAATGAATGTTTCGTAAAAATACCTAGGGATGACAAAAAACCAGGAAAGGGAAGTTATTGGACTCTAGATCCCGACTCTTACAACATGTTCGATAATGGATCGTACCTGAGGCGAAGAAGGAGATTCAAGAAGAAGGACGCGTTGAGGGAGAAAGAGGAAGCTTTAAAAAGACAACAACTGAAGACAGAGACCCCTCCAACTACAGTATTATCGCCGAGAGTTGAGCATAAAGTAGAGGATGCTAAATCTAAATTTGTATATAAATCCAAGAGAGAACTAGACACCGAATTGACCCCCTGCATGAACAAATATGTAGATACTAAATTTCCGATGAGTCATCAGCAGGATCATCTGATGGGTGATGTGGGGCCTCCGATGCAAGTGATGGACACCGCTACGGCGTTTTCAGTGGACAGTTTGATGATCAGCAGAGACCAGATGGGGATCCATCCAAGTTCGGGAAGGCTTCATTCCCCAGCTGAAATTTACTCGTATTGCTCGAGTGCAACCAGTCCACATCCCCAACACCAGTACATCGCTGACGAAACTGCCTCGAGGTATGCCCCATGGTACAGTCCGGAGACCTCGCCTGAATCCACGACTGCCGCTCCCGGTTACAGAGACATAATTTTCGACGGGAGCATTGGTCCCAGCTGTCAATTGTCCAGTTTCCGACATTCCGCAGTTTCCACAACGCCACCCACCTACAAAACGGCAGGTTATTATCATCAATAATGTGTTGTTTAGTAGCGGACGGACATTTTTATTTATCGAATTGCAATAGACGACAGTTGATGAGTGTAAATTTTATTCCTATTTATTATTTGAGTGCTTTTGTCATTCGATTTGAAGACTTTAACTCATCTCATCCAAATGTGATTATGTAAGTAAGTTATTCGCAAATTTTTATTGTTTGGTGCTGATGATCGAGCCGTGCATTATTGGGTAGTGAATTTTCTTAGTATATAAGAGAATTTGAGAGAAAACTTATATGTGATATTCGTTCAATATTAAAGATATTATGTACTCCTTACAAATGCTTTTTTTTCAATCAAATCACTTCTATACCATCAAATTAGTTTCAGTTCTCTAATTCAACAACAAACCTAACACGTTCAAAATTATTCAAAACTTACATCAATATTTAAAAAGGCTACCGTTGCCTCTAATCGTTTGTTTAGTGTTGGTGTGAGTTTCCGATGGTGTTAGGTTTGCTCTACATCTCGTTCACTGAAGGGATGATTTTAAATGACTTAGAATGGGTTCTCACTGTTTTCTTTGCTCCATTGGGTAAATTAATTTCATATTCAATCTTCAGTAATTTTTAGTTCAACATAATCAATGATTTGGAAGTTCTTCATGACACCTAACGTTCAAACTTCACCAATTAACATATTCTTCTTTACCGACAGTGCTTCATATCTTATTATGTTGTATCTACTCTATGAATTTATATGGGGAAAGTATTCCACAACTGAAATTTTAGTAATGATTTTGTATGAAATTTTCAATTTTCATGTTGTCAAAATACTTCACCTATCTGTCAAATGTTTCATTTTCTGTGGTTGCTCTTTAATCAAAATATAACTTCAAATGTTTCGCCATATAACCACCGAGGCGGAAGTTTAGGGAAAGGGATGAATTAACGTGAAAAGGGATATGTATTGTTATTGTAAATTATGAGTATTATGGCTATCTTGAAGAGAAAACTTCCATACTAAGATAATCAATCGGTCAATAATTTTGTGAACCTTTCAGGGAGAGTCGAAATATAAAGTTGACATTCTTTCTAAGGAAAAAATGTCAACGTTTTCGGCTCATTTCAGAGATATAATTTATAATAATGTTAATTTTGAAAATAAATTTGATATTCAATTTTGATCCAAATTGTTACCTATAAAGTAAAGAGAAGTTTCCCAAGATTATTGCTTTTTCTGGTTCAATAGTACATCGGAATGATATGATGGGTTCAATTATCAGTTCCTACAAACTGTGTATTTGGTATTTTATTTCAATTTAATAGATATATCTTTTTTATTATTCGTCGATATAACAAAAGCGAACCGTGATATTTTTCTCAAATAACCCTAAATTTAATTGTAATTCTGTTTATTGAAAAGTAAGTGCCTTTTGAGTATCAGAACTAATCATTTTAGCTGAAAAGTTATTTCTGATTTAAAAAAGAATATATTAATCATAAAGTCATTCAAGTTTGATACATTTCAGCTTTTTGTATCTTTTATCATTTATTCAGTTGAAAGGGAGAAATCGATTTCTATTTACCTATTTATTTCAAAATATTATTAGTCAAAAAATAAAAAAATTAATATTTTAAACAATCTTAAAATTCAAATAAAAATACTCGTACAACAGGAGATATTTACTATGAATTGAAAAACATTTTCATGTTTATACATGAATAATAAATATAATTTTCTTATGAATTCCATAAAATATTTGAGCTTCCTTAATTGTTACATTAAAGCTGCTGTTTATTAATATTAATTGAAGATTCTTGAATATCTGATGTTTAGAATTTTAGATTTAGATTGTTTAGAATTTTAAGATTCGTGAAAATTTGAAATTGTTAGTATGTTTCGTATTGCAGAAAAGACAAATTTAACCATTTGTTTATACCATGGGTTTTATAACATAAACTCTTGGAATTGAATGACAAAAAAAATGTTTTCTTCTGAAATTTTCAGTTTATTCCAGGTAAGAACATAGTATAGTGTAAAAATTGTCGTATTTAGTTAAAAAATACCCATAACATTTTAATGGGAAAATAACATATCTTTGTGTCGAAATATAAGATAGGTATGGAAAAAAATTGAGGAAATTGAATAACCTCTATCTTAGGTTCATTTTTCTTGAGTTTGTACACATATTCTTGAAACTTGCTACAAAAATCATGTAATTAATTCAATTGATATTTTTTATATTTAACGAAATTTTCAGGATTCAGTCAGAAAAATTGAGCGTTAAAGTTATTTCACTACAATTTTCTTCAAGTAGTAGTGGAACGTCTCTTGAAAAGAATGCGGTTGATAATGAAACACTAAGGGATGCTGTATATAAAGGATTGGGACATTTTCATGAGAAGACAAACGTTTTTATTAAATTAGGGCTTCTCGAAATATTTTGATTGAATTCTCTTGGTAAACCACATGATTGAAATCAGCTTAGTTAGGTTCGACCATTATTGGCAGAAATTTCAAAAACTTTTGAATCATACATCAAATAATAGATCATGGACAGCCATTAAATAAATTTTTTTTGGCGTAATTCAACGATTCATTTATTTATTTTGAAATTGTCAAAGTAAATCCGGATTTTTCAAAATTTCCTATTTGAAAATGTTCATGTAATGACACAGTTTTGATGTATTATGTGAAATTGATGAATATTTTTATGCGAAATGGTAACTTCCGATAATAGTAATGTAAAAGCAAATAATTTGTATAGACTGGAGGAGTGGATGACAATTCACATTTCATTTGAATGTTTTCACACAATACCCACAATGTTGTCTGAAAATTTGAGGACCTAGCAGGTAACCCCTAAAATTATTACAGGGAAAGACAAGAAGAAGGGACAAACCAGATGTTTTACAACGAGAACACCCACATGAATGAATTCTTTTCCGTCCTATATGCCAGTGTTTCCAAAACAATAGTGGGTTCTTTGATCCTGTAGCGAAACGAACTCATTAATTATGCATTTCATTAAATGTGCATATCCTGTGAATCCGAATAGAAACTAATAATGTTTCAATTGTACTGATTAAACTACAGAAGATATGACATTTGGGTGAAAAAAACCAAGGAAGGGATAAAATTTTTGTATCCTTGGTGCATACAAACTTATTAATTATGTATTTTATTGAATGTTCATTTTCTATGAATCAGGAGGGATTGTTGTGATGTTTCAGAAGAACTTACATTAGAAGTTATTTTACGCAAAAAATAATTCTGGAAGGGAGAACTAAGGAAAAGGTAAATAAAAAATTTCATGTAATAATACGGATGAATAATCATATCTTAATAATTGAGTATTGATTGTGACACTGTAACAAGATTAGAATGGAAATTTCTTAAAATCTGTTTGATATTTGTCTTGAGAATAGGAAAGAAAAATTTTACAACTTTTTCCGAAAATATTTTCTTAAGGAACAGTTTCCCTTCTGTGAATGAATGAAATACTCTATTGTTTATATTTAATTACCAATTTTTCTGAAAATCTTACTCGAAATTTTGAAACTTATAAGGATTTCCAGTGAACTTGGATTTTTCCATTATAATTGTGATGAACCTTCTTCGTCTATATCGATCAATTAAATATAATGAGCAAATCTTAAGAAGGTTTAAGGAAACTAATACTGATTGTATAACTAATTGTCAGTCTTCTTCGTATACGTTACCATTCTCCTAAGATTATCTTTTGAAATCCAGAAGTATTCAAACTATTTCGGCTTCAATCCGGAGTCCTAAGGTTACACATCTGTTTCTCGAATAATAAATTTTACGACTCTTTGGGATCATTGTTTCCAAATATTCGACCCTTTTTGAATTCACTAGAAAAAAGACCTGTTTAACCTAAAACTAAATACCTACTTGTTATAATCCACATCTACCAACGCCCGTTTCAAAATATTTTATTTTCTGTTCCATTTGTTCTTCTTTATAAAATTTCGATATATCGCGATTTTTCTGATAATCTTTTGGCATGGTATTCTCTCGTTCAAAACCCAAATTTGCAGGATGTTTTAAGCCCCTCTACAGGATGGCCTAGGAGTCCACGTCAAGCCGGAAGCTGGTGATACGCCGAGTCATAATATTAATGAGAAAAGTTTAAAAAGATTTATATGTATTTATGAAATTATAAGCATTTCAAAAGAATCGAGAAAATCTTCACCTTGTGATGGTGTTTTATCTCCTGTTACTACAAGTTTTTATTTTATTTTCATTATGTAATCCTGAATAATGCTTCTGTAAATTGTTGCCTAATATAACATAAATAGAGGTTAATACTTGATAAAAGGTATATAAAATTATTTAGATATTTTAATATTAGCCTTCTACATATTTAATTTCAAAAAAATTATATTTAATAATTATAACTTCAGGAATTAAATGAAAATAATGTCATATAAATATCACTTATATCAAACGACATATAAAATAAACATTCCTTATTAGACATCCAAATGATATAACAAAATTGTTTTCATAAGATTGATCAGCAGAAACAAAATTTTGTCAATTTAAAATATTTAATTTATGGGACTTTGGTTAACAATTTTTATCGATTGGAGTTTGTTATATCATTTGGATGTCTTATAATGAATGTTTATTTTATATGTTGTTTGATAGAAGTGGTACTTGTATGATATTATTTTAATTTAATTCCTGAAGTTATAATTATTAAATATAATTTTTTTGTAATTAAATATGTAGAAGGCTAATATTTAAATGATTTTATATACCTTTTATCAAGTATTAATAACCTCTATTTATGTTATTTTATTTATTATATAATATATAATTATTTGGTTTCCTTAACATTCTTCATACAGACAGTCCTTGTGCTATAACAGAGGCCGTTAAATTGTCTTTCAATCTTTTAGATCAAGGGTAAACCACAGAATTATTTATTTGTAACTTAACCTTATATTACATTTAAATCTTTCAGTATTCATTTACCAGAAGTTTTCTAAATTGTTGAAGGGTGAGTGAATATTTGTTGTTGATTGATGTTATATTTTATTGAATATGAATTATTTGAATACTGCGAAGCAATGTCTCTCTTAAAACTTGTTTTTCAGTAATGTTTTAACATATCTTGAGATTTTATAGAAAGTAACTTAGTTAGATATCCAATAATATTGAATATTCTAAGTAAGATAGTTTTATGATGAAATTCTTAAGATTATGTTAAACATTTTTGAAAGATATTTGTTTTCATAAGATTGATCAGCAGTAACAAAATTTTGTCTATTCAAAATATTTAATTTATAGGATTTTGGTTAACAATTTTTATTTAATGGATTCTGTTATATCATTTGGATGTCTTATAATGAATGTTTATTTTATATGTTGTTTGATAGAAGTGGTACTTATATGACATTATTTTAATTTAATTCCTGAAGTTATAATTATTAAATATAATTTTTTTGAAATTAAATATGTAGAAGGCTAATATTAAAATATTTAAATTATTTGTTGCCTAATATGTCAAACCAGCCTGGAAGAAAATGTCACTTTTCCTCCAACTGCACAAGTATTCAAAATTAATACTTTTCCCAGCTTTAACTGTCTATACTAAATGATTTGAAGTAAAACACTTTATTTCCGCTTATTTTTATTTTTCAACGACAATTGTTACGTAGGTGAGTATGATAACTCAGTAACCATACTCACCTGACGAAGTCAATATGTAATTGACGAAACAATTGTCGTTGAAAAATTAAAAAAAAGCGGAAATAAAGTGTTTTACTTTAAATCATTTACGATGAATTTCCGTCAAGTAGAGACCGAAACAATCAAGAAATTGTCTATACTAAAACAAAAATGGCTTGACAAGTAAAGTTGGCGCAATTAATAAGGATTTTAAAATGATATAACACTCCTTATTAATTCAGCAAGTTTCTTAGATATTTTTCTGTTCTGAAGAAACCCAATTTTGAACATATCGATATGTTTGGTTGTTCATTATTTGCAAAGTATTTTCTTTTATCATATTATTCGCGAATTCAATAATAGTTAAGCTTATTGTTCTTTTACATAGTAAATTTTCAGAATATTCATTGCAGGAAAAAAGTGGCCATTTTCTATGCAATGGTTTTTAAAGGAAGAGGTTTGCTTATTTTTTGAGAAATATATTTGATGTTCTTCCAATGAAAGTCTCTGTCTGCCCCATGCATTTGCTACTACAAGTTAAACATGTGAATTTGTGGACTCCTGATTTATGGATGTTTGTTATTGGAGCTCTTACATTAAATAATAAAAATGATATTTTGTTTTGTGGTGGAAACGCAGTGTTTATATCAAATGAATTTTTATAGCTCTTTGAGATTCTTTCTGTATTAGTAAACTGCTTATCAATTCATCACATGATTTAGTTGTTCGGAGCTATTATTTGTATACCAAAAATATATTTTCACGACAAGTTTGAATTAAAAATTTCGTTTCCTACTTTAGACAGAAAGTAACTTGCAATTAATCCAGCTATTATTTGTATTATTTAAAGAAAAAACCCTAACCATAGCATCTTTATTGAAACCTTTCGAAGTAAATTTTAAATAAATATTTGTTCACAGTAATATAACCTTACATAATCTATTGTTTTGGGTTAAAACGTACGTTTCAACCCTTTAGATACGCCAATGCGTTTCGCAGACCAGTTCATTGGGCGTTGACTTCATTTTTACAGTTTATCCCTATTAACTTCAAAGGCACCACAATAGCGATAATACTAAACACATTTCTGTTGTGAAATGACGTTAAGCTGCGGAAGTTTTAATTTAGTACGTGCTCGGAAGTAGCCAGCACATCTTTCTACCTTGCTTGCCAACTTATTTTCCCACATTTCATTCTCCGACACTATTCTCTATTTTGTCAATAAAGCGGTTCAAAGGATTTTGTAGGATAATAGTCAACCTATTCTTTGGTAGATTTGAATTTTGGTGGATTAAATTTGGTTCGTTATCAATATTTATGTAGTTGTGAATGAAACCCAATTTTTGTCCAACAAACATATTTTCAATATGAATGCCAGCAATTAAAACAAGTTTTCAGAAATTGTTATTGGATGATCATTTTTAGAGTGGAATAAATGAAAATTACTTAATTTTTCATTATTGAGGATATACTGACTCGAGTTTCGCAGTCTCATTACCTTTTCAAACTGATTTATAACAAGTTGTATTTCAAAAGTGGATCAAATATAAACCGGATTTACAAATACATGAATGTAGTTGGTTGTGTCTTCAGCTAATTACTGGTATCAAGTCTGGGTTGTAGAGCGGATGCTCGAGTATTTCCCAATGAAATTTTTGCGGGTCAAAGCCGCTATGTGTGGTCAAGCGTTGTCATGAAATGGAATTACACTTCGGATGGATGTGCATCGTCTTTTTCTTCGATAAGACAACTTCATCTCATCAAGGAGTTTGCAATGATCCTCAATATTGATATAACGTTGTTCATGAAGGAAATCAACAAGCAGTAGGCTTTGCTATTCCAAAAAACAATTGAAAGAACTTTTCCCATAAAGAGACGGTTTTTAGCTTTTAAGGGAAGACTCCTCCAGGGTGTCTAAACTCCATGCTTGCTTGTTTAGATTCTGGAATGTAATAATGCACCCATGTCTCATCACAGCTGACATTGTGACTTAAGAAATCATCACTCTCTTCTCGATATCCCGTTATAAGGCTTTCACATACATCAAGACGATGTGATTTGTGATTTTCCGTTAGTAGCTGAGGAACCTATGCTAACAGTTTTCGATAACTCAACTCATTAGAAATGATTGATTGAGTACTCCCATACGGTATCCTTACTCCTGGAGTAATATCGTGTATTGCAATTTGCCGGGTATTTTCTTCTGCTGCATGGCCACTTCTTATTAGCGAACTGTACAGGCAATCGACGCAAAATTTCGGAAGATATTTTTCAATACATACAAGAAATAGAATCTATCTTAATTGTAGACGAGTTCAACAGATTGTTTACCGAGGTAGCTGAAATATTAGAAAGCCTTCAGATTATCAAGAAGAGGATCCTAAAGTTGATTCCTAAAACACTATTTTTATTCCCCCCAGATGCAACAGAGGTGAAAAGGATGATAACTGATCTAAAAGATGGAAACGCGGCGTGTTCTGATGGAATTGGTAACAAAACCCTTAAACAACTGGTAAACAAAATATCTGAGCCCACTGCTCTCATAGTTAATCTGTGTTTTAGAACCGACACTTTTCCCGAAATATTGAAAATTGGAGTTGTAAACCACTGCTCAAGTTTGGGAACCAAACACATTTTGAAAACTATAGACCAATATTGTTGCTGTCCAGCATTTTGAAAACATTTCTGAAAATTGGAATAGTAAGATTTCTGGAACGTTATGGTGTGTTGGAAGACAGCCAATATGGCTGCAGAGGGGCAGATCTAGATAAGATGCACTCGGAGAACCTACAAAACATGTATATAAGTTCCTGGATAGCCGAAGCCCAGCATTGTGTGTCTTCATTGGCCTAGTTAAGACTGTCAATACGGTATTACATCAAAGATTATCGGGGAAATCACACAAATACGCATTCAAAATTCATGATTTAATAAGGGTTATATCCAGAACAGGAAGCAGTATGTACAGATCGATGAGGAGAAGAGCCACTTAGCGAATATGAAATATGGCGTGCCACAAGGAACTGTGTTGGGACCGATACTTTTCCTGATATACATGAATAGCGCTACCTGAGAAAAAAGGAAAAACCATAAGTTTCGCGTAGGGCAGAAAATGACTTTCAGAAAATAATGAAATGGTTTGAATACAATAAAGTAACGCTGAATCTGCTTAAAACGAAATACTTACCTTTCACTAGCTATGAATCATTTTCACCAAATGTAGCCTCACTACAAGTAACGAATCAAATAGCCATACCTTAAGTGGAAAATATGGAATACCTAGGAGTTATTATAGATGTTAATGGGATCAACACATCCGACTTTTGGAACAAGAAGTAAAAGGTTTTTGAGCTTTTTTAGGTATCTCAGGAATTACATGAACACTAAATTGCCAAGGAATATGTATTTCGCAATGGTACCTTCACAATTATCGTATGGTTTTATAAGATGAGGTGGGTCATTCAATATATGGATGAAAAAGGTAAAAGTAATCCAAAAATGAATATTGAAAATCATCTACTAAAGACCAATCATATTTCCTTCTAACGAACTTTACAATCTTGCGAACATCATGATATTCAGATATTCTTCAACACACATTAAAACCAAAAATTGGAATCGAAGCTGAACATTTTGATTATTTCAAATTAAAATTTATGACAATTACAAGCTGTAACATTTGGAATTCAACTTTTGTGCGCCTTCCAAGAAAAAGCACGGAAGTTCCAGCTCTAAGAAATTTCATTGAATTATTCTAACTTATTTCTGTTTTAAATTCAAGAATATTCTCATCGTTTTCGATTTACGTAAATGAGAGAAATGGTTAGTTGAATAAGAAGGAAAAGATTTGCTCGATAGATTTATGGATTATACAGCTATAAATACATATTCTCGATCTGGATTTTTCATCTCATTGAAAGACTGTCGACGTCTTATGAATTTGATATTGCTCTGCTAGGTATCGAGTCGATAAAAAAAGTTTATTGTTTTGTTGATCTAAATTGAAAAGCTGTCGCAAATTTTGTTAATTGAAATACGATTTTGTCAATTTTTCTAAATATACTGGTTTTTTGCATTTTCATTACCACTTTCGTAGTAGGTCGTGATATGCTTATCGAAGAACAATGCATTTAAACGAAATAAAAAGTTGACGTTGAGCATTTTATTATAAGCAAATAAGAAACGAGAATATGGAAGAATTCATCACTATCACATTATAACATAAGCAAAGTTACAGAAAATAATTATCCAAAAAAAGTATTAATGGGGTTTACGCATCCAGTATTGAGATAAATTAGAATTTAAAATGTCAGAAATCCTAGAAATATATATTGAAAATGTATGTTATTAATATAACCATATACCATAAACTACTATAACTATAATAGTTCATATTTAGAAAAGCAAAAAAAATTAAGAATACAATGAATGATATAGTAAAATAAATGTTTGTTTAGACAAATATGAATGTTATATTAATATATATTTTTAATTTATATACTGAAAAATTTTCAGATTTCTGATGGTTTTTATTTTGGATTAGAGCCTTCATCAAGTAGACTCAAATTCATTATTTATATAATTATTCAAACAAGAGTGTAATCGCTTTTAGAATACAGTTTTTTCCCATGTATAACCTTCTAAAGATTTTAGAAAAGAATTTTAATGCGCGCGGAATTTGCAAAGAAAAATGATTCAGATGCTTCTCTGAAACATTTGGTGATATCCTTGCAATAAAAGATTTCAATTCCAACATTATTAACAGGAATCATAGCAAGCGGATTTTTGTTCAGAATTCTTTCTTAAAGGTATGTTTTGAAATAACAGTATAATAGTTTATATTTAGAGTTGAGTATATTATCATATCTGTGGTCTTTTTTGGGTTTCACACCAAGGGAAAAAAATACGTTTACATGTTGTATAAAATGTCGTATAAATAAAAATACATGTTCTTTTAGACCAATAGTATTTTTATATTAATATAATATATATTCAATTTATATGGCGGAAATTTTTCTGATAATTTCAAATCTAAATTAGAGCTTTCATCGATGAGACTTAAATTCATAATTAATGTAATTAATCAGATAAAATTCGAAAAGGAAACCCATTCAATTAACAAAAAATAGAAGAGGGATAAAAATTTAGGAGGCTAACAAACACAATTTTTCTCTAGCCCTGAACTGTCTAGAGCTCAAACAAAAAAAAAACAATTTTGGAGCAACATCCATCATGGGCATTCAAGATTCTGTATAATGCCGAATTTTTTCATGAACCTCAGGAATTCTGTATGAATGACGCAGTCAACATCTTATGGAGGAAATGAAATTCGGAAAATACTCGAAGATTTTCCAAGATTAAGGTGTCAAAATGTTTTTAGATAACAAATAAAATGCGAGTCAATATTTGATAGAAGTAATTTAAATCAGAATTATATTATCAATTATAATTAAGCTTAAAAGTATCCAAAGTAAAACAGAAATGTTTTTAGAGAGGTGAGGTATTATTACTAGAAAACTAACTATACTAAACTTTTATAAAACATATTCAAAAATGAATAATAACAATATGTTTCTCCAACATACTTGTATATTGAAAAATAATAGGATCACTCTCTCTAGTGAAATTTTGTTTGACATTTACAAAAATTCGAATATAAATGTTTCTTATTACAACATTCTGAGAACTTCTTCAGGAGTTAATATACTCTAAATGTCAAGTGTATCGTTAGCATATATCGAGAATTTATATTAACTAAAAAAATTAGGTATTAATATATATTATGAATAACAGGGGGGCCGGATGTGATTCTTGTGGAACCCCAAAGGTAGCCAAAAACTTTCCAGATCTGTGGCCATGAATCTACAAAAACTGATTGCGTTTAGTTAGGTAGCTACCCCTCCAATCCAAAACTCAGCAAGCTGTACCTGCTCTTAGATTTCAATTTGAGAAAACGTATAACCAGGTTATTTCGAGTGCTACAGTATGTAGACAGGTCTGGTCAAGAAGACCTCTAAGAAATTCTCTGCTCCTTATTGTCAACAATTCACTCGCTTGGAGGTCGCAGGAGACTACTAAATACTGTTCAAGTTACCACCTACCAGGGAGAGAATGTTATATTTTGGGAGGTATGATGTTCAAGAGAATAATTAAATTAATTTATGTACCAAGAAAAATAGCTTCATTAATTCCATAATTTTTCCCCTCTGCAATAAACCATTCATTCTTATGATATAATGCAAAAGTCTGAATTAACTTCAATATTAGAATAACTAGGCATCCATGACAGCCATTAGATAATCAAAAACAAGAAAAAAAATTATCATTACCAAAAAAAGGAATGTGTTAATATGTATCTTTGATGACACCTTGATTTAGCACCAAACAACGGATGAACAAAACACTCAATCCGAAGAATGAAGGGTATGAAAATCGATTAACTAAATGAATATGCATGCTCATGTCCATGCAGGTGTCCTTTAATTCCTTACCAGCAATTTTTGTGAACGTTCTATCTAAAAATTTCCTTTCACATTATCTGAAGTCCAATGTTTGTACAAGCAACTGATGGATCTATCAGGTAGGCAGTTAAAGTGGTTGCGATGATCGATCGTATCATATAAAGGGGCGTATTAGGTAAGTAAGTCTATGGATGGATATACGTGATGTGTCACCATCCCTAATTTAAGTATTTATCGAATAATTTATTCCGAGGATGTTTTGGCTCGTTATTTCTAAATAATCATACTTATTTTTTCGTAGGTTTCGGTCAGCGAAACCAAGAGCGTTGTTTTTGTAGCGACGTTCCTCGTCCGGAATTCTCTACTTTCCGGCGTAGCATATAGAGGACACGACTAGTCTTAGACAATACCCGACTGACCGTCACCGCCCGCCCCCCATGGCATTGTAGCTTGACGCGCTGAAGGATTACCGGCCAGTTTCATAAACTAAATTAAAGTCCCCTTTTTCCCATAAAGTCTCTTTCAATGATAAAACGTGTTTCATAAGCAAAATTTAAAGTTAAAGGGAACTTGAAAGCGTCCTTTATCTTAAAGTGAGAAAATCGGCCCTTTACGGCTGGAAAAGGATCCTTTAACGAGAAGCTCGATACTGCGCAGTTTACCGAAACGGTAAACACAAAAACAGTGGACATAACCTTCCTCTGTCACATTTGCTCATTTTGTTTGATTTTAGCGTACTGCGAAATATGTTGAATGCTGATTCAAGCTCTAGTTCTTCATCAAATGATGAAGAAATAATTGTGAGAAGACCAAAAATTTACAGACGGAGGAGACAACATTTATCCACGTTAGATGATCTAGTTTTCTTCGACCAACTGTTTTATCTTTGCTTCAAAAATTTCGGATCAATTTTACTTCCCATCTAACAGGTAAATAAATTTCGATTCATTATTTTGTTGATATAATTTTCTGTATACCAAATCATTAAATTGACAATTTTCAGAGGCAGCTGTACTGAACCGATGAACCAACTACTTTTGACATTGAGATTCTATGGAACTGGAAATATGCTGATAAAAAACAGCCGGAGATTTCATGGAAATTTCTAAACCTTCTGCTTCTAGAATTATTCAAAGAGTATAATATATAAAATGTGATATGGTAATCATGAAATGCAGACAGCAGAAAAGTTTTATGCAATTGCTAATTTTCCACGTGTCATTGGTGCTATAGATTGCACATTAATTAAAATCACTTCACCGGGTGGTGATGATGCAGAGATCTTTCTATTTCTATCTTCGAATGCTGCTCTTTTTTTCTTCTATTCTCTTCCTTGATAGCCACTATCTGAGCTTCTACTAGACCTGTTTTTTTATAATACATCTCCTTCGCTTCGGCAAGTCGGTTCGTAACAATTGGGCTCAACTATTTGGAAATTGGCTCCCTCAATTTCAATCGAGCCCCACCACCAGTCCCTTTAATATGACCGCGTTGAGCATCTACCACCTTTCTAGTTTTAGTTTTTATATTTTCATATTTGGATTTGAGCTAGTCCCCATTTCTCTTTGGAGAGCTGTTTCATTAAAAGCAGTTGCTATTCTCTGCCCGACATTCAAATTCTCTTTTTCAATCAATTCCAAGAGACGTTGATCCTCCTCAGGTTTTAAAGTAATACTTTTTTTTCTCTTTTCTTCCATATTAATTCATATAACTCACTAACTCACGTTTACTAAAATATAGCAATTCGCACGTAATAATGATATAAATTCCAATATACTGTCTTCTGCACATAACCAGGTTTATGCAAAGACTGATTTATGCTTCTTTTCTTTTTACAATATCCGACGCATAACTCACAATTTTTACAGCCAACTATATTCGTAAAATCACTAGTTCTCAGGATAGCCAATAGTCGGCAACATATGACCGGCGCATTAAAGGAAGCTTTAAGTAAAGGACGGTTGATGTGCCTTTATGAAACTGATGGTCCCATGTAAAGGATCCTTTTCATAAAGGAGCCTTTTGATGTTGTTTATGAAACTGGCCGTAAATTTGCTGAGTGATTGCTGTAAACCAGTGACTTAATGTAACCCCAAAGAAAGAACTCCAGTGGAGTTAAATCGCAGGAACGAGGCGGATAATTTATCGGTCCATTTCTTCCGATTTTTTCTAAGCAGCAATTACTGAATACACCACGCTTTAAATGATCTATTGGTTTGAGTTTTTAGGTTAAAACAATTTTGTATGGATGTAAGCCAAGTTCCTTTCATAAAATTCGCCACAAAGATGTCTGGGAGATGCCTAGTTCTTGTGAACGTCGAGAAATCGCTACAATTTTGGTCTTCACGAAAACTTTCACGTTCGGCAGCAATACTCTGTTCGCTTCTTGCATTTCTTCATCTCACTGGCACTGTAACATCATGAAGCGTAAAATTTGTTTCAAACTTCTTCACTAAAGGTTCAACAGTACTTTTATACGAATAAAGACCAAAAATTGGAATTAAAGCACATAAAGTTAGAGTAACAGATCGCGATTTTTCATAATAAATTTGGATTATTTGTAAACGTTGTTGGAGTGTGTACCTTTCCATGATTAAATGGTAGACATTGACAAGTAAAACTGTCAATGTCACAAATGAACAATGGCTGCCATGCGTGAGTTATGTCAATTTGAAAATTAGTCGTCTCCATTGAAAGATCCTTTAAATCTGAATTTTTCCGTTTGTAAAAAATGAAGAATATTATCCTGAGGATTCGAACCTGCAATCATTAGACTCGTTAGTTTTCATCCAAGCCTGTTGATAATTAATGTAATAAAACTCAAATCTTCCAACCATTTTATTTATAAACTTACAAAATAAATGCTTTTCATTGATATCCTAATTATTCCGAAAACTATGAATAAATCTTTTGCAGTTCTGGAAATTTTTGTGATCCAAGAAATGAATAATCTGGGTTCTTCATATTCGAATAAGATATATATGATTCTGTTGCCACACAAGTCAAATTTTCTTTTATGAGCAGGATATCAGCTTGCATTAGTCATCTGCGATCACTCAGAAATATCGAATTTCATTACATGCTTCTAAACCAGGCATAACATGCCACTTAACATGTCCGATTAAAAGAAACAAGAGGAGAATTGGGTAATGGAAATAGGGACTATTCATTTTCAACATATTGTGTCATTACTATTGATAATTTTCGTTATATTGTGAAGAATGTTGGAAAACACTATGGGTGATTGAAAGTTGAAAACAATTTGCTTGCTGTCGGTTTATAAATGGAATGAAAAGATCGGGAGGAATTCTAGCATTACACTATAAATCATTATCATGAAAATGAACAATAAAGATAGAAAAATAGCTTCAGATAACTATGAAGTTGAATAATTTATAAAAGTGTCGAAATGTCTCTTTAGCCTTGATTTGCCGTTAAACGTGCGTAAAAATTCAAATACATATGTATATAATGATATATTAATATACCTATTCAGAAATTAAGGTGCTGAAAGATCGAGTTACTAGGGACGCTTAACTAATTTTACAGACTGTCTGAACCATATGTACCTCTAATGGAATGACAGTAACCCTAAAATAGGTTCATCCACCTTCACAAGCTCCACGGAATAATTATGGTTAATGGGTCTTTTTTCGCCCCCTTTTCAATGAACTTTGATTCGAAATTTATCTTTTTGAGTTTAAATTCATCTGATTCTTCTTGATATCAAATTGATAAACGTGAAAGCACACGAAAATGTTGTAGAATGTTTATAAAAACATTCGAAACTAATCAATTGGTTAGTAATTTCAATTGAAATAGGTTTAAAGTTTCCCAAAAAATTTACAGTTTTTGTTTCAAAACAAGTGAAATGCAAGTAAAAAGCCGTTTATCATCCGTTTATCTTAAAATTTCTCGTCATATGAAAATTAAAATGAAAATTAAAATGATAATTTTATATTTTCCACATTTTTGTGGAAATAAATTACTGTCTCATATACATTTTTTTAATTAAAATGAGTTTCCACCAAGTAAAGACCGAATCTATCAAATATTCGATAATTTAGATTTATCTAAATGCAGCTTCTTATCTGCGTTCATTCAAATAATAGCAATTAAGAGTGGAATTATAAACTTTTTCTCTAGGAACAACCAGCTCTTCGCACGGGTAATAGAGACCAGGTAATAAAAACAAAAATATTTCACATAATAGCTGGATTAATTCTCCGCAACTTCTCTCTACAAATTTAATCTAAAAAATCTCTTAAAAACTTTTTAGATTTATATTGAATAAGATGCCTCAGAAACATTGTTTCACCTTATAGACATTTGAATTATCGACACATACGAGCCGCAGTTAACTAATAAAGGATAAAAAAAATTTATAGTGTATTGACCGTGATCATCCTGGAACCATCAGACAAGCCTGTTTCGATTGGATATTCAGAAATAACAAATTCCATTCACAAAAAATGTTCCACATAGAATTTAAAAGGGGATTTTATTTCCCTTCAAAAAAGAAGATAGCACATTCTCAAGAAAAAGAATCTGAAATTCTTACCCATATTCTCCCGAGTTGGGAGTTATTTGGATGCTAAATAAAAACAATCAATAAAATATATCTACATACCTTCATTCACCAAATATGCTGGTTAAAAGCGAACTCACATAAACGTGGTCATTTTTTCATTTCTATTGAATTTTCCACGTAAATTTCTTGATAGAAGATTCCCGACTTTGGAAATGAATTTTTGATATTTTTCAGTTTTGTGCAAGCTTATATCGACCCATTTCGTTGATGCCAATATTAAACTAACTTTCTGGCAAAACCCGAATGACAGAAGTGTTGCCACTCTCGAAATAACTACTACTTCAAAGTGCAAACTCTAGATGGACCACCCTTTAATTTGAGTTACTTTTAAAATAATAAAAAGAGGTTTCTTTCTTGATAGAAGGATTATTACAAAATTGAAATATCAAAACAGATTTACTCTGTTAGCCTCCAGCAAATTTTAATTTCAAAAACTTTCAGAATTAAAGTCTTATAAGTCTTATATATTATCATATGGAATAAAACAACCCAACGAAATATCAATTCAAATTAATAATTGAAATTATATTTCGTTGGGCATTTTTTTCCATTTGATATTATATAATGAGTTTTGATTATACACGTCTACTAAATTTAAGCAGAGCTAATAAGAGATTAATTTAATTCTAACAGTTTTCCGATAAAACTGTTTGGAATTAAAATTTGTAGGAGACTAACAGAATAAATCTGTTTTGATATTTAAATTTTGGCATATTAAGACCACAAACGTACCTTGAAAGTTTCAAGACTTTAGCTGTTTTCATTCAAAAGTTTGTTTGCTGATTGGGCCTAACAGCTTGAAGTTGATCCACTTTTTTATAGTAAAATTGTGTTTAGTGATGAAGCTCATTTCTGGTTGAACAGTTATGTAAACAAGCAAAGTTGCCGTTTATGGAGTGAAAACAATCCTCAAGAAGTTCTGCAGGTTCCATTGCATCCTGAAAAATGCACTCACTGTATGGTGTGCTTTACACGCTGGAGGCATCATCGGCCATATTTCTTTAAAAACGATGCTGGAGCTAATGTTACAGTGAATGGTGCTCGTTACAGATCAATGATCAATGATTTTTTGTTTCAAAATTTGAATGGTATCGACCCAGAAGTGTTTTGATTCCAACAAGATGGTGCTACACCTCATGTTGCTACCGTAACAATTGATTTATTGAAATAAAGATTTGTCAATAACATTATTTCGAGAAATGGTCCAATTAATTGGCCTCCAAGATCATGCGACATAACTCCACTGGATTATTTACTTTGAGGTTATGTCAAGTCATTGGTTTATGCTGATAAACCAGAAACAATAGACGCTTTTGAAGCCAACATAACTCGTTGTATTGATGAAATAAGGCCTGAATTTCTCAAAAAAGTGGTCCAAAATTGGTCTGGTCGAATGCGGTTCCTCAGAGCTAGTCGTGGTGGAGATATGCCGGAAATTATTCTCAAAACATAAATGTCATAAAATTATCTTTCAAACAAAAAAAAATTGGCTTTCAATCTTAATTTAAATGTGTTTTATTTCAATTTGAAGTTCTATCACTCTAAAAAAAACACCCGATATTTAAGGTAATTCTCAACGCTAACGTACAAACATTTCTGAAAAAGAAAACTTTCAGTGTTACAGTGGGTTGAATGTTGATCTCATCGAGATTACCCATGAGTGTTTGAAAAGAAATTTGAACAAAAAATTTAAAACAGTTTCTGATATCCATATGAATTGGCATCATAATAATTAATTGAAAGAAATCGCACAAGAACGCATTCAAGTATAAGAGATCTTCTCAAAGCCAATGATGTTTCAGCATAAAATTATTGTAGACAAAATTAACCACATTTGTTATAAAAAAATTATTAGTATTTCTGAAAGAAGTCAATGAAATAGAAAACAAATTGGAATGCAAGAATCTTCAGAATATTCTTGTAAACGTCATGATTGAAAATATCTGTATTTTGCAAATTTTCAGCATGGAAATGACCTCAAACCATTATAATGGACTTACGGATAATAATTTAATTGTGAAATTGAATTGTGACCAGTTTTCTTTCTAGCTCTATCAGGTTTGAAAAAAATCATCGTTTCGGGTCAAAAAAAATTTTGAAAGACAAAATTCACCATTGATTCGGAAAATACGCTATTTTTAAATTGTTTTCTCAATATCTGAAAAAAAACCTTTCAAAACCAGTTGGAAATGACAAGTTTGGTATATTATAATATAACGATTTGATAATTGAAAGAATAATAGCTATTTATGTGAGTTTTCAAGATTTTCAATATGTTCTATTGAGCGTACATAAGGAAAATATATAAATATAAATTGAAAATTAATTTTCAATTATTTAATTATTGTTATTCAATTTAATTTTTCCAATTATTTCAGACATTAATTGGATTAATTCTGCAAAAACTAGTTAAGTTAAATAAAATGTCTCAGAAACACTGTTCCTCTTTATAGACATATAAATTAACAACACATATATGCGGCAGTTGAAGTATAAAGAATCAAATATGAAATATTAACCGCAATCATCCAGCAAACATCATTCGAGCCTGCTTGGATATTCATCAATAACAAATTCCATTTCCGAAAAATTACTCCACATAGAATTTAAAAAGGTCCTTTTATTTCTTTTTTTCAAATATATAGCACATTTCCTGAAAAGGCATTTGAAATTTTTACCCATACATGCCTTCGTTCAATAAATATCCTGTTTAGGAACGAAGTAAACTAAACGTATTCAGATAACTGAATAGCATTTATGAAACAGTACTCTTCCCTCGAAAAATGTGGAACAGAAGATACGATCATGGACTCAATATCTGAAAACTGCCACACGCCTTTGTGAAAATACAAATAATGCTTATTATAAACAAATATAAATTGAAAATTAGTTGAAATTGTTTTCAAAAATATTTTATACATTATCTGAATCAATTCTCCAAAACCTATACAAATTAAATCTGAAAAATCTGTGGAAAACTGAAAATTAATGGGAACACTGTTTAATTTCCTAGACATATACAGGGTGTCCCAACGAAAATTTGACCCCCTCAAGAAATTAGAAATGAAGAATTTGCGAAGATTTAAAAAAAACAGGTCAACTTCTTTTTTGAGGGAGGCGAATTTTAATCATGAGTTTGTTCCGATAAAACCACCCCTATGAAGATGGCATCAACCCCCAACATTTTCTGAATAGGGAAGAGATAGTGTTGATTAGTTTGAAAGTTATTTATGTTCTGTACATAACCCAGTTAAAATTTTCAAAATCGGTTCATTATTCACGAAATAATACAATATTGAACCTACTGTTAAAAGGTGACGTTAAACAGACAGCTGAACCGCCCTAATTCAAGAACCTAAAAGTTTTGAAGCATCCAGAAATAATTTCAAGTTCTGTATTAGGAAGAAAGAGTTCCTATGATGACATTTATCCGAAAAAACGACCTGAGGATGGCAACAACCCTCAACATTTTTTTTGTGGGGACATTTGAAGCACAAAGTCTTTGCAACTCCACCTGAAATCTTGCAGAACTGCGACAAAGAATCGTCACGGAATGCTGACACCAGACATTTTCGAAAATATTAGAGAAGGATTTGAAAGTAAACTACATCATTCTATGAAGGTTGGAGGTGGTCATTTTGAATATACATACGTCAGTTCTTTAAATAGTTTACATTTTTTCTGGATGTTCCCTATCATCATTTACAAATCTGGTGTATTTGAATGTATTGGATTTCTGTTTGAGTTCCCTTCGGATAATGTTCAATATAAAACTGCTTAGAAAACTTACCGAGTTTGAAAATTTCAACTAGGATGTTTAGAGAACAAAAAAAGTTTTTTTACTAAAACACATCCGCCATCTCTTTCCTATTAAAAAAAATTTGGTGGTTGTTGCCACCCTAAGTTGGTTTTTTTGGGTACAATGTCGTCATAGGAATTCTTTCTCCCTAATACAAAACTTGAGAATCATTTTTGAATTTTTCAAAACTCTCAGGTTCTTGAGTTTGGGCGGTTCAACATCACCTTTTGATGGTAAGTTCAATATTACATTATTTCGTGAATAGTGAACAGATTTTGAAAGTTTTACTTTGTTGTACACAGAACATAAATAATAAAATAATAAGATGCGGTTTTTTACTTGATAGAAGGATAATTACAAACTTTGAATATCAAAACAGATTTAATCTGTTAGTCTTCTACAATTTTAATTTAAAAAATTTTCTTTAAAGAACTTTTAGAATTAAATTAATGTCTAATAATTAGCACTGCTTATATTTAATATACGTATGAAAATCAAAATTCACTGTACAATATCAAATGGAATAAAAAACCCAAAAAATAAATTATTAATTAAAATTAAAAATAAGTGATATCGAATTTCGTTCCAAACATACGCACCTGAACACGTCAGAAAGGCCGTGGTACGTATGTTTTGCCTTTGATAAACATTTGAAAACATGTTCAGTTTCTAGTCTTATATTTATGAAAACTAAATCTTTTTCAAAAATACACAACATAATTTTAAGAACTTCTCCAAAACTAATTTATTTGAAATATTTAATATGTTGAAATTTTCAAATAAGTTACTTCAAAAACTCTCAAAACATGTAGCACATCCTCAAAAACAATTAAAAATTCAGATAAAGTCAGTTCAACTTTACATTTATAATAAAAATTCAATTAAAAATAAACAAACTTGTAATCTTACCAAATAATTTCTGGAAAATCTGTGCATGCAATTAAACTAGGTAGGTACATCTAATATCCAAGGTAATCTATGTTCCATGCTAAACACAGGAATCCCATAAAGTTTGTAGGCATTTTATGGCCTTCATTAAACCACTGGATAATAAATTTCATTATTAAAAAACCTAATTTAATTATATATTATAAATAAAATAATAAGATGAGGTTTTTTACTTGATAGAAGGATAATTACAAACTCTGAATATTAAAACAGATTTAATCTGTTATTCTTCTACAATTTTAGTTTCAAAAAAATTTTCTGAAAAACTTTTAAAATTAAATTAATGTCTAATAATAAGCACTGCTTATATTTAATAGACTTATAAAAATCAAAATTCACTATACAATATCAAATGGAATAAAATTAATTATTAATTAAAATTAAAAATAAGTAATATCGAATGTTTCGTTCCAAACATACGTACCTGAACTCGTCAGAAATAAATATAAGACCAGAAACTGAACTGACCTTTCTGACGAGTTCAGGTGCGTATCTTTGGAACGAAACATTCGATATTACTTATTTTTAATTTTAATTAATAATTTATTTTTTTGGGTTTTTTTATTCCATTTGTTATTGTATGTTGAATTTTGATTTTTATACGTCTATTAAATATAAGCAGTGCTTATTATTAGACATTAATTTTATTCTTAAAGTTTTTTGAAAAATTTTGTTGGAATTAAATTTG
This sequence comes from Megalocaria dilatata, assembly GCA_034642435.1. NCBI lineage: Eukaryota > Metazoa > Arthropoda > Insecta > Coleoptera > Coccinellidae > Megalocaria > Megalocaria dilatata. The sequence continues at coordinate 27,141,600 of CM067854.1, forward strand.
TAGAAGACTAACAGATTAAATCTGTTTTGATATTCAAAGTTTGAACATAAATAACTTTCAAACTAACCAACACTTGACATTTCTTGCCTATTCAAAAAATGTTGGGGGTTTATGGGTGTGTTTTTTTCGGAACAAACTCATGATAGAAATTCGGCCCCTCAAAACAGGAGTCGAGCTGTTTTTTTTTTTAATCTTCGAAAATTCTTCGTTTCTGACAACACAGTAGTTAACCTATAAGGAATCGAAAGAATATATAAAATATTGACCACGATCATCTAGGAAGAATCATCCTGGACAGTCTTGTTGTCCTGAAATTAAATCAGTTGAAATACTTCAGTGAAACAGGGAGTTCCTTTCTTATCTGAGTATCCGCGCCACTTCAATATTGATTTTTCACCTGCTTGCAGAGAACGTTCCAATAACTGGAATATAGAATGTATCCCTAGCCCAGCCATAACGCATGAACAGTTTGGATTTATCCCTTCAAAACACAGAAAGCCGAGTTTTCAGAATATGATTTCGGTCTGGCTGCGTTTGATATGAATTTAGAATATTTATGAGGAAGGGATTCCGAGCGGGAATCTTCCGAATGTAATTTGAGGATAGAACAGAACGTTAAACGAGGCAAGACTTTATAGCGACCCATGGAAAATAATGAGTGAATAAAACACCCTGAAAACTTTTCACTTTCATATTGAATATCAGGAGCTCGTGTGGTTTTGATAACATATGTCGCTACTATTTTATTATTGCATTGTTTCATCTGGCAACATCTTTATTTTGAAATGTCGTCGCTAGGCTTTTTTTCAGTATTTGTCAGTTCGCTTAAGTGTAAACAACAAGTGGTTTGCCTGATTTGAAAGTGGTAATTTTAATTTGGAAGACGAAGAACGACCTGGAGCGTCATCAAAGTTTAAGTATGAAGAATTAGAGGCAAGCCTCTATGAATATCCACCACAGACACAAAAGGAATTCGGAAAAACACTTTTAGTCACTCAACCAGCCATTTGTTATCGATTGAGAGCAATGAGAATCGTCCGATCTCACATGGTCTGGCTAACCAGTACTTCTCTAATTACGCTGAATTCAAAGAATGGATCGATTCATGGATAGCGACCTTTATTCGCAACGGAATCCGCCAATTGCAGAAAAGATGGAAAAAGATGATGCATAACCAATTTTTCATAATAAAGCTTCAATTTTCGAAAAAAAAACTGCACGAACTTATTTATACTTCTAATATTTACCCATCAAAATACTTGTTTTCTTTACTTGAGTGTCAGGAGCGTACGGAGACTCGGTCAGTAAAATACAAAATATGTATGATTCATCCGAATTTATTGACCGTCAAAGTAGGCTCTTTCCTAAATAAAATACTGCTGAAAGACTGTTCCTGAAACAGAAAAAGGCTATAAGATTGATAATGGGAGTAAAGCAGACACTAGCTGGTAGACCTCTTTGCAAGTGTTTTTTTAGAGTGATATAATTTCGATAGGGATAACTGTGATTTGACAGAAGGTAGAAGCCATGTTGTTTTGACATTTCTGTTCAGTAAATGCTTACAAATTATCATCGAAAGACTCACGCCGCAGCAACGTTTACAAATTGTTGAAATTTATTTTCAAAATCAGTGTTCTATTCGCCAAACTTACAGAGCACTTCGTGAAATATATGGTTTACATAATCGTCCATCAGAGCAGCTTATTCGTCGAACTATCGGTAGATTTCGGACAACAATTTCTTTACTCGATGCAACAACAACAACAACAAGACAAAGAACTCTACGTATAGAAGAAAATATTGCTGCTGTAAGTCATAGTCTTAATGATGATCCAGTTTTGTCTATTCGTCGACGTTCACAACCAGTTGTACTCTGAGCATTCACCACATGGAAAATTTTTGCGTAAAGATCTTGGTCTACACCCATACAAGATCCAACTGGTTCAAGAACTAAAGCCACTTGACCATAATAAGCGTCGTTTGTTTACTGATTGGGCCCTAGAACAGCCTGAAGTTGATCCACTTTTTTATTGTAAAATTGTGTTTAGTGATGAACTCATTTCTGGTTGAATGGGTATGTAAACAAGCAAAATTGCCCTATATGGAGTGAAAATAATCCTCAAGAAGTTCTGCAGGTTCCATTGCATCCTGAAAAATGCACTGTATGGTGTGCTTTACGCGCTGGAGGCATCATCGATCCATATTCGTTTGAAAACAATGCTGAAGCTAATGTTACAGTGAATGGTGCTGGTTACAGATTGATGATCAATGATTATTTGTTTCGAAATTTGAATGGGATCGGCCCAGAAGTGTTTTGGTTCCAACAAGATGGTGCTACACCTCATGCTACTACCGTAACAATTGATTCATTGAAAGAAAGATTTGGCGATAACATTATTTCGAGAAATGGTCCAATTAATTGGTCTCCACTGGATTATTTTTTTTGGGGTTATGTCAAGTCATCAAGTCATTGGTTTATGCTGATAAACCAGAAACAATAGACGCTTTGTAAGCCGAAATAACTCGTGTTATCGATTAAATGAGGCCTGGTTTACTCGAAAAAGTGGTCCAAAATTGGTCTCGTCGAATGCGGTTCCTCAGAGCTAGTCGTGGTGGACATATGCCGGAAATTATTTTTAAAACATAAATGTCATAAAATTATCTTTCAAATAAAAAAATTTGGCTTCAACATTAATTTGAACGTGTTTTATTTCAATTCAAAGTTCTATCACCCAAAAAAAACACCCAATATATTTTCTTCAGATTTTTTTGTCCCTTTTTATATTGTACGATGTTTGTTAACTCTATATATATACTAAATAGAAATATTGTTTCTAAGACATATTATTTATTTTAATTTTTACAATTTCCAGAAATTCTGTGATATTAAAATTTATAGAGATGTGTAAGAGAATTAATCCTTTTGATATTTAGGATATTTAAGGTTTGAATTAGCTTTAAATGAAATTTTCAATATTTTCATGATTTGCCGCAATTTTCTTAGTAATACCTTTAGGATTATTATTGGAAAAAAATTCAAATATTTTCTGATATTATTACTATGTCATTGTGATATATATATACAGAAACATTTAAATGATATTATTCAATACTTATATCGATTATAAAAATATTTGAACGAAGTCACATCTGAGAAGCAAATTATTTTTCATGAATCGTAGCGATTTCTTCAGTCTTAGAAAAAAACTCCTTTTAACGTTTAGGAAATCGACCAAATCCGAACAATTATGAGCACTTTTCTGTACGATAAACACATGTGCTCCATCTCGACAAATCTCTTCTCAACGTATTTCGTTACTGAATGATGAATGAGGGAGGGACAGGGTGTTTTTCATTACGTTTCCTGTTTCCGTGTGTGGTGCCAGTCAGTCTAGCAGATGAACCCAGGCTCGTCGTCATCACGTATTCAATGAAATATCGCTTGTTTTTCTTGGCGGTCCGCTTTGAGTCTAGAATGTCAACAGAGGCATTCTAGGGATTAGGAACTCCTCGCCTTAGGCCATGTCCACTAATATCGACGTCATACCTTGCCCCCATTACTATTCCTTTCGGGAATATTGTTATCATACGATATTATTTTTAGACAGGAAATATCTATTTCAGAGAGAACGCGGTTCGGTTCTAGCAATTATAAATCATATCGGTTGAGAGGAGAAGGGAAATATGGCCAGGGAAGACGATAAACATAAATAAATATTCAGTGGAAATATCACGGAAAAATCCGTCGACAAGTGGATTCGTATTCCGGAGATCTTTGTCGGAATCTTCTCCCCTCCTGGTGGTGGGTTCCAGAAAACTGACACAATTTCTGGGAAATCGGTTAGTTAATTCGAGAAATTAATATTAAAGCCAAGGGATACGAAAACTTTCACGACATCGCAGCTGGTTTCGATTTAACTATGCAATTGTTATGCAAGGTGGACAGGAAAGTAATGTCGCTTTTTTAAATTAATTTCAAAAGAATAAATTTTCGATAAGTTTTTGGAACGAGGTTTCTTATCACGCTTTGCGAGAGGGGGCTAGACGGAAAAAATTAAGACCAAAAGTTGTAACGACACAGGTTCGTCTTTCTATTTCGCATTAAACAGTGTGGTGTCGCGACGATTATTTTTGTTGAGTGTATACAGGTTTTTTGCACATGATAAATAGTCATATATGTCTCATCAAATAACAAATGAATAGATATTCAGGAGTTCATTCATCGAGCACTGCTAGAATATTCTAAAGATGTATCCCAAACGCTTAGCAGATACAACAGAAATTTAGATAAACGTCCACTCATTTTGGCCGGTTATTTTAACATCAACTTCAGTAATGAAAAATCAAAACCATTACTACAGTTTATAGAGGAAGAATTTGATTTAAGAATAAACAATAATCCAGCAGAATCAACAACAAAATATAACACTTCCGTCGATGCAGTTTTTTCAAGATATTTAAATTAAATAGAATCCCAAACATATGTTTTCTACTTCAGTTACCACAAGCCAATTATTACTGAAATTGAGCCTACTGATTAAGTTTATATTACATTATATTTGTTAATAAAAAAAAAATATTTTTAGAACTTAAAAAAAAATAAAATTTTATTACAGTTCTTTCACTAATTAATCGAAAGGAACTTCATTCCGTCCGGGAGTCCCTTGACACCTCTCAATTTTTATTTTCAATCAATAATGTAATCACCTTTATTATCAACAACCTTTTGCCATCAAGTGTGCAAATTTTCAATGCCAGACTGATAAAATCAGGCTATACCTTCCACCCCAATTCATTAATTTTTTCAAGGTTCGTCTTACACAGTGCGGTCTTGCTAATGCAAGAATTGCAGAATAACTTCAACAATAATTTCTTCATCTCCGCTTTCTTCTTCTGCTTGCAGAATTTCTGTACGCTGTTCTAAGAAAAGAGATGCATCAGTTGTCTCTTCATTATTTTCATAAGTTTTGTCATCTGTTGTATTTGATTCAATATTAGAGCAAATCTGACTCTGACAATTGTTAGATACTGGCGAATAAAATAATCCCTCTTTTTGACAGCCAAAATTTTTACTACAATCCGTCTTGCAGTTACAAAATTAATTATGTTAATTATATCTAATGAAAGTTGGTGGAAACCACTTAAAAATCCTATCAAAACAATCTGTTACCTTTCAAATTTCCCACCAAAATAATGGGTTGGCGTGCAATATCTCAGTGTGGTGCTACGCCTCTCTGTATAAAACCATTAATAGTGAAAAGTATTGTGACCTTCTAAACGATTTTCTTCTTGAAACGGAGCATGCTTTTTATCCCAAGGGGTGGCGTTTTCAGCAGGATAATGCAAGATGCCATACTTCGACCTTTACTCAAGCTTGAAGTCAAAACCACCAAGTGACAACCATTTCATGGCTAGCAGCTTCGCCAAATCTTAGTCCCATTGAAGAAATTTGGGGATTAATGAAGATTTAAGTTGAACGAGCAGCGCCACGAAATAAAGATGACTTAATTCAGTCAGTTTTACAGTCTTCGACTACCATCACCGAAAATTAGGGATATGATCTAGTTTCGGGTGTACCTCGACGTTCAGTCAAGTATTTACAGATAAATGCACGTTGTATAAGTAAATAAGATGAATATTTTGTTATAATTTTTTTATTCAAGAATTAAAAATATATACCAAATATACAAATATACAATTGAGCTTTGTTTTTTCCGGATACTTTCAAGAGGGACTATATATTCTTAATCAGGAGAGAAATAGTGAGCCAATAGTAAGAAAATTTACAGGTGATCCATTTGAAAAATTGAATTGCGCTTAATATCTTGTCCACCTGTATAAATTTCATTTTATGGAATAATTTCGAAAAAATTTTGTTGATTTCGTACAACTTTTGTGAATGATTTTTTTCGTATCTCTATCTGTAACAAAGTTATAGGGGGGGGTCAAATTATAGTGAAAAACCCCGTACTGTTTCATTGTTCCAAGCAGATTGACTTGTCTATGGAATCAAATTTTTTTTGGGTCACCATATATTGAGGGAAGAAAACAAATTCCGTTTGTGACGATGTCATGTGGAGAGAAGTCAATCATTGCGAATACTACTGCGCAATCAATTGAGGCATTACGTTTTCGAACAATTTAAAAACTGCTGTTTTACCTCTTTTAAAAATTGCTGATGTAGTATCGCAACCAGTTATTGCATGTAAAAATAAAATATGAGTTCGATATTTTGGATCGCAGTCAGACTTTGTGAGGAAGACTTCGACCACACTCTTTCATTCAGCTAAATAAAATCGGTGCATTCGCAATCTCTGCATTTTTTTTTTTTTTTTTGGTATCACACTGAAGGAGAAAATTTACGTAAACATGTTGCAAACAATGTCATATAAAGAAAAATAATCAACAGAAATCTGAGAAATTTTATATATAATATGAAAGTTATATATATTTATATATATAATGAAAGTTTTCAGACTTCTGATAATTTTAATTTCAATTTCGATAATATTGTGAAGTAAGATTATATATATATATATAGGGAATAAGATCTAGTATTTTCATGACTAGTTTGACAATTTGGAATCAGGCATTAACACGAAATTTTTTGAGTAACTTAAATTTGTTGCTTGAATGGGATGGACATCTTTTTCGTAAACTTAGTAGACTCCAACATATCCAAAACAAAACGACAATACAAATATTCTGATATCTGAATTCTTGGTTCTTGTGCTAACTGAACTTTAAAAGCCTTAAGACCTAAGTCTTTATGCAAAATACGGTGTAATATCATTTGTGCAATGCCTAATTCCAAAGATCGACGAGGAATCGACAAACCTGGGCTTTCGTTAACAGTACGGGCTACAGCAGCAAAAATGTTAGTTGTTCTTGAGCGACGTGAATGATTTCGATTTTTCACATCACTAACTTGCCCCATAAGCTCAATTTTTTCTATCAGTTTCACTATTGCCGGCCGAAAAGGTGCTTCACGACGACTCAAAGGTGCTTTAGTTTTGCGAACTGTAAGTGCAAAGTTTTCAACATTTTTCTAGTGAATTTTAACAATTTCAGTGCATTGTTGAAGCATGTATCGTTCCATTTTTAGTAATGGCGTAGTTTTTACTTGTTCAGTGTCAAAAGATGACATCTTCAAAAGTGACAACTGCCCGGATAGGGGACTATTCAAAATGAAACCTCCTATTGGAAAACTATTTATAATAGGAATCCTGAAATTTCCGATATTCTCATATTGCTAGCCGTTGCGAAGAGAAAATAACTAAATACGCAGAAATTCGTCAGAAGCTGTGCATTCGCCAAAATGGTTGACCTGATGGAATTAGACAGGAAATAGGTACATTTCCGTCACTTTGTTCCTCAGTTATGAATTACATCCGACTGTATACTTCAAAGCAGACTCGATGAAAATATAATCAAGCCGTAGGTCTATAATTATTTGGAAATTGCTGGGCCATTTTGAAAAGAATTTCACATGTGAAAATATTTCTCTACATCCGATTCCTTCGAAAAGGAGAACATGTGGAGTATATTAAGAATGAATTTAGAACAACTTACGCTTTTTAATATCCGAATTTAAATATTCGGTATATCTTATCTATAGGGAAAAATAGTTAGTTAAAAAATAGTTTGATTGAAGGTTTAAAAAAGAAATTAACTAACTTAAGAAGTTAACCGCACTCTTTTATCACTGAAATTTCAGAAGATTGCTTCAGTTATAAATTCAAAGTAGTATCGGGTTTTTTTTAGAGTGATAGAACTTTAAATTGAAATCGAACACTTTTAAATTAATATTGAAGCCAATTTGTTTTTATTTGAAAGATAATTTTATGACATTAATGTTTTAAAAATAATTTCCTGCATATTCCCACCACGACTAGCTCTGAGAAATCAACGGCATTCGATCAGACCAATTTTGGACCACTTTTTCGAGTAATTCAGGCTTATTTCATCAATAACACGAGTTATGTTGGCTTCCAAAGCGTCTATTATTTCTGGTTTATCAGCATAAACCAATGACTTGACATAACCCCAAAGAAAATAATCCATTGGAGTTATGTCGCATGATAATGGAGGACAATTAATTGGACCATTTCTCGAAATAATATTATCGCCAAATCTTTCTTTCAATAAATCAATTGTTACGGTAGCAGCATGAGGTGTAGCACCATCTTGTTGGAACCAAAACACTTCTGGGTCGATACCAATCAAATTTTGAAACAAATAATCATTGATCATCGATCTGTAACGAGCACCATTCACTGTAATATTAGATCCAGCATCGTTTTTAAAGAAATATGGACCATTGATGCCTCCAGCGTGTAAAGCACACCATACAGTGCATTTTCCAAGATGCAATGGAACCTCCAGAACTTCTTGAGGATTGTTTTCACCCCATATACGGCAATTTTGCTTGTTTACATAGCCGTTCAACCAGAAATGAGCTTCATCACTAAACACAGTTTTACGATAAAAAAGTGGATCAACTTCAAGCTGTTATAGAGCACAATAAGCAAACAAACGACGCTTATTATGGTCAAGTGGCTTTAGTTCTTGAACGAGTTGGATCTTGTATGGGTGTAGACCAAGATCTTCACGCAAAATATTCCATGTGGTGAATGCACAGAGTGCAACTTATTGTAAACTTCGACGAATAGACAAATCTGGATCATGATAACACTATGACTTACAGCATATTTTCTTCTGTACGTACAGTTCTTTGTCTTGTTGTTGCATCGAGTAGAGAAAATGTCCGAAATCTATTATGTAAACCATAAATTTCACGAAGTGCTCTGTAATTTTATTTTTGATTTTGAAAATAAATTTCAACTATTTGTAAACGTTGTTGCGGCGTGACTCTTTCCATGATAATTTGTCAATGCTTACTGAACAGAAATGTCAAAACAACATGGCTTCTACCTTCTGTCAAATCACAGTTATCCTTATCGAAAGTTCTATCATTCTAAAAAAACACCTGATGCAAGTATTGAATTTCTTTATATTATTATGTATATATATTATATGTTTCGATTTTATATTATAGGTTTTTAATGATTTTTTTCTCGTTATTGCATAATACTTGTGCTATCGATTAATTTATTTATTTTTATTTTCATTCTTGTACAGAACGATGTCAATGTTTTCTGTATAATTTGGGGACTTGATTTGATATCAGTTTTTCTGCCTCAAGTTTTAATAATTTCAGTGATGGGTCTTTCATTCAATATTTCTAAATCTTATTTTATGGATGAATAAATTATTATTCTTATTTCTCAGGATCATTTTATAAACTCATCATAATTTTAATTCTTTGTATTCATTGCCATTTCTTATTGTTTGTTGATTAAAAATTTTTCAACTAAATAGGTTAATGGCATTTTTTCAATGTATTATTTCATGGAACAACTACAAAAATTTTAAACAATGAAAATTTTTGTCACTGAGATTTCATTCGACACCAGACTACTATTAATCAATATGACTACGCTTGAGAGAAACTTACTTAATGTTTCGACAAACCACAACGTCTGTGTGAATTTATGTGAAAGGAGTCTCAGTATTACATACTTCAAGAGGGACACAAAAAAGTAACATATTGAATTTTTATTCAAAACTATTTTTCAATTTGGACAATGTTGAAGCATCAAAATCTTCTGATGCAAAATATTGAAGGGCTTGATCATCTTACCTCTTTGTGATAACATTTTTGAATTATACTATCACGAAGAGATATTACATTAACGTCAGCGATCTGCAATTTTCGTTTTTTGGAACGAAGTTCCTTATCGCGCGTTGTGAAATTCTCTCTCTCTCTCTCTCTCCCTCTCTCTCTCTCTCTCTCCCCCTCTCTCCCCCTCACTCTCTTTTCACATCAGTGCTTTTCACTATTTTTTGATACATAAAATTCTTGGTTAAATTCTCGATTCATACAACAACCTCCGTAAGCTGTCAGAAATCTATGAAATTCATTCAATTTTTTCTGTACAAGCAGGCTAAATCTCACAACCTGTATGTGTTTTTAAAACTTTTTTCTTAATTTACAGTTCTTAAAGTTTCGATGTTAATTATGAATAACAATAGAAATCTTTTCATTTATTTTATTTATTTATTTCATCAATTTGAGATACAAACAGACTGGCGTCCAACATAGTATCCGCAGGATATCATGTACAGCAATTAAGCGCAATGCAATATATCAAAATCAACTATGAGCTAAAGAAACAAATAATTGGCATGAAAACATGAGAAATAAGAAGTAATTCTGTATAAAAATATAATAGCGAATGAACCAGACTAAAGAAAGTAGGTTTTGAGCCGATTTTCTAACTGAGTCAAAGAAAGAGAAATATGTGGAGATCATGATATTTATTTGTAGTTTTGAGCAACGTGTATTTCTAAATGGTTGATGAAACAATTGAACATTCCTTACGTTAACATTAGGAACGTTGATGGAGAACATTCCAAGTAGTATATGATGACAAATTTTATTGTTGAAGACTTTATGAACAAAAAGTAGATCTGACATAGTCCTCCTATCTTGAAGAGATACAACTCCAAAGCGCGACCTGGCATCCGCAATACTACCACTATTATACTGATAATTCGACTTCATACATAAGTATTTTAGATATTCTCCAGTCGATTAATGTAGACCTCGTACTGCGGGCACCAAATCGCACTTGCAAAACAGAGGCGACTCTGTAATGTAAGCATTGAATAAGCATCTAGACATTCTAGAGCAGGAATTAACTGTTGATTCAATATGGGCGTCAAAAATCAATTTATTATAGAATCAACTATTATTCCAAGGTCTTTCATATGGTATCTTCTCCGAAATGAAGCATCACCAATCCGATAACAGAAATCAAATCTATTAGTATTCTTGTTAAATGTCATGAAGTAGATTTGGACACATTCAGAAATAAACTATTTTCACTACAATAACTCACCATTCGATCAACATCTGATTGTAAGTTATAGCAATCAGTCAATGACAACACTCTAGTAAACAATTTTATGTCATCAGCATACAAAAGGAACTTACAATATTGAAAACAAGAAGAAATATAATTTATATAAATCAAAAGAATAGGGGTCCCAGATGAGATCCCTGGAGAACTCTGGAGCCTGCGATATACTCACATGATCTAAAGCCATGAATAGTCACAAACTGAGACCTATTTCCAATATAGGACCAGCAAGATGAGAAAGAAGAATATTATGGCTAATTTTGTCAAAGGCCTTGCTGAAATCGGCGTACACAGCGTCAACCTGAACCCGCTCGTCCAAACAGCTATGGACATATTCTGTGTAGTGGAAAACATTTGTCTCCAGTGATGTACCCGGAAAGAAACCATATTGTTCTATTATAATTTGACTTGTGACTATTGAAAAAATATGATGGTAAATGAATTTTTCAAGAACTTTAGGAATTATTGATAATTTGCTTATAGGTCTATAATTAGTGATCTGATCAGAAGAACCAGACATCAAAATTGGCAACACAGCAGTATCCTTCCATCTTCGAGGAAAAACACCAGAGTGGAGAGGAAAAACACCAGTGTGAGAGTTAAATAAAAGTGTTACAGAAGTACTCAGAGCATCGGAACACGTTTTGATGAAAATTGAGGGTATCTTGTCCGGACCAGCACCCGTCTTAGAACTGTTCAAGACCAATTTTAACCTCTTCAAAGGAAAATAGAAGATCACTAACGCTTGAATGGTATTGCTCATCTAAGTCAATATCAAAGTCAGAACGCTCCAATTCAAACGCACTCTTAAAATACGATGCAAAAAAATTACAAATATTTTCTCCACCTCCTGTTATTTTTGGATCAAGTTTCATTTCGAAGGGAATAGCACTAGACATTTGCCTTTTTATAGATGTATAATCCCAAAAACTTTCGGGTCCATAGTTATGTTTGCCTCTAATGAATCGATATAAATTTTAAAGTCCCTTTTTATTAAAAGCTTAGAATTACTCCGAAAAATTTTGTACTGAGAATAGTCGCCTGCACTCTTATAAGTTTTCCACCTTTTTAATAATTTATTTTTTTGTTTCACAAGTTGTATAGTTCTGGGAGAAAAGTATCGTGGAAAATTTTTTCATTTTTTAAATTTTGGGACAAATTGATTTATTATGTCATAAATATTTTCATAAAAAAGATCAATACAGTGATCAACATTATTATTTCCGAATAAAGTTTCCCAGTTGATATTAGAAATTCTTGCTATTATAGAAGGATAGTCAGCTTAATGATAGTTGAAGTAAAATTCACCATTACGAGGTTTAATAGATCTATGAAATGAGGGAATATTAATCAGAAACTCCAGGGAAGGGTGATTGAAATCCTCAGGAACAAGAGGCTCGGAAGAATGACCCAAATTTTCAATCACAAATAGTTTATTGTATAATATAAGGTCTAATATTTTGTTGATAACATTAGTAATGTTATTAAATTGGCTAAGACCGCAAACAGAAAGAGCATCAATAACCTGAGAATATTTAGCCTCCACATTGTAAGGCTCATAAAAGTTACCATCACCAGTACAAACCCACTCTCAGCTGTACTATGCAGAAATAGGGCAAAATAAGCGCTTCGATACAGGAAATTAGCGTACGGAAAGTATGTTAATGAAATTTATTGGTATTCATTTATTCATTAGCAATCGTGGATCAACCATAACTTAGGTACATTAACAAACTTCACGAAATTAACATGGAACATGTGCTTCGCGACTTCCACAATCTCTCAAGCGCGTGAAATATCCCAATGTGAGAACACCGAATTCTAAACTCGATTCAGAAATATATGTCTGCTCAGTCTGCTGCATGTAATCTTCAGACGTACAACGTAAACATTATGCACGTAATGACAGATTCCTCATTTACATTACAAAAATATATGATCGTGTAATCTGAGAGAATTATTTTTGAGGGAAGAATATAATTTAGATGCTGTGGGAAGGAAGGTTGTGTTCAGAAAATTCTGTTTGAATCTTTTCCAGAGTAGCCTCCTGGCAGCGAACATATGCGGCTGTAATTTTATTACTTATAGTATAAACATTGGTTAGAATATTTGCTTTTGGTCGGATATGTTCTGGTATCGTGCTTCGTGTGAGGTTTCACGCACTCACTCCTTTCAAAACAAATCATAAACTTCAATAAACAAATTAGACAATTCTTATTACGATAGTAATCCCTGCCGAAAAGGTAACAAAGATCGTTTCTTGTCAATGAGATTATGTAAGGCAAGCGCTAGGTTTTCCATAGATATATTGCAGAAAAAACTGAATAACTCATGAAAATAATTATAGAACATTACACAGATAAGAAATATGGTAAATCGTACACAATAAGTATATTATAATTTGATGGAGGATGCTTATATCAATTTAAAACTATTATAGTAATAATGTAATAATATTATTCGCTTCAAATTGACATACATGTATAAAAAGAGTCAAACGGTTAGATCGACCTGCCGGTAGATTATTGGAACCGGTAGATCAATTTAACTGGTAGATGCACCTGGCGGGTAATTTGATCTAGCGTAGAAAGAAAAGTTAAATTGTGATAATCATATTAGAAAAGCTTTCTCAGGTGAGAATAACATACCTAATGCAAGCGTTATTAACAGTGGATAAGGAAAAGTTAAATTATACATAATTGTATTAGGTAATCTTCTCCATGTGACAATCTAGTGTTGTGTGAAGAAAACATTTCTAAGGAAATATTTAGATCTGTATCACATCATAATCAAACATCCACAAGTTTTCATTTCGAACTTGGATTTATCGAAAATCTATTCAACTCAGAGGCTAAATATAAACAATAGTAGTCCCACCTATAAAATAGAATAAGAATTAAATGGAATTTTTAAAAAACTTACTGATTTCACTCCAAAATACACAATTAAAAATTCTATAGAATAAACAACGAAATTTAAAAAAAATTACTTTAGCAAACAATTCCTACCTAGTATGCCTGGATGTAGTAGACAATATGTTTCCAAATATACCGAAAATGATAGCATTCATTTAGCTCCAGAAATTCTTGAAAAATCACATGTAAACTCCGTGATACACAGTGAATTCATCACTCTTTTAGAACAATGCCTCCTTAAAAATTATTTTCAGATAATTTCAGATAATTTTGGAATAGAGGAATTTCTTGTATTTGTATGTTAATATACATACTTATATAGTTTTTGTTAATACATTTGTATTAATACATTTCAAGTCGGGATGTAAAAAGGTTTTTTCCGAGACATTGAAAAATATTTTATATTGATTATATATAAGGATATCAATTTGATAGATTTTGTATATAGTTTCAATATATATTGTAGAAGTTAGAATATATAATTCTGAATTTAAAGTCATTTAAATTTTACTTCTATCAAGTATTGACTCACATTAAAATTGGTTTTTTAAAATATACGAACAATTAAACGGCCTAGCTATGGGCTCACTGAGTCCACTCTTATTTATGTCCGAAACAGAAAATAAAATCTTAAATTCAAAATTACCCATGAATATTCATTTCTGGTACAGATACTTAGACGATATACTCACGTGTATTTCCGACTACTGAGTCAATTTTTGAATATCTTAAACATTATTCACCCAAAAATTAAATTCATATTAGAAAAAGAATCAAACAATAAAATTACATTTTTAGACCTCTCGATATCACACTCGAAAAGTAAATTAGAATTTGACGTGTTCAGAAAACCCACATCCATTGATATATGTATTCCTTTTGACTTCAATCACCCATATTCACAGAAAATGTCAGCATATCAATCGATGATCCATAGAGCTTTCGCATTACCCTTTTCAAAAAATAACCGCGAAGCTGTCCAAACTATTAAATCCATAGCCGCGAACAATGGTTCCAATCCCAATATAATAGATCATTTAATTCGACAGAAACAGTCTAAAATAGCTATAAACGAAATTTATTCCATTATAAAAACTAAAGAAAACAGAAAATTCATTTCTTTATCGTACTTCGGTAGCATAAGTCAAAAAGTGGCCAATAGTTTTTCAAAATTAGATGTTAATATTGCGTTCAAAACACAAAATAAATTATCATCCGTATTATTTAATACAAAGGACCTTATTCTAAACATACATAAATGTGGAGTTTATGAGTTATCTTGTTCGACGTGCAGTAACAAATATATAGGACAGACGGGACGTTCCTTCCAGACGAGGTTCAACGAACATAAAATTGCTTTCATTAAAAATAAACAAACTTCTACTTTTGCCACTCATTGTTTAGAAAACTGCTATCCTCTTCCAACAATAGATAATCTCAAAATTATACATATAGAATCAAAGAGAAAGAAACTTGAATATTTAGAATCTGTTGCAGTTTTCAGATTAGTTCACGATAAAAATAATGTAAAAATAATGAATGACTGTATGTAAATCCAAAATTTTTGAGATATTTAAATAAGTAACATCTGTTTACCAATCTTCTTTGACGTGCCGACGTTCTAATATTTGTTAAGCGTCCTCTCATTTCAAACCTTTTTTAACCTGTTTTTATTACCTCTCCTACCTCTGTATATTCATAAATACCCTGTTCTGCTTGTTGAGTCTTCAGTTGTCTGAAGATGAGATAGTTAATTCCCGAAACTCGAGTCACAATTAAATGTGTAAAATATCAATTTATCGGTAGTAAAACATAGTAATTTCTACAACTTGTTTTAAAAACAATCAATAAAAGATACTACATAACTTTATTCACTACATATTCTGTTTTGAAAGCGAATTTTAATAAACGTTAAAAAATTAGTCTATTTTACAGAAAAATGTCGACAAGACGATGGGTAAGAATTTAAGATTCCTTTTCTGATAATGTGCTACCTACTTTTCAGAGAGAAAAATAAAAAATACCTTTTTGAATTCTATATGAAGCATTTTAAGGTGATGCAATTTGTTATTTCTAATTTTCAATCGAAATAACTAAGTTACATGTAATCACAATTTCACCTGACATGACATACAAATAGAAATTCATTGATTGAATAAGGTTCACACTGTAATGAAAGTTTGTGAATTGTCCACTGAAATACTTCAGGATCCCAAATACTCTGAATGTGCCTAGACAGCTTGCAAAATAGTCTTATAATCATATATTCAGGATTCCTCTACGAAAGCGCAGTTGAGTGACTGGGATAAAGGTGGATACATTTGTCTAATATTATGGGTGTTCTTAAATTCTATGAAGTAGTTATTATATTTATGGAAAAAAGCAGTATTCTGCATATATATGAGCCATAAACTGTTAAGATATTGTTGTCATCACAACATGACTGACTGAATCCTAACTTCAAGGTTATATTCAGTGCACACCTCTGGGATAGAAAAATGATCTAAGGGAAAGAAGAACGCACCCAAAAACTTACACCTTAAGATAGCAGAGACTGATAGCTGGTCAGCGAGGAGAGCGTCAACTGTCATCTGATCCTTCAGCATGAACAACATATATTTTGCAGTGTTGAGTTTCTTCCCAAACTGACTAACATGAATATCCCACCTTTATCTGTACAAAGAGAGGCCAAGAAATCTTACTTGCTAGATTTGCATAGACTGAAGAAAATATTTCCTGATTTTTGAAGGTTAAGAAGTAAACCTTGTTTCTTATACCATTTTTTCACTCTATACGGGCCTAAAGAAGAGGCCTGCAACGCAAAGGGAACATCAGCACTCTATCCTTCCAAAAAGTATGTTTTTATCTTTACATGCACTCCGACTATCTGCTTTCTACCAGTAAAATAACTTCCTATGAGTCTCAGCTGATTGTTTTCAATTCCACCATGTCCCCAGACATCTCAGCAGTAAACGATGATCTACCATGTCAAAGGCCTTTGACAAGTCTGAAGAAATCATTCCATGCTCTCTGGAGCAGCAATCACAGCATTTGTTAGCTCATAGATAGCAGTTTCTGAGTTTCAACCTTTTTCGAATTCATGCTGATGGTAAGAAATGATTTTGACTTTCCCGAAGAATTTATGTAACCTATCCGCGAGAATCTTTTCAAATTTTTGTGGAAAAATATTAGATTTTTTCATCAAATTCATGAGGATATCATCATTACTCGTTTATTCTTATTCTTCAATGTTTTCACAGCAGTAGTAGTAAATCGGTTATAACAAAGAGGAAGAGTTACTTTTCTGATCTTACATGAATACAACCCAGTAGTTCAACCAACTTGTGCCAAATTTTTACCAACGAAAATCCCGATCTCAGGTAAGAAATTATTGTCCCTAATGCTTCTGGATTATTATTCCTTGAGGGGGGTTTACGAGTAGCTTACCTATCAGATTATTGATAGTTTTCCAGGCTGCTCTAGATTTGTCAACAGCCGCCTCAGTATGATTACTATTATAGGTCTTATTTGCCCATATTTATTGTTCATGAGTCTTTTCTGCTAGTTTATATTCTTCTTTGTAACTTGGGTCACTTGATGCCATCATATATAATATATTAAGTTCTTTCTTCAGTGCTATGATTTGAGATGTTTGTTTGAAAGCTTGCTTGGGACTCTTTACATAAAATCTGAATTATCCCAGGCGTGGCTTGCATCTTTATATATTGCATACTTTATGAAAACTTTTTGGATTTTATATTTTCCCGTCGGTAAGTTTGTATGATATATCGTATGGGGTTGCTTTACTCTTCTATTTAGGGATTCATCTTCACATCATTCAACACAATATGCCAGGGTTCCCAACCTAATGGGGCTCGGACATAAACAAAAAAAATTATAATTTACGAAATTTTCTGTCATGAAGCGGATTCTTTAAACTCGGCAAGGATACAATGAAAGAGATATCTTTTCAACCTTTATGTTTGATGACATATTTTTAGAATTCATAACACAAATTGAAAATACCAAGAGTAAATCAATATAATTGCCCCTACTTTTATTCTTCGTAGGTTTGGCTGGCTTCTACATTTTATCATTTCATTACCTCCCACTGCTTGAAAATTATACCGATTTTGGTTTCCTATTTATAGACACTCGAAATGAACTCAAAATTGTCCAATTCAAAAACGAGAAAGCATATTTTTGGAAAACCTTGATGTTCTCTTTTGAAAATCGATACAACTACTGTCAGAAATTCTAACTCTCACTTTGACAATTCAATTTTTAACGCCAATTTTAACTTCAACACAATTCATCATATTCTTGTTCGAAATGTATAACAGTTCTGTAATTTTTTTGAATAACTCAGTTATTCGATAGGATTTTTTTGCAAAGTGGATCTTCCAATTTAGTCTTCAAACCCACCCTCTGAGTTGTTTTTTGTTAAAACCATTTTCTGTTAAAAATTCGAAAAATACCATCATTTGGATAGAATGATATGAATAACAAG
This sequence comes from Megalocaria dilatata, assembly GCA_034642435.1. NCBI lineage: Eukaryota > Metazoa > Arthropoda > Insecta > Coleoptera > Coccinellidae > Megalocaria > Megalocaria dilatata. The sequence goes on from CM067854.1 coordinate 27,160,010, forward strand.
ATAATGAAATTTAAAACAATCGAATACTTATTCATTTTCCAGATAATTTAATCATCGGAAAATTTCTAGGGGAGTTATTGCTTGTAATTAAAAATCTCAAAGTTTTGGAACATGTACTTGAATTGGATATTGTTGGTTTTCAACCAAATTCACATATTCGGGTGTGAAATTCTGAAAACGCATGAAAATATTTGTCGAATCTGTGAAATTACCGGAGAGAAATGCATGAGCAAATATTATCGCGTATTTACCATTTACAATTTTTGCTCGAATTCAATCTAAGAATCGAAAATTGGTGATGAAACATAACAAAATGATCAATTTCAACCAATAAAGAGTATTGTTTTGAAATTCGAAAAATTTTCATTACTTGAGGTGTAAGAATTTTTTCTATAATGTTCTAAATTGAGTAGCTGTACTGATGGGAATCTGATGGAAAGAACTGGATTTGAGTAACCTGAATTAGAAGGACAATACACCTTTCTGTGATTTTTCGTAGATGTTCACTTATATTTCTTGTGTTTTATTTTACTTACCTGAATTTCCCTCGTTCAGATATGAATAGGATAACGGAAATTTAATGAACAAATTTAACCGATTCAGATATTCAGAACATTCTCCAGCATAAATCAGCGTGTGGTATAATCAATCAGCGATGTAATGGCTTAAGGTGGAACTAAGCTATTTTTAGTTTCCTGCACGAGTATAGCTCCCTGAGAGTTTCCACTGCTGTTATCCTGAATACCATCTGCAGTATTGTGTGTTGCATACGACTACTTTTCAAATACACATTGTAACGTGTGTTGCATAGGGAACGAAATTACCCACATTGAATAAGTGCAATGGACCAAACTTTCTTTCATTTAATGATAGATTTGTAATTTATTGTCAGATAAAAAAAAAGGGAAATAAATTCACTAAAACCTTTTTCTGAATCAAATTGATTGTTCATAATCCGTATAGAGTTGATTATATGCGAATCTTCCGTATGTAATAAATCAAGACATTAATAGGAGGTAATTCTGTATCGATTTGATCGTTTCTTGGTAGAAATTACTTTTTTCTTTATTGAAATATTCCATTCAAAATTGCCAATTAGTAGTTAAAGAATTTATTCATGGAATTGACATCCTCAATTTTGTCCAACAAATCGTCAATTAAAGTAATAAAAAGAGGTTTTTTTCTTTATAGAAGGATTAGTTGAAAATTTTAAATATCATACAGATTTATTCTGTTAACCTCCTACCAATTTCAAAAAATTTTTCATTCGGAAACTTTTAGACATAAATTAAATAAATGTCTAAGAACACACTGTGCCATTTTAGTAGACATATAGAATTAAACACTCATCTACTATCACACAGTGCCAAAGGGAATAAAAGAATTCAAAGAAATATAAATTATCAATTAAATCTACAAAATGAATAATGGAGGGGACGAAATTTTGTTTCATTCCTTGTTTTATCAAAACCAAATTCCTTTCCAAAAATGCAAATTATAACCTCAAGAACTCCTTCAAAAAGAACTTGCTCAGAATAAGTTCCTTCAGAAAAATTCCTAAAACATTCAGAACATCTTCAAGAAGCAATTTATAATTATTACAACGGAAACTCATCAGCCCTACTTCACATTTAAAAAATTAAAAATAATTAACAAAATATATCTTACCATACAATCTGAGCAAACACTACAAATAATATAATAATTTTTATTTTTATTTTTTGAACGTGAAGAAATGAGTTTCCGTTGTACTAATTCTAAATTACTTTTGGAGATATTCTTCATGTTTTAGAATTTTTTTAAGGAACTTATTTTGAGTAAGTTGTTTTTGAAGAAGTTCTTGAGGTTATGTTTTGCATTTTTGGAAAGGAATTTGGTTTTAATAAAACAAGGAACGAAACAACATTTTATCTCTTTAAGTATTTATTTAGTATATTTAATTGATAATTTAATTGTTTTGAATTTTTTTATTCCGTTTGGTTCTGTGTGATAATTGTTTAATTCTATATGTCTACTAAAGTGGCACAGTGTGTTCTTAGGGATTTATTTAATTTGATTTTAAAAGTTTTTGAATAAAAAATTTTTTGAAATTAAAATTTGTAAGAGGTTAACAGAATAAATCTGTATGATATTTAAAATTTTTGAATGATCTTTTTATCGAGTAGAAACCTCTTTTTATTATTTCATTGTATATATAATAATTATATATTTTGGTTTACACTTATAACATATTATCTTTTAATTTTAAAGGAGTCCATGAAATTCCTTGCAAACTTTGTGTAGTGTCTTTGGCGAACATAGAATACGTAGGATTTTTAAAAGTTCACTTCATTCTAGTGTTTGTTCAGATAGCTGCATTCAGTTTGTTTAAATATTTTAATATTAGCCTTCTACATATTTAATTTATAACTTCTGAAAATATTATTATATATATATATATATATATAATTGAATATGTAGAAGGCTAATATTAAAATATTCAAATAATTTAATATATCTTCTATCAAGAAATAACCTCCATTTATGTTATTGCATTCAGTTTGTTTGGTAGGATATATTTTGTAAATTTTTTAAATATGAACTACGGCTGATGAGTTTCCGTTGTAATCATTCTAAATTGCTTTTTGAAGATGTTCTGCATGTTTTAGGAATTTTTTTGAAAGAACTTATTTTTTGAGCAAGTTGTTCTTGAAGAAGTTCTTGAAGTTATATTTTGCATTTTTTGAAAGGAATTTGGTTTTAATAAAACAAGAAACGAAACGAAATTTTGTCCCCTTTAAGTATTTATGCAATAGATTCAATTGATAATTTATATTTCTTTGAATTCTCTTATTCCGTTTGGTTCTGTGTGATAATTGTTTAATTCTATATGTCTACTAAAGTGCCATAGTGTCATTTTAGGCATTCATTTAATTTAATTGTATAAGTTTTTGAATAAAAAATTTTTTGAAATCATAGTTCGTAGGAGGTTAACCGAATAAATCTGTATATTTAAAATTTTCAAATAGTAAATTACAATTTCACCAAAAAAATTATTAAATAAAATACTCCTGAGATTCAAACGTGGATTAGCAAAACATTAGGAACATACACGTAGGTAATAGCAGCATGATATCGAAATGAAAAGTTCAATAATTATATCTATTTCAGATTCGGAACTAGAAATAAATACTCAACAGGTGGTTTCAGTTATTGTCGAGACAGTCTACTCACGAGAAATGCTTTGATAGTATCAGTAAAATGTTTCGCATTGAGTGACGCTATGAAAGCAGTTGTTCAACTAATGAGAAATAAACAATTCATCTAAAACAACAAACAAATACGGTAACATTTCTCTGAAAAGTAAAACTATTGTTTGATACTTTGATACTTTTAAAGCTGCAGATGTCAAAAGAATTTAGAGGCATATGGTATTATCCTATGAAGCAAATGTTAGCAAGTGGCAATTTTTCTGGATTTTTTTCGATGGGATATCTATCGTTGGTATACGCCAATAAATTTCGTATAGTTTTACGCTTTGAAACTGAACAAGATTCACAGATATCAAATGAATATTAAGGCATTTGGTATTATCGTTTGAAGCAAATGTTAACAAGTGGCAATTTTTCTAAATAAAAGTTTTATCTCAATCTCAACTATGTACTATGAAAGCTTTTTCCCGAAGTATAATTTAGAGAATATATAGTCCGTCTAGAAAGTATCCGGAAAAAACAAAGTTCAATTGTAGTTATTCAGTATATATTTTTAATTCTTGAATTAGAAGTGTATAACAAAATAGTCATCTTATTTACTCCAGGACTGTAAAATTGACTGAATTACATCACATTTATTTCGTGGCGCTGCTCGTTCAACTGCAATCTTCATTAGTCCCCATATGTTTTCAATGAGACTAAGATCAGGTGAAGCTGCAGGCTATGAAATGGTTGTTACTTGGTGTTTTTGCATCCAAGCTTGAGTATAGGCCGAAATATGGCATCTTACATTATCCTGCTGAAAACGCCTCCCCTCTGGATATTAAACATGCGACGTTTCAAGGAGAAAAACATTCAGAATGCCACCATACTTTTCACTATAATGGTACCATCAACTATATAGAGAGGCGTAGCACCATGCTGAGGTATTACTCCCCAAACCATTATTTTGGTGGAAAATTTGAACGGTAACAGATTGTTTTGATAGGATTTTTAAGTGATTTCCACCAAGCTGGAAACAACTTCCATCAGATATAAAGACACTATTAAACATATCTTCTTGAAAACGTTGACAAAATTCTATCTTTCGTTCCTTTTGTAATGGTGTCATACTAGGGATTTGTTTTGGGTTTCTTGATATCTAGTCTTCCTTGTCTTTTCAGTGACATACGGACGGTTTCTGGACATAATTTTATATTTCGTTGATTTCCAAATCTATTCGCCAATTTGCGAAAACTCAGGCGCGGATTGTGTCGTCGTAAGGCCAATAAATCGTTTAAATTGTTTCCTTTAATCTTACGCGGCCTTCCTGAAACTGGTCTATGCCTCATATCCACCATATTTTTTCTCCTCTTTATTGTCTTATATACAGCACTTTTTTCCAGTTCAGTCAATTGCACTAATTTTTTAACATTTCGAAATCCTTGTCTATACAAATATTCTACCTGTTTTTTTTTTCTAGTTGCGACTTTATTTCATAAATTGACCAATAGTGTTGCCTTGCAACTTTGGCCATCTGCACAACCTATTTTATACATTATTCTTGTCTTTAAATGTTACAAAAAAGAAGTATATTAAAATTATTAAAAATAATTAATTCCGGATACTTTCTATACGGATTAGATATTGAAAGCTTACTACCAAGAGTTTTCTTGAATATACCAGATAATAGCTGGATTAATTCTCCGAAATTTCTCATGATTAAATCTAAAATATCCCTTGAAAAATTTTCAGATTCAAATTGAATAAAATGCCTTAGGAAACACCATTTCAATTTATTGGCATATAAAATTGTAATCACTTGTGAGCGGTAGCTAACCAATAAAGAATCAAAAGCTGTATTGACCACATTATCTAAATCCATCACCAAGACAAGACAATTTTGATCAATATTTCATGTTTTCAATTTATTCTTTATCGGTTAGCTGCCGCTCACATGTTGACAATTCTATAGTCAATTAAGTGAAACAGTGTTTCCCGAGGCATTTTATTCAATTTAAATCTGTAAGATTTTCAAGAAATTTTTAAGATTGAATCTGTAGAAATGTCGAAGGATTAATCCAGATATTATCTGAAGAATCAAAAGAAATCATGAAGTGTGACCAAAATTATCTGAATCCATCACTAAGACAAGACAATTTTGGTCAATATCTCATGTTTTCTTCTGATTCTTTAATTGTAAGCTGCCGTATATTTCTATATGTCTATAAAGTGAAACAATGTAATCTAAGGCATTTGATTCAGTTTAATTCTAAAAAGTTTTCAATAGATTTTTCAATTTTGTTAAAATTCTATTTTTCAATGTAGCCTTCTAGAACTTCAATACATTTGATAGATCAAGAAATAAGCTTCTCTAAGCGACGACTCAGCAACTCAATCAACAGTGCGTGCTGAAAACCAGATGGTGCCGTTTGATAGCTCACAAAGCGTTGATCCCTTCGAAAAATGGGAAATCGAAAACGTCATAGGTAAAATGCGCAAAAACTGCGCCCCTGGCCCTGATAGAATCTCAGGATTCATCATCCGAAGAGTCTGGACTAGCAACCCGGACTCTTTTATGAAGCTGTTTAATTCCTGCCTTCGGCTATCATACTTTCCTAAGGCTTGAAAAACGGGTAAAATTTGTCTTCTACTGAAGAGCAAAAATAAAATGCTTGACGATCCAAAGTCATACCGACCGGTATGCCTTTTAAATGAAATGGGAAAACTACTGGAAAGACTTATATTAGCGAGAATCACTCCAATATACTCGGTTTCCGGCCAAGAGTCGGAGAATCAGTACGGCTTCTGTACCGGGAAATGCACTGAGGATGCTGTTCGGGGGGTAGTCGACTTTGCCCGTAGCTCAGGAAAGCGATATACCGCCGGACTGTTTGCGGACATTGACGGGGTCTTTGACTTCATGTGGTGGCCTTCCGTTCTGCGCAGATTCCGATCTGCCTTACCGGACTTACTACGGCATACTATGGGATCATTCGCTCATACCTTTCGGACAGATCCATCTTCTTCTCGCAGGGCGGTTGCCAGTACGAGAGGAGTGTTAACAGAGGATGTCCACAGGGATCGGTCCTAGGGTCCTTTTTGTGGAACATGCTCTTAGATGAACTATTGGCTCTACTCCCCACCGAGAGTGGGGAGAGTCTGGCATACGCTGACGACCTGACTATACTAGTCAATGCAGACAACAGGAAAGGTTTAGAAAAAAACCTTCAAAAATATATAGACACAACACTGGCATGGCTAAGCGAAAACAAGTTATCGCTTTCACTTACGAAGACACATTGTGTCCTTCTCCAAGGCAAACTAGATCGAAACCGTCCCCCCACGGTTCGTGTCAATGGAAACACACTCCGGTGGGAACCCCAGACTACTTATCTAGGGGTCGTACTCGACACAGGCCTCACGTTCTTGCCGCACATCAAATACCTAAGGAGCAAGGTAGATAGGCTGAACATGAAATTTAGAAGACTGAGCAAGATACTCGGAGACGCTGGAAAAACGTCCATGAGAGTATACTTTAGTGCTATATTCATTCCGGTGGTTCTCTACTGCTCGTCAGTGTGGGTCCACCGAACGAATAATAAATTATTTTGCCGACTGTCGGCATGCCATAGCTCTATATTACTCACTATGAGTAACGCATGCCGTATTGTTTCTACCCCAGCATTGGAGATAATAACAGGTAAAATTCCGCTAAGGTTAATGGCGGAATATGTTTCTGCCAAATACCATTTCCGGCGCTCCAAAGAATACACCTACAAGAGTAGGATATTCAGAGCACAACCGGACCTAGAGACAAACACTATAGGGAATCTATGGGAAATGCTCATTCATTCCTGGCAAGAGAGCTGGGATGCACGTACAACCGGTAGAACCACTCATAAATGGCTGCCCAAGGTAGACTTTGCGATCGAAAATGCATTTTCCGGCCAAACTACCCACTAACATGCTTTATAACTGGACATGGTCAATTCCGGGCTAATTTAAATCGTCTAAATCTCTCTCCAACCGCATCTTGTGAATGCGGGGAGAAGAATCAAACGTCTGAGCACACGCTATACCTTTGCACACTGCATAGCTCAATAAGGCCCCCAGGATTGGCTGGGCTAGCCGAGAAAGATCTGATCAGAACAAAAGATTTATATGGTGTCATATCTTACACTGCGAACTTGATGCTAAGATCCATCTACAGAGATCGATCTACATAGTATCAATGAAACTCAGAAACCATAAGACTGCAATGTCAATATGTATTCCTGCTACAAATCTGTTAGCTCACTTAAGTAAACTAATTTTTAATAATGAAATAACCAATGTCAGTAAATCTAATACAAATGTATGCATAAATAAAGATCATAATGACCGTCAATGATCAATGTGATTATGTTGCGAGTATTGCGATTCCCCGCTACACTCCAATGCTCGTATTCCTTTTCAACTTTACAACGTTAGACTTAAAAGGTTAATCTATGATGATGATATGGTTACCAAAAGGGATTAGAAGCGCTGCTCGCGAGACACATGTAACATTTTTCTGTACGGTGGATGAGTAATTTCTTCGAAGCCACATTCCCGCCCAGCAGCCTTCGCCACTCGGGCCTTGTGAATCGGCGCGTTGTCGTCAAGCAGCAACACCCCGCTGTGAGTTTTCCTTTAATTGCTCCTCTTAAACTACGCAAAGTGGTTTCGTATGATGCTGCTGTGATGCTTCAACCCTCTTTAGTTCATTCTATCAATAAAATACCCTCAGAATCGCAAAAGACCGTAGCCATTATTTGTCCAGCGGTTGGGGTGTACACCCTTTACAATCCACTGCATGGACTCTTGTTTACTCTCAGGGTCATAGTGATGAAACCATGTCACTTCCCCAGTAACCAGCCGGTTGAAAATAGTGGATGGGTCTTCTCCACAGAGCTCTAAAAACTCCTTACAGCACTCGACTCGCACTTGCTTCTGAGGTGCGATGAGCCATCTTGCACTGACCTTTGAGAGGTTAATATGGTCACGAAGGATGTATGGTACCCACGGATAGGTTTGTCATCTGTGATAACATCTTGATTTTTATACTGGCATCTTTAAGTACCAGCTTTTCAATTTTTTTATATTTATTCACTCAGATAGTGTCATTAGATAATTAGATTACTCACATTATTAGCTCATCACCCCGATACTGAAAATACATTGAAATTAGATCGTGGCAGGTATGTGGCTGGCTACTCTACGATTTATCGAGAGCATTTGACTGCCTTAATCTTAACTTTGTACACAAGAAGTTGAATGACTTAGGCTTCAGAGGTGTTTTTTGGCGCCGGTTATGTTACTTTATGACGGGAAAACACTTTTGTCAAAATACAGCATGCTTTCTTGATATGATCGATATTAATCTTGGCATTCCTCAAGGATTCGTGCTGGGACCTCTTATATTTCTTTTATTTATGAATGACTTACCTGGAGATATTTTATCCAAATCTCTATCATTATTTGCCGATGATACGTCTATTATTGTATCAGCAAGTTCCTTAGAGGAGGTCATGCTGTAGCTTCGGTATTTTTTACGTAAGTTTATGGACTTGTGTCGAACCAATGACCTGATGGTTAATATTACAAAAACAAAATATCTTTACTTTTGAAATAATAACTCCTCAAATAAAATCTCAGTATAATATGATCTATCGGATGTTTTTTTTTAGAGTGATTGAACTTTCGATAGGGATAACTGTGATTTAACAGAAGATAGAAGCCATGTTGTTTTGACATTTCTGTTCAGTAAACACAGACAAATTATCATGGAAGGACTCACGCCGCAACAACGTTTACAATTTATTTAAATTTATTTTTAAAATCAGTGTTCTATTGGCCAAACTTATAGAGCACTTCATGAAGTTTATGGTTTTCATAATCGTCCATCAGAGCAGCTTATTCGTCGAACTATCGATAGATTTCGGACAACATTTTCTCTACTCGATGCAACATCAACAACAAGGCAAAGAAATTACGTACAGAAGAAAATATCGCTGCTGTAAGTCATAGTGTTAATGGTGATCCAGATTTGCCTAGTTGTCGACTTTCACAACAAGTTGGACTCTGTGCATCCATTAAATGGAAAATTTTGGTCTACACCCATACAAAATCCAACTGGTTCAAGAACTTAAGCCACTTGATCATAATAAGCGTCGTTTGTTTGCCTATTGGGCCCTAGAACAGCTTGTAGTTGATCCACTTTTTTATCATAAAATTGTGTTTAGTGATGAAGCTCATTTCTGGTTGAACGGCTGTTTAAACAAGCAAAATTGCAAGTGAAAACAATCCTCAAGAAATTCTGCAGGTGCCATTGCATCCTGAAAATGCACTGTATGGTATGTTTTACACGCTGGAGGCATCATCGGTCCATATTTCTTTTGAAACGATGCTGGAGTTAATGTTACAGTGAATGTTGCCCGTTACAGATCGATGATCAATGATTATTTGTTCCAAAATTTGAATGGTATCGACCCAGAAGTGTTTTGGTTCCAACAAGATGATGCTACCTCATGCTGCTACCGTAACAATTGATTTATTGAAAGAAAAATTCGGCGATAACATTATTTTCGAGAAATGGCCCAACTAATTGGCCTCTAAGATCATGCGACTTAACTCCACTGGATAATTTTCTTTGGGGTTATGTCAAGTCATTGGTTTATGCAGGTAAACCAGAAAGAATAGACACTTTGGAAGCCAACATAACTCGTGTTATTGATGAAATAAGGCCTGAATCACTCGAAAAAGTGGTCCAAAATTGGTCTGGTCGAATGCGGTTCCTCAGAGCTAGTCGTGGTGGACATATGCCGGAAATTATTTTTAAAACGTAAATGTCATAAAATTTTCTTTGAAATAAAAAAAATTTGGCTTCAATCTTAATTTAAATGTGTTTTAATGCAATTTAAAGTTCTATCACTTTAAAAAAAACACCAGATATTATTCAAGAACGATTTGCTGATTGCTTAATTAGGAAAACTTTGAAATATTGTGAAACTTTTTGATGTAGTAAATATATATTATTATTATTATCATTTTTATACCTGCCAATCTAAACACATTTTGTGGTATTCGAATGAAATATTTATCAATTATAGTAAAACGTTACCACACTGACAAAAGTTTGTTCAAGTTTTCATAACCGAGCTAGTACATTCTTGAACATGTTATAAAATAGCCGTTTCCACACGTGTTTCAGACATATTTTTTTCACAATATAGCTACTCAATCTTTTTTTTTATTCAAATTTTCATTTTTCGTTTAGTGTTTTAGCCTTTTGATTTCAGAGGTTTTCCCAAAATTTTCCTGATAATATTAAACGATTGACCCAGGAAAAAATTTCATCTACCTGAAATTTTAACACTTTGAATTTCAGTGTCCAGGCTTAAATAATCAAATGAAAATATCCATTCATATACACCTCAAACACTTCTGCAGGGAAATTCATCAATTATACCTGAGATCACTAGAAATAATAAATCAACACATGGGATAAAACTGTTGAAATAATAATCATTTTCTCGGAGAAAAATAAAATATTGCAATGTTCAATAATTTTATTATTTATTTATTTGATTACAATGGTTAGTGTTAGGAATCACAAAGAGCTTATGATACATGAGTGCTTTCGATATATCATTTATATACACTATTTACAAATATATTACATAGTTTCCAATCTTCGAATATCTCTTCTGAATGGTGCTATAATAACAAGATTCTACATTATACAGCTTCCAGAAATAATGAAATGACAATAAAGTGAGTAATGATGAATAATATACTGTTTTATCATCAGAATTCACGAAAATTATATTGTATCTCATGGTTCTTTGGTTAAGTTGTCCACTTTAGCTACCTCATTGGTTAATGGAGTCGGTGAATCACTGAAATACAAAACAAAGAAATAAGAACTATGAGGCTATGTAAAAGTTTATGTATTGATTAATCATCTTGAATATCATAAATATTTATTCTGTTAACCTCACTACAAATTTTAATTAAAAAAAAAATTTCTCGAAAACTTTTTGAAATTAAAATAAATAAATGTCTTAGAAAATATAGTTTCAATTTAGTAGACATATAGAATTAACACTCATTACATAGCACCAAAAGGAATATAAGAATATAAAGAAAATATAAATTATTAATTGAAAATATTAAATAAATACTTCAAGGATACAAAATTTTGTTTCGTATCAATGTATCATGAAAACCAATTTCCTTTCCAAAAATGCACAACATAACCTAATGAATTTCTTCAAAAATAACTCTGTTTAAAGAAGGTCCTTCAAAAAAATTCCAAAAACATGCAGCACATCTTCAAAAAAGCCAATTTGAATTACCACATCGGTAACTCTTCAGTCTAACTTCGTGTTCAAAAAATAAAAATAATTAATGAAAATATATAATTTTAATACCTTACAAACTTTGTGTAATGTCTGTAACGAACATAGAGTACGTACGTAGGGTCTATATATTTAAAAATTCACTATGAGTATATTCCAAGTTTGTTTATAGAAAGGCATGTGGTTTTAATCAGATGGGATATATTTTCATTAATTTCTTTTATTTTTAGGATACGAAGTTGGACTGACGAGTTATCGATGTGCTAATTCCAAATGGCCTTTTTGAAGATGTGCTACATGTTTCTGGAGTTTTTTTTGAAGTACCTTTTTCAGACAGAGTTACTCTTGAAGAAATTTTTCAGGTTATTTCTTTCATTTTTGGAAAGGAATTTGGTTTTCATAATACATTGACACGAAACAAAATTTTGTATTCTTGAATTATTTATTCAATAATTTTTATGAATAATTTTTATCTTCCTTGTATTCTCTTATTCCTCTTGGTGCTAGGTAATGAGTGTTAATTATATATATCTACGAAATTGAAACTATATTTTATAAGACATTGATTCAATTTAATTTTAAAAAGTTTTTGAAAAAAAAAACTTTATGGAATTAAAATTAAATATTGTTGTGAGGAGGGCAGAATAAATCTATATGACATTTAAGAATTATTTAATATTTCCTATAAGAAAATCTGATAATTTTTTAAATTGTTTTCCAAGGCAATTATTCTATTCGATTTCAGAAAGGTTTTCATAAGATTAAAATTTGTAGTGAGGTTAGTAGAATAAATATGTATGTATTATATTTTAGATATTGCAATGAGCTTTCTATAAAATAAAAAAACCACCGTTCATTATTTTATATTGATAAAAAACATTCTAAATTAGCGTGGTTAATTAAGACAACGAAATACTCACAAATAAACAGGTGAATGGCAAAAAGGCTTCATTTCAACTTATAATTGGAAGTAGGAATTTAATGTCTTGATAAAACAAGCTTTTATTTTATATTTTTTATAGTATTCAAATCTCATCAATTCTAATCGAACATATATTGCGCCTACAGTAATTGGAGATAGGCAACCCAAGAAACGCCCGTGCAGATTATTTAGTTGTATACTGAACATCTTGAAGGGTAACTTGGCAATCGTTCTATTGGCTAGCCAGTAGAATGTAGATACCTGAAGAAGCCACATCGTTCAAAATCAGTATTTTATTCACCAAACTTATAGAGCACTTCGTGAAATTTATGGTTTATATAATCGTCCATAAGATAAGCTTATTCGTCGAATTATCGATAGATTTCGAACAACATTTATCTACTCGATGCAACAACAACAACAAGACAAAGAACTGTATGGACAGAAGGTAAAATATATGCTGTAAGTCATAGTGTTAATGATGATCCAGATTTGTCTATTCGTCGACATTCACACCAAGTTGGACTCTGTGCTTCCACCACATGAAAAATTTTGCGTGAAGATCTTGGTCTACACCCAAACAAGATCCAACTGGTTCAAGGAAGCCTCTTGACCATAATAAACGTCGTTTGTTTGCCTATTGGGCCCTAGAACAGCTTGAAGTAGATACACTTTTTTATCGTAAAGTTGTGTTTAGTGATGAAGCTCATTTCTGGTTGACCGGTTATGTAAACAAGCAAAATTGCCTTATATGGAGTGAAAACCATCCTCAAGAAGTTCTGCAGGTTCCATTGCATCCTGAAAAATGCACTGTATGGTGTGCTTTACACGCTGGAGGCATCATCGGTTCATATTTCTTTAAAAATGATAAGGAGCTAATGTTACAAGGAATGGTGCTCGTTGCAGATAGATGATCAATGATTATTTGATTCAAAATTTGAATGGTATCGACCCAGAAGTGTCTTGGTTTCAATGAGATGGTGCTACACCTCATGCTGCTACCTTTACAATTGTTTTATTGAAAGAAAGATTTGGCGATAACATTATTTCTAGAAATGGTCCAATTAATTGGCCTCCAAGATCATGCGACTTTACTCCACTGGATTATTTTCTTTGGGGTTATGTCAAGTTAATGGTTTATGCTAAACCATTAGACAATAGATGCTTTGGAAGCCAACATAACTCGTGTTATTGATGAAATAAGGCCTGAATTACTCGAAAAAGAGGTCCAAAATTGGTCTGGTCGAATGCGGTTCCTCAAAGCTAGTCGTGGTGGACATATGCCGGAAATTATTTTTAAAACATAAATGGCATAAAATTATCTTTCAAATAAAAAAATTTGGCTTCGATCTTAATTTAAATGTGTTTTATTTCAATTTAAAGTTTTATCACTCTGAAAAAACACCCGATATAATGGTCCATAAAATGGAAATTGATTCTGAAGCAGTAAAAAGAAATAATTTAGCTAAGATGTTGCTGAACAATAAAGAAAGGATCGGGAATTTTTCAAATCGAATGTGATGATTGTAATGTTACGTATTTAGGTCAGACAGGCCGATGTTTACAACATAAAATCAAAAAACGTAGGAGATCTATTTTGACAAACTAGAAATGAACCGGCTTTGCAGAGCATTGTGTAGAAAATAATAATTTTTTTAATGAGAAAGATGTCACTTTACTATATTATGTCCCTTTGCTATATAATATTAAAAAGGGTAAATCGATGGACTATTTGGAGATTCTTTCAATCAAAAAAGCTATTGAGAAAAAGGAGAATTTAACAAATTTTCAAATACTCTTTGAGAACGCCCCTAGATGTTGTTATTTCTATGCGACATAAAAATACACAGATGTCCTAAGTGTAATAAAAGAACTTTTTTTTCAATTTTAAGTTTAGTAAATTTTTCCATCCCTGTGAAGATTGTCGAAAGACCGAAACACGTGTCAGGATTCTGTATAAACTGTGAAACTGTGTGAATTTTTTAAATGAAATTATCATAAACGATTTTCCATGACTCTCTCATACAAATCAGTATGTTAGCAATTAGAAGACCAAAAGAGTTTAATCGCAGCATCAAGGCGGATAATATATCGGTGCATCTTTTCCGATTTTTTCTAAGCATCAATTACTGAACACACGAAGCTTTAAATGATTTGATTTGTTGATTTGATCCTTGGGTTAAAACAATTTTGTACCAAGGTTTTTTCGTGAAATACACCACAAATACATCTGGGAGACGCCTAGTTCTCTTGTGAACGTCGAGAAATCGATAAATTTTGGTCTTCACGAACACATTCACATACGGCAGCCATATTGTCTTCAGTTCTTGCATTTTTTTGTCTCAATGGCACTGATTTCACATGAAGTGTGAAATGTGTTTTAAACTTCTTCATTAAACGTTCAACTGTTCTTTCATCCGGACGATTATAACCACCAAAAATTGGAGTTAAAGCACGTAAACTTAGAGTAACAGATCGCGATTTTTCATAATAAATTTGGATGATTTGTAAACGTTGTTGGAGCGTGTACCTTTCCGTGATTAAATGGTAGACATTGATAAATACAACTGTCAATGTTACAAATAAACAGTGGCTGCCATGCGTGAGTAATGTCAATTTAGAAATGGGACGTTTACATGAAAAAATTAAAATGAAACCTCTTATTGGAAAACCCTTTATTCAACTTTTCTTTTCATTACGAAATTTCAAGAATGACCATTTGCGAAACTCAAATAATAACTCACCGTTATCATTCTGTGAATAAATTCCTGGATATTGGTAGCTGTAGACATCTTGAATTGTTGGTTGTTGTATCGTTGTGGAATTAGGATTTTCCATATTGTTGGTGGGTTCCGTCTTTGGATAAGGCATCGCTGGGGTTTCCAGATGCGTAGGAAGCATATTTGACGATATGTTCCAATCCCTTTCGCACTGTTGCTGATATGATTCGTAATTTCGGTGCTCGTAATTGGGATAGTGAGAAAATGGAATTTGGATCGTGGATGGTGAATTATAAGTACAGGTCGGGTATTCTTGCGGATGCAGCAAAGTCTGGGAGTCGTATTCGCCAGTCTGATTGAGCATTTCTGAAAAAAAGACACAAATATTCAATTTGATAATGAATATGGCCATGTGAATAGGAAGTTTTTCGAATCGGGACAGTGAAACATAACTCTGTGTTACAATTCGAAACTTAAATACAGCAGAATGGATTTTGTTGATCGTCGGGCATAAGCAGCAGACATACATGTTTCATGGCTTTTTAGCTATTCATCATTGAATTGCTCTAATGCCAACGAGTGCAACAGAGCCACGCACCTATAATCGAACTTCATAGAGACCTTACTGTTTTTTCAAACGACAGCGCCATCTAATGCACGCGAATACACACCCTCAACACTATGCTAATTCAAGAATCGAACTGCACTCCCAATTATATCAATCATCACAGACGCAGAAATCTTCCTCATGCTCAAGTACTATCAAATTAACAGTGGCGGCTTGTCCTATGAAGCAGGTGAGGTAGTGCTTCACCAAATAGATTCTGGAAGTTACACCCATTAATCGAATTAATCAAATATTTTATTAATCCATTTCATCCTCTCACGATTCTTGTATATTCATCTCACTTCCTCTTCAAGAAGTAAACGTTTCGAGGCATGTCTCACGCACTTCCTTGTCTAATGCGTTATCTACATTGACGCAACGAGAAATCGAGAATATTCCTACGCCTTTGAAGGCGTCTTCTAAAGATATATTTGAAGCAGGCCTCGCCGAAGGGCGAACTGCAATTATTCTGCACTATTCGGGTTAATCGGGAACTGGGAAATCGGGTTAGTTTTCGCTTTGTTTTGATTTGCTAGTAGCAAAATGTCTATGTCTTGACCGTCTCGTGTAAGTTTGTCTCTGTGTTTGTGTGAAATTTTTTCGAAAAGACTTTTTATTTAATGGACTTATTTACTACCAGAAGGCAAAATGGATTTAGCGGGACCGAGTGAGTCGTTTCAAATTCCCAAGGTAAATGAAAATAGTACTTGTGATTTTGAAAATTTTTCAATAAATCAGCGACATTTTTCGAGTCATTCCTATGAGGATAAATTATAAATAATTAAAGAAGTAAAGCGACCTGTTCCAGATCTAAGTATATGTCTTGTGACTATGGGTGGGGTCGGATAATCAAATCGGGGGTTTCAAAATAAAAATGAAAAGTACGACTGGCTTACTGGCAGTATAACTTGAAGTAAATTATTTAGTTGACCGTGCATTTTATTCGCAGCAACTAGTACAAATTCCGACAGAATCCGACAGAGTTTGGTCAAAATTGGTTATAGCGATTTGAAAAATTTTTCTCGGGTCTATTGCTACACAATAAAAATGTAGAAATTTCATCGAATTGCAAGTTTACCCTTATGGGAAAACAAAAACAATATATCGTCACAGAAATAGGCAATGCGCGTCAAATTTAATTTCAAAATGTTAATGCTAGAGTCAAAGAAAATCGACAAATTCTAAAAAGTCTGATAGATATTACGTTACACCTCTGTATGCAAGAGTTAACTTTTAGGGGGCACTGTATTTATCACACTAGCTCCATTTAGTGCCCGCAAATATAATATACGCCATACTCTTGAGAGCAACTTCAAGCAAATTACTTTATTACCGATTTTTTTCTAACGTTACAAACGCAGAAAATTTTTCCTCTTGCTCAAGTCAGATCCTGTTACGCCATGATGCTCATAATTAGCATATTTATATTCAAATGAATTAATTCGGCTGATCTGTACCAAATATCATTAATAAGGAGTATGAACTATGGTAATAGAAAGTTTTGCAAATTGAGATAGTGTAATACACATTTGAATCACACTTCTAATCCTAAACAAGCCCGTTTAGGTTTAATTGATCGCTGGAACATAAGTAGCTGACATGCCTACATTTCGAAACTTGTTGGTTTATCGTCCGTGCTTCTTCTTTTGAATCATTAGTGTTCAACCCGACTGAGAAGCTAAATGAATTATTTTGAGGCAATATTCAATTTTGATATTGGGAGTTCGTGCGGTTTTTTGTCAATACTTTCGAAGTTCAAAGCATTGTTCATCCGCTACTGTTTCCCATCTGTTGTTGATAGATGAAACAAGAGATAAATTTGAAAAATTAGCTTAAACAGCTTCCATTATATAATATAATGATAACCAGACTAGTTAAATCAACAGTCACGAGCATAATCAGATCAAATTAACGGTTCACAGGAAGCTCAATCATATAATTTGACGACATTTTTTACCTTGGTCATTTGAAAGGCCTTTTTGTGTCATTCGCATCACTGTATTGTCCCTATTTGTATGAAACAATCTTGCGTATGAACCTGAAATAAAAAAACTTAACTCAAGATCCCAATCGAGAAGACACAAGTATTATAGAGAGAGTTTAGAAACAAAGTTGAGAGTAGATTAAACTCAATACATTGAAGACCATTTTGAACAGAAATTTTTTGTTTTATAAAGAGAGTGTTCCTGAAGACATATAACAAATATCAATTGATGAGTAACAATTTAAAAATAGAGTGTATTTATGCAAGTACCAATTATCAGTTCTCAAATATCATAATTTAATCGGTAATTAATTATTTTTCATTATCTATTCATATTGACAAAATTATTAATTGAAAAATATAGGCAAACATGGGGTATCGAAATTCTAGCCAAACAAGATCAACTATAATAGCATAACATTTTGAAATTTTATTTTAGAATTTACAATAAAAACAAAAAAAGAAACTATTTTTCGTTTCAAAAACGAGTCAGGTTAACATCTGATCTGGCGTATTAGATCTAGAGAAGATTTTAATTCGCTCTTCTAGTTGATATCAAATAATTTTTTTCAGAAATTCAAAATACAAATAAATTTTCAACTTTGAAGTGAAAAACAAGCATAAATAATCACAAATTTTAAAGACGAACTTGGTGAAGGTTAAGGTTTTTTCCTTTTAAAGTTTGCTTCTTAAATTTTACATTCGACATATTTAGATTTCCATGATATGTGATAGTTTGCTGCACAATTCCAGAAAAACAGAAACTTGACCAATATTTAAGTTAGTTCGTCTGATTTTTTAATTTTTTCTGTCTTCACAATAATTATAATAGATATGAAGGTATATGTTACCATCACACCAAATGGGAAAAGTTTTTCCTACCAATGGTATTTTGTAGAGGGTTTTAAAATATTCCAATTTTCAATTCATTCATGTAGCCTTCGCCAAGAAATAAGACTGGTAAATTTATTACTAGTAGATAATGTTCCCCACATTTGATTCACTAAGCTGAAAAAAACACAATGACGAAAAGTAACAAGTCAGCATTTGAGTGTGTGGTACGAAGATCTTCACACAAATTGCAGCAATTGGACACCCCAGTTTACCTACAAAAAATAATAGGAAACTTCTTAAGAGTAAGAAGCATAGGGTTAAAATCAACAAGAATTTCTCAGCACTGGTTTCTCCTAAACAAGGTGTACCACAAGGCTCCCAATTTTCACCACTTCTATACAATATTTATGTTCACGATATCTACTAAGTAACAGAAGAACTGAAAAGTTAGATTCTCCAATACGCTGATGATACAGCGCTAATAAGATGCAGCAAGAATCTGAAAGGCAGAAAGGAAAAACTACAACACCTGTAACAGATTCATGACATGGATGAGAAAATGGAGAACTCTACCAAACCCTGACAAATCTAAATGAATAATTTTCGACCACAAATTATCAGACAGCTCACCAACCATCAGAAATATCCAAAATGATATGAATCTAGTCCACCATGCTAAATACCTAGGAATTACGGTGGATAATGAGACCAACTTTAAATTACATTCCTATATAAAAAAGAGGAATAATTGCTAGATCAAAGCACTTTCAATCCCTCACCTACAAAAACCAAGGCATAAACCACACAATAGCTTCAAGAATATACCAAACTATATGCAGGCTGATATTAGAATATAGACATATAATATATAACACCCACTATAATATCGAAATAACAGAACGCAGTAGTTTGAGAACTTTAAATAAAATACGGAGGAACCCCACTCTATAACTCACTAAATAACCTCTTCTATGAAAAAATTAAGATGGACCCGATTTTAAGTATGACAAACAACCAGCCTGTTGTTCTACAAAACCCGAATCAAGAACAAAACAAAAGAATCAAACCCCTAATGGATGCAATAAGGAACTTTTCTGGTAGAGGCGATAGATAACACCTTCAACTTCACACTTTGAATTTCTTTTCTTTTCAATAATAATGTACCTTTCCCTTTCAAGGATTTTACAATGGCAGAAAGACGCAAATCGTTAGCTAGAGCAATACAAACCTATTCTCTTCTCTCGGTTGAAAACTGAAGTATGAAGGTTGAATTATGCCTTTTTGCGTGCATATTCTAGAGACCAGCGTGCTATCATTTGCCCAAATGTCTTTAATTTTCGAATTTTGCACCTTGGTCTCAAAAGACTAGGTTAGATGAAGATCCAAGATATTCTTCAAATACTTGTATCTCCTAAACGAAAACGAATCAGACAGATGTTCATAGGAAAAATAATGTTTTGAATTGCGAGTAACACAGCTATCCTCTGCTAGAGTTTGTCAAAGAGAATAATATCTCTGACAATCTTTTAGTGTTTTGGTATTTTATAACAAATACCCCGTATTTCTGCATTTCACGAAATACTGCGTTTTTGTCCTAACTAAAATGAAAAACCTTGTTGAAAGATCCTTAATCTATAAATGGTGAAGATAGAAGGTAAGAAATAAGTTATGGTCTGTCATTCTGAATAAATCCTTCATGTGAAATTTGTAAAGTTTTTTTTTCTTAGCTCTAATGTTTATTCGAGTGGTGGTAAGTTCGACACTGGTAGTTTAACTGATTAAAAAAATTCTGAAACCAAACTTGTTGGAGAATATATTATTTTCTCTATTTAATTATCTGATGATAATGATAACAAATGTTATTGTTCTGCGGAAATTATCAGTAAAAAGAATTCCCTGGAGCTATAACCCCATCGCAATAAGTAATTATATCAAAACGAAGGTCTATGATCGAAGAATAGACCGATGTATTTAAAGAAATTAATTCATATACATTACTGGAATTATATGACCAGAATAAAATGGTAATTAAATCGTTTTCACTGTACAGAACATGACGATAAAATGATCATAAATCAATTTGAAAACTGAAATAGGTGTTTCTTGGCCCCATAAATTCTATGGTTCATCGAATTCTTGGATTTACTTTCCATCTCGATTTAGGTGCTCCTATTTCATATACAATGTTTCCCAGTTAAATAAATGAAATTCTGTAATTGAATTATGGCATATACGGTGTGGAAACCACTTATTGAATAAAATTATTTGTGTGCTTATTTTTAAAACTTATAAAAAAACACTGGACACGTCGATATTTAAATTCAATACTGCGCTTTTAAGCATAAATTTGAATATACAGGGTGATTCGCGCAAGTACAGCATACTCCTTTATTTCTAAGTATATTTTTATAATTTTTAAAGCACCTTGATAACCTGATTTCAACGAACTATATTATGTGAGAACTATTATGAATTATACCGAAATGAAATTTTGAAAGTATCTATAATTGGTTTCAAGAAACTGAATGCTGAAATTACATGATTTAATTGATTTTAAAACATTAAAATAAATGCTCAAAACACAGTCTCCTAAAATATTCGTTCTTAACATTGTTTAAAGATTGAGTTGAAGTATTCTGCATTTCTGTAGTTATCCTTTCTTTGAGGTCTGCCATGCTCGTCGGATGTGTTGCATAAACTCTGTTCTTAAGATAACCCTACAGAAAAAAATCCAACGGCGTAATGTATGGCTGATCTAGCAATAGTGCCCCTTCGTCAAATACATTTATTGGGAAGGATTACGTTTAAGTATGTTCTAACCATTGAAGTGTAATGGGGTAGGACTCCATCATGCTGGAACAAGGTATTTTTATTCAGTAGGGTAATTGCATTAGAAAACAAGTTGACTAACGCAGAAACAAACTCGTCTCTAATCAAATTCAAATATATTTCGTCTCAAAGTACCATCTATAAATATAGGATCAATAATATGGTCCATGGTTCCTGCTCAAACGTTCACCTTTTGAGGATACTGCGGTTTACATCTCCATTTAATGTAAATGTCGATTTATCAGAAAAAAGGATTGTACTAACAGCTATTTCATATCTACTCAATTTATTCATCATTATTTCGCAGAAATGCATTCTGCGGTCTGAATCGTCTTCTGTTAGCTCCTGCACCAAAGGCATTTCATATGGAAAAAGTTTTTCTTTGTAGAGACACCTTAGGACAGTTGTATGACACATTATTTTCACGGGAAATTTGACGTGTATCTGTCGTTGGATCCTCTGCAACAAAATATCCAATTCTACAGTATCTTCAACGAATTGCGGTTTTGGTTTGGCATGTCCAAATCCACTGAATTGTGCATGAATTTTAGACACAGTACCTTGTGAAATATTGGTCAACTAGGGATACCTCTGATCAGATCATCATTAAAATCTCAATTCGGTGCGTCTCAGTTAAATATTAATAACTTACGATTTCAATGTAAATCTGAACACCGCAACATCTGACTGATAACAATCTACATTATTGGCAGGTTTTCCTAATTTATCGGCATATATAAATAGTTTTTTAGGTATTCATGACATAAAATGTTAACAAAACCAAGATCCATGAGCATATCGAGAATTGATTTCAGAGTTGTTTCCAATGAGGAAAGCTTTCTACCTAATTAACGTTAGAAAACGTTGAGAATACAGTTCATTGCTTGAATTGGCTCGCTTGTGTATGTGGTAGATGTATATACGCGTGCATTAGGTAGCGCTAGAGTATGATAAAACTATGCAGAGCGAATATAGATGCGTGGACTTGTATTAGTTGGATATCAGTTGAATTGAAGCCAATAGGCATAGAAACATGTGCATGTCTGAAGCCTATTCGGGCTTATTTGAGTTTTGAACTGTTATACAGATGTATTTTGCACTGTTCCGATTCGAAGAACTTTCTGTTACCATAGATCATACTTCTTATTAAATACATTCGAAAAAGGTTATCAGCCGAATTAATTAATTTTTCATTCTTAAATGAAACATTTTCCGTAGTGAAACTTTTGTTCAATATAGCAACTATTATTCAAAAATATAAATGTGATATTATTGCTTTTACAATTTTGTAATAACAGGTAGGCATAACCCGATCGATCAAAGAAACTAGGTACCATTACCTTGGCCTGAAACCTTTTAACGAGCTACTTGAAATAATTAAACGCTAGCCAAACCTTGAGAAAATTCTAAAAAAGCCACTAATTTAAATTCATTTTACTACCTTTAACTGAGGTAAACGAATAATCAATGTCTTATCTTACTCTTAATCTTGTTCAATCATTACCAATGTCGTTTAATCATTGAACTTTTGATTTTTCTAATACTTGTTTTGCTCTGAAATTTATTTATTTGCTCCCATCTCGTATATTATTTTAATATTGAAATTTTAATTGAATCGGTTCTTACTTGATAGGAATTTATTTCAATTAAATATTATATACATCCAGATAATTAAATAAAATAATATAAAGATAATATAAATTATTATTACAATTCAATAAAGTGTGGAAATAATTGATATTATTTTATTAAATTATCTGGATATTGTTTTTATAATTACTTAATCTTTTATAATGGTTATATACAAGTGGCCCACATAAAACAGTACAGCAGGATATTTCTGTGAGTATGAAAGACAAGGGACACTTTTTGATTGCAAATTTGTTTTTGTACGATCATTTCCCTAAGCGGGTTTGCAACCCCCTCAAGAATTTTAAATGCTAATAGGGGATGAGCGACTTATCATTTTGGAGGTTTTGCTATTCTACTTATGAATACGCTAAAATATTTCTATTTGATGCTCGTTTTGGTGAAAAAACTCGTTGGAAGTGATGAGGGAAGTGCATTAAGTGGTCGAGTTTCTGAACGAATTTTATGTAAATAATATAATTAAATGGACAACCGTTAATTTCTAAACAATTACAATGTTAGTTTTCATAGTGAGGGTAACAATTTTTTGATATAACATCTCCGCCATGAAATATTCAAGAAGAATGAACAAAGGCAAATAAATCACGTTAGTAAAATGGAAATTTTTGACAGTTTTCGTAATTCTCAGAGTGTTATTACAAGGATTGAAAAATCAACCCATATTATATTTCAATGCTTGTACGTTTTTAGAGTTGAAATATCAAATTGTATAAGACCAATACAAATTGCAACTTCTTTATTGTTTAATATTTCTCATAAAACTATTGCCTAATCAAAAATATTGAATAATCACCAGATCCTTCCCAGATACATTAACAGAATGAAAATAAGAAATTATTTTGTTTTCTTTCACTTTTTATTACTGAATAGACAGCGATTCGAGTTTCGTGGTGCTTACTACATTTTCCAACTGAATAAATCATTTCAACGGTTACATATTCATTGAAGAATTGCTTGTGCAAAACTTCGAGAAGTGGGGTGTCAAAGGTCCGTCTACTCACTCAATAGTTTTATTTCTTAAACGTGCTTACTTACGCTCGAATATTTCTATCCATTCTAGGATGTCTAGCTTTTTGTCTTTCGCTTCAAGGTATAATATTTCAAAATTGTTCACTTTTGGAAAGGTATAATTGCTTTCGGAAAAATGTTTAGCAAAATTAGAGTTATCTTTCCGGATCCTAAATGATGATTGATGATCTTTGAATCTTTTTTGGAAGGATATCCCGGTGTGTCCCACATTTACTGTACGTCACTGATGACAACATACCTTATAAACTCCAGAATTATTAGGTCAGTTGCTTTTGTCCCAAGCATAAAAAAGAGGTTAACATTTTATGTGAGGGCGTGAAAGCTCTTTTTATGTTAGTGTTTGAAATTATTCGAGCTATTTTTTGCGAGATTGATCTAGCATATGTTAGTTCTACAATTTTTCTTTCCAAAAACCCTCAGATAACATTAATCATAATTTAGGAACTGGATAACTCTTTCCAGAATAAGACAATCTTGAAATATTACATCTGGAAGCAAAAGCAAAAAAAACTAGAAATCCTGGGATCGATATAAATATTCCAGCCTTAGCACGTTTTAGAAATGATACTATTAAAAGAGCAGACGGTTTATTCAGTTTGAAAATGTAGTAAACACTACGAAAGCCGAGTCAGTATATATTCAGTGAAAAAGAGTGATAGAAAACAACATAATTTCTAATCTGAATTCCATTTTAAAATTAACCATCACAAAGAAACGGACTATTCCATCCAATAAATTCACAGAGTTTATTATTTTTTATAAAAGATCCACCTTAGCTTTTGCTGAAATTTTGCCCTTCAAAATCTTTTGTAAGAAATATCCTGTATTTCGAGAGGTATTCAATTATACTAAAATCAATATATATCTGAAGGAGTACAGAGTTAACGAAATGATGATTATATTCAGAATAAATATCTGGAATTTTGGACAACATTAATTATAATCTCTATCAAAATTTAGAGTACCCACAAAAGTCAGTGAAAATACAATAGTATACAGGCTATTCATAGATAGAACGTCGCCCCAACATCTGTGTCAATCAAGACAAGCTTCTGGAGTGAACAGAATCCGTTCTGTTAATTTTATGTTACTTTTATGCAATTCACACATGTTGAAATATTGTTAACAGACTAACTCTTTGCTTTAATTTGTCGAAGGTTTCCTGAAAAGCTGGGAGGCAAACCGGCATCCATCATCACGCTGGCTGCGTGGTTTGTCTTCTGTCTTGTATCGTGTAGTCGGAGCGAAATAGAGCCGTGTTAAATTTGTCGACACTTCACATTTTACCGATCAATTAGCGCCGTCGATGTTAATTACCTCTTCAGGCCAGAAATAGTTGGAGTTTGAGATCGCAGTTCAATGAGGAACGATCACTTATGATCGAGCTAAAATTCAGGGATCTCACGAAATAATTTGGGTCTTACGATATTACCTGATAACCGAATTAGATTTTTTTTAGGCAGTTTCACCCATTTTTGAAGTGACGGTTTGTATTTGAATTTCTTTTCAATATGACGGCAGATTAATTATGGCGAGAAATAGGAGATGAATGAGCTGATTGTGCGAGTTTTTCATTGTTTCATTATTTTTTAATATTAAGTCAATACGACGAATCAAGTTGCTATGCAATATTAACATTAATATGCAAATAATGGAAATTTCATTTGGTTGTGCACGTGAGTCTTCGAATAACTATGAGTTATTCAAAAATGTAGGATATACCACCTACCTGACGATGCTACTGCGTTAACGAAACGATCGTTGTATTACGATAAAATATGTGAAAATCAGAGTAACCCTTATTTAATATTTTTTCAAATGGATTTCATTTTATTTTGATTTTAATCTCTCATAGTTGCAACTGGATTCAGTCAAAATCATCAAGTAATTGATTACCTATCTGATATTGGATTTTAGTATCTAATCCACAAAAATTAACTATATGTCTGGCTTTTATAAGATAAAATACAAGTTCTCTGAAATATTGATGTATCTAAGAAAAAAATGTTATCATTATTATGGATTTATTATCTTCCACAGGGTACAGAGAATGATGTATTTTTTGTACGCATATTATATCATGATAGCTCAAAAATAAATATAAAATACACTATTTTCTGTTAGGATCAGTTTGTCCTTAGGTCCAATGCAATTGATGATTTGAGAGTATTTTAAATGGAATGAAATAAGAACACGTTTAAATGTATGCATTTGGTGAAAAACCGAATGTTTTGGGTATTCTTCTTACTTCTTAATAGAAGCTTAAAATACCATAAGACCAAGAAGCTTGTTTCAGCTTTTAATAAATGTTAGATTGATTCGGTCTTTACTTAGTGGAAACTCCTTTCAATTAAAAAATATGTAAGAGACAGTATTTCAATTTCCACAAAAATGTCAATAGAATGTAGATACCTGAAGAAGCCACATTGTGGTGAAACAATTGTATTGGAAATCAAAATACAATCTCTTATATATTTTTTAATAGAAATTACTTTGTTTTCCATTACTTTCAATTAATATACAGTTGGGATACAATGTGTTTTTATTCAGTTTGAAAAGGTAGTTCCTATTTTTTTAATCCGAAATATAAACCTACCTGAAGATCCTACTGTGATAGCAAAAAAATTGTTGTATTAAATAACAACAAAAGTTTGTGGAAATCAGATTAATTTTATTTAATATTAATTGATTTGTTTATAAGGTACTTAATTTTTTTTCCATTTGAAAAACTTGGAGAATCAGTGTGGTAAATGGCGAATAGATGCAATTTTGTGTATTATTCTTCCAATTATTGAAACCTCATGTTGAAAAAAAATGGAATGAATTCAATTCCTCTGAAAATTTTATGTTTAACATTTGTAGATTTAAATTGATAAAAAATACAATTAAAAAAATTTTTTTCAAAACTTTTCGAATTTTTTTTACTTTTTGAATTTGCTACTTTTATATGTTGAATTTGAATTCTACATATCTACTTCGAAATTTAAATATCATTAAATTTGATTATCAAAACAGATTTAATCTGTCTTCTACAATTTTAATTTCAAAAAAATTTCAAAATATGAGCGATGTAGACATTAATTTAATTTTAAAAGTTTTTTGAATAAAAATTTTGTTGAAATTGAAATTGTAGAAGACTGACAATTAAATCTGTTTTGATATTCAAATTTTTTTATATTTCTTCTAACAAGTAAAAAGCCTTTTTCTATTTTATTTTATACATGATATATAATTATATTTAGGCTTGAATAAATCTCATTATGGAATGTCAATGGTTTAAAAAAAACCTTATAATACCTTACAATGTTCTGTGATTTTGTGACGAACGTAGACTATCTTGTTTTTTAAAGTTAATCTGTTTAGGCATTTATCCGGTACCACTTTGAGGTTAGATATACTGATGGTTAGTCGATTTTGATATTTTAAATATTATTTAAGACCGATGAAGGAATTATCCGAATTCTATTTGTTTTTTGAAGATATAGTGCATGTTTTGAGAGATTTTTGAATTAACTTATTTGAATATTTAAAGATATTAAATATTTCAAATAAATTATATTTTTTGATGAGTCCTTAAGTTATGTTTTATGTTTTTGAAAAGGAATTGGTGTTCATAATGGTAAGATCAGAAACAAAATTTTGTGTCTTTAAATATTTATTTATTGATTTTAAATAACTATTTATATTTGTTGGTTTATTTATTCCATTTGATATTGTATATTGAGTTTTGATTATATACGTCTATTAAATATGAGCGGTGCTCATGTAGATATTAATTCAATTCTAAAAGTTTTTTGAATGAAAATTTTTTTGAAATTAAAATTTTAGACGACTGACAGATTAAACCTGTTTTGATATCAAATTTTCTTATATTTCTTTTATCAAGTAAAAAGCTTTTTTCTATTTTATTTAGTAAATGTCGTAACTTCATGCGAAGATTCAGGTTTTTTTCTGTTCGATTACAAAGGCTCAAATAATGGAATTTATATGTGTGCGTCGCAGCTTCCTATGTCCTTTCATTATTTTTTATTCCTTTAATAGATGTACAGCGAATCAGTTTTCCTTCAGTTCTCCATTAGATTCGCTTTATTATTATTACATCATTGAAAAATTGGTTACTTATTCATTTGGTATTTTATGTGTTTTTTTTTTATTTTACTGCTCTAGATTTCAGTCTTCGTTATGTATTTGTTATTTATCCAATTCATTCATTTTAGTCACATGTCAAACAGTCAATTTTGGGTTTATGTATGAGTAGCTTCTGCCCACTGTGATAATCTCATAATAATGTTCTATCCAGTTTTTGTCATCGTTATTGTCTCAGAAACTATACTTATCCTAAGTTTTCATTGTCTATTCCTTATGTTCAAGGGCAAGATCATTTCGTTCTATTATAACGGAAATAGAGCTCTTAAATTCGTGAAAAAAAAACATTTAACCAGTTTCCTATGGAAGGGATGAAGTCATAAAAGAATTTATTGTTTACGGAAAAGGTTTATTGGTAGATACGGAAGATAAGTTTCAGATTTCAGGACGAAAACAAATTTCAGAACAAATAGTTTGTTAGCAATCAATGTGTCGATTAGTTCGTCATCAGATTAAATAGTGTGATGAAAGGAACGACGAGAAAAATATGAATTATTGATTGTCTCGGTCTTTACTTGACGAAAATTCATCTTCAATATAAGAAAAACAAATGTTAACTTCCGCTATTTTATTAATTTACACGACAATTGTTTCGTCATACCATGACTTCATTAGGTGAGTATTTAAACTGAGGTATGCAATGCAAAACATAACCTTAAATACACAGCTCTGGTACAAAAAATAGAGGGGTGGAAAGAGATGTTTACAATCAATGAAAAATATTAAGTAGGGGGATCTATTTAAATCTATTTGATCAATTATTAAAATGATAATTATTCTTATTAAATTTTTTTTTGAAATATTTTAATATTAACAGATGTATTCTGTTAGCCTTCTACATATTTAATTTCAAAAAATTGTATTTAATATTATAACTCCAGGAATTAAATTAATGTCATATAATATATTGTAATATAATACTTATATCAAAGGACATATAAAATAAAAAAAACATTCATTATAAAAAATTTCATATACCTTCTATCAAGTATAAACCTCCATTTATTTTATTCTTATTAATATTTAAAATATTGAAAAATTTTTACTTTGTATATAAGTTATAATTTGTTCTTTTACACATGCGTACAGCTTCTTTCTGATATAATTGGATCTGTGACCATGCCTTTTGTTATTTTCTGTGAAAGAACATAGGATTTAATAAATTATTTCGATTAACCTGAAAAAATTTATTTTAGTACAGTCCCTTTCGTAGAATAGATCTGAGGAGAAGGTATGTGATATATTTTTATTTATTGTCTTTATTTATCATTCAAAAAAGTCCGAATGGTGATATGGTCGATAGTTTCAAACGCTGTTCTGAAGAGTGTGCTATATATTCTTTTTTAACTTTTTTGAATTTATATGGAGCATTTTTTGGAATGGAATTTGTTATTCATAAGGACCATTTGAGATTTTTTCCTTTTTTGATCTATCCTATATACATACTTGTATCTATTGGGATTAATAAATATTATTATTATATTTTCTTCAGATTCCTTTATGTGTTTTGAGCGTTGTGTGATGTTTGATATTTATATACGTCTACTCAAATGGAAACAGTGCTTCTAAGATATTTTGATTTGATTTTCTAAAATTTTTGAAGAAATTTTTTCAATCAAATTTTTCAGAGGTTTCACAGCATTATTCTGATTAATATTTAATATATCAAAATAATGTTTGTTTGTGACCACGGAAATTACACAATAATTAAATTTGAAATGTTCGTTCTTCCTTCGTACGTTGTTTCAAGACTTCCTTGGAAACTATTTGTGAAACTTGATACAAAAATCAGGTGCTTTCCTGCAATCTTTTCAGCCTGATCACTTCATGTTTAGGGCTGAAAATTAAGGACTAAGTGAAAAAATTAATACACACACACTTATTGAATTCTTTACCTTTGTCCTTGACTTGTTTATGTTGTTTGATATAAGTGGTACTTATTATTATTATTATTATTTTTTTATTATTATTATATGACATTAATTTAATTAAATTTCTGAAGTTACAATTATTAAATATAATTTTTTGAAATTAAATATGTAGAAGGCTAATTTTAAAATATTTGAATAATTTTAATTCTGAAAGTTATTGAATAAAAATTTTTTTAAATTAAAATTTGTTTGAAGTTAACAAAATATATCTGTATGATATTTGATTTTTTTTTAAATAATCAAGTAAAGATCTCCTTTTATCATTCTACGACTTACATAGTTCATTATCTTCATTATATATTAAAATTGCGTTTAAAAAAATTACTCTTCGGTGTAGTTTGTGACATGGCATTATCATCGTATATTACTTTTTCACGCTGGTTCTAGCGCGTTTATCATTTTATTTAAGTGTTTGTATATTTTTAATTTCAACCAGAAACTGACATTAAACGATTACCTGAGACCTACAGATAAATAGTTCTTGATGAAATTCAAATCTGTCCGTTTGTTCAGCCGTTCAGCAAGATTGAGATGGAGAATGGGTAGGTGACTTAATTTTTAACTATTTGCATGAGCACGTCGAAGCTTTCAAGTCGGTGCTTTCTTATTTTTTTATAGATGCATCGACAAAATTTTGATAGCAGGATACAGATTTCAACGGAGTTTCTCTGCTGAAGTGTTTCGGCTTCGTGTGATATCCGATACTTATTCTCCTTGAGAGATAAGAGTTAGAAGAGTTTCCGCATGAATCAGCAAAACGCTTGCTTCTTCCATACTGTGAAGTGTAGATGGAAAAATTGTAATATTTTAGCTCAGCAGACTAGAAGGAAAAACTCTGCAAACTTTTTTGAAGTTTTTCGGAAAGGAACTCATCTGAATTGGAAACTCCTATTTTCAATCCTTAATATGGATAATATGAATTTTGGTTTATGACGAAAACAAAATTTTGAGCGAACAAAAAACTTTCAACTCCCTTTGAAAATTTCACAGTTTTTGTTTTGAAGTACATATTTCAAAAATCGAATAAAAAATTCCTTCAATAGTCTTAAGTTTTTCTTTGAAATTATTTGAAATAAGCATCAAATAAATGTCAACTCTTTTTTAGAGAGAAATTTTGTCTACATTCTAAGATCAGATCTTTTGTATACCCTATTGTTCCCGTTTGTTTTCTATGAAGGAGCTTTCACTCCATGGTATAAACTAGATGTATGGAACATGTCTGCTCGTTGGATTATGACTTTTTCTGTTCAAGGACTTCTTGGAAACTTCCATATTTGAAAAATGTATACACATTTCTGAAGAGCTTCAAGATTAAGAGCAAAACAATTACCCAATAATTCATTTACTTTGCCTATAGCCGATATAACGGGTGGGACGTTTAAATTTGGATTTTTTATCGGCTATAAATAAAAAAATAATGAAAATTTTTTCATATTTGTGAGTTTATTAAAAAGGTTGAACTTTGTCCTCCGAGGAAGAAATGAGATTCATCACTAAGGATAATTTTCCTATCACAAAGTTTTCTTCAAACGTAAATCGACCTATTTCGTTAATGTCCAATATTAAACTCACTTCCTGTCGAAACACGAGGGAGAGAAGTATGACCAGACTCGAAATAACCACTACTTCAAAATGCAAACTCTATATGGCCCACCCTTTATCTCATGTCATTGAATGGAAGAAATTTTTTCTAGACAATATATTAATTCCAATACTTTCCGCATGCTTGTGTTCGAGGGAACAGCGTGGTATCGTTTCGCACAAATGTCTGTTATTTTCGAATTTTGAGCCAAAAATGAACTTAAACGAGTTGGTTAGACTCACTGATGAAGAATCCTGGCTGAAAAGTAATCTTGTCCGGCCAGTGTGGTTGAAACAACTTTCGAACGAAAAGAGCTAGAGCCTTGAAACTTTCAGGGAAGGTGAAGGGTCTGTATATCTCGCTTAAATTTGTTGATAGGCAAAATCGGTTTAATGGTTTCAGAGTAACTCACGTTTGAGACTTTTCCATATTTTGAATTAATTGAATCGCCAGGTATTTATTGCGTATATGATAACGAATATTAGAATGGTAAATAGGAAGTTTTTAAATCAGGACAACGTAACTTACATATGTATTACAGTTCGAAATTTGAATAAAGTTGTTAGGCAAAACGGTAGGGTCGTTATGCAGGGCGAATATAGGTGCGTAGCTGAGTTGCATTCGTTGGTATAAGAGCAATGCACTGGTGAGTAGCCAAAAAGCTATGAAACATGCATGTCTGCATTCATTCTCATATTCGTAATAAATATCCGCCGATTCAATTAATTCAATTATATTATTATTTTCGACTAAAAACTTTTATTATTATTATTATTATGAATTACATATAAACAGAATGTTCAATTTTCTTCTGCTTTTAATTTGAAGTACATGTAATATGAAAAGGTAAAAATTTTTACTGAAAAAAAATCTCATTAACTTAACGTTAAGCGGAATCTAATTTTTTTCAATAGGTAGTTCGAGAGTAATAAAAAGTTACAAGGCTCCCTTGAGCATATGTAAAAAACGCTGCAAATTTTACGTCAATGTTACTATTTCCTTTCATGAATCTAGAAATGACGACCTGATTTCTATTTCTGATGAAAATTCTATTCTTTGTGTAATTTTTTGAAATTCTTAATTTCCAACCCTTAGTGTGAATTGATTTGGCTGAGATCATTCGAGAAAGTTATTAACACAAATTAGTCAATGTCATGAATATTCACTGAATTCCAACCAACTGCAGGATGATAAACTCATGACATTAAGAAAATTTTGTATGACTCTCACATGAGTCTGTGATTCACTTGGGGTGAAAAATGTGCATTGTAGAAGAAATTTTTCAGTAACCAATGCAGCAGTATGAAGCTTCAAAGTTATATCTATTTTGTGAAGCTATCGGGTGTTTTTTTTTCGAGTGATAGAATTTTAAATTGAAATAAAACACATTTAAATTAAGATTGAAACCAATTTTGTTTTATTTGAAAGATAATTTAATGACATTTATGTTTTAAAAATAATTTCCGGCATACGTCTACCAGGACTAGCTCTGAGGAACCGCATTCGACCAGACCAATTTTGAACCACTTTTTCGAGTAATTCAGGCCTTATTTCATCAATGACACGAGTTATGTTGGCTTCCAAAGAGTCTACTGTTTCTGGTTTATCAGCATAAACCAATGACTTGACATAACCCCAAAGAAAATAATCCAGTGGAGTTATGTCGCATCATCTTGTAGGCCAATTAATTGGACCATTTCTCAAAATAATGTTATCGCCAAATCTTTCTTTCAATAAATCAATTGTTACGGTAGTAGCATGGGGTAAAGCACGATCTTGTTGGTATCAAAACACTTCTGGGTCGATACCATTCAAATTTTGAAACAAATATTCATTGATCATCGATCTGTAACGAGCACCATTCACTTTAACATTAGCTCCAGCATCGTTTTTAAAGAAATATGGACTGATGATGCCTCCAGCGTGTAAAGCACACCATAAAGTGTATTTTTCAGGATGCAATGGAACCTGCAGAACTTCTTGTGGATTTTTTTCACTCCATATACGGCAATTTTGCTTCTTTACATAGCCGTTCAACCAGAAATGAGCTTCATCACTAAACACACTTTTACGATAAAAAAGTGAATCAACTTCAAGCTGTTCTAGGGCCCAATCAGCAAACAAACAACGCTTATTATGGTCAAGTGGCTTTAGTTTTTGAATCAGTTGGATCTTGTATGGGTGTAGACCAAGATCTTTACGCAAAATTTTTCATGTCCAAATCCTCAGACAACTGTTGCCTGAAGATGGGATAGTTAATTCCCGAAACTCGAATCACAATTAAATGTGTAAAATATCAATTTATTGATAGTGAAACATAGTAATTTCTTGAACTTTTTTTTTGTGATTTTTTTTTATTTAACCTTTGGAACAAAAACTCTGACTAAAATGATGCAGCGTAGGTGGAATATCACTTGATGAAGAAAACTAACCTTAAATTATCATCACCAATTTATATTCTTCCTGAACTGACGGCTGACAAATAATAAAACTCGAGCATGGTACTCTGAGGCTTTTTAAAACTTATTCGACTCGAAGCTGCCATTTTTTTGGTGTGAAAATTGGGGGTGTAAACTAAACAAATATTTTTCAGCATCCAGCCAATTAATTTTGTGATATAATTTAGTGTCGTTAAACTGATTTTAAATTTTCCATCTAGGTTAGTAATCCGCGAGTTATATGGAAAAGTCATACAGGATGAAAGTAAAATGGTTTGGAAAATATAACCTCGAATTTTTAGCGCCAATATTTATTCCTTAGGAATGAATGGATCCCAGGCAGAAAACAAGTTGGAATTATAAGTCCTGAAAGATATTTGATATACGTAAAAGTTTTTTTCTCTAGTTGTTTTCCATGAAATTCTTAGATAGCGTATGGCCATAGACAAAATTTCACATTCGTTATCAAAATTTGTGTACTTCCGAATTAAAATTAGAAATATCAGGAGACGCAAAAACTGCATTTGAATGTTCGATTGTTAATACTCATTATTTGTTAATAATGAACTAAATATAACACATACTAACAGAATGTAATTCCCTCAATTCTTTATAGAAAGTGCTAAAAGCTTTCGTTACTATTTTTGATGAATCCGATTCAGTTATAACAATTCCGAAGACTAGATATAATTCACAGTAGCCATCTTGAATTGATGTCGTTAATTGGCAACCCTGTTTCAGGTTACTGACGGCCTACAACAGTGGGAGTAGGAAGGCGTGGTTTCTTGTAATCACGGAGAAATCAGGAAAACATCGATGTGTACTACGAAACGATCGAATTTCCCCAAACGGGATTTTTTCGATTATCCTTTATACTTAAGGAGTTGAAAGGAAAAAATACATTTGGTCCTAAAAATAGATTAAACTTTCAAAAGGAATGTATTGACTTGCTTTTATATCCATCGTTTTTTAGTCATATGAAATTATCGTTCAGAAGTGTTGGAAAATATTAAACCTACCTCCAAGTTTATCACTGTAATATGGCCCAGGATGACACTGCGGCTTCATAGCCTGGCATTTCCTCCTGAAACCTCTTGGTCTCCTCCTGAAGGATCCCTCTTCGAACATGAACTCGCTAGCAGGATCGATGGTCCAGTAGTGTCCCTTACCGGGTCTGCCAAGCGCCTTGGGCAACTTTATAAAACACTCATTCAACGACAAGTTATGTCTCACCGAATTCTTCCAGCCCTGATATGAACCCCGGAAAAACGGAAACCGCTGCTGGAGGAACGAATAGATTTCACTGAGGGTCAGTCTTTTGCTCGGAGAATGTTGAATCGCCATAACGATCAAGGCTATATAAGAATAAGGCGGCTTATCTTGCCTCCTGGTGCCCGACTTCTTATCAGTACCGACGATGGGTTTGTTATCCGATTCTGGAATCGAATTGGTACTATCAGCCTGCACATGGTTGTGGCCGTTAGAATGAAGGTGTATCGATTCTAGATGGGAACTAATTGACTGGTGCACGACAGCGGTCTGCTGATTAGTCGAGTGAAGCTCCAAATCTTGATCGTTCATGATTTGAGCATTTATTGCTTTAGGGCGTAACAAATCGGCCTTTGTTATTGAGTCACAAACATTCAACACTGGTTAATCTTGTACACAAATATTGTTATGAAGAGTCATATATACAAATTCGTAGTTAAGGTACACAACTCTCGGATTTTATATACAAGTTCCGATACAGGAAACACTAACAATATGAAACAGATTTTGCTCGCGTTCTAGCAGCTAACTTTTGAAACTTGGCCAACGAACAAGCGACTTTGCTTTCGATTCGATGATACCGCACTGAACAGAGTGAAATAAAGTGGTAATGTGCCATAAGAGCGAGACGGGTTTAGGCAGTTCAGGATGTGCATATGTATGTGTGTTCTGTTTCTACCTCCCTCGACCAAAAACGAAATGGCTTCTATGACACATTGGATCCGCCTTAGTTTAGTACGCTGCTCTCTTTCAATCAATGCAAGACTTCAAAGATGAAATACTTACATTTCAACACATTCAAGGATGAATGATGCTATTCGATTTAGTAAGTACTTAAAGTGAGCAATAATTTTTATTCCTATCGAGATGTACGTCAGGTCATCGAAGGGCAGTGTTTTTTATGGCTTTTGGTACAGCGTGTGAGGCGCAATTGGGATAAGTGGGTTTTTCTTTATGGGCATTTTTTTTTGTTTAGTTTCATGGCAGAAATTCATGTAGCTGAATTGGGAAGAATGTTCACTTATGAAGAAAGAGTGGAAAAAAATGGTTGAAGTGAGTAGGATTTTATGAACTTCCTGTAGACTTTATTTTCAAACTAATTTCAAACCAATTATTCAACCTTTTTTTACTAATGTTAATGAACTTTTTCTCTACTCCTTTTTATTAATTTTTGTCTAAAACTCGTGATTTTACTCACTTCAATATAAAATTGAATATTTTCTTTTTTCAAATTTTTTTTAATAAAAAAATAGAAGTACTTACTTAACCACGAAAACTTAATGTACTCATACATAAATAATCAAATGAAGTTATAACAAGTTAATTCAGATTTTGTTATTGAGTATTTTCAATAAGTGTCAACTATATATTTTTTAATTCATGGTCATCATACTCTTGGCAGTATAAGATGATGAGGCACATCAGAAAAAAAACTATTATTGTAATATTCATATTTTAAATTTACGGAAAAAGTTTATCTAGTGAACTATACTTTGTCAGTTGCATAATAATCATTTCAAAAAATTTTATTACTAATTATTTGAATTATTGAATTCAAAAACAAATCCTCATGGCAATAAACCATTATTATAATTATTATTATTATGGCTATATTAACAAATTTGTTCTTGTCTTCAGTTAAAAAAAAAATCCTTTGGTATTAATGCCCCAATAGATGATTTTTGAGTTTTTTTCGACATATTGCATTACTCTTAATATGAAAATCGTTATTATGTAGATTTTCAGCAAGAACCAACGTGGAGGTGTAGAGAATTCTTGCCAGGTAAGAGATAGGTATGATGGGAATAAAGGAAAATGGATTAGATGAAGATCGAAGATTTTAAAATAACAATATACTATTAACGAAATAAGCTCTAAAATAAAGAAATGAACTCTAAATCAATAAAATGAACTTTAAATTAACGAAATAAAAAAACGACGTCAGCGTATAATATAGGATATATTCCGAAAGTTGTAAAAAAATATTAATTCTAAATTGAAATCGTGAGTTCTAAAAATTAGAATTTTTCATAGACCAAAGGAATTCTGCGATTATTCTGTTCAGCGAAATGATCTAATTCCTCGTCCATAAAAATGTTCTCCTGTGATTTTATAAAGTTTTGCCATATTACTCAATCGCGCCTGTCCAATTGTACTTCTAATATAATTTTTAATTCTTTTCAACGCGGAGACACTTCTTTCTGGAGAAGCAGTTGACACTGGCAAAACAACAACAAGACATAATAATTTAAATAGTTCTGGCATACAAAATTTTGAGTCAGTTTTGAGACAGTTAACATTGCATAAGGATTTGTGCAATTTTCTATTATATCGTTTCCGTATAAAACAGTTAATTCACTTTTTAGTTGATATTATATATATATATATATATATATATATATATATATATATATATATATATATATATATATATATATATATATATATATATATATATATATATATTATATTGCGTTGTCAAGTCTTTCAAAAGCTCATGAGGAAATTCTTTGTCATATGTGGAGGATTTTAAATTATTCAACAGATCGAAGAAATGTAGTTTTTCAATGTCTAGAATATCAAAAAAAATTGTTTTATCTGACATTTCAATTCCATTGGGACGTTTCAATTGTAAATCTGCGATATCCAGTTTTTTATAAATTGTATTAAAATAAGTACTGTAACTCCTAAATTCATGTATTTTAGTGTTGTCTGCAGTAAATTTCTACCCTTCCAAATATCTGTTTCTATTTCGTAAAAGAATCCAGATTCTGAAAGACGCCTTTGAATATGAAAGAAGATTCGATGACCAGACATTACTCTATTGGGAAAGCTTTCCCAAAAAAAAGTAAAAGACGGTTAGCTTCTCTTCAATTTCCATTTGCAAGACCATACATGAAATGCATATCAGCCATTTCGGGATTCATGAAATTCGGCATGTTTTGATATTAAATTGCAACCACCTTTACTTTTAAAAACACAAGAGTTTAATTTGATGTGTCAAAACTAACAATGAATTTATTCACCACAGCTTACTAACTGAATTTTCATGACAATTTGGATTTTCCGAGGATTTCGAGAGAATCGTTCAATTTTTTTTTCCAAATCGGTAGCAGATATGACAAAACTACAAACAGATCATAAAGTTTAGTATAATAATAAAGCTACCTTTCAAAATATTATTCAAACTATCAGTGGCTCACCAAAAAACGTTCTGGAGTAAAATGGGGGACAGTGTTCCAGAAAAAATATCACCCTGTATATTTGTAATCGAAATTGACATGTCACGTAGTGTGAACTCTAAATCGTAATATCTAAGCCAAATATCAGTTGAATATCTTGTGAAATGCAGATACTATGAGAAAAAAATTCGAACTATAACTGTATCTCGAAAACGAAACGTTTGCGGGAGTTTTTTTTTCTCAAAATTATGCAAGCACCTTCAATTTAGGAGCACCGGGTATAGTCATAACATTCAAAGAAAAAACTCCTCATTAAAAACTATTGCAAATGCACCCAATACGTTGAGGTTATAAGAAATCTATGAAAATTACTTATTCATAATTTACGTAAATAAGTTAAAAAAGAAGAAAACATCAATTTTTACTCCCCACATAAAGACTTGAAAATGTGCAATCCAGTTTTTGTGCGCTTATTCCAGAGGAGGACGGCGTGCTATCGCTTCACCCAAATGTCTGTTCTTTTTTCATTTTGAGGCGAAAATGATCTTGAACGACTAGCTTGGACTTACTAGTGAAGAGTCCGAGATAAGAAGTATTTCCAGCTGGCTGGATGGCCGTGAACACGTGAACTTTCGAACGGAAAGAACTAGAGCCTTTCAGGGAAGGTTTGAAATCTAAATATCGCGCCTAAGTTCGTTCATGGATAAAATCGGTTTCATAGTTTCGCAGTTATTCACGGTTGAAAAATTTTCATGTTTTTCCCAATATTTGTGAAGGTACAGATTCGATCGATATGCAATTCAGCATTTATAAGAAGAAGAACAACGCGTATGATAGTTCGAAATTTCGTGAGAATCGTTTAATTGAAAGACCCAAGAAAATTATTTTGTGTGGATCGAAGGAAAAATAAATTATCGCGCACAAGTTCCTGACTTCACGTCAGTGATTTTCACCTTTTTTATAATTCCACTAACTTCGCAGATCATTCAGGTCTCTCAGTCTTATAATGATGACCGTTTTTACAGATGATATTTTATATGACAATGCGAGATATCGTAACAAATTATTCATGAAACCTACGTTGCATTCGATTTAGTCTTATGTATTCAATTTACTATAAAGTAAATGGTTCTGTCAGTGAAAGAATCACACGGAAGCTTTAAAACTTATTTTGAGTATTGAATATTCCAAGTAAGATAGTTTTATGATGAAATTTTTAGGATTATGTTAAACATTTTTGAAAAATATCTGTTTTCATAAGAGGGATGAACAGAAACAAAATTTTGTCTACTCAAAACATTTAATTTAAAGGATTTTTGGTAACAATTTATATTTATTGGATTTTGTTATCTCATTTGGATGTCTTATAATTAATGTTTATTTTATATGTTGTTAGAAGGCTAACAGAATATCTGTTAATATTAAAATATTCAAAAAAAATGTACCTTCTATCAAGTATAAACCTCCATTTATTTTATTTTATTCATAATATATAAATATTTGGTTTCCTTAACATTCTTTATACAGATGTCCTTGTGCTCTAGCAGAGGCCGTTAAATTGCCGGTCAATCTTTAAGATCTATGGTAAACCACAGAACTATTTGTTTCTAGATTGTTAAGGTGAGTAAATATTTTTTGTTGATTGATGTTATATTTTTTAAATGTGATTGGGTACTGACGAGCAGAGTCTCTCTAAAAACGTACAGGTTTTTACTTATCTTAAGATTTTCCGAAAAGTAACTTAATTAGATATTCAATAAGTAAGAGTAAGATAGTTTTATGATGAAATTCTTAGGAATATGTTAAACATTTTTGAAAGATATCTGTTTTCATAAAAGGGATGAGCAGAAACAAAATGTTGTCTACTCAAAATATTTCATTTATAGAATTTTGAAAGTTATGTTGTCCTCTGCCCTAGATTTCATAAACAGTGAACTGAATTACGAGTAATTTGGTGATCATAATCGAAAAAAGATAATGAAAAAATGATTACTACTTTCACCATTAAAAATTTAGGTAGTTTTTGTTTTGCATTCATTAATTAACCTCTCCGGAAGTTTATGGATACCACGCCAAGAGAACGATTTTTCTTTTGAAGCGAACCAGTTATCGAGGCATTTTCCAACATTTTCAGATGCATTTAAACGTTGTATCCTAGTGGTGCGAACGAAGACAAATCTGGAGAATAAGCTGCATACGCAAGTAATTTCCAACTGAACGTCTTGATCGTTTTCCTGACTTGTAGTGCTGTGTGTTAAGTGGCACTTTCATCAAGCAAAATGACGTTGTGTTGCCTTTTTCAATATTCCGATCGTTTTTCACTTAATGCATGATTTAAATCCATCACTTGATGATGATAGTGATCAGTGTAAACGGTTTCACCAGGTTTTAGCAGCTTATAATAAATAACACCATTCGGATACAACTAAAAACAGAGCTTTGTCTTCTTTCTAAAGTGATTTGGTCGTGCAGATGATGTCGATGGTTCATCATTCGCTAGCTGTCTTTCATCTGTGCATACGGAACCTTTTTTCCCACTTTCTTCTTTCCCATAGCTTTCAAACGAACGGAGACGACTTCCTACATCGAATTTAATTGATCCGCGATTTCTTGTTGAATTTGAGTTATCTTCAATCAAAAATGATTTTAGTTCATTGTCTTTTTCGGTAGTTTTCCATGCGCTCAGTTTTTCTAGTCAACCTCACCACTTTTAAATTTTTTGAACCACTCTAAACGCTCCATTTCACCAAGAGCATGTTCACCGTAAGTTTCGACAAGCGTTCGATGCGATGCTGCAGTATTTTTCTTCAAATGATAACAGAAAACTAATGCCGTCCGCAAATCGTAGTACGTGGGTATAAAACTCGATGTCTTAAAGGTTGAAGAAAAATGTGCCGTTGTATGGAACTTGGGTTGTTGTGTGCTTAAAATCTTTGTCAGCTGTTAGATGATGATGCCGCTGCAGACCAGGATGGTTAACTTATTGCTACAAGTGTTTCCCTAATTTTTTAATTCTTTCTATTGATGTAATTTTAATTCAGAATTCATAGGAACTAAGTATCTGGATCATAATATTAATCGAAAACATATACTATTTTTTAAATGATAGAATATTCTATTCTAATTGTCAATTGTTCTCGGGATTCGAAAATTTATTGAAATTAGCTCTTCTGTGCTTCCAGTGATTCTCACAAATTCTGCCGTTAATTTTCATCTTTCTTACCGATAAAAACTTAATTGAATCTAATTTTGCAATTGCTGTTTTATTATTTAATTTATAATTTAACGTAATCTGCAGCAAGTTACTTGTATAACAGAATTACTCTGGTATTTAATATATTAATTAATAAAATAATCTTCTTTGCGAAATTTAGACACACATAATCGAATTTGGGCATATATTATCAATTATTGTGATTATCTGAAGAAATATATTATTAAATTCACAGTTTAAGTTTTCTAGTTAAAGAATTGAATGAAAAACATATGTCCATGTCATACAACGTCCGATATCTTGAGAGTTTTTTTCAGACAAAAATTCATGAAACTCCTTATAAGAATCCTATGTTGTCTAATAACGACCTTTCATTCTTTCCAGCCAAATCAATTCACTCTAAGACTGACACAGAATTGCAATTAAAAAAATTATTTCTCAAAAATTTATTTTCGGAATTATTACATGTAATGATAAACCTTTTTGTGAAATTTGGATCGTATATCATCTGGTTGTGACATCGATCTGACTTTTTTTCCTTCGCAAAGTAAAGGGTGTTTCAATAAGAGCGGAAGATTTCAGTGTTCAATAAAACATGGTTTTCTGTAGCAAAGTATTGAAATATTTATTGAATCAGAAAATGTACATTTGGAAATCATGTATGAAACAAAATATCTTTTAAATGACCGTTACGACTTTGCTGTACCCTTTTGACGAAATTTTTAATAACATTATTGAATACATGTGGTGGTATTTCATTGATACAGCGTCTAATTTCGGCTTTAAATGCTTCGATGTTTGCAGGCTTATTGGCATAAACCTGTGACTTCAGATAACTTCACATCCAGAAATCTAAAGATGTTAAATCGCAAGAGC
The DNA here is from genome assembly GCA_034642435.1 of Megalocaria dilatata. Lineage (NCBI taxonomy): Eukaryota > Metazoa > Arthropoda > Insecta > Coleoptera > Coccinellidae > Megalocaria > Megalocaria dilatata. The sequence continues at coordinate 27,202,777 of CM067854.1, forward strand.
GTGGAAGCTAATTCTAGTCACCAAATCGGGAAATGGCACGACCAGGAGCAAACGCGCTGTTAATGGTCTACTGGCAGAAGTTGTTCAGTCATGTGGATTTTGTAGGCATGCAGCTCTAAATATTTAGTGAGAATTCGCTGAGGAGTGCCTGTTGAAATGTCAAATTCTTGTGCCCAATGGCGAATTGACGTCTCTAGCCTTTCTGTCAAACTCTCGCGAACGGCCGTGATGCTTTGTTCTGAACTATCTCTACGACCTCGTATCGTATGTTTCACATCACTAACCGAACCAGTACTTGCGAATTTTTTTATTATTCTTTTCACAGTAGATGAATTAGGCTCATTATTTCGACCGAATATTGGACGCACTTTACGAATAGTGGCAATTAAACTTTCACCATTTTGATAATAATTTTTGACAATCAGGACGCGTTGTTATACGCGTTGTAATGCTCCATGTTTAACCCCCATCTATCAACTTTCGTTCTGTCAGGTCATAATCATGTGACACTATGTCTGTCAAACACGGCGCGCAATTCAAATCTTGTACTCTTATTGAAACACCCTCTACATTCAGATGAACTATGGACACCCAAATAACTAATTTCTCACAATATTTTTAATTCTAATCAGAAATATTTAAATTGTTGAATCGACTGAATTGTTCTTTTCAATAAAACTATAATAAACTGTGTGTACAGGGGAAAACAGAACCTCTATTTTTTTAATCGGTTGAAAACAGTAAATAGATCATATAATTGCGATATGTTCACCATAGACTAAATCAAAAGAATTATTGTTAAGTGTTGTTGAATGATTACATCTATTTGGCCCTATCATTATTGATAGATTATCCAAACGAGCTTAAATGGGCTGATAATGAAATAGAGTATGACGATTACCTTTTCATCGTACCAAAACTCAAACCCTCAAGAGAATTGACTAAATTCATCTCCAAAAATACAACTCTATTACAGACAATAACTGGATCAATTCTACAAAACCTCAACAAATTTAATCTAAGAAATCTCTCGAATTTTTTTTTTTAAATAAAATAGAATAAAAAACCTTAGAAACACTGTTTCACTTTATAGACCTATTGAAATATCAACACATATGTGCGGCAGTTAACCGATAAAGAATAAAAAAATATATAACAAATTGACCGTGATCATCCAGCAAACATCATCCAAAACAGCCTAGCCTGTTTCGATTGAATATTCTGACACAACAAATTCCATCACTAAAAAATGCTCCAATGTATACAATTTGTGAGGTTATTTTTCATTTCCGTTTTTGAAAAATGTACAGCAGATTCTCTAGAAAAAAAAACTTGAAATTTTCACAGATATTTTCATCAATTGGAAGTGTTTTGGATGCTTAATAAAAACAATCTACAAAAAATATATCTACATACCTTCATTCATCAAATATCCTGTTTAGAAGGGACCTTAAATGCACATGGTCAGTTAACTGAGCACCATTTATAAAACTTGACTGAGAGATTTTGTAGATTAAATTTATAAAAGTTTCGCAGAATTGATCCAGTTATTGTCTGCAATATTTGAAAGAACTCTTCAAATATATTTTTTAATTTATATTTCTTAATGCAATTCTAGTTTATTATTGTCCCAAATAATCAGTGATATACAATTTTCACAGGCTTGAACCATATTCTCATTAAAATATTCCTTATATTTATTTCAATAACGTTTTTCTTGAAGGTTTTTCTGATTAAAAACATTATTCATTAGTGGAAACTAATTTTCAGTTTCTTATTGATAATCACACTTTTTTTAAGACACTTTTTTTAAGACACGTAGTCATTTGTAGAGGTTATGAACTATTCTGAAACTTTCAGTACTTACTTACCTTAAGATAGTAAGATACAAGAAGAATTACTATTATATTAAAAAAAATAGTATTTAACTTAAGGATCTAAATGAATAAGATGATTTTTTGAATTAATAAAAACTATCCAAAATTGTCTCTACAATTATTTTTAATTGTAATGTTAGAAAAATTCATTCAAAAACGAAGAGTTATTTTTTTATTTGTAGATGTTATAGACTATTTGTGCTTTTCCAAAATTTTCAGTACTTACTTACCTTCAGATAGTAAGATATAAGAAGAATTACTATTATATTACTGTAAAATTGTATTTGACTAAGGGTTTAAATTAATAAGATGATTTGTTGAATTAATAAAAACTATCCAAAAATTATTTCTAATTGCAATGTTAAAAGAATTCATCCAAAATAGAACAATTATTTTTTTTATTTGTAGATCTTATATACTATTCTGTGCTTTTTCAAAATTTTCAGTACTCACCTTTAGCTTTTTTAGTTAGTGAGATAAAGAAAAATTTATTTCATATTAATATGAAATATTAATTGCTCTGAGAGTTCAGATTAACTAGTTGATTTTTGAAATCTCAAAAACTATAGAAAATCGTCTTTACAATTATTTTTATCTGTGTAGTTAGATCAATTAATTCACGATAGTTAAAACAGTTAACGAAAATAATACGTAAAAATATTTATTATATTTGAATTATATATATTTCTAAAACAATTTTCTTGAAGAGGTTGTCCGATTCAAAACATTATTTATTTTATTGATAAACGCACTACTTCTAGGATACATAGTCATTTATAGTGGCTGTTCTATGCTTTTCAAAATTTTCGGTTCCCACTATTAACTAGTAAGATGCAAGAAAAATTAATTTTATATTAATGTGAAATAATGGTAAAAATAATTCATTCTGTGTCCACAGAGCAAGGTTGCTTTGTGAGTTATATAATAAAGTAATTTCAAAATATTAAATATTTGCTGATGAGCCTAATCTAGAAATTGAAGCGTTCGGTTTCCGATCTGGGGCCCTGACTATTGAGTTATCGAAGAACACTCTTACTTTCGAACAGAAAGAGCTTAAGACTTTAAATTTTCAGGATAATGTTTGATTAAAGAAAATTTGAATATCAAAACATATTTGATCTGTTAGTCTTCTACAATTTTAATTTCAAAAAAATTTTTATTCAAAAAACTTTTAGAATTAAATTAATGTCTACAATAAGCACCGCTTATATTTAATAGACGTATATAATCAAAACTCAATATAAAATGTCAAATGACCAACCAGTATAAAAAAGGCATTTAAAATTATTATAATAAATAAATATTTGAAGGAGACAAAATTTTGTTTCTGATCTTACCATAATGTAACCAATTCCTTTTCAAAAACATAAAACACAGTTTGAGGATTTCTCAAAAAATATAATTTATTTGAAATATTTAATATATTTAAATATTCAAATAAGTTAATTCAAAAATCTCTCAAAACATGCACTATATCTTCAAAAAACAATTAGAATTCGGATAATCTCTTCATCGGCCCTAGATAATATTTTAAATATCAAAATCAACTTACAATCAGTATAATACTAATATATATACTTTAAAAATCCAGTTAGTCAGTTCGTCACAAAATCACAGATATTATACATAATATATAATTATATTTAGGCTTGAATAAATCTCATTCTGGAACGTCAATAGTTTAAAGAAAACCTTATAATACCTTACAGTTTTCTGTGATTTTGTGACGAACTGACTACCTGGATTTTTAAAGTGAGTCTGTTTTAAACAAGTTCCGAGTTACACTATAAGCTATGATATACTGATTGTTAGTTGATTTTGATATTTTAAATATTATCTAGGGCCGATGAAGAGATTATCCGAATTCTAATTGTTTTTTGAAGATATAGTGCATGTTTTGAGATATTTTTGAATTAGCTTATTTGAATATTAAAATATATTAAATATTTCAAATAAATTATATTTTTTAGGAGAAATCCTTAAGTTGTGTTTTATGTTTTTGAAAAGGAATTGGTTTCATTATGACATTCATAAGATCAGAAACAAAATTTTGTCTCCTTCAAATATTCATTTATTAATTTTAAACGCCTTTTTTATATTGGCTGGTTAATTTATTACATTCGACATTGTATATTGAGTTTTGATTATATACGTCTATTAAATATAAGCGGTGCTCATTGTAGACATTCATTTAATTCTAAAAGTTTTTTTAATAAAAATTTTTTTGAAATTAAAATTGTAGAAGACTAACAGATTAAATCTGTTTTGATATTCAAATTTTGTTATATTTCTTCTATCAAGTAAAAAGCCTTTTCCTATTTTATTAACAAAAATATCTGTCAATTTAAATTATTCATGACATTCAACGGAAAGAGATTTCCATGCGTATTATTCATTTTAATGATAATCATAGTTTTGAAGAATATCTGATTTTTAATTTATTAATTTGGGCTTTATGCTGTGACCTAAAGTGGCGCAAGATCGCAGTAACAAAGCCTACCCAGAACTCCTAACTCGCACAAGCTGAAAAAGCTTCTGTGGGATCTTCACAGAAGATCTAGGAGTATCAGGATAATAATAATAATAATCAACTGAGATTCATGAATCCATAAACATTTTGAAGGATTGTTTATTTAATGTGTCTTGAGAATCAGAGCACTGGAAATGTTACTTAATTTCAATAATTTTATAATAACTGAAAAAGAGTTCACTAAATTCAATTGTAGATTTGCATGTGCACATATCAATAAAATGTATTGATTCGAACATTATCTGAATAATTATTTCAACGAAAAAATGTTTCTTCAAATCGCTCTAGACTCGATGCTCATAGATATAAAAGGATCACAAAATATATGCTGACGTTATTGGAAAGAATTTTTCTGGACAATAACAACATTCAGGAAGCCCTGGGCTATGATCTAAGACTAGATAAGAGAAGATATGTTATCTAACTATTACAGAAATAATACTTCATCATCCCCTTAATGATGGCAATCTGGTAAGTCGCAAGCTAGCTAGAACTTCTTCAGACTAACAGCGTTGCACCCGATTTTACGTTCACTGAAGTGGTCTACTTAATCAGTACTTCGGATGGTTTATGTGGTTGGATGTTTTGTCATCAACGTCACAATATTTCTTTAAGGTCCCATTTCATCTAGAATGCTGAATGGATAATTAAATAAGTAATTATAAAGTGAGTCGGTTCCGTTTTGATTTATTATTTATAAACGAACTGCGTTTTGAAATTCCCTGAAGCTTTCCAAGTTTTGTTTTGAGGTAGATTAATTTTGATGATAGTTAAGGAAATGCTGCAGCACAAGGATTTATTACCGTTTTCAAAATAATATTTTCGATCATTTTTTTCTGAAATAACAAACCTCTGTGATCGAACCCTACTATAAATTTGAAAAAAAATTTTGAAGAATCTTAATGTCAAAAATCGAATAAAAAAGTCCGTTCATCGGCCGTAAGCCATTTAGAGTTTTTCTCAGAAATTATCAGACAGAATTTCGTGAAACTGAATACAAAAATCGAGTGCTGTGCGACAATAATCATCCAAGCTTTTCAGGCGAATAAATTCGTTCTAGGAATTCAAAATCAAGCTGAGACATATTATCCAGAACCTCTATGGATTTAATGATATTCAATAAGGTCATTCTGATTTTCATGGAAAAATTTGTGAAAATCAGAATCACCGTATTTAATATGAATTTTCATCAAATGAAGACTGACTCAATTAAACACTCCTCGGATTTTTCAATTTTTCGTTTTCAAAAATAAATCATTGTGCAAAATTTGCAACATTTACTTCGTATATTTTTTTATTCCCCAGCAAGAAACGAAAGCAGAACATTGCAGAAAAAGATAATATCGGGTGTTTTTTTTAGAGTGATGAAACTTTCGATAGGGATAACTGTGATTTGACAGAAGGTAGAAGCCATGTTGTTTTGACATTTCTGTTCAGTAAGCATTGACAAATGATCATGGAAAGACTCACGCCGCAACAACGTTTACAAATTATTGAAATTTATTTTCAAAATCGGTGTTCTATTCGCCAAACTTATAGAGCACTTCGTGAAATTTATGGTTTACATAATCGTCCATCAAGGCAGCTTATTCGTCGAACTATCGATAGATTTCGGACAACATTTTCTCTACTCGATGCAACAACAACAAAAAAAAACAAATAACTGTACGTACAGAAGAAAATATCGCTGCTGTAAGTCATAGTGTGGTGATCCAGATTTGTCTATTGAAAATGTGTATTCGTCGACGTTCACAACCAGTTGGACTCTGTGCATGCACCACATGGAAAATTTTGCGTGAAGTTCTTGGTCTTCACTCATACAAGATCCAACTGGTTCAAGAACTGAAGCCGTTTGACCATAATAAGCGTCGTTTGTTTGCTGATTGGGCCCTTGAACAGCTTGAAGCTGCTTTTTTATCGTGAAATTATGTTTAGTGATGAAGCTCATTTCTGGTTGAACGGCTATGTAAACAAGCAAAATTGCCCTATATGGAGTGAAAACAATCCTCAAGAATTTCTGCAGGTTCCATTGCATCCTGAAACATGCACTGTATGGTGTGCTTTACACGCTGGAGGCATGATCGGTCCATATTTCTTTAAAAACGATGCTGGAGCTAATGTTACAGTGAATGGTGCTCGTTACAGATCGCTGATCAATGATTATTTGTTTCAAAATTTTGTTTTGGTTCCAACAAGATGGTGTTACACCTCATGCTGCTACCGTAACAATTGATTTATTGAAGGAATGTTTTGGCGATAACATTATTTCGAGAAATGGTCCAATTAAATGGCCTCTAAGATCATGCGACATACCTCTACTGGATTATTTTCTTTGGGGTAATGTCAAGTCATTGATTTATGCTGATAAACCAGTAACAAAATACGCTTTGGAAGCCAACATAACTCGTGTTATTGATGAAATAAGGCCTGAATTACTCGGAAAAGTGGAACCTTTTGCGGGTGATATGGATAGAGTAATTGCTCATGGAGAAGTGCTCTTCAGGGTTCTTTTCGTAGCACACTTATATTTGGATTTGCTGCTGCAACTTCTTTATTTTCAACAGCACAGATAGAAAAATCTTTACCATATTCAGATTTGGAAAGGGTAAAAGTGACCTTTCGCATAATCTCCGGTGAAAGTTCGCGAACGTTTTCTCGCAAGGAAGGACTCGTTTAGGAAACGCTTCTTCATAGAATCGTATGGCAGCACGCGAGATTCCATCAGCTTTTCCATACATAAAATGCATATCAGTTATTTCTTGATTTGAATATGGAACCATTTTTATGAATTGAGACTATTTTTGAGATACAGCAATGTACAAAGAGCCCACTCAATTTTCGTGTCTTATGGATGTCACCCTGACAGACGCCTAGATCTAGATCGAGAAAAGCAGTCCATGGCTCAGTTAAAATGCATATCATCACAAAATCACTTTTTTCTCGAGAATGATGCTTCGTAACGCTTTCAAGATAATACCTTTTTTATTCAAAAATGTATGAGGAGTCTATTTATCTGATTAAAATTTCAATCTGATCACTCAGTCAAAAATTGGAAGTAGTTTTATGAAAGATCCCCTCTATTATCTCCGCCACTGATGAGAATCAGTAATTGTTTTATCACCACACGATTCAGGTTATCAAAAAACCTCCATGTGTAGAATTTCATTTGAATCCACCGAATTTTGACGAAGATATCGCTAGTTTATTATTTTGGAGATCATGTTGAAGAAGTTCTAACGCTCATTTTTGGACCTAAGTTGATATGAAGTTTTCACCCTCTGAAATATATTAACGTTAAATCCGGCCCTACATTTAAAAACAACATCCCGATAAATCTTAAAAGGAAAATTTTTGGTTAGATGCATACTACCAGTAGCGACATACGGCTTGGAAACCATGGCAATGATTAAGAAGACCCATTAATCATCTAAGGGTGATGCAGAGGGCGTTGGAACGGGCTATGCTAATTGTTACCCTCAGGGACAGAAAACGAAATGAAGAAATCCGACAACGAATCGAAGTCGTGGATATAATAGCGCGAATCGTAGAGTTGAAGTGGCAATGGGCAAAACACGTGGCTGGACAAGACAAATCGAGGTGGACCTACAAATTAACACACAGGCTGTCAAGAATGACGACGCGCAGTGTAGGAAGACCACAAAGAAAATGTCTTGATGACATTAAACAACATGCAAGAAACAGGTGGTTTCAGATAGCACAAGGCAGAACAGCTTATGAGAACGTGAAAGAGGCTGACAAAGAAGAAGAAAAACAATGGAAATGATCAGAAAGGTAGGAATGTGGGTGCTGTATACACTGCCAATAGACGTCAAACGTCGTTGTTTCACCTGCGAACAACTGTTCCAACGACTAAAAAGAAAGGAGATTTTGCATTAAATTGTGAGGATGAAAAGTGAGTCCATTACGATAATCCAAACCGTCTCTCAACGTAAAGATGCCTCATTATCAACTATCAAGCCAAATACTCATGGCTAGAAGATCATGTTGTGTATTTGGGTGCGACCAGCTGGATGTATTGTATTATGAGCTGCTACAATCGATTGAAAGGATCAAAGATGTGTTTGAGCTGAGAAATGCGAGGAAAGCGACCGCAATACACCGACAGACACGACAAAGTCAGCGACGCAGCATGAGCACATGTTGCGTCGCTCATTAAAACGTACTCAAAAACGCTTAAATGGAAAGTCCTACCTCACCCTCCGTACAGCTTTATACCACCTGTGAGGCGAGATTGATAGGTTACCTAATCAAAGTCGCACCTGGCGAAACTCGTTGTAAAATATCATACCTTCGTTTTTGAAAAATGAATTTCAGTGAGGTTAATCATGAATAATTTCATGAATGTTTCCAGATGGTCCGGTATTACCCGAGAAACTACACTGATGAACAGTTGAACGAAGCCCTGAGAAGAGTGGTTCATAGGGAAATTTCCCTGAAAGTAGCTCCAAAAACATATAAAATCCCTTAAGGAACATTACACAATGAGTTCCAAAATACGGGAGAAATACTGGTGGTCAGCCTGCTTTCACGGATATAGAAGAAGAAGCGATTTTCAACGCAGCTTGGGAATGTTCTGACTGGGGATCTGACTGGATCTTTTGGAAATAAGAATGCTGCCAAAAAAGTATCTTGACGGCAGAGGACGAAAAGTAGAAAAATTCTCAAATAATCTCCCTAGAAAAGACTGGACTTTGAGTTACAACGCCATAAAAATCGAGATTCGCAGCGTGTCTCAGAAAATATTAAGAAGGCTAGAGCACAAGTATCTAGAGGAACCATATCACAATACTTTGATAATTTGGGAAAACTTTAGGGAATGTTCCTGTTAGCAACATATTTAATTATGACGAAACCAGTGTTGGCGACGATCCTGGTACTAAGAAGCTGGCTTTAACAGAGGAGCAAAATATTCGGAAAACGTGGTGAATTATTCAAAGAGCTGCACCCCGGTATTGATTTGTGGATGTGCGGACGGTACTTTCCTTCCATATGTAATTTTCAAGTGAACATCTCTACATCACCTGAAAGGAAGGAGAAATAAGTGGATATCCTTGTTGTATTAAACCATGTTGTTCTAAAGGATGTCGTTTCAATAGAACCTCAAATGGTTTACGCCATCACATTTGAGGATTCGTTCTGCTTGTCGTTTCTCCCACACGCGAAGCGGTTGGATGGTAAGAAAGTGCTGCTGGGAGATAATTTGGTACCTCATTTCAACGATCGAGTTTTAACACTTTGTGAAGAAAACAACAAAGCGTTTGTTTGCCTGGTCCCTTATTCCACCCATATTTGTCAAGCATCCGATGTCACGTTTTTTAAAGCATTCAAGGTTGCATGGAGGAATGTGTTAGCAGCGTTAAAAATGAAAAACTGAAACTAAACTGAAATTGCTGAAGAGGTTTTTCCGTCGCTTCTAAAATCTGCGATTGAAAATACGGATACGGTGGATGCTCATTCTAAAAGTAAACCAGGAGATGAGGAAGCTGGTATAAAGAGAAATCTAGTGAATGGCTTTTATGCAATTGGTATCTTCCCCATGAACCGTAGCAAAATCTCGGATAAAATTCCAGATTTGAATGATAACCCAGAACAGGAAATTAATGATACTTTAGGTGAGCTGTTTTGAGAGAAGCTAGTTTTGAGAGAGCTAGAAATTCGGAGAGAGTTAAACAGCAAAGACAACGAATCAATGTTATTCCGGTGCGGAGTGTGAGCACGACGCAAATAGGAAAAGATAGCTACATTAGTGTAGTTGAGGAATACGTCAGTGTAGAAAATGAACCCGAAGAAAGGGCACTCAATGAGGAAATCGTAGATGAAGTAAAATATATAACTACCAACAAGGATTTGCTTGAATTAACTAATTCATGAGACCATTGGCGGAAAATTGTTTGATTTTGTTGTTCAATTGTAATTACAGTGAATGGCGATGGCTTGCATCTCGATGACTTCACTAGTTCACACATTTCTTCAAGTGTGTCCATTTTGGCCTTACTGTTTATAAGATGGTTTTGTCATTCCCCAGGTAAGAATGTACTCTGATTGGAAAAGTAACTATTTCGTAATCCTGACTTTTCTGATGATGAACAACATGATGCAAAAATCGGAAAACAGTGTAGTTTTTGTTTTGCCGCACCAGTCGCAAAATATTTCAAGTTTCCTAACTTGCGGTTCCATTAGATTATAGAGAATGTGAAATTGTAAGGTACATCACTACCCTTTTTGTTTTTAGTTTGCATTCATAAAACACACTTTCGGATGTGGAGAGTGTGTGAAAATTAAAAAGATAATCGAAAGTTTTCGTTTATAATATACATTCTGTCAAGAAAGTACCGGGAATTATCAATTTGAATCTGGCGGGGCAATGAGGCAGGTAAAAATTTTTTTTTCCTAGATTGGTACCACTGTCCTTAATTACTATGCCAAGCTTGAGCGGGATCTGTCAACTAGTGTGTTTGCAACAGCTGATTAAGTCAGTCGATGTCAGAGTGCGTGCCGATTTTTACTATGGGTGATTACGTTGAGCAAAGAATTTGTTTAAAGTTTTGTGTTGCAAATGAATTTTCGTGTGCCGATGCATTGAAAATGTTCCAAAAGGCCTTTGGTGATAATGCTCTATCGAAAACTCGTGCATATCAGTGGTACAGAGCCTTCAAGGACGGTCGTGAAGTGGTCGCCCATCGACGGCTTCGATCGAAGATAACGTCGATAAAATTAAGGAAAGGGTGCTGGAAAACCGTCGTACCAGCTTGAGAGAGATAGCACATGATCTGAAGATATCCCACGAGTCCGCACGTACGATTTTGATTGATATTTTGGGCATGAGAAAGGTGGCCGCACGACTCGTACCGAAAGACCTGAATTTTCTTCAAAAACGTCATCGCGAACAGGTTGCTTCAGACATGCTGGATCACTGTAATTACGATTCTACATTCATGGAACGCATTATAACTGGTGATGAGACCTGGGTTTACGAGTACGATATGCAAACAAGCCAGCAATCATCGGAATGGGTGGCAAAAAATGAGCCGAAACCGAAAAAACCACACCAAAGCCGCTCGAAAATGAAGGTGATGCTCATTGTTTTCTTCGATATCCGTGGCGTGGTGCACTACGAATTCGTTCCAGAGGGTCAGACGGTAAACAAGGAGTATTACCTAGGCGTTATGAAACGTTTGCGTGAGCGTATCCGTAAGAAGCGGCCAAATTTGTGGGCGAACAACTCATGGATTTTGCATGACGATAACGCGCCTTCTCACCGAGCTACGATTGTGACTGACTTTCTCGCCAAAAACTCAACAAACGTGCTTCAGCAACCACCGTATTCGCCGGATTTGGCTCCCTGCAACTTTTTCCTCTTTCCAAAACTAAAATTGCCCCTTCGTGGCACCCGTTTTGAGTCGATTGAAGCCATAAAACAAAATTCGGCGCGAGAGCTAAAGTCCATCCCGGAAAGCGCCTATAAAAATGTTTCGATAATTGGAAGTGCCGTTGGCATAGATGTATTGGAGCAAATGGAGCCTATTTTGAAGGCGACCCAATAAATTTTGACGATTAAATGTAAAAATGTTGTTTTAATTGAAAATTCCCGGTACTTTCTTGACAGAGTAGTACATGGTTTGTTGGAATGTTAGGAAACGGAAGGTTTTTTCTTAAGACCATACATATGGACTCCTTCCTGACTTTTATCTTAACGACGGGCGAATACAGACTTCTTCTTGGGGTTGTTGAATTCCTGAGCTCTCGCCTTATGAACCTTATTTTCGGTAGTTAGAGTTACGAGTTTTCGAGCGTTGCCGTTCGACTGCAATAGTTTTACTAGACAGTTCATGTTCCAGTCATTTAATTTTTTACAAGTACTGGTTACAATTACTGCAGTACTTGGGTAAACGAACGAGATGTTAAAGTTGCCATTGAATATAGTTCGGTAAATTTCGTAAGATATTGAACAATCTGGATAAAGCTGCTTGAACATTCCAAACATTTTTTTAATATTGAAAATATCGGGTGTTTTTTTAGAGTGATAGAACTTTTGATAGGGATAACTGTAATTTGACAGAAGATAGAAGTCATGTTGTTTTAATATTTCTGTTCAGTAAGCATTGATAAATTATCATGGAAAGACTTACGCCGCAACAACGTTTACAAATTGTTGAAATTTATTTTCAAAATCAGTGATGCATTCGCCAAACTTATATAGCACTTCGTGAAATTTATGGTGTATCATCAGAGCAGCTTATTCGTCAAAGTATCGATAGATTCCGGACAACATTATCTCTACTCGATGCAACAACAAGACAAAAAACAGTACGTACAGAAAAAATATCGCTGCTGTAAGTCATAGTGTTGATGATCCAGAATTGTCTATTCGTCGACGTTCACAACAAGTTGGACTCTGTGCATTCACGACACGGAAAATTTTGCGTAAATACCTTAGTATACACCCATACAAGATCCAACTGGTTCAAGAACTAAAGCCACTTGACCATAATAAGCGTCGTTTGTTTGCTGATTGGGTTCTAGAACAGCTTTAAGGTGATCCAATTTTTTATCGTAAAATTAAGTTTAGTGATGAAGCTTATTTCTGGTTGAACGGCTATGTAACCAAGCAAAATTGCCGTATATGAAGTGAAAACAATCCTCAAGAATTTCTGCAGGTTCCATTGCATCCTTAAAAATGCACTGTATGGTGCGCTTTACACGCTGGAGGCACCGTCGGTCCATATTTCTTTAAAACGATGCTGGAGCTAATGTTACAGTGGATGGTGCTCGTTACAGATCGATGATCAATTATTATTTGTTTCAAATTTTGAATGGTATCGACCCAGAAGTGTTTTGGTTCCAACAAGATGGTGCCACATCTCATGCTGCTACCGTAACAATTGATTTATTGAAAGAAAGATTTGGCGATAACATTATTTCAAGAAATGGTCCAAATAATGGGCCTCCAAGATCATGCGACATAACTCCACTGGATTATTTTCTTTGGGGTTATGTCAAGTCATTGGTTCATGCTGATAAACCGGAAACAATAGACGCTTTGGAAGCCAACATAATTCGTGTTATTGATGATATAAAACCTGAATTACTCGAATAAGTGGTCCAAAACTGGTCTGGTCAGAGCTAGTGGTGGTGGATATATGCCGGAAATTATTTTAAAAACATAAATGTCATAAAATTATCTTTTAAATAAAAAAAATTTGGCTTCAGTATAAATTTAAATGTGTTTTATTTCAATTTGAAATTCTATCACTCTAAAAAAAGCACCCAATACTATGAAGAAGTATTTGTGTATAAACAGACTTAATTAATTCTTCACAACCTCTTTAAATCTAAATAAATCTTATGCAAATATTTATAATTAAATTTTTAAAAATCGTGTCCTAGGTTACCCTATCATTTTATAGACATATTAATATTATCATCACACGTAGTGGAAATTAACTAATTAAGAATCAAAAAAAATATAAAATAATGACCAAATTATTCAGACATCACCTTATGTACATATTTCGATTGAACTGTTCAACATATAATTCAAAATATGAGTATTTCGTTTATTCAAATAACTCCTTACTGAAGAGATTTGTGTCCGAATTTGTCAGGTTCTTTCTCTGGAGAATGTGCTATATATTCTTTAAAAACATCCAATTGAAACATGTATGTATAAGGTGATATCTTAATAATTTGTTCATTCTTTTATATTTCTTTTGATTCTTTATTAGTAAATATCCACCATACATTATGATAATATACTACTCTGTCAAGAAAGTACCGGGAATTTTCAATTAAAACAACATTTTTACATTTAATCGTCAAAATTTATTGGGTCGCCTTCAAAATAGGCTCCATTTGCTCCAATACATCTGTGCCAACGGCACTTCCAATAATCGAAACATTTTTTATAGGCGCTTTCCGGGATGGATTTTAGCTCTCGCGCCGAATTTTGTTTTATGGCTTCAATCGACTCAAAACGGGTGCCACGAAGGGGCAATTTTAGTTTTGGGAAGAGGAAAAAGTCGCAGGGAGCCAAATCCGGCGAATCCGGTGGTTGCTGAAGCACGTTTGTTGAGTTTTTGGCGAGAAAGTCAGTCACAATCGTAGCTCGGTGAGAAGGCGCGTTATCGTCATGCAAAATCCATGAGTTGTTCGCCCACAAATTTGGCCGCTTCTTACGGATACGCTCACGCAAACGTTTCATAACGCCTAGGTAATACTCCTTGTTTACCGTCTGACCCTCTGGAACGAATTCGTAGTGCACCACGCCACGGATATCGAAGAAAACAATGAGCATCACCTTCATTTTCGAGCGGCTTTGGCGTGGTTTTTTCGGTTTCGGCTCATTTTTTGCCACCCATTCCGATGATTGCTGGCTTGTTTGCATATCGTACTCGTAGACCTAGGTCTCATCACCAGTTATAATGCGTTCCATGAATGTAGAATCGGAATTACAGCGATCCAGCATGTCTGAAGCAACCTGTTCGCGATGACGTTTTTGAAGAAAATTCATGTCTTTCGGTATGAGTCGTGCGGCCACCTTTCTCATGCCCAAAATATCAATCAAAATCGTACGTGCGGACTCGTGGGATATCTTAAGACCATATGCTATTTCTCTCAAGCTGGTACGACGGTTTTCCAGCACCCTTTCCTTAATTTTATCGACGTTATCTTCGATCGAAGCCGTCGATGGGCGACCACTTCACGACCGTCCTTGAAGGCTCTGTACCACTGATATGCACGAGTTTTCGATAGAGCATTATCACCAAAGGCCTTTTGCAACATTTTCAATGCATCGGCACACGAAAATTCATTTGCAACACAAAACTTTAAACAAATTCTTTGCTCAACGTAATCACCCATAGTAAAAATCGGCACGCACTCTGACATCGACTGACTTAATCAGCTGTTGCAAACACACTAGTTGACAGATCCCGCTCAAGCTTGGCATAGTAATTAAGGACAGTGGTACCAACCTAGGAAAAAAAAAATTACCTGCCTCATTGCCCCGCCAGATTTAAATCGATAATTCCCTATGTCTATAAAGTGATAAAGTGTTATCTAGGAATTGTCTTTTAAAAATATAATTCTAAATGTTTTCATGAGATTTATTCAGATTTAAACCTGTAGAGGTGCCGGATAATTAATTCCAGCTATTATCTGTAACATTTTTTTAATGCTCAAGTCCTCAGATAAATAAATTTTCCTGGAATCGGTCAAACTGTAGTGACTGGCTTGTCCTTTGAATGATGTAATTTAATTTTTGAGGTCTATTAGTATGGCATCCTCTACGATCTTTGGAAGGCACACTAGTATATTCCAAAGCTTTCACAAGACATTCAACCTTACTTTCAACTTAATTCCATGCAAAGATATGAATTATTGACAGCAAATTGTTTGCACTGTGCTAACATTATCAGTAGTGTATCGCATTTTGTATAAAACTGCACAATCCCTCAGAGATATTTGCTCTTCAGGTTCACGAGGCAATCCTGGTGCAACTGGCAAAATACTTATCAATCCGCACAGATATGATTTTTTCTCGCCAACAGACTGAAGGTTATTGAAATGTTCTGCTTTGCCTCTTCAGGAATTACTACCGTTACACTCTGTCCCGATTTCATGCGTTTATAAACGTAACATTTTACCAACCTCTGTCAACCGTCCATGTTTTGGTCTCTTTTTTGAAGTTTTAAGTCTATCAGTACGATATTCAGTATCACTGTTGTTACTATTTTCCATTTTTGTATGATCATTAGGCGTATAAACTAGGGAAAGTCGGAATAGTATTAATCGTCTTGTTCAAACAGGCTGGAACTCGATCGTCGTGACTTAGCCGATTATTTCCCTGTACCGCATGGACTTAGGGTTTTCCCCTGCATATGATATTTTGATCGTTTGTCATAGCCAACTTGACCACTTTTTCCCCTGTTTGATACAGTGGAACGAAAGATCTTTTGATTTGCACGACTTATCTCAAATCTCGCAAATGACTGACTTAGCTGGTTTCAAATAGTCTCTTTGTTTTCTTCGTACATAGCTTCACGTTCACCATCGAGCCTGAACCTAAGATTCATCAATTCAAAAAGAGTCGTTCTTAACGCGGTCAGTGAGTCACATTAACCCCAACCAAATTGTCTTCCATTAAGGGACGGAACTCTGACGCGTGACATTTTGGTTCCTGTTTCAAAATCTCCAAAAAGAAACCGATTTGTGTAAATACAATCTATTTTACGAGTATCACCGAAAAGGAGGAATCCCGATCAAAATATCAATAAACAATTCGCCCTAAACGGCCCATCTCTGGATCTTCCACTATTTATACGAGACCGACGTATTCCTACTTGTGGGGCCCGCAAAGCCCGATGCGCGTGTGGTCCAAAATTGACGCGCCACATGTGTGGCGGCAGTGTAGTGTTCTACATCAGCATCAGTAAAATGATTGCCTTTCGCACCAATCTTACCGGAAAGACCGAAATTTTGTTTTGAAACATCAATAAATGAAGTGCGAACGAGAACTTCAAAGCGCCTTGTACCTTTTCAAACAGAGGTTATTTATGTTGCCGAGATTGGGAAACGATTAATGATTACTTTATATGATGGCAACTCTGTAATCTGGAGACACAAAAACTAGTTAATTTCAATGATAATTATAATAATATTAAGTATAAATAAGTTTTTTCGAATGCAAAGTGGCACTTTTCACAATTCATAGATATTTTGAAACCTTTTACTTTTCGAAACTAGTTGCGATAAGTAGAACATTTCGCAAATGTTAATGAAAAGTATATTTCACCATTGATTGCGAAAAATTGTACGACTAAACTACTTGAATTACCTTTTTCTTGTGATTTAATTTGATGTGCCACACACTATTAAGATTTATAAATGTATTCAGTTTCAACACGTCAATAACAGAATTCGAATAAATTAATTCGCCTGATCTGTCAAAAATCATTAATAAGGAGTATGGGCTATGGTAATAGAAAGTTCAAGAAATCGAAACACTGTAACATACATCTGTATAACAATTCCATACTCAAGCAAACTCGACAAGGTTTTGTTAATCACAGACGCAAACTACAGACATGCGTACGTTTCAAACTTATTAGTTTTCGTCAGTGCACTCCAAATCTGTCAAGTATCCACATTCGCCATACACAGAGACACCATGGTATTAATAATACACCAGTGAGATCTAGAGTATGCAAAGTTTCGAAAAAAAGATGAACCGGCTCAAAGCATTTCGAAAGCCAATATCCATCAAAAAGGGTAATGTTTGGTAGGATTTTGGAGGAATCTTTTTTTTTGAGGTTTTATTGGATAACATAACAATTAATTCGGAAATTTACTGTCATAATCTGGACAAACTTCAATAGAAAAGGCTAGAATCAATCAACAGAAAAGGTGTAGTGTTCCTCCAAGATAATGTGAGACCTCATACAAGTTTGGTCACTCCCCAAAAGCTTTTACAGCTTGAATGTGATAGACTACCACACCCACCATATTCTCCAGGTTTGGCGCCTTTGCATTATTATTTGTTCGGATTGTTGCCAAAATTTTTGGACGGTAAAACCTTCACTTCGAATGAAGAGGTCAAAAATCACCTGTCTCAGAGAGTGGAATCATGCTTCTGCCAGAAAGATGGCAAAAGGTGTACCAGAATGGCCCATATTAATAGAATAAAAAGAGGTTAATACTTGATAGAAGGTATATAAAAATATTTAAATAGTTTAATATTAGCCTTCTACATATTTAATTCCATAAAATTATATTTAATAATTATAACTTCAGGAATTATTTTAAATTAATGTCATATAAGTACCACTTATATCATACGAGATAAAAAATAAACTGTCATTATAAGACATGCAAATAATATAACAAAATCCAATAAATCAAAATTGTTAACCAAAATCATATAAATTAAATATTTTGGGTAGACAAAATTTTGATTCTGCTTATCAATCTTATGAAAGCAGATATCTCTCAAAAATTTTTAACATAATCTTAAGAATTTCATCATAAAACTATCTTATCTAGAACATTCAATATGATTGGATATCTAACTAAGTTACTTTCTATAAAATCTCAAGATATGTAAAATATTACTAAAAAACAAGCTTTAAGAGAGACTTTGCTTCCTTAATATTCTTTATACACATAGTCTTTGTGCTATAACAGAGGCCGTTAAATTGCCTTTCAATATATTTTAGATCAATGGTAAACCACTGAATTATTTATTTGAGTTAACATTACACTTACAGTAACGTTTTTACATATCTTGAGATTTTATAGAATGTAACTTAGTTAGATATCCAATAATATTGAATATTCTAAATAAGATAGTTTAATGATGAAATTCTTAAGATTATGTTAAACATTTTTGAAAGACATATGTTTCCATAAGATTTATAAGCAAAAACAAAATTTTGTCTACTCAAAATATTTAATTTATAGAATTTTGGTTTACAATTTTTATTTATCAGATTTTGTTATATCATTTGGATGTCTTATGAATGTTCATTTCATATGTCGTTTGATGTAAGTGGTACTTATATGACATTAATTTAATTTAATTCCTGAAGTTATAATTATTAAATATAATTTTTTGAAATTAAATATGAAGAAGGCTGATATTAAAATATTTAAATAATTTTATATACCTCCTATCAAGTATAAACCTCTATTTATTTTTTTTTATTCATAATATATAATTATTTGGTTTCCTTAATTTTCTTTATACAGATAGTCCTTGTGCTATAACAGAGGCCGTTAAATTGCCTTTTAATCTTTTAGATCAACGGTAAACCACAGAATTATTTATTTGAGTTAACATTACACTCCATTTACATTTTTCAGTATTCATTTACCAGAAGCTTTCTGAATTGTTAAAAGGTGAGTAAATATCTGTTGTTGATTGATGTTATATTTTATTGAATATGAATTAATTGAGTACTGACGAAGCAAAGTCTCTCTTAAGACTTGTTTTTTAGTAATGTGTCTACATATCTTGACATTTTATAGAAAGTAACTTAGTTAGATATCCAATAATATTGAATATTCTAAATAAGATAGTTTTATGATGAAATTCTTAAGATTATGTCAAACATTTTTGAACGATATCTGTTTTTATAAGATTGATAAGCAGAAACAAAATTTTGTCTACGCAAAATATTTAATTTATAGGATTTTGGTTAACAATTTTTATTTATTGGATTTTGTTATATCATTTGGATGTCTTATAATGAAGTTTCATTTTATATGTCATTTGATATAGGTGATGCTTATATGACATTAATTTAATTAAATTTCTGAAGTTATAATTATTAAATATAATTTTTTTAAATAAAAAATGTAGAAAGCTAATATTAAAATATTTAAATAATAATATAATTTAATGAAATATTATTTATGATAGATTGGGCCGTTGCTTGGTAGAAATCAGTTGTAATTGTCATTATAAAATAAAACACTTGTTTACATTTTCTACTTTATTTTTGGTATTGACGTACGTTTCGTCTTTGCTAGAAAGACTTCATCAGAATACGAAGTAACAGTTGTTGTACAATGAATTTATAAGATTTTTTACAGAAGGTGTACATGTGTTTTTAATTTTTCGTCGGGTTGGTTTTCTCAAAGAATATTCCCTTCAGAATCGTGTTCACTCGATCCCTTGTAAATATTGAATAGAGGGGTGTAATAAAAATCTATTTGTTCATTTACTAGGTTATTGCTGTTTTTATGTTTATTTATTTCGTAAATTTCCCATAAGTTCAATTTTAGACCTCTATTTTCAACATGTAGAATTTCTATTTCTTTTGTGAAAGAATGGTTATTTTCAAGAAGGTGTTTAGCATAATGTGAATCTTTTTTATTTTTATCGAAACTTCTTTTATGTTCGGTTAGGCGTGTACCGAAATTTCTACCTGTTCTACCAATATAAATCTTTGGGCAATCTGGGCAAGTGAGTTTGTATACACCTGATAATTGAAGTTTATCCATACTGGTACACAGTTCACATTATGCTAAACACCTTCTTGAAAATAACCATTCTTTCACAAAAGAAATAGAAATTCTACATGTTGAAAATAGAGGTCTAAAATTGAACTTATGGGAAATTTACGAAATAAATAAACATAAAAACAGCAATAACCTAGTAAATGAACAAATAGATTTTTATTACACCCCTCTATTCAATATTTACAAGGGATCGAGTGAACACGATTCTGAAGGGAATATTCTTTGAGAAACCAACCCGACGAACAATTAAAAACACATGTACACCTTCTGTAAAAAATCTTATAAATTCATTGTACAACAACTGTTACTTCGTATTCTGATGAAGTCTTTCTAGCAAAGACGAAACGTACGTCAATACCAAAAATAAAGTAGAAAATGTAAACAAGTGTTTTATTTTATAACGAAATATTATTTCATTATATGGAAATATTCTTTCATTTTCCCAAGAAAAAACTGAAATTACCTTCCGAACAACCCAATACATTCGAAGTTGAAAGTATTGTCCATCGCTAGGCACTACCTTTTCCTATATTTCTAGCAATTAATCAACAAATAGGTGATTTTTGAATGGATCATTTCAAATGTTTTCATATTTTTAAAGGTCTTCAGTATTTCTATCGAGACGCAAAAAATTATAGATATTTTTCCAACGATACAGATCTTATTCAGAGAAAACTGCAAAAAGTTGAGACAAAAGTAGTTTGCTCCTATACCTCCATCAAAAGCCATCGTAAAAAGAATTTGATCAGAAATTTTTTTAACCGAAAGATTTACCTAGTCATCATTCCTAAATGATCAACCTGTCATATACAGTTGTCCGTTATTAATGGCCAAATATAAAGCACTTCAAATTCTTATTTCTCGATTTTCCAAATGTTACATCCTGTATTTTTTTACGATAATGAAGAGAACTGAATGCTTCATATTTTCTCAGAAGTAACCTTAAGGCTATTTTCACTACTGCGTTCAGCAGATACGAAAAATGGCAGCACAACTGAAAATTTTATTCGAACATAAAATCTAACGGATATAAAAAGCTGTGGAAACAATGAAACACCTGCGGTAAAAATTATTCAGGTGATACTCGGTACAGTATTACTCGATCAATGAACGATTTCTCGGAATTTCTGCTACTTATTTTAGGAAATTCTGCAATATTACTTTTAAAAAGGAGAGAAAACTATTCCAAACCATTAAATCATTGAGCCAGTTGCAAAACTTAAGAACACTTCCAAAATTATAATACCTAATCCATCTAGAAAGTATCCAAAAAAACAAAGCTCAATTGTAATTATTTAGTGAATATTTTTAATTCTTGAATTAGAAAATTATAACAAAATATTCATCTTATTTACTTATACAATCTCCATTTAACTGTAAACACTTGACTAAACGTCGAAGTACACCCGAAACTAGATCACCTCCATAATGTTCGGTGATGGTAGTCCAGAACTTTAAAACTGACTGAATTGAATCATCTTTATTTCGTGGCGCTGCTCATTCAACTTCAATCTTCATTAGTGTTTTCAATGGGGCCAAGATCTGGTGAAGCTGCTGGCCATGAAACGGTTATCACATGGTTTTCTTGCATCCAAGCTTGAGTATAGGCCAAAGTATGACATCTTGCATTATACTGTTGAAAACGCCACCCCTCTGGATATAAATCATGCGCCGCTTTAAGGAGAAAATCGTTTAGAAAGCCACAATATTTTTAACTATAATTGGTACCATCAACTATACGGAGAGGCGTAGTACCACGCTATCATATTGCTAACCAAACCATTATTTTGGTGGGAAATTTGTAAATTTGAACGGTAAGAGGTTGTTTTGATAGGATTTGTAAGTGTTACTTACCCACCAAGTTGGAAACAATTTTCGTCATATATAAAAACATTATTAAAGTTATCTTCTTGAAAACGTTAACAAAATTCTATCCTTCGTTCCTTTCGTTAAGGTATCTTTATAGGGATTTTTTTGGTTTCCTTGATATGTAGCCTTTTCTTTTCATTGACATACGGCTACGTAGCTTGCAAATTTCTAATCGTCTTGAGGTAGACCTATTTATTTTGCTGACCCCCAATGAAAAATCCAACGAATTTAGGTCCGGTGACCGTCGAGGCTATAAAATGAACCTCTACTTGTTCCGCATAAACAAATGATTAGTAGCAAGGAGTACGCGCGGGTAGCAAGTCACACGAAGTTGTCAACTGACTACTTCAAATATTATCGAAAAAATAATTCCATTTGATCCGAACTTCAAGTCGCTGTGAAAGTAGGTGGAATAAAAGTTTCATTGCAGTGTTTGGATCTTTTTATTGAACCTCTGCATCATATAGTCCAAAGAAATAAACTTTTTTATTTTTAATGTTTTGTTATTCAATCAAATTTCTGCCTTCTGCAAAATAGTAATAACCCTGTTTTTATATAAGTTATGAGAGGGAATAACCGTTTTAAATTCTGTATTAAACATTCATTTTACGAAAATAAATGGTGACTAAAAGAAATATTAACCACATTACATGATGAAAAATTGAGAGAGTTGAAATTTTTCCTAATTCCAGTTCAAATTCACCCGAATAGGTATCATCGATCGATGAATTCATATTACCATATAATCAACTTATTTTGTAATTTCATTAAATCCGAATAAAAAAAATCCGAACTGATTAATATACAGGGCGTCTACTTTTAAAAGGGCCAAACTTCAAGGGAATATCATACAAGTTATTCGCAACAAGAACTTTTCATATAACACATGATCGGAATGTTGATGGTTATTCTTCAATTTAACATTTCTTGATTTCGCAAAATATTTGAAGTTTTTCAATTATATCGGGTGGTTTTTTCAGAGTGATAGAACTTTAAATTGAAATATAACACATTTAAATTTTTTTTTATTTGAAAGATAATTTTATGAGATTTATGTTTTAGAAATAATTTCCAGCATATGTCCACCACGACTAGCTCTGAGGAACCGCATTCGACCAGACCAATTTTGGACCACTTTTTCGAGTAATTCAGGCCTTATTTAATCAATAATACGAGTTATGTTGGCTTCCAAAGCGTCTATTGTTTCTGGTTTATCAGCATAAAGCAATGACTTGACATAATCCCAAAGAAAATAATCCAGTGGAGTTATGTCGCATGATCTTGGAGGCCAATTAATTGGACCATTTCTCGAAATAATGTTATCGCCAAATCTTTGTTTCAATAAATCAATTGTTACGGTAGCAGCATGAGGTGTAGCATCATCTTGTTGGAACCAAAACACTTCTGGGTCGATACTATTCAAATTTTGAAACAAATAATCATTGATCATCGATGTGTAACGAGCACCATTCACTGTTATATTAGCTCCAGCATCGTTTTAAAGAAATATGGACCGGTGATGGGTCCAGCGTGTAAAGCACACGCTTCATTTTTCAGGATGCAATGGAACCTGCAGAACTTCTTGAGGATTGTTTTCACTCCATTTACGGCAATTTTGCTTGTTTATATAGCAGTTCAACCAGAAATTAGCTTCATCACTAAACACAATTTTACGATAAAAAAGTGGATCAACTTCAAGCTGTTCTAGGGCCCAATCATCAAACAAACCACGCTTATTATGGTTAAGTGGCTTTAGTTCTTGAACCAGTTGGATCTTGTATGGGTGTAGACCAAGATCTTTACGCAAAATTTTTCATTTTTTTGTAAACGTTGTTGCGGCGTGAGTATTTCCATGATAATTTTTCAATGCTTACTGAACAGAAATGTCAAAACAACATGGCTTCTTCCTTCTGTCAAATCACAGTTATCCCTATCGAAACTTCTACACTCTAAAAAAAACACCCGATACTTCAGTTATCCTTGTAGCCTCATCAAATTTGACCACATATCTGGAAACGACATCAAGTTTGCTACAAGACAAGAAATTGTGTGTGCCAAAAAATTCTTATTGCGGTCGTGGTAAGCAGATGAATATCACGATTCTGAAGTGAACAAAATCAGTCATATTTTTCCAGTGGTTTTATTTACGAAAAATGATTAATTATGGAAATGTTTTCTTGTCACCAAAAAAAAATCTCATTTAGTGTGCTTTCGAATGACATATCAACTTTTGTGCTAGATAACAACGAAAAGTTGAAATATTCCAAACCTGAATTTGCTCTATGTTGGTGCTCTTAACGATTGAATATTAAAGTAATTCTCATGGAAATCATGAATTTATCTGTAAAGAAATCAGACTACTTCTAGTTATAACATTTGTTCGAAATGTCCACCGCCTTGTTCAATACATTTCACACATAGTTTTTGCACTGAACCTACAACATTGTGATGTTCACAACGTTTCTTACGCATTCCTGCACAACACAATTTTATTATTTCGATCAGATCCTCTCGAGTATGAACGCGGATTTGATATACTTTTCCTTTCAAGGTGTTCCAGACATAAAAATCCAAAGGAGTAAGGTCGGGGCTCCTTGGTTTCCATCTTATCGGACCGTACCTTCCATTGCTTCCCAAAATATTCATTAATTCGGCTATTGTGAGCATTTCATCCAATATGTATGTTGAGCTGCTTTGGATTAATGTAATGAATTATTCAGCGTTGAGGCGATCAGGAAGTATTACTGGTCCGAAAAGTCTCGTCGAATTCTGCACTAATATCAAATGATATAGATGTAACTTATTTTTCTTTTTTTGAGTTCTCGGTGTACAGTAGAATGATGAATCCTCAATGTACAACCAATTCGACGAGTATTTGTTGTGGTGTCCAATGTTTTTTGTCGTCTGTTGGAAAAACGCAAACCGCACTCTCGAACCGCTGCGTATTTGCTGGTGTGTTATTTTGCCTGAAAAAAGCTCTGGAACATAATTTGGTGTTCTAATGGATTTATGTCAGGGGATTTTGGCGACCAGTATAATTTAGTGATATTTTCATATTACTTGCTTGCTGGTTAGTTATAGTGTGATATGGCCTGGAAATATCGTTCATAAAGATTAATTATTATTATAATGAATATTATTATTTATCACAAAGGCGGATTATGATTTAATTGCTACTGTTTTGGAGGTACTTTTTACCTATGATTGTCCTCGATATCTGAAGCAATTAAATTCTTTGGTAGAATATTATACCCTAAAGACATTCTTGTCCTGGAGTGACTGAAATAGCATTTAGTAAAATCTTAGTCCAATTCATGAAGCTAGAGTTATTGTATACGTTCCTAATAAAAAAGTGCCTTTTTCCTTCCACTTATTATTCAAGTCAAACCATAACCCATATGGGCGCATCCACCACTATTTGGATATTGTAATTTGCAGCTTATTTCAACAATGTTAGAAATTGTGAGTTTCAATCTCATAACAGAGCCCTAACTGATAACACCATTAATTTTCTGCAGATCCATAACTTGATTTATTCAATGTCATCTTAAGTTTCAGAAAATTCATTGGGTTCTTGACAATAAGCATCAAGGTCAATTCATTTTCATTTTGGTGGATGCGATGGATGGAAACTATTGTCGTGTTTAA
This sequence comes from Megalocaria dilatata, assembly GCA_034642435.1. NCBI lineage: Eukaryota > Metazoa > Arthropoda > Insecta > Coleoptera > Coccinellidae > Megalocaria > Megalocaria dilatata. The sequence goes on from CM067854.1 coordinate 27,228,742, forward strand.
ATTATTACGTGATTTTCACACATATTCATTTATCATGAGAAATCTTTGAATTTGTATCGATAATGATTCACATCAATTCTTCAGTCAGTCATGAAATGTTTTTATTGTTGTTATTGATACTTTTCCAATTTAATAATTCCTATTTATTATTTCATGTTCGGTTATTCGTTGATAGCCACAGTTTTAGACAGATTGGATATCTGCCGATAATATCCAGTTCAAATTGTTTTGAGTTTCATTAAAAAAGTTTCTTGTTACGCTGTTGAAAATGTCAGATTTTGATAACTCAACAGTATCTGAGTATCTGCTGGAAGTTTTAATTTTCTGTTTTAATTGAAAAAAAACAATTGAGACTCATCGTATGCTTGTGGAAGTTCATGCTGACAATGCTCTAACTGTTTATATTGAATATTTTGGAATGTACCTACAACGGGATGCATTAGGTTGATGATAGGAAAAAATAATTCGAAACAATGAGAAATATCAATAATAAAGAACCAATCCCCTTGTAAATAGGTCAAATTGTATCAATTTGGTGATAGCGTTTTTGAAATTTTTTGCATCTTTTGGAAAAATATTATATATCAAAGGTAAGCCTTCCTGTGTGTTACACATCATTTTATCAGACAAACCACTCAATATTATATTGAAAAACTAAATATTCACATATCGGGTGTTTTTTAGAGTGATAGAACCTTAAATTGAAATAGAACATATTTAAATTAAGAATTAGGCCAATTTTTTTTTATTTGAAAGATAATTTTATGACATTTATGTTTCAAGAATAATTTCCTGCATATGTCTACCACGACTAGCTCTGAGGAACCGCATTCGACCAGACCAATTTTGGACCACTTTTTCCAGTAATTCAGGCCCTATTTCATCAATAACACGAGTTATAATGGCTTCCAAAGCGTCTATTGTTTCTGGTTTATCAACATAAGCCAGACTTGACTTATCCTCAAAGAAAAAAATCCAGTGGGGATATGTCGCATGATCTTGGAGGCCAATTAATTGGACCATTTCTCGAAATAATGTTATCGCAAAATCTTTCTTTCAATAAATCAATTGTTACGGTAGCAACATAAGGTGTAGCACCATCTTGTTGGAATCAAAACACTTCTGGGTCGATACCGTTCAAATTTTGAAACAAATAATCATTAATCATCAACGAGCACCATTCACTGTAACATTAGCTCCAGCATCGTTTTTGAAGAAATATGGACCGGTGATGGGTCCAGCGTTTCATTTTTCAGGACGCAATGGAACCTGAAGAACTTCTTGAGGATTGTTTTCACTCCATTTACGGCAATTTTGCTTGTTCATATAGCAGTTCAACCAGAAATTAGCTTCATCACTAAACACAATTTTACGTTAAAAAAGTGGATCAACTTCAAGCTGTTCTAGGGCCCAATCAGCAAACAAACCACGCTTATTATGGTCAAGTGGCTTTAGTTCTTGAACCAGTTGGATCTTGTATGGGTGTAGACCAAGATCTTTACGCAAAATTTTTCATGTGGTGGATGCACAGAGTCCAACTTGTTGAGAAAGTCGACGAATAGACAAATCTTGATCATCAACACTATGACTTATAGAAGCGATATTTTCTTCTGTACGTACAGTTCTTTGTCTTGTTGTTGTTGCATCGAGTAGAGAAAATGTCCGAAATCTATCGATAGTTCGACGAATAAGCTGCTCTGATGGACGATTATGTAAACCCTATATTTTCACGAAGTGCTCTATAAGTTTGGCGAATAGAACACTGCTTTTGAAAATAAATTTCAATAATTTGTAAACGATGTTGCGGCGTGAGTCTTTCCATGATAATTTGTCGATGCTGTCTGAACAGAAATGTCAAAACAACATGGCTACCTTCTGTCAAATCACAGTTATCCCTATCTAAAGTTCTATCACTCTAAAAAAAATACCAAATAGTAATTGTAGTAACAGTTCTTAAGAATATTTGGAGAATATTTTTATTTATTCCTACTTATTTGTCTTAATTAACAATTTTTTCTGCCTAGAATGATAAGGGGTTGAAATTAATGTATGGAACAACAATTAAACAATTTTCAACAAATACATTCATATTTTATTCAAAATGCAATACAAAGAGAATCAATTCAAACATATTTATTAGAATATATTTATAATATAAAACGATTCCAGTATCTATTATGTACAGCATTTGTACTATTGAGCAAAACACTAATATTGCATGTGTGTTGTTAAAAATTATCAGTATTGTATATTTTGTTGAGCATTTATTAGTAACTGTTATTGAGTAATGGCATGGATGAGGTTATCTGTTTCGTACTTGTGGAGCTTTTCATCGAATTCTGCAGAAAATCATAAATATTCAAGTAGAAAAATTTTATAGCTTAACTAAAAATCACATAAACAAACCAAATAACAAACCAACTCAATTAAGAACTAAGTGTATTTTGCTCTGGTATTTTCAAAACATTTTATGTTTCTATTTCAGAATTGATTTTACTACTTCTTATCGGTTACATTTTATAACTTAATAGTAACATATTTTCAACTGAGTGACAAAAAGCCTTAAAAATTACCTAACGAAACAAATAATAAACATCTTATAAATTCAAAATCAAACGAAAAATTTAAATTGTCATCAGATTGAGTAAAACACCACAAGCACATGAAATATATCAACTATTGTGTGAAATAAAACTGAAATGATTCTCTTATAAGGTATTCTGGACGAAAATTGTTTCGATTTACAAACATTTATAACTACAAGTATATATATCCTCAATAATAGATGTGGATTGTCTTCAAACAAAACTATTATTTACAAATATTCGTATAACATGCGGAAATTGAAACACAAGTTGTAAAAGATCATCATTTCTTTCTACAATGAAATTGCTTTATTTTTGTAGTCATTGTGAAGATAAACAGAAGTGAAGAAGGTTTTTCCACCAATTGTGAATATTTCTGGAATAATTCTGAGAGATCATATTGCAACCATCAATCTTAAGTGTAAAAAATCATGAACAATGTGAAATTTGGTATTTCATACCAATGAGAGAGCCTTTTGCATCTACAACTTGCCACGATCTTCTGCCGAATTATATTAAATTCCTCAAATTTACGAAGGTAAACGGTTAAGACAATTACAAGAAAGTGACGACAAGTATGAAGTATATATGGAATAATGAGAAAATATAGTAAAATCTTACGTTCCATCAAATTGAAAAGCTTGGACTTTCTCATCAAAATAAATTATTTTCATCAAGAACTCTTACTATTTATATCATTACTATAAGAATAGAAAAGAATATTAGTAATAACATATATTGTATCTTGGCATCTGAATACAATTGAAATTATTCAGATTTTGTGAAAGGTGTATTTTTTGTCCAAATAGTTTCAACGCTTATATGAGCAGCTTACATCAAACATGGAATAGTTCAATATATTATAGTATAATCAACAATCAGTGTAGATTTTAATATATTTCCAATATTAATTTGATATTCCGAACGATACATGAGGAAACATTAGTATGAAAGAAATTTCCTATATATATGAGATCATTTTCCCCTCTTCTTTGTGACCTTAGTCAAATTTCAAAAATCAGTCAGTAGAAATTATAAAATACCCTGAAAAATCGTATACAAAACAACTATCCTAGTAACGAAGTAACAAAACACAGCCTTTCAACATATGTTTCAGATGAACTTACAATGAAATAGATGATACAAACTCTTATTTATGTAAAAAACATGTCTTTAGATTTTGTGAATAAATCAATGAAAAGGGATCTTTTCAAAGGCAAGCTCTTTTGAATGAATGTTGAACCTATCAAAATCGAATCATCAATTGAATAAATATTTGGGACGTATTAAAACATATTACATGGTTTTATTTGAGAAGTAAATTTGAAAAATGTCTGAAAGAATTGAAACTGGAAGAATATAAGTTAGGAATAATTTTATTCAGATAATAATATGAAGGTAAAAGGTTAATAACCTTGTGTTCCTCCAGTATGAAAAGATTTTTGTCTGTAATACTTAAACAGCTAAATACTCATCGTGGACAAAGTAAAAAAAGTTCTAAAATGTTTTGGAAAGTATTATTAGACTATTTGTGTTTTGACTCATACAATTTTATATTGGATCGACTACCTGAAGTATTCGAGTAATCTCTTTTCAACAGAGCCGTATATTTTATATATATAATATATGTTCAGAAATGAACGAATTAAGCATTCTGTCAAAAGAGGCTCCATATTTGAAAATATCCCACATAAAAAATCTACCTTCTGAAGAAATAAGCGAGTATGAAAATTTTTGATCCAAGAGAAAACATTCTGAAATTTTAACATTAAAAACATTATTGAAATAACGATATATGTTAAGCATTACTACTCTGAATAAATCCAGCTCGAATTAGTATATTAATACAAATGCAATCCTAATAAATAGTTGAGATACACTCATTTCCAAAATGTAAGACATTCCTCTTGTTATACTCATTAAAATCTATATACACGCATCCTATAACTTCCGAGAAATTCTTTGAATAAGATGATGATTTTTCAGTTTTTGATCTCTCTCCTATTTTACTGTAATTCGCTCTCACCTCATTTGAGGTTTTTTTAAAAAGAATCTGTCAGGTGAGTTCTTTCGCTTTAGAATTTTTTTTATATTTTAGATTAACTTTATAGAGAGAATACATCGAAAATTATTCTAAGAAATATGATTTAATTCCAACAAATAATGTCTATAAACAGAGGAGATATTGAATGAAAAACTGAAGACAGCTTACAAATTGTATATATAAATATGTATAATATAAAATTTCAAAAAATTCTCATTTCAAACATCCGAGTCATATATAAAAACGACACCTACTTAATCGTTATATCAGTCTTGGAACAAAAAACTATTAACGAAAAGAAAATTTAGCGATGAAACTTACGTTTAATTTCAATGAGCACCGTCTTGCTTATCACAAACATGTAAAGAAGTTATTCAAGCTCAACCTCGTCATGTGTTTGTTTGTACAATCATGAATAACTTCATATAAAATTCATTTATGAATATATAGTGAAGCACGGTCAATATCAAACTCACCAAACAAGAAGATAGTGATCGAAAAATTCATTTTAATATGATATGCTCTGAAGAAAATAGAACGAAAAGGGGAATTGAATATTCAAAACTTCGTAATAGTCATTAGAATAATTTTCCAATATCCCTCCTGATAAATCAAGAATTGGTCTTAATCTTTTTTTTTTTATTTTAAAAGTATACACAAGGCTGGCGATTGCGAAATCGAGCAAGAGCGTATTAATTTCAGTTAGAAATTTCAGAATCATGTAGTTCCTCAGTTGAAGAATTTATTGGTGCATCAACCAAAGAGTAAGATCGCTGTTTTGTTTTACTAAAATCAACAGAAAACGATAAATGATAGGGTATTTCAATGACCATTACGATGTTTAAAATCATTCTTAAAGTTCCTATTATGTGGAAAGTCAGTGGAATGAATGACATTTGAAAAGCTCTGAAACATTAGATGATTATTAAAATTGAATATAGAGCAGATCAAAAAAATTTTCATTTAAATTTTGTTAGCACTGAATTCGTATTTTTAGGTTAAGAATATTGGACTATTTGTTGATTTACAAAATTTGTAGGATCTAATCCAATACATAATCAATTAAAATATGAACAATCTTCAATATATTGGACTATCGACTGTCATACACATCATATTGAGCTTTGTCATTGAGTATTACCAGGTTGAAATACTTATCTTTACTTATTAGAAAATGAAGTTGATAATTACTATATATTGTAAAGTAAAAAAATATTTAAATGATTATCTCGTTAAGATGTTAGGAACACTTCATATATGTAATAATATTGCATCTAGACAGAAAAATCAAGCATTCTCTGCATTGCCTTTAGTTCCACTTGAATATATGTCTTATTTTTAATTTCTCATTTGTGAATTCGAAGCAAGGGAGATAATGTAAACTTTTACAAATCACCAAATGTTATCAAGTACTAGAAACGCCTGCGATCAACCAGAGTATAGTTTTATTTAAGAACAATTGGCATTGATAAAGATACTTAAACTGTATCTATGATATATTCTATATGAATGAAAGAAGAAACAAAATAATAATATACAACGCTGTGAAAGCTATAACGTTAAAGTTGTTTAAATGTATCTTTCATTAAACACCTTGTATACATATGATTATGAAAATATACTAGCGCTGCAGTTCACTTCAGTATTTTTTGAAGCTAATAAAATATAATCAAGTTGGCAACTCCTGACACAGATGAATTTGTTACTAGAATTGAAGTAAGAAGAATAAGTCAATACTTATACTACCTAGAAACTTCTGACTAGGTGCTCTTTTGCCAAGGTCAAATGCACCAACTGGTCCAATAAAATATAGTGTACTGTATTAATTATTACCACTTAGTCTCCTAATCTTTAAACGACTACTATTTCAAAATATATTATATGTCAGGAATAAATTTATGAATTGGTGAGATATTGTCTTCCAACAAAGATTTATCATTAAGAATAATTCAAATATTTCGTCACTACTATATTTCTCATGTCATAAAAAAGTTTGCTCGAAATTTCATCAAATACATCTGTAAATATATATCATTTAATATTCTTTGTAGTGTCTAGAATGCTGATTGATTGGCTGCAATATGACCTGAGTACATACTTCAAATTTCTGAATTTTTAGAATGAGAAGAAATGATAATTTGCTTAGAAACGTTGATTACAAATGAGATACGTAATTATTCTACAAGACTAAAAATCACAAACAACTAAGATCTAATTCGAAAACATCCACACCTTATCACTTTTTGTTGCCTTTTTCTCACATTAGTCCGTACACTTTTGGAAGGCAAAGATGAAGAGGACTTTAATTTGTCCCAAACATTCAAATTAGAATAATCAAACGTAAATTTTAAACTCACAAACAATGAAATATTAAAAAAAATCAGCAACAACTGCAACAAAATTTGCTGATAAACATAACCACGAAGTTGTTGATCACAGATAAACAAACAATTTATTGTTAACTAAAGCTTTTTAAGCATGGCCAGTGGCGTAGCATGAATGCTCAACGTCGAAGTCAATAAAATCAAGTAATCTATTTTCAAGGCCAATATAGACAAAGCCTTTAATAGGAGGTGAAAACGTTGGGAATTATCGAAAAGAGAAAGAATTTCATCTCGAATAAATTCTTTAAATAGTATTTTTCATCGCAGAGATGAATAATTGACTCTGTGAGAATTAAACTACGCTACTGTGCATGCATATTTGAAAATTTTCGATATTTATGGCAGCTTCCATTTAAAATGTATTCATCAAGTTATTTCTTGATATCTCTTATATTCAGAAATAAATACTCGTTCTCTTTACAATGTCAGTTCCGTCTAATTAATATCAATACTTTCGACGTGAATTAGTTAAAATCACAATGGAAAATAGAATATAGTTAAAATATACCATATGTTGTTACATAAAATCTATAGGTATTTAAAATGTGATTTCTGAGACATATTTACGATTGGAAATTATATAAAAATGAGATATTTGGTATGATACCTTTAGAATCTTTATGTTGTCATTGCCAGTGATCAGTAGATAGATGAGTTTAGTCGGAAATAACGAGGTGTAAGCTTGAATTTGAAGAAATTATCTATAAGAATATATCAAAAGTTTTATCAGCATATATGCAGTTCAAGGGTTTTCGAGCGAAAAGGCCCGAAGAAAATGTTCCACTTCCTCTAGTATATAATGATCCAAAATTTTAAAATTGAATCAATTCAACAAAATAAGATATCCGTTTCGAAATTGGACCAGAAAAGTTTCATGTAAACCATATTGTCTTATGAAAATAATGCTGAAGTAGAAACACTTGCATTATAGAGGCCAAAATTGAAATATTATTTTCAAGTAGACGAAGTAATTGAATGAAATAAGGAATTACTTTGTTTTCTATCACTTTTTATTATAACTGATATACAGTGACTCGAGTTTCGTAGTGTTTACTACATTTTCAAACTGAACGAACAAATTAGATCTCAACTATTATATATGGGGATTGTAGGCTTCGGCAGAGCTTCGAAGAGAGGGGTTTTCCAAAGTTCCGTCTGTTCGTTAAGTAGTTTTATTATTGGTACGTGCCTTTTATATTTTTCAATTTCTATGGATTCCAGGATGTCAAGTTTTTTCCCTTTCGCTTCCACGTGCAAGATAACAAGGTTGTTCAATTCTGGGAACGTGTGATCTGTATTGAAGAAATGGTTCGCAAAATTGGAATTATTCTTCCGGTTCCTAAAAGCAGATTGATGCTCTTTGTACCTTTTATGGAAAGGTCGGCCCGTTTGTCCTATATACACACTATTACACTCTTGACAACTTAAAATATAGACTCCAGAATTATTCAGTCGGTTCTCTTTGTCTTTCGGATTAAAAAAGAGATTAGAAATTTTATGGGAGGGTGTGAAAGCTGTTACTATGTTAATTTTTGATAAAAGTTGAGCTATTTTTTGTGAAATTGGTCCAAAATATGTTAGTTTTATGAATTTATTGTTTTTATGATCTGATTTGGAGATGGGGTAAATTTGTTTACGAATTAGTTGCTTTTGATTTTTGTTTATGATGGAATTTATAGTTTTGGTTTCGAACTAATTTTTTGTGGCTATTTGTCTGATTGTATTCAATTCCCTCTTTAACGTAATATTATCTAAAGGAATTGAAAATGCTCTATGTACCATTGATCTATAAGCAGCTTGTTTATGATTGATCGGATGGTTTGAAAAATTTGGTATTGTTGTATCAGTTGATGTGGGTTTTCTATATATATAAAAGGAAATTTCATTATTACTGTTAATTAAAGTTATGTCCAGAAAATTTATTTTATTATCAAATTTCTATAAATTAAGTTGTCAAGAGTGTATTAGTGTGTACGGGCCGACCTTTCCATAAAAGGTACAAAGAGCATCAATCTGCTTTTAGGAACCGGAAGAATAATTCCAATTTTCGAACCATTTCTTCAATACAGATCACACGTTCCCAGAATTGAACAACCTTGTTATCTTGCACGTAGAAGCGAAAGGGAAAAAACTTGACATCCTGGAATCCATAGAAATTGAAAAATATAAAAGGCACGTACCAATAATAAAACTACTTAACGAACAGACGGAACTTTGGAAAACCCCTCTCTTCGAAGCTCTGCCGAAGCCTACAATCAGCATATATAATAGTTGAGATCTAATTTGTTCATTCAGTTTGAAAATGTAGTAAACACTACGAAACTCGAGTCACTGTATATCAGTTATAATAAAAAGTGATAGAAAACAAAGTAATTCCTTATTTCATTCCATCAAAATGAACTATCACAAATTAACGGACTACTCCATCCAATAGACGAAGTAAGTTGCAAATAAGATAGATACAATTTTAATTTTTTGATATTAAATTTTTTCTGTAAAAAAGAGTTCCTGCAAATCTGCAAATTTCGGTTGAATGTTGAACAATTTTGGACACGGCATACCCTTAGTGTTGGTTTGATTAACGTGGATCCAGTAAAAGGACTGCTTGATTTATTATCATTTTCATTCATGAAAAATTTTGTTTTTGTAGCGCAGAATCAGAATAGTGAAACCGTCACTTTTCCGGATAAGCGAATAAATTTTCCTCTGACTGTTTTACTGCAAAAGTTCAAAGAGCTTACTTAGGATATTTTCAGAGGTGAAAATAAATAATAAATTCAGCAAATCGTCATTTCTGTTAAAATTGATAATTCCACAATGTTTGCAACTATCCCAGTATATAAACAACCCCTTGGACATTTTCCATCAATAATTTTTTGACCTTAAGATACTGCTATAGAAAAAATATTCTTGAAATCAATAATAAATAATTGGGTTCAATTAGTTATATACGGAAGAATTAAGTCACATAAAGAAAAAACATCACATATTAACTAATTTCGCATTATTATGAAAATACTTAATAACGAATCAACCAAAATTTAGACTTTCCAAGTAAATTATTTCAGTTAAACTGAAAAATGTCTACCAACGTGTCTCCGAAGAGTTTCAGAGAGAATTTTTGTTGTGTCAAAAGATACAGATACATAAATAATTGTAATTTAACTATAACCATTGAAGAAAAATAAATTAAATATTTCTTAGAACTAATCATAAGAAATCAATAGGTAAATTTCTGAAGGAAGATCACCGACGAGGGTGGATATATGAAAATTGTCATAAAAAGGCACCAAACTTGATATGAATGTTGAAATTATAACAGTTGCTTTATATTCAAATAATATGGAACCACTTATTTCAACAGGAGTAATTTTTATGCAACTATCAACTCAGCAGAAAATCTGGAAGACCACAATATTATCGTTCTTCTGAGACTGAAACTGTTAATGGGTATGCTGATAATAAACTGCTCCAAGAAAGTTAGAGATATGCTTTGAATTAACGCATAGTTAAACAAATTTGTAAGTATGTTATATGGAAGAATATGGTTATTGGCATGATTTGTGGTGGATATAATCAAGATGAAGTAGCAACTGAATTTCAAGTGCCATTTCCTGGATTTGTTCCAGATTTTTTTGCAACTGGTTTTGTATCAGAGAGACATTGTTCTAAAAAAAACACTGCAGCAGAAGACCATTATATTCGTATGTGCACTTCAAGAAAACCAACAAAAACAGAGGTCAATCGCTGGGCTGCTTAGAAATGCTACTGGAAACAAAAATTCGATTGAAACCATCAGAAAAACATTGTAAGGCGTTGGAATAATATCACGTCGTTTGTTAAGAAAGGGTCATTCAATACCAGTCCAGAAACGTCAAAGATGACTTGGGAGCACAAACACCTTCATTGGTACGAAGAATGGAAGTCAGTGTTTCTCACCAATGAAAGCAAAATTAGCAACTATTCTGATGATCGTTGAAAACGTGTCTGGACTATACGAGGAGTAGCAAGAAATCAGAGAAGTTTGCTGCTGGTTTAGATAATGGAGGCTCTGAAATGGTTTGGGTGGCATTTTTTACGATTGCAGATCAGATATCTACCCCTGTAATAGAAACTTGAATGCAGCTCAATATGTAGAGGACATCATAATCAATATTGAGTGCAATGTTCAAGAAGCTGTAGGTGAATGATAACGCACGTCTACATCGAGCTGCCATAGAAGGACTATAAAATTATGGAATAATATGCCTTCAGCTTTGATTAATTTCTCCGGACTGAAACCTGATTGAGCGTGTCTGGGATATGGTGAAACAACATCTTCGTGACCGGCTAGTGACACACTGGATTAGGTAGGAAACCTATTCCCTCAACTTTGGGCTAATATGTCTCAGGAGGACCTGAACAAGTAGATGCAGTACACAACCTTTATTAGGGTCATAGAAAAGATGACAATTTCTTTAGTTGTGAAGCTTTTATTTCTTATTTAATTTTTGAAATTTCTATTTTCTTAATACATTTCAATAGAAGTTGAAATATTATTATTTTGCAAACCTGAATTAACTTATGCATCGAATATCATAGTGTGAGCATATTTGCCAGCTGTATCCCTGTCTTCATTTGATATACGAGCATCAAATCAATCTTGTCTACAATTGACGTTTCTGTATGTACTTGAGGCATACCTTAAGTAATATATTAGCTAATTGAGCTAGCCACTTCAATGTTGGTTGACATACTAATGATGTGTATTTCCTTATAAAGATACAACTATCATCAAAACAACTTCATAATTGGTTACTATTTTTATACTTCTAATTTGAACTGTATAAAAATATAAGGCGTTCGAAAAAAAAATCCCATAAGGATATCAAATTTAGGCATCTTTTTCGTATGTTCTTTCATCACCTTCATTGAATATTACATTGGTATAACGATGTTATTCAGATATCGATCATCATCTTCTAAAGACTAGGCCTTGTGGCAGCAGCCATTGATTCCTGTCACTCTCGCATCATTTCATATGATAGAAGAATTCAAAATGCAACCTTTCTTTGATGTCCTTGAAATAATTGTTTCTTGGCCGTCCTTTGGATCTTTTTCCATTTATTCTTCCTTTAGATATGAAGAGGAGAAATTGATATTGACGAATAATATGGCCTATGAGTTTAGTTTTCTCTTCAGGATAGTGTCAATAAATTTCTTTCTTCTTTTATTTCAACAATATGCTTTCCTTGGTTCTTTTGTCTATTCATTTTATTTTGAGAATTCTTCGCCACATCCACATATCCGTTGGGTCCAATCTCTTCTTTTCATATTTACTTAAGGTCCAGATTTTGCTGCTATACAAAAGTTTTTATAAAGGATTTTCTGGCTTCTACACTGAAATGTTGGTTTACCAGTACTTCTTTTTTTCAAAGGCCTGTTTGGCGAGAGCAATCCTCCATTTTACATCTTGGGTGCATTTGTTGGTATTAGGTATAATAATAACCTCTTAGTTTTACATCAGCTGTTTTATTTTCATCCATCTTTTGAATGATCATAGTTTTTATTTTCCCATGATTATTTTTAAATCGAATTTAGTCAACAAGTTATCTTATATTTCTAAAATGAGGTTCAATATTGATATAAATACTAATTTTGAAATAGTGAAATAAAAAAAGATGATGATTAATGACAGTTGTTTATGAGTGTCAGTCTCTAATCAATTTAAATTCAGCTAATCCAAATTGTTTGATATTACAAGACGCAGCTTCAAAAACAATCGAATGATTTCAGGTGTTTCTTGATGTTCATTACCACATATATATTATACCAATAAATATTTTCAACCTATTTCTCTTCATATTGTGTCATTATATCTAGAAGAAATGAAACGAACGTGCAAATATACTGAGGGGGAACTTTTGATATCTTGAAGATTCTTTGCCTTTCAGTTCGATTCTGCATTATCCAGGATTTCCGGATTTCTAAATCTACTGTAGACAACAATGTTTCAGGCGTCCATTTGAACACATTTTCTCTATCGAACATATCATACCCACATCAAAATATATGAAGGTCATTTGCATGAAAATATCACTATATTTCGATACGTTACTTCGAACCCTTAGCGCCCTCTAAAACAAGATGATCACAGCGATAACGTTGACTGATGAAAGTAATACAGTTATAACCTGCGAATATATCGTCGATATAGTTTCTTTTGTTCGTTCGTATTGCACTTGTCTAAGAGAATTCGTACATTACCCATAAAGTCGTATAGACGCTGGCAAAAATTACCCTATGCAAGGTCCTAATTGCCAGCCGGCTGCTAGTCACTGAACGGGTAGATTGTTAGGCGGCTTGAATTCTGGAGGGGCTGACTGAAACTGAGAGATGGTGGTTGCAGGGTTGAAGCTGGATGTATAACATTGCGGGAAGTATAGCTCGGGTTTGACCACAGCGGAAGATATGAGTCCCCTAGGGACCATACCGTTGGCATTGTGCTTTCTTTCGGAACTGGTTGAATCCCGTCTGGTTTTAGCCGAATGGGGATTCATGTGGTTGTCGATGTGCTTCTTCACCTCTGGTTCTGTGGCAAACCTCCTCCTGCAGTTGGGCATCGGGCAGCAGAAAGGCCTGTCTCCTTGGTGCGTGCGCGTGTGCTGATCCAAGATGGCCTTTTGCCTGAAATCTTTGCCGCATTGACCACACTTGTACGGCTTCTCTCCCGTGTGTATTCGAAGGTGTTGGTTCAAGATAGTTCGTTGCCTGAAATTCCTTCCGCAATACACACAGCCATAGGGTTTTTCGTTCGTGTGAATCCTTAGGTGTTGCGTCAGATGCGATTGTTGTCTAAACCTCTTCCCGCATTCCGGACACGGGTAAGGGCGTGATTCTATATGTATACAACCGTGTTGAAGCAAGGTGGACTTTTGTTTGAATTCTTTTTGGCATATGGGACAGCGGACGTATAGCGGCATGCCCGCAGACCTACCGTGCTGTATGATTTCGGGCATACTTTTGTTACCTTGTGCGTGTTTGATGTATTGTAAGGATGCGAAATTGTTGCTGGCTGAAAAGATCGGATGGTTAGTTCCCTTGGTGTCTTTGAAATAGGCAGGATATTGTATATTTGACGGTAGATTGCTGGGGGAGAAACAACTTGTCCTGTCGTTTTGTACGTCACCATCTCCGTAGGTGGACGTTATTTCTTCTTTGCCTTCTTCTGGAAAAGGGACGTCTTGTGGCCATAATGTTGGATTGATGCCGTTCTTGAAGACCAAGTGTGGACTGACATCTGTGGAAAGATTCTTATTTTAGCATGGAATTTGAAAAACTAGAATTGCAGTCCTAGTATATTGCAAAAGGATTTTTGATAAATTTAAGTTAACTCGCACACGTTGAAGGGAATTCTTCGGATCTTTACATAAGTATTTGAAAAATTTTTGATGTATTTCGATTGTTGTAGGTATTCGAAGTATCAATGTGATGAACATTTTGTAAAACATACGCGAGAAAAATTTATTTAATTATGAACGCGCAATAGAAATTTTAATCCCGTATTCAAATGATAGTTATTATGAAATCGTTCACCATGTTTGAGAAATTGATTCAAAATTCAGTGAAGGGAAAATTTTAACAAATATCAGTATCTTTCAAGTTTGAAAGGGATGAGTTGAGAATTTTTGAATAAATTGATATATTAATTATTATTATCAATACATTTCGCTAGTTTTTGTAACCCAAAATTTTGAAAGTACATATAATGAAATATATATTTCAAAAGATGAAGAATATAATAGGAAATTTAAAATATATTAAGAGTAAGAAAAAGTTCGTGCTGTTTTGATAACTGACGTCGCTACTAGTTTATGAATCCATTGTTTCATCGAGCAACACCTTCATTTTGAAGTGTCATCAATAGGCTTTCTTTTCAGTATCTATCATTTGTGAACAGCATAGTTTCTGTGTGCTCTGAAAGTGTAAACATTTGAAATGAATTATGTGTTTTTACGGTGAGTTTTACTTCATTATTTCAATATGAAGAAGAAGACTGTCGAAAGTCATCGTATTTTAGTGGATATCATACTCTAGCTGAACGAACGTGTCATAAGTGGTTTGCGTGATCTGAAAGTGGCAATTTTGATTTGGAAGACAAAGAACGACACGCAGGGCTACCATAGTGTAAGGATGAAGAATAAAACGCAAGGTTCGATGAGTATCCATCGCAAACGCAAGAGAATCTCGCAAAAATACTTGGACTCACTCAACCAGCCATTTGCCATTGTTTAAAGTCAATGGGAATGATCTGAAAGATAGGAAATTGGGCACCGTATGAACTGAAGCCAAGAAACGTTGAATTTTGTTTTTTCACGTGTGAATAACTGCTTCAACGGGAAGAAATAAAGGGGTTTCTGCACCTTATTGTGACTGGCGATGAAAAATGGGTCCATTGTCTCTTCGTTCGGCATTTTGCCTCCATCGCCTGAACAGCCTATCCTCACGAAATTCGGCATAGGTCTTCATGTTGTTATTGTACATTTAAATATCAGATTTGATTTCAATCGGTCCAATACTTTTGGAGCTATAGAGAAAAAGTTTCAAAAGTGTATAACTGCAGGATCATTGGACAGATTTTGCCGACATTTAAGTATAAAAATTACAAGCACTGACGTGAAGATTTGAGCTTTTTGCGTGGTAGTTCATATCACCCTATACCTTCACAAAAAAATTTGCCGTTATTCAACATGTAAATGCTAAATTTACACTAGATCGTAGCCCAACGCTGCTCCGCTCACAAAATTCAAGTCTTTGTTTTGAATGGTCTCATTATACGATTCTCGTGAAATTTTGCAGGAACACGTGTGTTATCATAATCTTTCTAAACTACAAATTTGAGATCAATCGAAAATGTAGTTTGAAAAATATCAATGAAAATAAGAGACAACTATAAATGTGAATTACTGCGAAACCATTGAACTGGTTTTATCCAGTAACGAAATCAACCGAAATATTTAGACCTGGAACACACCCCAAAAGTTTCCATGCGAAAGTTATCGTGTGTGAGGTAGCACTTAACGCTGAACCGCTTACAAATTGTTTTTTTTAACTTCTAATTGAACGATTCGCACAAAACTTGACACGAACATGCACGTTAACATTACTTTTTTAAATGCTGAATTTCAGGTCGATCGAATCTTTAGTTTTGAAAAAATCGGAGAAATATGAAAAATTTTCAAACGTGAATAACTGCGATAGTATTGAACTGATTTTGCCCCTTAACGAACTTAGCCGTGGCATGCAGACCCCAAACTTTCCCAAATGTTTCAAGGCTCTATTTTTTCCATTTGAAAGTAAGCGTGTTTACGGACGTCCAGCCGGACGATTTTACTTTTGATCTCAGATTCTTCATCAGTGAGTTCCACTTCAAAGGTTCAAGATTATTTTCGGCTCAAAATTCGAAAATTACAGACAATCGGACGAAACGATAGCACGCTGTTCCCCTTTATCTAGCACGTAGTTCCGGTTTAACTTGCAAGCAAAAAGAATGAAATTCCTCTTCATTAGTCAATCGACGAAATATTCACGAAAACTAAGGTGTCAGATTTCTCACCGGATTTGAGCTAACTTGTTAGAAAACATCAATTACAGAAATCTGCCTTTTTTTCTTATTTATGAGCCTCATTACCGTACCGGACGGAAGTTACTTCTCTTGTCTGGTCGGCCGGATTGTAGGTATATAAAAATAACAACAAGAATGTAATTTCCGCTGGAATAATTCTTTTCGAGCGGCATATGTCATAGCGGTTCGTTTTGCTTTATTTAGAAACAACAAAATTCTTCTCGTTTGTACGTGATTATTCTTGAAACACCTCAACATTGTCCTTTGAACATTTTAATAGCGCGTTGAATTATTCTTGGAAAGAGTTGTATGAAGTTTTGTGTTGTCAGGATATTTCAGATATTCGAAGTGATAATCTTAGATTGGAGAATTTTCCTCAAGCCGATTTTTTTCCCGGGAAATTTCAAAAACTAAATTAAACAAATACTTTAGAAAACACAGTTTCAATTTATATTTGATAGATTCGGTCTTTACTTGGTGGAAACTCATTTAAAAAAAAATGTATATGAGACAGTAATTTATATCTACAAAAATGTTTGTACTACTACAACAATTGTTTCAACACGATGTGGCTTCTTCAGGTATTACATTGTACTGTTTAGACTGTACAATGTAATACCTGAAGAAGCCACATCGTGGTGAAACAATTGTTGTAGGTATTACATTGTACTGTTTAGACTGTACAATGTAATACCTGAAGAAGCCACATCGTGGTGAAACAATTGTTGTAGTAGTACAAACATTTTTGTGGAAATAAATTATTGTCTCATATACACTTTTTTAGTTTCAATTTAGTAAACATACAGAATTAATACTCGTTACACAGCACCAAAAGGAATAAGAGAATCCAAAGAAAATTTAGAATATTGATTAAACCTATTCGATAAAACACTGACGGATACAACGGTTGTTTCATAATTGTATTAAAACTAAATTTCACTCCAAAAATGCCCAACATAACCTCAAGAATATCTGCGCAAAAGAGAGTTATTTTCGAAGAAATTCTTGAGGTTATGTTGTGCATTTTTGGATATTTTTTGTTTGTCATAATACCGTTATGAAACAACAGTTTCATCCATAAAGTTTTTCATTGAATAAGTTTGATCAATATTCTATATTTTCTTTGGATTCTTTTATCCCTTTTGACATTTGAAGAAACAACAAACTTGTAAAAGATTCATTAATGACATCAAGTTTGACGTACCTCTAATTGAAAAGTACATTTATTAGAATTCGGATGTGAAACTTCATCTTATATAGAGTATTTGTATTCATACGAATTAAATCGAAATAATTAAACTATTATTTCATTCAAAATAATTCACACAGTTTTTATGTTCCACAATTTATTCAGAACCCTGACACTTGTATCGGTCTTCAAAGGAGTACAAAAAAAAAACCTAAAAATGAAAAAAACTTCTATTTATTACACTTGGGATATCTGTGTATTTTTATGGCGAATGGAAATAACAGCATCCAATATAGGGATGTTGCCGAATAGTATTGTTAAATTCTTCTTTTACTCAACGGCTTTTTTGATTGAAAGAATCTCCAAATAGTCCATCAATTTACCCTTATTAACATAATAAATCAATAAAGTGTCAATAAAGTGACATCTTTCTCATTAAAAAATTAATTATTTTCTATACAATGTTTTGCAAAACCGTTTGATTTCTGGTTTTTAAAAATAGACATCCTATGGTCTTTGATTCTATGATGTAGCCTATCTGTCCTATATATCCTCACAATTAATTTGATGAATCCCCGATTCGGAAAAGTTAAGGTTCCTTTCATTAATGTTAACCAAAATCTAAGCTGAATTATTTCTATTTACTGCTAAATAATTGATTTCCATTTTATGAAGATCATTAGAAATCCTACTGCTGAAATCTTTTATATAAGCCATTGAAAACCATATGTTCTTTTCTTCATAAGGATCATTTATATTGATATAAAGTTTTTTTGACTTATATTAAGATCTAAAAAGTTGATTCAAGAATTTTCTTCCATTTCTATTGTGAATTTGATATTTTCATTTATGCTATTCAGATAATTAATTATTCACAACAGAAATGGAAAAAATTCTTCAATCAACTTCTCAGATCTTAATATAAGTAATAGTAATAATAAGTTCGAATTCGACATTTTTAGAAAACCTACCACTACTGATACCATAATCCATTCAAAATCCAATCAGTCATAGCAATTAAAATGTTAACATTCCATAGTTTCATTCATAGACTTTTGAGCATCCCGTTGAATGAAGTCAATTTCCGAAAAGAAGTCAATTTCCGAAAAGAAGCCAATATAATTAAAACTATAGCGGTGGACAATGGCTATAGAACTGAAATAATCGACAAAATGATTAATAAGAAAACTTACCACCACAATATTGAAAAAAAAATTATATCAATATAAATGATCCTTATGAAGAAAAGAAAATATGGTTTTCAATGGCTTATATAAAAGGTTTCAGCAATAGGATTTCTAATGGTCTTCATAAACTAGGAATTAATTCTTTAGCAGTACATAGAAATAATTTAGCTGAGATTTTGGTGAACAATAAAGAAAGGAACCCTAAATTCTCCGAATCGGGTGTTTATCAATTTGCTTATAAGGATTGTAATGCTACACATATAGTACAGACAGGCCGATGTTTACAACATAGAATCAAAGAACATAATAGGTATAATATATTTTGAGAAACCAGAAATCAACCAGTTTTGCAGAACATTGTATAGAAGATAATCATTTTTTCAATGAGACAGATGTCACTTTACTATATTATGTTAATGAAAGTAAATTAATGGACTATTTGGAGATTATTTCAATGAAAAAAGCCGTTGAGAAAAAGGAGAATTTAACAAATTCCCAAATACTTTTCGGCAACACCCCTATATTAGATGCTGTTATTACCATGCGCCATAAAAATACACAGATGTCCGAAGTGTAATAAATAGAACTTTTTTCAATTTTAAGTTTAGTTCCTTTTTGGACTCCTTTGAAGATGGTCGAAAGACCGAAACGTATCAGGATTCTAACTAAATTGTGAAACATAAAAACTGTGTGAATTATTTTAAATAAAATTGTTATAAAGTTTCACCTTGAACCATCCGCATACTCCATGCATGTTATTAATTAAATTATAATTTTACATTCTAAAGAATTCCCCCAATTCTATGTGGGTCAAAATTCAACCTGCATCAAAAATCAAAAATCAAAAATATAAAATCTAGTATTCGAAAGTATATCTAAACAAGCTCTTTAGAAAATTATATTGAAAAAATCATTCAATAAATTTGATTAAACCGACATTCACATGATTAATAAGGGCAAGCCATTAGAGATGATTTTATGAATAGTGTCATATAATATACGAGTTCCATTTTATTGCAATACAATTCTAAGGGTTCATTATCATAAAATAATGACTAGTAGAGTTCAATTTCCTACAATGACACACGATTTCTTGAAAAACAGGAATTCCTTCGAACTGCTTGCTCATTAGAGAATTGAAAAATGATGGGAAATAGGTACTGGTCATTCATATTCATATCAATCTAAACTGTTCAATTATTGCGGTTCGACATCCTCTTTAAAAGTCAACTTACATCAACTTGGAGTAAATAAGTTGATCATAATGAGGAAATTCGAAGGATTTTAATGTCATCATTACTGAGATGTGAAAAGATTATGAGCTCAATGAAATGTACAAGACATTCAAGTCCTGGCAGAACTTATATGAGCTGATAAAATGGTCGACTGCAAAATGACTGTTTAACCATTAGGAGAAAATCGAAGTTTAGGAGAAATAGAGAAATTGAAACTTTATAAATTATGGAAGAATTTAGAAGATCCATATGAACAGCAGGAATATGACCAAAGTCCTATTTGCTTAGTACATATTTCTTTGGGTATGCAAAACTGCATAAAACTATCGAATATTTTCAACACACCATATGATCATGAATGATCTACACTACCTTAATAATCTCAGGAAATATTTCAAAAATCAGACTTCCACATCAGAACTTCACAGAATGTCATATAAAATAAATTATATAGTCCGTCTGGAAAGTATCCGGAATTCATTATTTTTCATAATTCAAATGTACTTCTTTTTTGTAATATTCTAAGACAAAAGTAAAGTATAAAATAGGTTGTACAGATAGTCGGCTATGGCAAAAGTTGCATGGCAACACTATTCGTCAAATATTGTTGATTGTCAACAGTTATACAATTAATGGAATATTATCGCAACTAGAAAAAGGAAAACAGGTACAATATTTGTATAGAAAAGGTTTTCGAAATGTTAAAAAATTAGTGCAATTGACTGAACTGGGAAAAGTGCTGTATATGGGAAAATGAAGAGGGTTAAAAAATGGCAAGGCTACATATCAAAGAAACCAAAAACAATCCCTATAATGACACCCTTACAAAAGGAAAGAACTTTCTGAACGTTTTCAAGAAGATCATTTTAATAATATCTTTATATCTACTTGAAAATCCTATCAAATCAACATGTTACCGTTCAAATTTCCAAATTTCCCACTAAAATAATGGTTTGAGAAGCCAATATCTTAGCGTGGTGCTACGCCTCTCTGTATAGTTGATGGTACCATTAATAGCGAAAAGTATTGTGGCATTCTGAACGATTTTCTCCTTGGAACGGCACATGTTTTATATTCAGAGGGGTGGCGTTTTCAGCAGGTTAATGCAAGATACCATCATTCGGCCTATACTCAAGCTTGGATGCAAGAACACCAAGTGACAACCATTTCATGCCCAGCAGCTTCACCAGATCTAGGTCCATTGAAAAAAGGGGGGGATTAATGAAGATTTAAGTTGAACGAGTAGCGCCACGAAATAAAGATTATTTAATTCAGTCAGTTTTACAGTCCTGGACTACTATCACCGAAAATTATGAAGGTGATCTAGTTTCGGGTGTACCTCGACATTTAGTATTTACAGTTAAATGGAGGTTGTATAAGCAAATAAGATGAATATATTGTTATAATTTTCTAATTCAAGAATTAAAAATATATATGCAACGCAGTCTAGTTAGCTGCATTCTGAAATTGTTCTTCTTATTCTTTACTTCTCTCGATGTAAGTTTCTATAACAAATTTTATTCAGTAAATACAAATAAATTATAACTAGAACATACCTATAACAAAAATCGAGAATAGAAAGTCTAATTTTCTAGAAACAATAAATCTTTACAAAACTGTCACTGAAGTGACAAATCCTAATGCAGCCAACTAGACTGCGTTACATATAGTAAATAATTACAATTGAACTTTGTTTTTTCCAGATACTCTCTAGACGGACTATATATTCAGAATTTAATACAAATAGACAGGAAAGTGCAAGAGGGGATAGATTGATATTTACTTGATACTCCTAGACCTCCTGTGAAGGTTCCTTAGATCAATATGATAATTTTGCTCTCTTTGTCGCATATATACTTTCTCCATTTAATGTTATGGGGATATGAGCTGATTAGCTTCCTGAACGATCGCCATCAAATGATGACACTCAAGCAGCTCTAAACGCTGGGCACCAATGTGGTTCAGAAAATAACAGCTGCAAAGGAAATTTGTAAAACAAAGAAGAGATTGACTGGACAAAACTATGATAGAACTTCCATGTTCGTCATATTCCAAAACATTAAACCAAGAAAAATCAAAACATTATTCAGGAATCGCTAAAACAGCTACGCCTCTTTACAAGGTTCCTCCGGGAATCTGCCTATTAATTAATACAGAATCTATAGGAGGTAGCTGAATTTCTTGAATTACCTAATAACAGAATTGAAAATGCTTGAGGTATATGATTAAAGTCATTTCAGCTGCTAAAGTTAATCGGACGATAGAACTACATTTACAAGAATGTCACAATTACTTCTCAATATTCAACACAAGGAAGATCGCAATAGACCAGAGACCATAATCACTCAATCTCAAATATTCTATCGAACAATGGAAAAGTTATTTCCGTTCTTTACCCCATATCTTAATAGAGAGATTAATAATTAGTTCTTATTACAATTTCAATATTCCAAAATATTGATTTTAGAAGAAGTATTGAAAATGTAGAGATGTTCGAAGTATCTGGTGAAAGGATTAAATATCCCATTAAAAATAAATACTAAATATATTCCGATATAGTCTCAACTCACCCCTAAGACCATATTACTGAAAATGAAACTAAAATATAAACTCGCGATTATTATTGAATGTTAGCATTTCGTAAACATGGTTTTCATGAATGAACAGAAAAATTATATTTATTTCATAGGACTTTGTACGAAACAATTTTATTCCATTCTTTTTCTGTTCTATTTATATTCCAATAGACTTGAAGCCGAGAGCAAACATCTGAAACCCTAGAATTTATCTCTTTTGTCTTACTTATTTTTTTTTTAAAACACTTGCATATTTTGCAAGGTTGAATTTATCTGATTAACTACAATCTTTAATGGAGAATATTCAGTTTATGCCAAAAAATGTACATGTTTATTAGGAAGACTTATTTTATTGAATGAGCATGCATACGTTTTAAGATTTGCGAGACATATGGATGTTTTAGGTCAATTTCAACTCTTTCATCATTTATAGTAGTATATTCTGTGGTGCGAATGCTCTTTCTGTCTACAGCATTAAACAATATACGCTCTCTTAATCTATATGAAAAAGTATTCTGAAATTAAAAATACAGGGTGGATCATCTAGAGTTTGCATTTTGAAGTAGTTGTTATTTCGAGTCTGGTAACACTTCTGTTACTCGTGTTTTGACGGATAGTTAGTTCGACATTAACGAATTGGGTTGATTTACGCTCGAACAAAAGTGGGAGATGTTAAAAACTCATGTCCAAAGTGGTGAATTTTTTATCCAAACTGTTAGAAATTTACGTGTAAAATTCGATAGAAATAAAATACCCTCAATTTGTGAAGGGAGAACGTGAAACTGGATCGTTATTCATTAAAACAACTAACAAATTTTAAATGCCCATCTCTTATTATGAGCCTGTGCATATTGTCTTTTTTTAACCTTCTAAGGATAAGAAAGACCTCCTTGAATCATACTATCCAGTACAGCTGGTTTATTTCGAGTAAATAAAATGAGGAGGCAATTGTGTATAGACTATAGGTTATAAAGGGTGACAAGAAATATTTCGGACAAATTTTACTGTGTTCTGGAAAAAAAATATTTTAGCGCAGCCAAATAATTTTTATTCTATTAGATCTCCACATTTCTTGTACTAATGTGTGAATTTTCAGTTTGATATAACTTCATCTTGCAGAGTGTTAGAATGTCAAACAAACGTAGTGCAATTTTGGAGCTGTTTCGTCGAGGTAACCGTCAATGCGGAATTGTTGTCTTAGTTGTCTCAGCTAGGATGAGTTGATAAGTGACTGGGCAATTTGATTTCTTAAGAGTCAATTCTGATAGGATTGATTTTTTCACAATAAAACAAATAAAATAAAAAAAAATAAAAATATTCTGGATATTCTAAAAATCCTGCTCCCCAAATTGTTAAAATTCCCCTTGCGTTTCTCAGGAAAGACGATATGATTTGAAAACGCCATAATTGTTTGAGGGAATTTTATTTCACCCCGATCAACGATTCGTGAGTTATAAAAAAGAGGTTTCTATCTTGTGAAAAATTCAGTGGATGAGTGAAGATTGAATCTAATTGACGTATTCCGATATGCCATAAATTTTGATAAGTAATATGCATATTTTTATGGCCACGAGAGATGCTCTTAAAAAATAGACTTCAATATACTGTGCCATTGGATTAGAGTCTACTAAGGGAAGTTAGGTCATTGTGGAGAAAAATCACAGTTTCAAGATAAAAGCAAACTAATTCCGCTTTCAAAGGACGTATCATTTTCAAATAACGAACTAGGTTACTGGACTTCTCACTAGTCCTCGAAAAATCTACTTTTTATTCGTGTGAAATCGGAATCTGAAGCACCAAACCTATACTTTATGAATGCAAAGACATGACATGTGTTTTGATTTGAATGTGAAAGCCATAGACATCCGATGCAAGTCCCAGAACTACCTGAAGTATATGCTTCCTCTAGATCAATAATATTTGCACTGAAACATTCAGAAGGTCTAATTGGTCAAACTGCAGAGGCTCTTTGAACGACAAATGATCAGAAATGCAAGCGAGTATATAGAGGTAATCCATAAGTCAAAATGGAAGCGGGATGTAGGGCAAGTCAATATATGAATGAAAAAAATATTAAAAACAACCCAACTCACAAATATTTCAAATTAGAGTCATTTCAAGACAAGTGCAGCGTTTTAGAAGCGCTACCAATAAAATGTAACTTTCCATATTGATTGCCAATGTCCGAAACTGATAGATCACGCCAAAAGGCAGCAGAGTTTGTCTTAGAGATTATAGAAACTGAGAAAGAGATTATAACCGTTCCGTTGCGTACGAAGCGGACATGTGACTATCATAAGCAGTTCTCTAAAACACGAAAGAGATTGGTTTTTATCTTTAGTATCACATTTTCTAACACATAGCAGATCGTTATTTTTTTATGGTAATGCCTTCCAATAATAGGAAAAATATTCCTAAAGCCCTAATACGTAGCACTTTTCAATAACTCAATATGACCATATTACATTAGCAAATACTTTTATAACAGGAGAAGTACCTAAACTGTGTAGTTTATAATGTAAGACATAAAATTAAGATTAAAAATCAATCTTCTGTTGAGTTTCGAAGTGAGTGATTCCTTATGTGTAGATAAAAAAGTATTTTAAGGATGAAATTGTCGAGACAGATCAATTTGCGCCGCTGTTGCTAAATCTCTCCTGACAAATTTTGTTATATTTATGGAGAATTTATGGTGAAATCATAAGCTAGGCCATTTTCTGAAAATGTAAAATAAGCGTACTTCCAATATTTTGGTGTTTTGATTGGAGATCAAAACAAGCAGTGGGCTCCCCATGTATTATTTGTAACCTATCTTTAGTGCAGTGTATGAATGGGAAGAGAAAAAGCATGTCTTTTGCAGTCCTTATAGTATGGCGAGAATCCACTAATCATTCAGACGATTGCTGGAGGTTATTTCAAAAAAGGAAAGCACAAGATCGACTATCAAATTTGCAGTCTGCTCATAATGCAGATTTACCAGTGCCGATCGCAGCTTTAGATCCGCTAAATGTTGTTTTTGAAGATATTGGAGTGCACCGACCCGACTTTTACTCCAGCTCCCAGTTTCGGTGAGTTAAATGTTTTAGTGATTTTGGGTTATCAAAGCAACAGTCAGAATTTCTTGGTTTCCGCCTTAAGGAATGGAACTTAGTAGGCAACGAAACAAAAATGACCAATTTCAGAAAAAAATTGCTCCGTTTTCCGCATTCTACAGTATGGAAAATTCGTTTTGTGCGTGTACTGATATTGATGGTTTAATGTGCAGGAACTTGATATTGAGCATTCCCCCTCTGAGTGGCGTTTATTTATAGATTCGTTTAAATACAGTTTGAAAGCTGTATTATTGCATAATGGCAATTTGAAACCCTCTATACCAGTTGCCCATTCAGTGACGATGAAAGGAAGTTATGAAAATATGCGCACTCATTCGGATAAAATGACTACAACACGTATAAATGGCAGATATGTGAGGACTTAAAAGGTATAGGCAGTGTAACATATCGTTCTTGTTGAGAAATGCTTTTTAACCGTTTCGGATGTTTGCTCTCGTAGACGCGTTCGATAATTCAATTCGCCCTAGGGATTCCGCCCGAACGGCCCGATATGCGAGTCAACACATTAATAAAAAGGGTGAATAAAGGAGTGCAGGTGGCCAACTCTAACCGCCCGTGCGGCACAACATATCTATCTTCACAGGGCTGCGAGAGTGACCTCCTTGAGGAGGGGCGCTCGCCTTGGTGTGTGCGGACGTGCTGATTGAGGATAGCCTTCTGCCGGAAGTGTTTCCCGCACTCCGGGCACTCATAGGGCTTCTCACCGGAATGGATGCGCAGGTGCTGGTTCAGGATAGCCCTTTGCCGGAACGTTCTCTCGCAGTAAACGCACGCGTACGGCTTCTCGTTCGCGTGTATCCTGAGATGCTGAGTCAAGTGACTTTGCTGTCGAAACCGCTTCCCGCATTCCGGGCAACCGTAAGGCCTACTGTCGGTGTGTATACGTTCGTGCTGCAGCAGCGTGGATTTCTGTTTGAAGTCTTTGCCGCAAGTTAAACATTTGAACAACCTCAGCTCCGCACTCATGTTCTTCTGGGGCTTCAGGTTGTGCTGTTGGTCTCCCACGTCCGGCAACGGAACAGACCTCAAATCCGGCATACTTTGACTAAACTGATCTAGGTGATTGTTTCCATCGCCGCAGATGTTACCCAACATAACTCCTGGTTGTTTAAGGTAGTGCAACGCGGAGAAACTGCCAGCACCTAACATATGGGCGGGTACAGGAGGCGGCGCAGCTGGTGGTGGAGGTCTCGTATACTGTTGGTACGGCTGTGGTGTCTGGTGATGGAGATCGGTAGGAAAGCATTGCGAGGCAGGTCTGGAATCCATCGCCAAGCTCGTCTGTTCGGCGTTGATTTCATCCTCTCTTGATTCGGCCTGGGTTGCGGAGTATGGTGAAGGGGCAGGGGAAGGTAAACTTTGGTCTCGTGTAGGAATTGCTTCAGCTTCTGCGCCCAGGGGTACCGGTGGACCGCAGATTTGTTGGGTATTCTCGGATACTGGAGTATTCTGCTGGGGTTGTGGTTGTGCTGTTGGGTATGGTTCTTGAATACTCCACTGTCCTTGGGTGCGGTCCATTCCATCTTTGTATAATACGTAAGGTGCGGCCGTATCTGAAAAATAACAAGCATCTTGTTAGAGAGTGGATTTTCAAAATATCAAAAAACTTAATTACTAAAAAGACATTGTTAACTCTCACTTGATTAAAATTCATCCATCTTCTGCTCTAGAATTTTAAAGTAAAAAAAGCATAAACATTGCGGACAAAAGAAATAATTCTATTTAACTCAAAAGACCGACTAATTACAATTAAGTTATAAAAATGTAATCTTCAAATGTGATACACATCTTTGGTGGCAATAGAGAGTTCGCATGAATCGATGGTGTTTTCACATATATAGAAATATATAATTGTTCTTTGATTAGTAGTGTAGACTACTGCGTGGCATGTTCCTGATAGGGAGACTACGATCGTATCTTTCCTTCGACATTTTTCCTGTAGAATAGCCTAGTTTTTTAAATGGTGCTCAACTAGTTGACTGTTTAAATTTAAATTCGCTTTCAATCAGAATATTTGGAGAATGAAGGTACGTAGATATATATTTTATTCATTATCTAAATAACTCACCACTGAGGAGAATATGAGTAAGAATTTCAGATTTTTGTCTGTGTGGAACATGTTTTGGTGATTGAATCTGTTATTTCTTGTGAAGTCATCTAAAGTGCTATATCTAAAAAACCTTACAGCTTTTTGTGATTTTTGTGACGAACATGGAATATCTTGGATTTTAAAGTTAGTTTTTCATAGCGATGATCCCAGGACGACTTTCAGGTGGGATATATTTATTATTGGTTGATTTTATTTTTTAAATATGATTTGGGACCTATGAAGATATTATCGGAATTGTTTCTTGATGATATAATGCATGTTTCGAGAGATTTTTGAATTAACTTATTCAAATATTTAAATATATTGAATATTTCAAATAAATTATATTTTCTGAGAAGTCCTTAAATTATGTTTTGTATTTTTGAAAAGCTATAAGTTTTCATAATGGTAAGATCAGAAACAAAATTTTATCCCCTTCAAATATTTATTTATTAATTATAATTGACAACTTATATTTGTTGGTTTATTTATTACATTTGATATTGTATATTGAGTTTTGATTTTATATGTTTATTTAATATAAGCCGTACTATTAATTCAATTCTAAAAGATTTTTGAATAAATTTTTTTTTAAATTAAAATTGTAGACTGACAAATTAAATCTGTTTTGATATTCAAATTTTGTTATATTCCTTCTATCAAGTAAAAAGCCTTTTCCTATTTTATTTTATACATTATATATAATAATATTCAGGCTTGAATAAAAATCTCATTATGGAATATCAATGCTTTAAAGAAGACCTTACAATACCTCTCAGCTTTCTGTGGTTTTTGTGACGAACATAGAATATCTTGGATTTTAAAATTAGTTGTTCATAGCGATGATTCCAGGACGACTTTTAGGTGGGTAATGTTTATTGTTGGTTGATTTTATTTTTTGAATATGATTTAAGGCCGATGAATATATTATCGGAATTCCAATTGTTTTTTGATGATATAATGCATGTTTTGAGAGATTTTTGAATCATCTTATTTAATATTCAAATACATTATATATTTGAAATAAATTATATTTTCTGAGAAGTCCTTAAATTATGTTTTGTATTTTTGAAGAGGAATTAGTTTTCAGTATGGTAAGATCAGAAACAAAATTTTATCTCCTTCGAATATTTATTTATTAGTTTTAATTGACAATTTATATTTGTTGGTTTATTTATTCCATTTGATATTGTATATTGAGTTTTGATTTTATACGTCTATTAAATATGTGCTGTACTTATGAGACATTAATTTAATTCTAAAAGTTTTTTGCCTGGAACAAAACAAAAAAACATTTATTCTTTTATTAATTTTAATTGACAATTTATATTCGTTGGTTTTTCTTAATTCCATTTGATATTGTATGATGAATTTTGATTTTATACGTCTATTAAATATGAGCAGTGCTTATAAAGACATTAATTTATTTTTAAAGTTTCTTCAAAAAAATTTTTTGAAATTAAAATTGTAGAAGACAACAGATTAATTCTGTTTTGATATTCAAATTTTGTAATAATCCTTCTATCAAGTAAAAAACCGTTCCTTCTTATTTTATATTAAATATAAGCCGTGCTTATAACACATTAATTTAATTCTTAAAGTTTTTTGAATAAATGTTTTTTTTCGATTAAAATTTTAGAAGACTGATAGATTAAATCTGTTTTGATATTTCAATTTTGTTATATTCCTTCTATCAAGTAAAAAACTTTTTCTTTTTTTATTTTATACATAATATATAATTATATTTAGGCTTGAATAAAAATCTCATTATGGAATACCAATAGTTGGAAGAAGACCTTATAATACCTTACAGCTTTCTGTGATTGTTGTGACGAACACAGAATATCTTGGATTTTAAAGTAAGTTGATCCCAGGACGACTTTTAGATGAGTTATATTTATTGTTGGTTTATTTTATTTTTTAAATATGATTTAGGACCGATGAATATATTATCGGAATTCTCATTACTTTTTGAAGATATAATGCATGTTTAGAGAGATTTTTTAATTAACTTATTCAAATATTTAAATATATTAAATATTTCAGATAAATGATATTTTCTGAGAAGTCCTTAAATTATGTTTTGTATTTTTGAAGAGGAATTAGTTTTCATACTGGTAAGATCAGAAATAACATTTTGTCTCCCTCAAATATTCATTTATTAATTTTAATTGACAATTTATATTTGTTGGTTTATTTATTACATTTGATATTGTATATTGAGTTTTTGATTTTATGCGTCTTTTGAATATAAGCCGTGCTTAAAACACACTAATTTAATTCTAAAAGTTTTTTGAATAAATTTTTTTTTTAAATTGAAATTTTAGAAGACTGATAGATTAAATCTGTTTTGATATTTCAATTTTGTTATATTCCTTCTATCAAGTAAAAAACTTTTTCTTTTTTTATTTTATACATAATATAATATATAATTATATTTAGCTTGAATAAAAATCTCATTATGGAATATCAAAAAAGAAGACCTTATAATACCTTACGGTTTTCTGTGATTTTTGTGACGAACAAAGAATATCTTGGATTTTAAAGTTAGTTGTTCATAGCGATGATCCCAGGAGGACTTTTAGGCTAGTTATATTTATTGCTGGTTGATTTTATTTTTTAAATATGATTTAGGACCGATGGAGATATTATCGTTGTTCTAATTGTTTTTTGATGATATAATGCATGTTTTTAGAGATTTTTGAATTAACTTATTCAAATATAATAAATATTTCAAATAAATGAAATTTTCTGAGAAGTCCTTTAATTATGTTTTGTATTTTTGAATAGGAATTTGTTTTAATAATGGTAAGATCAGAAACAAAATTTTGTCTCCTTCAAATATTTATTTATTAATTTTAATTGACAATTTATATCTGTTGGTTTGTTTATTCCATTTGATATTGTCTATTGAGTTTTATTTTATACGTCTATTAAATATTAGCCGTGCTTATAACACATTAATTTAATTCTAAAAGTTTTTTGAATAAATTTTTTTTTCAATTAAAATTGTAGAAGACTGACAGATTAAATCTGTTTTGACATTCAAATTTTGTTATATTCCTTCTATCAAGAAAAAGCCTTTTCTTATTTTATTTTGAAGTGCATAAGCCTTAAATATTGTTAATATTGAACGCTATGAGCGAGGAAATCATCCAAATTAGCAAATCCATATACAGTAGATACTGACTGCAGACTAATACAGGGTTATCCATTTTGTGAGAACGCTATTTATCCAGTCCTCGTGCTAGTATTGGAGAATGCAGAAGACCATCAATCGATCATTTTCCAACAAAATTGCGCAACACCTCTTTTCGTTCAACCGGTGCGTCAGCTCTTAGATGAAAATTTTCCTCACACCTTGATTGGAAGGAGGGTACATATTGAGTGGCCACCGAGATCACCTGATCTGGCTACACTGAAATCTTGAGTAACGTACATGAACGTTACAAAAACTTACATTACTGCATAGAAGTGAATGGTGCGCATTTCCAGCATTTAATAAACTACTACTCTGTCAAGAAAGTACCGGGAATTTTCAATTAAAACAACATTTTTACATTTAATCGTCAAAATTTATTGGGTCGCCTTCAAAATAGGCTCCATTTGCTTCAATACATCTATGCCAACGGCACTTCCAATTATCGAAACATTTTTTATAGGCGCTTTCCGGGATGGACTTTAGCTCTCGCGCCGAATTTTGTTTTATGGCTTCAATCGACTCAAAACGGGTGCCACGAAGAGACAATTTTAGTTTTGGGAAGAGGAAAAAGTCGCAGGGAGCCAAATCCGGCGAATACGGTGGTTGCTGTAGCACGTTTGTTGAGTTTTTGGCGAGAAAGTCAGTCACAATCGTAGCTCGGTAAGAAGGCGCGTTATCGTCATGCAAAATCCATGAGTTGTTCGCCCACAAATTTGGCCGCTTCTTACGGATACGCTCACGCAAACGTTTCATAACGCCTAGGTAATACTCCTTGTTTACCGTCTGATCCTCTGGAACGAATTCGTAGTGCACCACGCCACGGATATCGAAGAAAAAAATGAGCATCACCTTCATTTTCGAGCGGCTTTGGCGTGGTTTTTTCGGTTTCGGCTCATTTTTTGCCACCCATTCCGATGATTGCTGGCTTGTTTGCATATCGTACTCGTAGACCCAGGTCTCATCACCAGTTATAATGCGTTCCATGAATGTAGAATCGGAATTACAGCGATCCAGCATGTCTGAAGCAACCTGTTCGCGATGACGTTTTTGAAGAAAATTCAGGTCTTTCGGTACGAGTCGTGCGGCCACCTTTCTCATGCCCAAAATATCAATCAAAATCGTACGTGCGGACTCGTGGGATATCTTAAGATCATGTGCTATCTCTCTCAAGCTGGTACGACGGTTTTCCAGCACTCTTTCCTTAATTTTATCGACGTTATCTTCGATCGAAGCCGTCGATGGGCGTCCACTTCACGACCGTCCTTGAAGGCTCTGTACCACTGATATGCACGAGTTTTCGATAGAGCATTATCACCAAACGCCTTTTGCAACATTTTCAATGCATCGGCACACGAAAATTCATTTGCAACACAAAACTTTAAACAAATTCTTTGCTCAACGTAATCACTCATAGTAAAAATCGGCACGCACTCTGACATCGACTGACTTAATCAGCTGTTGCAAACACACTAGTTGACAGATCCCGATCAAGCTTGGCATAGTAATTAAGGACAGTGGTACCAACCTAGAAAAATTTTACCTGCCTCATTGCCCCGTCAGATTTAAATCGATAATTCCCGGTAATTTCTTGACAGAATGTAATTACAGAAGTAAGTACACTACCACTATTTTACCTGTCATTTCGTTATCGATAGAAATTTTAAAGCGACATTTCAGGATCAGATACTACTCGATAAGATCTTCAAAATGGGGTATCGGAACACCCCTCATCCCTATTCAAAATCAAGGTGTTGTAATCACCCCTGTTAGGAGGTTGCAGTTAAGGGGATGCGAATAGCGGAAAAGTTGTTCCCCCTCGAATCCGGAAAATCGAGGTGTCAAGTTTTCGTTGGACCACACTGTATTTCATCGAAACAGGGAGCTGAAATCCAGACCACGAAATGGATACCCCGTTATAACACAAACAATATAGTTTTTTAGTAATGAGTTCCAATTCTATTTAATAACGAATTAGAATCGACCAATAAATTATTCGTTTTTAAGGAATAAAATATCGTTTTGATATTTTTTTCAGACCCGTCTGTTTTTCTGCCGCACCCTGCATCAGAAACCATTTAGACTACAAAAGAATATTAGTCCGAATTCAAAATTGCAATTTCGATAATCAAGCGATCAATAATTAAGGAACAAAAAATACATGAACTGTAGGGTACCCTAGATTGAGATAAATATGGAAATCCATCTCTAATTAGGCTAGTCAACAACAAGGTGTGGTGTTCTTCGTGCAAACTTGTCATTTCCATCTCAATCGACTTTGAAAGCGGTCTGTACCCAGTGGACCGAATTAGTTGACAACATGAAATTTTTACCTAAAATAAACTCTAGATGCACTTCGCGACAAATGCTATTTTTAGTCAAAAATGTGAGTTATCTCTCCTTTCGATGCATTTGTACTCGTGCTTCTTCACAGATCCTCTGTCTGCTGATATAAATGTGGTGGCACGCTCAAGCAGAGGTTCTGCGCCAATTGATGGCCATTCAAATGTTAAATGTTGTCGATACGTACATTTGAAGATGAAAGAAAATTTATTGATGTGTTTAAGAATATTATTCATAACCTCATATTCTTACACAGCAATATATCTGAATTTCATTCATAAAAATCTGGAATTTTAACCAAAAACTATAGTCCGTCTACAAAGTATCAGGAAAAAACAAAGCAATTGTGATTATTTAACATATATTTTTAATTCTTGAATCAGAAAATTATAACAAAATATTATTCTTATTCACTTATACAACCTCTGTTTAACTGCTAACACTCCCTGTTCGTTTAACTTCAATCTTCATTAGTCTCCATATGTTTTCAATGGGACTAAGATCTGGTGAATCTGCTGGCCATGAAATGGTTTTCACTTGGTGTTCTTGCATTCAAAATTGAGTATAGGCCGATATATGGCATCTTGCATTATACTGCTGAAAACGCCACCCCTCTGGATATAAAGCATGTGCCGTTTCGAGGAGAAAATCATTTAGAATGCCACAATTCTTTTCACTATTAATGGTTCCTTCAACTATACAGAGAGGCGTAGCACCACGCTGAGATATTGCTCCCCAAACCATTATTTTGGTGGGAAATTTGGAAATTTGAACGGAACATGTTGTTTTGATAGGATTTTTAAGTGATTTCCAAGTTGGAAACAACTTTTATAAGATATAAAGACATTATTAAAATTATCTTCTTGAAAACGTTGACAGAATTCTATCCTTCGTTCCTTTTGTGAAGGTGTCATTATAGGGATTTTTTCTGGTTTTCTTGATATGTAGCCTTGTCTTTTCAGTGACATACGGTCGGTTTCTGGACATACTTTTATATTTCGTTGATTTCCAAATCTGTTAGCCAATTTGCGAAACTCCAGGCGCGGTTTGTGTCGTCCTAAGGTCAATAAAGCTTTATGTTGTTTCCTTTAATCTTACGCGGTCTTCCTGAAACTGGTCTATTCCTCATATCTATGCCATTTTGTATCCTCTTTATTTTCTCATACAGCACTTTTTCCAGTTCAGGCAATGGCACTTACTTTTCAACTTTTCGGAAACCTTTTCTAAACAAATATTCTACCTGTTTTCTTTTTTCTAGTTTCTAGATTATTTCATAAATTGTATACCTGTTGACAATCAACAGTATTTGGCAAATAGTGTTGCCATGCAACTTTGGCCATAGCCGACTATCTGCACAAGCTATTTTATACATTACATCTGTCTAAAAATGTTACAAAAAAGAAGTATATTAAAATTATGAAAAATAATAAATTCCGGATACTTTCTAGACGGACTACATTCTTTTTTCTTTTGCACGTTTGCTACAGGGCACAACATGCTCTGGCTCCGTCTGTAATTTTTGAATTTTCAGTCGGAAATGGTCTTAAACGACTAGCTTGGACTTACTGATGAACAATCCGATGTCAACGCTAACCTTCGAACGAAAAGGGCTAGAGTTTCGAAACTTTCAGGGAAGGTTTGAGGTCTGAATGTCGCAGCCAAGCTCGTCAGCGGACAAAATCAATCCAATAGTTTCGCAGTTATTCATGTTTGAAAAATTTTCATATTTTCCGAATATTTTCGAAACTACAGATTCGATCGATCTGAATTTCAGAACTCAGGAGTAATTTAATAACATGCATGTTCGTACCGACATTCCTCAGGATCGTATAATTCTCAGTTCCAGAAAAGAAAGCAGTACTTTACAGTTTAGTTTAATAAACACTAACTTTCAAGAGACTAATATTTTAAATAAAAGGAATATTTTTGAAATATTTATATAACAATTAATTTGTCGGTATTTTAATACCAGCTCACAAAAATTTCCACTTAATACCGAATAATAATTGAAAATAAAATTTGAATATTGAAACAGAATAATTCTGTTAAATCTCTATATAATTCAATTTGAAATAAATTGAATTACACTGTGTAAGAAGGACTGTTTTTATTTAACTATATATCCTGGAACACTTAAAATTATAAGGGAATCTTTAGATAATATAGAATATCGACTGAAATTAAATAACATAATCAGCCGATACTGCTATTTTATATGAACATTATGAATAACAAATCAAATTAAAAAAACTGCTCTACATTAATTTAAAAATATAGCCCGTCCATAATCTTCAGTCGACTGTTTTGAATGATAAATAAGAACAATCAATAAAAATATGTGATATATTTTTATTGATTATTCTTATTTATCTGATTTATCATTTAAAACACTCGACTCACGTTGTTCTAGAGAATGTTATATTTGTTAATTTATGTAGAGCTTTTTTTGGACTAGAATGTCTATATAATGTTTATATGAAACAGCGGTAACGGCTAAGTAGGTTATTTAATTTCAGTAAATATTCTATATTTTCTATAGAATTTTTCATATTTTTGTGGTATATTTGAGAATTTCATGTCTATTTAAATAGAAACAGTGTTTTTGAGACATTTTGATTCAATTTGTTTCAATTGAATTATGTAGAAGGTTCACAAATAATTCTATTTGATATTTATTTTTTTCGGTCTTTACTTGACGAAAATTTATCTTGAATTTGAAAATGAAACGATAGCTACTAAACTCTGTGCAAATAGAATGGTGGGGTGAGGGGTATTTTAACAATTATTGGGGAATTCTTGAATATTATACAGAAAGGTTAAGTAGAGGGGATCCGTCCAAATCTGATCATAATTTTTTTTTATTGTATCTATTAATTTCAAGTGTTTCTAGTAGCAACCTGTTCAGTTGCAAACTAGTTTCATTTTCAAATTTAAATTGAAATATTACCATTTTTGTTTAAATTGACAATTCACTTCAAATGAAAGGGGGTATAAGACTTTTAAATGTGAGTTTATGTATACACTGGATATTTTCAAATAACACAGCATGTTAAATATAATTTGTTAGAACAAACACAATATTTACAAAACCTGCGGCGTGCTCTCAAAAAATAAAATTCTTTTCCGTGTTTGAATGTACTGTTTGATTTTATCCTAAACATTGTTATTGAACGATGCCGTTAAAAATTATGGTTCCGCCCGGGATCGAACCGGGGACCTTCTGCGTGTGAAGCAGACGTGATAACCACTACACTACGAAACCTTACGGAAGTAATGCATTTATTGTATATCAACCACACATTCTATTTACACCAGAAAGTTGACAATTACACTACAGAACATAAAATTACGACCATTCCGTAATTTGCGCTTATTTTAGAAATATTTTGTAAACTTACTATCTGCATGTTTGAATAAAATAGTCGTTGTTTCGATGAGTGTTTGACAAGAAAGGGTCTCCTACTAGCTTATGTTTGTTTTGGTGGTTTAATCTGTATGTTGCAAATTGTTTAATTTAGTTGTACTGCTATCATAACTATTGATATTGTTGTAAATACTGTTGTGACGGCTATAGATGATGGTAACGGATAACGCGAAATTTTGGTGTCTCTCCAGTGTGCATAGAAATATTTCAACGTTGCGGAGAGAATAATCTGCTGGCTTCAGGACAAGAAAGGACTACAACAACTAGATACGACCGATTTCTCGTTTTTAATGCTTTGAAAAATCGAAAGTTCACGGCAGTTCTCTTTCGAAATCATCTGCAAGAAGTGGGACATATAAACGTGAGTGGACAGTTAGGAAGCGATTTTATTTAAAAAATCCACACAGTTTTTGTTTCACAGTTTCTTCAGAATCCTGACACGTCTTCCGATTTCGACCATCCTCGGAGGAGTACAAAAAGTAACTGCTACTTGTTGAATCGGCGTGCTGTGGTTCAGAGCTGTGAATACTTACTGCAGACTCTAAGAGAAAAATTCAGGCAGAGGAGATGGACTACCTCAGAAGAAGCGCTGGTATATCAAGAATGGAAAGAAGAACTAATAGCGAAATTAATCACATTATGAAGGCAGAGG
The DNA here is from genome assembly GCA_034642435.1 of Megalocaria dilatata. Classification (NCBI taxonomy): domain Eukaryota; kingdom Metazoa; phylum Arthropoda; class Insecta; order Coleoptera; family Coccinellidae; genus Megalocaria; species Megalocaria dilatata. Next base: position 27,266,366 of record CM067854.1, read on the forward strand.
ATACAGTACTAGGACGAATAGATAACGGAAGTCCCAAATAGTTTGGACATATGCTTAGAATGTAGGAGGGTTTAATTGATTCCTCGAATTTCTTAATCGGCCGATTTCATAACTTTCTAACAGGTTTAGCTTCTGCCTAAAAACTTATATCAGACAAACCGGAAGCTTTTTTGACACTAGATTGAGGGCACACCGCACTTTCAGTTTAATTCTACGTATATTGAACATATAATAAAAGAGAAACATGGTTTTGATGAGCGTTTTGAGATTTTGCCTCAAGAAACTAAGGATTTGGAGCTGAACTTGTGAGAAAGTTTAGAAATAAACCGACTTAGAAATTCAGGAAATATATTGAATGAACAAACTGAATTACCTGATTCATCTCTATTGGGTCTATTTCCTAAAGACACGGTGGTTTTACGAAAAGTAATAAAAAACTTAATTGCACCCTTATCTCAAAACAGAAACCATTTGAATGACAGTATGTTACCATATTTTGGACCAGTTGTCCACAAGCGTTTGAAGAAATTACTATGTGAACGAAAAGCGTCATTAAAGCTTCGATTTAATTTCCTTTAGATGTTCAGTTAATTCCCTTCAAATTCCTGAGAAACCAAATGAAGGTTTATTTTCAGGTAATCTAATTATTTCGAATGATTGTCAATCCTTCCATAATTTTGTCATACACTTTTTGCAATTTCTTTAACAGAAATATGACGATCCTAAATAATTTTGCAGCTAATTTGATCCTCTGCATATTCGTTTAGTAGTTAATTATTAGATCGGGTTTCATCTTTGAGTTACAAGTAGAACGAAATTTACCAAACGATTCCGACATTGTTGTTTTTGTAGATCTCCATCATCCATAATCCTTCACTTTTTGCTGATTTTCCATTTTTTTTTTAATATTAAAACAAAATATGAACATTTTTATTTTGATATTTCAATCAAATCTAGCCATATTTATTGTAAATATATATATTGAAAATTACTTTGAACAAGTATTAATTATCCAGAACCTCTACAGATTTTATTTCAAATAAATCTCAAGAAAACATTTAGGATTAAATTTAAAAAAAACTAACTTAATAATTTGGTCATTATTTTATATTTCTTTTGATTCTTTATTAGTTAATTTCCACCACATGTGATGACAGTATATACTACTCTGTCAAGAAAGTACAGGGAATTTTCAATTAAAACAACATTTTTATATTTAATCGTCAAAATTTATTGGGTCGCCTTCAAAATAGGCTCCATTTGCTCCAATACATCTATGCCAACGGCACTTCCAATTATCGAAACATTTTTTATAGGCGCTTTCCGAGATGGACTTTAGCTCTCGCGCCGAATTTTGTTTTATGGCTTCAATCGACTCAAAACGGGTGCCACGAAGGGGCAATTTTAGTTTTGGGAAGAGGAAAAAGTCGCAGGGAGCCAAATCCGGCGAATACGGTGGTTGCTGAAGCACGTTTGTTGAGTTTTTGGCGAGAAAGTCAGTCACAATCGTAGCTCGGTGAGAAGGCGCGTTATCGTCATGCAAAATCCATGAGTTGTTCGCCCACAAATTTGGCCGCTTCTTACGGATACGCTCACGCAAACGTTTCATAACGCCTAGGTAATACTCCTTGTTTACCGTCTGACCCTCTGGAACGAATTCGTAGTGCACCACGCCACGGATATCGAAGAAAACAATGAGCATCACCTTCATTTTCGAGCGGCTTTGGCGTGGTTTTTTCGGTTTCGGCTCATTTTTTGCCACCCATTCCGATGATTGCTGGCTTGTTTGCATATCGTACTCGTAGACCCAGGTCTCATCACCAGTTATAATGCGTTCCATGAATGTAGAATCGGAATTACAGCGATCCAGCGTGTCTGAAGCAACCTGTTCGCGATGACGTTTTTGAAGAAAATTCAGGTCTCTCGGTACGAGTCGTGCGGCCACCTTTCTCATGCCCAAAATATCAATCAAAATCGTACGTGCGGACTCGTGGGATATCTTAAGATCATGTGCTATCTCTCTCAAGCTGGTACGATGGTTTTCCAGCACCCTTTCCATAATTTTATCGACGTTATCTTCGATCGAAGCCGTCGATGGGCGTCCGTCGAGGCAAGTCTTCGACCACTTCACGACCGTCCTTGAAGGCTCTGTACCACTGATATGCACGAGTTTTCGATAGAGCATTATCACCAAAGGCCTTTTGCAACATTTTCAATGCATCCGCACACGAAAATTCATTTGCAACACAAAACTTTAAACAAATTCTTTGCTCAACGTAATCACCCATAGTAAAAATCGGCATGCACTCTGACATCGACTGACTTAATCAGCTCTTGCAAACACACTAGTTGACAGATCCCGCTCAAGCTTGGCATAGTAATTAAGGACAGTGGTACCAACCTAGGAAAAAAAAATTTTACCTGCCTCATTGCCCAGCCCGATTTAAATCGATAATTCCCGGTACTTTCTTGACAGAATGTATGTCTATAAAGTGATACAGTCTATCTAGGACATGTTTTTAAAATTTAATTCTAAATGTTTTCATGAGATTTATTTAGGCTAAAATCTGTAGAGGTTCTGGAGAAGGAATTACACCTATGATATGTAATATGCAAATACTTCTTCATAGTAATTTTCAATATATTTATATTAATAATTGAGAAATTTCTTTGTATTATATCACATGCACTTATTTTCGTATATGCCATGCTTATCCAAAAATTGGTTAGTTGTTGCGGAAATGTCTAGTGACAAAAGGGTTTTTTTATATATTTTTAAATGATTATTTTATTTATTCAAATAACTCCTCGTTTTGGGACCGAATTCATCAGGCTCTTTATATGGAGAATGTGCTATATATTTTTTGAAAAAGGAAAATGAAAAAAGGCCTTTTTGAATTATATGTTGAATATTTTTTATTGACGGAACTTGTGATTCTTTAACATCCAATCGAAACATACATGTATAAGGCGATGTCTAAATAATTTGGTCCTTCTTTTATATTTCTTTTGATTCTTTATTAGTTAATTTCCACCACATGTGATGATAATATATATGTCTATAAAGCGATACAGCGTATCTAGACATTGTTTTAAAATTTAATTGTGAATTTTTTCATGAGATTCATTTAGATTGAAATCTGTAGAGGTTCTGGAGAATTAATTCCAGCTATTATCTGTAACATTAATTAGTTCTTAGAAAAACTAAAGTTCACAGCTCATAAACGCTAAAACCATATAATTGTAACATTGAAATCTGCACGATGATCTGTAACAGTCTGTATAGTGCTTCAAATGGAAGTATTGCAAAATTAAGAGAAAACGCTAACAATTTTGATGAGCATCGAACTAAATAACAAGTAGGAGCTAGTTTATGTCGCTTGTGCATTTGGAGAAAATTTAAAAAAATTTCATCCGCTACATCAATTGCCAACTCGAAATGATTAACCGTAATGATTGAACTGCCTAAGGTATTGAAATCTGAATTATTAGAACATGCAAAAACTAGTTGGGAAACTCTTGGAATGCTGAATATTATGGAATAATTGCTCCTCAAAATGAAGTAGTAGTGCATTAACGAATGATCAGATAACTGGTTTAATCAGATCATGTGGGAAACTGAGTATCCATGTTTTCTTTTCTTATCAACCAGTTATCGTATGATTAATTCGATAACGAATTCAATTAAGCGGCCCAATTCCATGAATCTCCGTTAAACGTGAAAATTATATATCAGGAAGAACTAGCACCATGGTGGATGCGCCGGTATAGCTACTCAAATTTTTACCTACATTTTGAGTTTGCTGTCTCTTTATTGTCGAATCTCAATATACTAACATTTTATGGATAAGCAAGCTTGATATATTATTTTCCTAAATAAGATAAATTTCATACATACTTCACAAATGAAAAGATTTTGAGTTTGCCCAGAAATTGTTGAGGAGAAGAATTCAGATGCTTCTATGATATATCTATTGATAACCTTAAAATGAAATTCTGTTTTCGATTTCAAAGTTATAACCAGGCATAAACACATGTAAACAGTTTATAAATATTCCAAATCAGGTTATTCTAATTTCCCCATATTTATTATAAATTTAACAATTGTTTCGCTATCCCAGTTACATCGTCAGATTTCACATTTTTTGGAACACATTCATTTCATACTATTACAGGTATATGGTGATTATAAAATTATTAAAAGTTTTGCCAAATCTCAATCACAAACTGAATTATAAACTCCAGATTTCTCATCTTTCCATAGCATATCTTTATAACGAATTTTCTCAGGTTTGAATTTGTCTTGAATGAGGTTCTTTAATAATATATAATTTCAAGATATGTTGCAATCTTCTCAGAAATACCTTTTGTATATTTGATGGAATATACCTTAAATTTTTTTCACGTTGGGATATACTACGTTTAATGATATTCTAAGAATTTTCTTCAGCTACACACAATTGTCCATTGAACTAAAAGACGACTTCGAACTTATGGATGAGTTTTTTAGTTATTTGTTTTGAACTTTTTGAGTTTTCTGTTTCTGAATAGCCAAACCTCTTTTATTTCATTTAATTTGAATTATCGCAACCCAAGGAAATCCGTAAATGGGAATATTTGTTTTTCATCCTAGAATGAACAACAGGAAATAAAATAGTTCATTCTATTTATTTAGAAATATTTATCGCAACCCATTTGAAGATTACAAGTTGATAGCATTCCTAGAAAAACTGACGTCCATCGTTTTTGAATTCCACATTAGTTTATCTGAATTTATAGTTTCTGTATCTTCATCGAACATTAAACTTATTTGTTCCAAAAATGCTTAAATTATTGTGATGAATAACTAAAGAGAAATTAGATCGTCAAACGCATCTGAAAGTTGAAAATGTCATTGAATATTTTTGCAAAATGGCGAATGCGTCGGTTTCATAACGATACTTTCTTAGGGAAAAGTTTCAATCAATCACCCCTACATTTAATGTTTCTTTAATTTTATTAATTCCAATCGAGTTTTCTCCTACGAAAATATGTGAGTGTGCAAGGTATATTCAATTAACACAACAATCCCTGGTACATACGGATTAATTGAACTTTCAGTAGTTTTTTGTGCAATTTTAAGGAAAAAATATACACACAATCTACCTATTTCACTCCTTAATGGATATACCAGTATACAACCAGTATATAAGTATGCCAACCATAAACTTTAGTGTATTTTCTAAACCTTATTATAAAAAACTATTGAGAAATAATTATGCTCTGGCGGCCTATAGAACCTCATTTCAGTCTTAAATAATAAATGCTCTTCAACATTATCTTATATTTTATTGAATATGAATTAATTGAGTATTGACGATGCAAGGTCTCTCTTAAGACTTGTTTTTCAGTAATGTTTTACATACCTTGAGATTTTATAGAAAGTAACTTAGTTAGATATCCAATAATATTGAATATTCTAAGTAAGATAGTTTTATGATGAAACTCTCAAGATTATGTTTAACATTTTTGAAAGATATCTATTTTCATAAGATTGATCCGCAGAAACAAATTTTTGTCTACTCAAAATATTTAATTTATAGGAGTTTGGTTTACAATTTTTATTTATTGGATTTTGTTATATCATTTGGATGTCTTATAATGAACGTTTATTTTATATGTCCTTTGATATAGGTGGTACTTATATGACATTAATTTAATTTAATTTAATTTCTGAAGTTATAATTATTGAATATAATTTTTTGAAATTAAATATGTAGAAGGCTTATATTAAAATATTCAAATAATTTTATATACCTTCTATCTTCTATCTATCTCTATTTATAATAAATCTGTATGATATTTGAAATTTTGTTGACAATATATCTATCAAATAAAGACCTCTTTATTATTTTTTCATTGGGTTGTTTGAAAAGTAATTTCGTTTTCATGGGAAAATTAAAGAAAATTTTTGTATGATGAATAAATATTTTATTAAATTAAATATTGGCCATTCTGGTCCAACACCTCTTGCCATCTTTCTAGTAGAAGCATGATTCCACCCTCATGAAATATTTGATCTTTGCTGGCAAAAAACTGATCGAAATGATTTTTAATCTCTTCATTTGAAGTAAAGGTTTTACCGTTTAAAAAATTTTGCAATGACCAGAAGAAATGATAATCCGAAGGTCCAAGATGTGGAGAATATGGTGGGTGTGGCAGTGTATCTCATTCAAGATGTAAAAGCTATTGGCGAGTGAACAAACTTGTATGAGGTCTCGTATTATCTCCACTTTTTCTGTTGACTAATTCTGGATTTTTCTGTTGAAGTGCATCATTCAGTTTGCCCAGCTGATGACAGTAGACTTCCGAATTGATTGTAATGTTATCCGGTAAAAGCTAAAAAAAAAACGATTCCTTTAGAATCTCAGCAAACAGACAGCATCACCTTTTTTGATGGATATTGGCTTTCGAAATGCTCTGAGCCGGTTTATCTTTTTTGCCCCATGATATCTTGCGTTTGATATTGTTATATACAACCCATTTTTCGTCCCCAGTAATGATGCGCTTCAAAAATGGATCATTTCCGTGACGTTTGAGAAGTGAATCACAGACGTCAACGCACCGACACAAATTTCTCTCCGTGAGAACATGAGGAACCCATATATCGAGATTCAAGGTTGAAGCCAGGCCTTTCAAGTGGTCATAAATAGTTGAATTCGTTAAATTTAAACTCTCACCGATCTCACGTGTTGTTATTCGCCGATTTGCGAATGATGTCTTTATCGTGTCTTCAGCTTCAACCGGCCATCCAGAACGTGGTGCATCCTAGGCATAAAAATTGCAGATTCGAAATTTTGCAATCCAGTTCTCGCACTTGCGTACGGTCAACACATTCAGAAAAAATGTTTCCTATCATTACTTACAGATCTGGTGTATTTGAATGTATTGGGTTTCTGTTTGAGTTACTCTTCTGATAATCTTCATTAACAAATTGCTTAAAAAAATCATTGAATTTGAAAATTTCAACTGGGATGTTCAGAGAACACAAAAACTTTTTAGCTAAAATACATCCGCCGCTCTTTCCTATTCAAACAAAAATTAGGGGTTGTTGCCACCCTCAGGTGTTTTTTCGGAACAATGTCGTCATAGGAATTCTTTCTCCTTAATACAGAACTTGAAATTTATTTTTTGATGCTTCAAAACTCTCAGGTTCTTGAGTATGGGGGGTTCAACTGTCTTTTGAACATCACCTATTGACGGTAAGTTAAAATTATATTATTTCATGAATAGTGAACTGATTTTGAAAATTTTAACTGTGTTGTGCACCCTATTCAAAAAATGTTGGGGGTTGATTTTTTGGGAACAAACTCATGATGGAAATTCGTCCCCCTTAAAACTGAAGTTTACATTTTTTTAATCTTCGAAAATTCTTCGTTTCTGAGTTCTAGGGGGTCAAACTATAAAATTAATCCTGAGACCTACTAATAAGCTAGTACTAAAACGAAATATCTCATTGAAATACATTTTTAGACGAAATGATAGACTAGCACCCAAATAGAGAAAAACATACATACATTCTGATTTTTAAATGATTGCATGAAAAATTCAATTATACATCCTTGACTATCACCATCCTAATCCAAGATGAAATAAGGTTTCCACAGCACTGATTTAATGAAAACTCTCAAAACGTATCACATTAATTACTTTTTTGAGCCTCATTTCTAAACTTCAACTTTCGAATCATCAAATCGATATTTCTATATTCCCCTGTTATTCATAAAATTTTATTTCTTCGAAGTGAAGTTGAATAATCATAACTTGTAAAAGGTATATATTAGACTGTTTTACAACACTTAAAACTCAAATTTTATGTACGTCCTCATCTGTGTTGGAAAACCAATTAAATATTTATGTTACACACATAACCTGTATAGAACTGTTCAAGTTTTATTCAATAACTTCATTAGATTCAGTCAATGATTTTTCGAATGAAAAAAACTAATTATTGGCGGATTTTATAGGAATGTATTAAAGATATACCTTCCAGGTAGAATGCGTATATAAAGCCGTAAAATTAATGAATACGAAATAATGTAATTTTACTCTTATACATCTTCAGAAGTTCAACAAATAATAGATAACAAAATAATTTGTAACAAGTTTGGTATAGGACATCATTAATGATGCTATTTAGAATAATTCACACAGTTTTTATGTTTCACAATTTGTAAAAACTGTGTGACTTATTTAAAATAAAATTGTAATGTTTCACGTATAATGTTTCACGTAGTGCCAACCGCATACTCAATTCATGTTATTAATAATGCTTATATTGTGTGTTTTTTCTAGAGTGATAGAGCTTTAAATTGAAATAAAACATTTTTAAATTAAGATTGAAGCCAAATTTTTCTTTATTTGAGAGATAATTTTATGACATATATGTTTTAAAAATAATTTCCGGCATATGTCCAACACGATTAGCTCTGAGGAACCGCATTCGACCAGACCAATTTTGGAACACTTTTTCGAGTAATTCATGCCTTATTTAATCAATAACACGAGTTATGTTGACTTCCAAAGCGTCTATTGTCTCTGGTTCATCAGCATAAACCAATGACTTGACAAAACCCCAAAGAAAATAATCCAGTGGAGTTATCCAGTGGAGTTATGTCGCATGATCTTGAAGGATAATTGGACTATTTCTCGAAAAAAATGTTATCGATAAATCTTTCTTCAATAAATCATTGTTACAATAGCAGCATGAGGTGTAGCACCATCTTGTTGGAACCAAAACACTTCTGGGTCGATACCATTCAAATTTTGAATCAAATAATCATTGATCATCGATTTGTAACGAGCACCATTCACTGTAACATTAGCTCCAGCATCGTTTTTGAAGAAATATGGACCGATGATGCCTCTAGCATCAGGTGTAAAGCACACCATTCAGTGCATTTTTCAGGATGCAATGAAACCTGCAGAACTTCTTGAGGATTGCGTTCTATATACGGCAATTTTGCTTGTTTACATAGCCGTTAAACCAGATAAGAGCTTTATCATCAAACACAATTTTACGATAAAAAAGTGGATCAACTTCAAGCTGTTCTGGGCCCAATCAGCAAACAAATGACGCTTATTATGTTCCAGTGGCTTAAGTTACTGAACCAGTTGGATCTTGTATGGGCGTAGATCAAGATATTTACGAAAAATTTTCCATGTGGTGGATGCACAGAATCCAACTTTTTGTGAACGTCGACGAATAGACAAATCTGGATCATCATTAACACTATGACTTACAGCAGCGATATTTTCTTCTGTACGTATAGTTCTTTGTCTTGTTGTTTGTGTTGCATAGAGTTGAGAAAATGTTGTCCAAAATCTATCGATAGTTTGACGAATAAGCTGCTCTGATGGACGATTATGTAAACCATAAATTTCACGTTGTGTTTCAAGTGCTCTATAAATTTGGCGAATAGAACACTGATTTTGAAAATAAATTTCAACAATTTGTAAATGTTGTTGCGGCGTGAGTCTTTCCATGACAATTTGTCAATGCTTACTGAACAGAAATGTCAAAACAACATGGCTTCTATCTTCTGTCAAATCACAGTTATCCCTATCGAAATTTCTATCACTCTAAAAAAACACGCGATAGATATATAACCGAATTTATTTACTTATTAATCATTCAGTGGATAATTCAGAATTTTCATTGAAACGTGTAAAAAGGAATATTATTAGATCAATTTTCCTGCTAAAGTTGTTTGTTTTTTATAGTGAATTTCATTGAAAAATGTTTTTTTTTCTTTCAAGTTCGGTATTTTTCATTAGAGTGATTCCAACGCCACTATTCGTGTTATTAGTAGTTCTTTATTTGAAATAGTCAACCAAACAATCTTTCCTTCAGCCTTTCGATATTTTTTTTTAGATGGGGAGGTTTGAAGGAGATTTTTTAGGAGAAAAATCGTCTGCTATTGTAATATGATGTAATACAATATTCAATCAAAGACATACTGCAAATCTGTGTGAGATATCTCAATCGAAAGTTGGACGCTTGAGCCAAAAGCTGCAAGCAAACGAGCCCGTTGGAGCTGCAAGGATAATTGTGGTGGAAAACCTGCAAGAACTCCTAGGAGACAGCGATTTTTGAAAAATCTGGTTCTGAAATGCAGAAGAGAAGCCATTATGAAATCAAAAACAAATTTTTAAGAGGCAGGCTGTATCTGTTGCTACTATACGGAAACATTTGTATGACATAGGGTTCAAATGTCGAAGTCCAAATAAAAAGCCAAAATTGACACCAGCCATGATCTTTCTCTCAAAGATTGGCAGACAGTAAGTGATTAAAAATACACTGGTGAGCAAAAAAAAAGGGTCACTAAGATTTTACACAGTTTTTTTCCAATAGACTCACGTGTTCAAACTGATTCAGTAATATTTTGTTCGTCATCTATCTTTCATTAGAAAATCAACTAAATATGCGCAAATGGGCTAAAAAACGTGATAAGAGAAACTATCTTCGAATAATTCCTCACGATAAATTCACCCTTTATCGGTTGCGTTCAACATTGTTCATTAAAAAGTTTTTTTTCCGCTCTCCGAAAGAAACAATTTCATAAAATGAGTTTACTAAAAGAAGATTGGTCGAGAATAGTGCCACTTATTGAAAATGGGTTGTTGCTAGAAGAATGAATGTTACCCTATCTACAGTCCAAAGAATATTGACAAGGCATCAAGAGACAGGCAGGATTTTGAAAATTATAATTGGGCTGTGCACAGAACATAAATAACTTTAGAACTAACCAACACTCGACATCTCTTCCATTTTCAAAATATGGGGGTTGATGCAGCCTTCATGGGGGTGTTTTTTCGGAAGAAATTCATGATGGAAATTCGTCCCTCTGAAAACAAATGTTGACCTGTTTTTTTAAAATCTTCGAAAATTCTTCGTTTTTTTGTTTTGGGGGTGTAAAATTTTCGTTGGGACACCCTGTATTACTATACAAGGAGAGGATATTTTTGATGTAGTTTATAACTCGCTCAGACGATGGCACCGTGTACTAAAACAACTGTCAGCTTCATAAAGACTGATAATATCAAATATAAAGTGTAAATTGGAAACTATATCTTATTTCCCCTGTATTTATCATTTACCATGAATTTTCACGTATTAAATGCCAAAACTATCGAATAAACCTTCTTGCCATTATTTTTTATTTCGATCAGATCATTTGTTTCAAAACTGTGGGGAAAATAAGAAAAAGCTTCAAATTATATTATATTTAAATTATAAGCCTTCGTGAATAATTTAGAGCGATTTTGACAGGATATGGAACAATAAGCCCGGTTACATTCTTGCAATGTAAATTTCGATGGGAACCTGACAACATTCGAAAGATGCTGAATAATGTTAACTCACTTCTTGAAACCTGTAATGTGGAGTTGGTCGCTTCAAGTTGGTAAGTAAATCTGATTCAGACTGGAGGCGATCTCGTATAAGAACGCTCCTTCACGAAGCAGTAACGATGAATGAGAAAGTTTAAAATAATTTTATTATCAAGTTCGTATTTATTGAATTTAAGCTAGCAGGAAATTACTACGTAGTACTATAAAAAATAAGGAGTTTTCATCTTTGTGCTATGGTGTACTTTTAATTTATCGTCGGACATCTGAAAACTCAATAATGGATACAAAGTATTCATAAAGGATCAGGAACAAAAAAATTATAGGAAGAAAAACAAGCTGTCAAATGTCAGACTACATTCAGTTAAGAAGGTACCCGGATTGGACAGTTTGACGGTCACCCGTTATTTAGTTTATTTGCAGTATCCCATTTCGTCAATTCAATTGTGTTTTGCAATTTTTTTAATGTGCAAAAGTACTGACAGATACCGAATTCAATTTTGCATTGCAGATTTAATTTGGTGTTGTAATAAACAAAAGATCCTTGCGTAATGTATTCTTCTTTATCGGTGAGATAACCTTTCCACAAGGATTGTTTGTATGATTATTATATCGATGACATGTGTGCTCTATATTGATTTTATCGTAAAATAATAAGATGCGGTTCTTTACTTGATAGAAGAATAATTACAAATTTTGAATATCAAAACAGATTTAATCTGTTATTCTTCAACAATTTTAATTTCAAAATATTAAAAAAAAAAATCTTTTAGAATTGAATTAATGTCTTAAATAAGCACCGCTTATATTTAATAGACGTATAAAAATGGAAATTCACTATACAATATCAAATAGAATTAAAAAACCCAAAAAATAAATTACCAATTAAAATTAAAAATAAGTAATATCGAATGTTTCGTTCCAAACATACCCATCTGAACTCATCAGAAAGGCACGTGGTACGTATGTTTTGCCCTTGACAAACATTTGAAAACATGTTCAGTTTCTGGTTTTATATTTATGAAAACTAAATATTGTTTAAAAATACACAACATAATTTCAAGAACTTCTCCAAAACATATATATAATAAATATTTAATATGTTTAACCTTGGATATTAGATGTACCTACCTAGTTCATTTGCGTTCACAGATTTTGCAGAAATTGTCTGGTAAGTTTACAAGTTTATTTATTTTTAATTGAATTTATATTATAAATGTGAAGTTGGACTGACCTTATCTGAATTTTTGATTGTTTTTGAGGATATGCTATATGATTTTGAGAGTTTTTGAAGTAGCTTATTTAAATATTTAAACATATTAAATATTTCAAATAAATTAGTTTTGGAGAAGTTCTTAAAATTATGTTGTGTATTTTTGAAAAAGATTTAGTTTTCATAAATATAAGACCAGAAACTTAACATGTTTTCAAATGTTTGTCAAGGGCAAAACATACGTGCCACGTGCCTTTCTGACGAGTTCAGGTGCGTATGTTTGGAACGAAACATTCGATATTACTTATTTTTAATTTTAATTAATAATTTATTTTTTGGGTTTTTTTATTCCATTTGATTTTGTATAGTGAATTTCGATTTTTATACGTCTATTAAATATAAGCAGTGCTTATTTAAGACATTAATTAATTAATTGTAGAAGATTGAATCTGTTTTGATGTTCAAAGTTTGATTTAATCGTGTTTATAGACCCATCCTTGAATAGTAAATATATATTTTATTCAACCAAAAATCAACTTAATGACTGAATACTATTTTTCCATAAAATTATTCCTCAGTTTCAAGTTGTTCAACAGCAAAATCAGAAAATAAGCGGCGTTATGGTGCTCAAATGGCTTCAGTTTAAGAAGCTGTTGAATTTTGTAAGGATGTGAATTCAAATCTTCTCTTAAAATTCTCCCAGTGTTTGTTTGAGAGATGCAACCAAGTCAATATTTCCTTGTGTGCGTGTATTTATTTATCGTACTGAAAAAAGACATTTTTTTGGTGATGGAATTTGTTATTCCTTAATATCCAATCGAAACAAATTTGTATTGGCTGATGAATTTAGATGATTTAGATAGACCACAATCATCTAAATATAAATTTGTCTTGGGTGATAAATTTAATGATTTAGATAGACCATAATCATCTAAATCCATCACCCAAGACAAATTGATTCGATTGGATATTCAGCAATAACAAATTTCCTCACCAAAATATGTCATTTTGAATTCTATGTATACCATTTTTTGTAGATGGAATTTGTTATTCCTGATTATCCAATCGAAACAAATTTGTATTGGGTGATGAATTTAGATGATTTAGATAGACCACATTTAAATCCATCACCTAAGACAAGTTGTTTCGATTGGATATTCAGAAATAACAAATTCCATGACAAAAATATGTTTTTTGAATTCTATGTGGACCATTTTTTGGTGATGGAATTTGTTATACCTGATTATCCAATCGAAACAAATTTGTTTTTGGTTTTTGTTTTTTAGGTATAGCTAACTACCCTCATCTACTATTTTTACTTGGATTTTCGTTCTTTACGGGACACTAATGTATATTGTTTTTGTTTTTGATATGGCTTCGTCAAAAAGATGTTGTGTGCCTTATCCTGATTGTTTTTGCTATATTTGTGGTGAATGTTTAGTTGCAAAATATCGGAAACCTATATGGGACTTCGTGAAAACTACGTATCATCAATATTTAAAATAAAATTGTGTAATCAGGACAAGCCATGGGTTCCTCTTATTGTATGCTAGAAACGTGTGGTATGTCTACAGTTATGGTCCAGTGGAAAAGGAGATGTAATAATGATCGTAACACTCATGATTTGGTGAGAACCTAGAAACAATCATGACCATTGCTACTTCTGCTTTGTGAAAATTAACGGAATTAACCCTTAAATCGAAGTAAGTGGTCATATCCTAACTTATCTTCTGCTCAACGACCTCAATCAACCCATCACATCTAAATCTTCTGATGATCCGAATCGCTGTGAACCCGAACGAAATACGTCAAGTGAAGACTCTAATTCCGACTACAAATTTAGCCTTTCAAAACCTCAACCATTTAATCAGAAAGCTAAATGACTTAGTAAGAGATTTGAACTTACCGAAAGAAGCTTCTGAGATTTTAGCATCTCGTTTAAAAGAAAAAAATTTGCTTAATCTGGTAACCAATATTACATTTTATCGTACCCGAAAAAAAAATTGTTTTCTCAAGAGAAGGATTTAGTTTATGATGTTGGTGGCATTTTGCAACAGATAGGATTAAAAAAGTACCAACCTAGTGATTGGCGTCTTTTCATAGACAGCAGCAAAAGAAGTTTAAAATGCGTTTTGATTCATAACGGTAACAAGTAGGGATCTATACTTATTGCATATTCGACGACTTCAAAAGAAGAATATGCAAATGTTTCTGAAGTTATGGAAAAAATTAAGTATGAAGACCACAAATGAGTCATTTGTGTTGATCTGAAAATGGTTAACTTTCCTTTAGGTCAACAAGAGGGGTACACAAAGTTCCCTCGTTTCATATGTCTCTGGGACAGTCATGATAAACAACACCATTGGTCACAAAAAGTTTGTCCCGTGCGGGACGAGGTAAAATTTTGTACAGAAAATGTTATAAAAGTATCTTTAGTTAGCCAAGACCGCATCATACTTCCACCACTTCCTATTCAACTAGGCATAATGAATCAGTTTGTGAAGACCCTTCACAAAAGTGGCGAATGTTTCCAGGATTAAGTACAGAAAATTTGAAAACTGGTATTTTTGATGGGCCACAGATTACGCAATTTGGAAAGATCCTAATTTTGTCAAATCAATAACTGAAGTCAAATCCAAAGCTTGGAATTCATTTGTTTTGGTTATGAGTAATTTACTGACGACCTTGTTGAGTAATATACTGACGAGCTTGTTGAGTGCATGCTATAGAACTTGCACGAGCTAGGGTGCGACATAAAAAGCATAAAAGCATAAAAATCCGCTGCCTGCACTCGTATTTAGACCGATTTCAACAAAATCTGGGTGAGGAGCACGGTGAAAGATTTCATCAGGATCTCAGGACAATGAAAGAGCGTTATCAGGGGAGGTGAGACTCACATATGATGGCAGACTTCTGCTGGGGTTAACAAGGAGATCTACCTTATGTTGTTTATTTTAGGAAATCTTATAAAAAATCACTTAATGATGTCCAATAGAAATTTTGTTAACATAATGTATAATATTATTTTTTTGAATTTTTTGACAAAATAATAAAACTATATATCTCAAGAAGTAAAGTAGTTAGGAATCTCCCAGTATTTTTCAATAGTCAGGCCCAATAACAGAAAAAAGGGAAACAAGACTTGTGTTGACCAGTGTAATTATTAATGCTATATATCACTCAGCATGTGCTAGCATCATGAATATTTCTGACGAGGTGCTGTCAATTGAATTTAATCAAGGAATTCTGTCCATTCTACAAGCCAGATAGGCACCTGACGTACTGATTTTATTCACGAATCTCACCAAAGCGACCAGCAATTCGCTCCAATATGCAATTGAATCACTGCATATCGTGAATACTTGCTCGATACATCATGTAGCGACCGTCTTCCAGTAGTATCGAAGATATCGTTTTTTGCCCGCTGCTTTCTAGTTCACTGAATAATTCTCTTGTCCTTCATAAAACCGGATTGAAGGTTGAATGGAGCAGAGTATCCGAACGACCCCTCGCACCTCCTCCATTTCACTCTGAACCCCCCAATAATTGATCCAATTTTAGATTTTTAACATCGCGGATTACGTAGCTAATTCCGCTGGAAAAGGTGGCCTCAATAGTCGAGGAATAACGAAGAAAGCACATGCCCCCCTCCTCCTTTTTGGAATTCTTACGGGGGTGGGGTTATTCTGCATATGGCAACAGCGCAGCACCTATTCCTAAGTCCAAGGACTTATGGTTGGCAGAATTTCGAATCTCGAACGTCCTGAATTGGCACTCGACGTCTGGGGTGATATTTACAGTCCATTTGAGAGATGCATCGCCCCGAGGAATTTATGAAGACGTTTCTATGCTCCCTCGGTCGAAAAATATGGAAATTTGATGAACGAATCATCTGTTCATATTTTGTTAATTTTAAGGTTGCAAATACAGCAACATGAATGTTGAATGACTTTAAATTCAGAATTATATATTCTAACTTTCACAATATACATTGAAACTATGTACAAAAACTATAAAATTGATATCTTGATATATAATCAAAAAAAAAATATTTTTCAATGTCTCGAAAAAAACCTTTCTAAATGCCGACATGGAACGTATTAATACAAATGTATTAACAATAACTATATAAGAACATATATAAACTTACCAATACAATAAAATCCACTATTCCAAAATTATCTGAAATTCTCAAAATAAAGGATGAAATAAAATAATTGAACGAGAATTCCAACATTTGATAGCTATTTCGTTCTCTAGACCCCTTTCAGAAATGTATTGAATTCAGATTCAAATATATCACAAGATCAAAATTTAACTCACAAAATAAGATAAAACCTTTCAATGAATAAACTGGAAGTAAGTTTCAAAGTATGCAAAATAAAACTGAAATGATCAACGTAACAAAACTTATTCACCCCAAATAATGTAAGAAAAATAACCAAAATTTTAAAAATAATAAATAATTTAGGAATATTTTGTGGATATTCAGACTCTATATAAATTTATTTCATAATTTAAATACTTAATAGAAGTAAAATTCAAATGACTTTAAATATTCACAAAATATTCCTCAATTATTTATTATTTTTGAAACTCTGGTTATTTTTCTTATCAAAGAATATTATTTGGGGTGAATAAGTTTTATTATGTTTTTCTGTGTTCCGAGTACAAATGGTTGTAGGATATACGCAACAACACGTTGATCATTTCTGTTTTATTTTGGATACTTTAAAGCTTACTTTTATTCCTTCCCGGTTTTATCTTATTTAGTGAGTTAAATTTTGATCTTTTGATATATTTGAATCTGAATTCAATCCATTTCTGAAGAGGTCTAGAGATTGAAATAGCTATTGAATGTTGGAATTCTCGTTCAATTATTTCTATTTGATCCCTTGTTTGAGAATTTTAGATAATTTTGGAATAGTGGATTTTCTTGAATTTATAAGTAAATATGCATACTTATATAGCTTTTGTTAGTACATTTGTATGAATATGGTTCATGTAGGGATTTAAAAAGGTTTTTTCCGAGACATTGAAAAATATTTTATATTGATTATATATAGGGATATCAATTTGATAGTTTTTGTATATAATTTCAATATATATTGTAGAAGTTAAAATATATAATTCTAAATTTGAAGTCATTTAAATTTTATTTCTATCAAGTACTGACTCACATCCAAATTATTATATTATTATTATCATAAAGGCTCCTCCAATAGTAATAGTGCGTTGCATTTCGATAGCTGTTGAACCAGACATCTTAGAAATTTCGCTCGAAAGCAGACTCCTTGTGATTTCATTTCTGCATCTCAGGAAATGATTCTACAATATACAGAGTACCACAAATTATTACTCAAAAATCGACGATTTTTTAAATAGATCTCCTCTATATTTTCAGTAGCCTTCAATATTTCAATCATAACCCAAAATATTAAAGATATTTTTCCAACCGCCCAGATCTTATTCAGTGAAAACTACAAACAGTAGTTCTCTACCGAACAATATTGAAAGGATGTGGTTTCAACAAGATGCCATACAGTTGATGCTACGCTCGCTTTGCTGACGGAAAGGCTTGAATCATCTCACGAAGAGGATTTGAGAATTGACCGCCAAAATTAGGTGATTTGACACCTTTGAATTCTTTTCTTTGGGGCTATGTGAAAGCCAACAAACCACAACCGTTAGATCATTTGAAAGAAAACATTGGTCAAGTTATTAGCGAAATACAGACAGAGTTATTGATGTTATTTGATAATGATCAAAAATTGAAGCGATCGGGTACGTTGACATTTGGACGATATCTTATTCCGAACATAACTGCATTGTTGAAGCTTTAATATAAATCAAAAATAAAGTTGATATGTCAAACTCGTGTTGTTTTATCTAAAATTAAAATCCTGAATTTTTAATGAAGGGACCCTTTAGATATTAGATATGAAAAGAATGGAAATCAACGAAATTATTCGATCATGAGAACTGCGTTCCTTCTCCTTCCAAATGAAGTTAATATGAATGATAGATTCAAATCGATATTTTAAAGATATGTTGAATTATTTTGATAGTTTTATTCATAGCATATCAACATGATTTCAAAAAAAAAAATCGTTGATAAAATATTTTCAGTTTGTATCGGGTGTTTTTTTAGTGTTAGAACTTTCGATATAACTGTGATTTGACAGAAGGTAGAAGCCATCTTGTTTTGACATTTCTGTTCAGTAAGCATTGATAAATTATGATGAAAAGATTTACGCCGCAACAACGTTCACAAATTGTTGAAATTTGATTTCAAAATTAGTGTTCTATTCGCCAAATTTATAGAGCACTTCGTGAAATTTATGGTTTATATTATCGTCCATCAGAGCAGCTTATTCATCGATTTCGGACAACATTTTCTCTACTCGAGGCAATGTCAACAAAAAGACAAAGAACTGTACGTACAGAAGAAAATATCGCTGCTGGAAGTCATAGTGTTAATGATGATCCAGATTTGTCTATTCGTCGACGTTCACAACAAGTTGGACTCTGTGCATCCACCACATGGAAAATTTTGCCTAAAGATCTTGGTTTACACCCATACAAGATCCAATTGGTTCAAGAACTAAAGCCACTTGTCCATAATAAGCGTCGTTTGTTTGCTGATTGGGCCCTAGAACAGCTTGAAATTGATCCACCGTCTTATCGTAAAATTGTGTTCAGTGAAGATGCATCCTGAAAAATGTACTGTATGGTGTGCTTTACACGCTGGAGGCCTCATCGGTTCATTTTTCTTCAAAAACGATGCTGGAACTAATGTTACAGTGATTGGTGCTCATTATAGATCGATGATGAATGATTTTTTGTTTCAAAATTTGAATAGTATCGACCCAGAAGTGTTTTGGTTCCAACAAGATGGTGCTACACCTTACGCTTCTACCGTAACAATTGATTTATTGAAAGAAAGATTTGGCGATAACATTATTTCAAGAAATGGTCCAATTAATTGGCCTCCAAGTTCATGCGTCTTGACTCCACTTTATTATTTTCTTTGGGGTTATGTCAAGTCATTGGTTTATGCTGATAAACCAGAAACAATAGACGCTTTGGAAGCCAACATAATTGGTCTGGTCGAATGCGGTCCCTCAGAGCTAGTCGTGTTAGACATATGGCGGAAATTACGGAAATTATTTTTAAAACATAAATGTCATAAAATTATCTTTCAAATAAAAATTAATTTTAATATGTTTTATTTCAATTTGAAGTTCCATCACTCTAAAAAAAACACCCGATATAAAAGGAAATCCTCGTATAACGTTTAATGGTACGATAAACAAATTTTCTGTTCCCAATTAAAGGTTTCAGCTCCTTCACTATCTTCTAGTCGTTTTTTCATTTAAAAAGGAAGCTATTCAGTTTTTGTTGATGAATTTTCACAAATAGAGCCAATTAAATGAAAAACAAATTCTCGAAAGTCTAGCTTCAGATTTGATGTCTGTTAAACGTGTCAACGGAGTGAAGTCTGAGACAAATTCCTTATTTCATCCGATACTCAGAAAATAAGTATTGTATCTAAGTAAGACTGCTTTCAAGAATAAGTCCGGATTGATATTTGTATGAAATGCAGAGATATTTTAATATTCGTAAAATTGTATTACTTTTGTTCATTGTATGGAACATGATTTGTAAAATGAATGCTGCATACCGTCTTGTTTGAATTACAGGGAATATAAAGGGAGGGTTATCCATTTTGTGCTTCGAAAGTAAACGTGAATAAAACACTCTTACATTTAGAATATAGATCAAATTCTTATTTCAATATAATGCTTGGGCCTTGTCATTATGTGTGGAATACAACATCATTAGATGTCCTCCGCGTGATCTCTTACAGGACTCGATCCTTGTGAGCTAATTTTCGATGACCCACCGTCACATTTCGGGCAATATCTCACCAATAACTTGAAGGATGTTGGTTTTCAAAGCGTCAATAGCTGAGAATTATCGGCATAAACACGTTCCTTCGCATAACCTTACAAAAAAAATCGGAAGGCGATAAATCACAAGATCTTTGTGGCCAATTCACATCGCCGAAACGAGAAATTACGCGTCCTGGGAATTTTTCTTGCAAGAAAGCCAAAACAAGTTGTGTGACTTGTTGCTGTATCTTGCTGAAACCACATCTGTTTCAATTCCATAGCATTCAATTCAGGCCAAAAAGAAATCGGTAATCATTTGTCTATAGTGATGAGAATTGACGGTTTGAGTGACACCCCCTTCATTTTCACTCCACCAGACCAAATTTTACACCATACAGTGACTTTTTGTGGATGTTATGGTCTCTCAGCAGTTCCATGAGGATTTTCACTGTCCCAGATGCGACAATTTTACTAGTTTATATAGCCACCGAGTGAAATATGTGCTTCGTTGCTGAAGAAAATTCGATGCGAAAAATCATTATCCGAACTGTTATTCAAGCACTCAATCGGCATATGTTCTAAACATTCTATGGTCAGCTGGCTTTAGTTCTTGTGTCAACTGAACCTTATGAGGATGGAGATGTAAATCCAGATGCAAAATATGTCATAGCGTGCCGTAAGAGAGACCCAAATAACGTGCGCGCCGATGAATTGATGAATTTGGATCTTTTTCAACACTGTCGCTCACAAAAGAAATATTTTCGGTCAAGCGTTCATTTCCATCATCTTCCCGTAATGCACGAAACGCACTTACTACAGAATCATTGCTTTTGTAGTAAGTTTTCACAATTTTCACATATTCAGCAATAGATAAACGATCCATATCGTTAAATGCCTAACTTTCAACTAAACCTATAAGGCTTCGGATCATAGTTCTGTTTGACATATGTCATTGAAACAGGGCTGTGAAATCCGGACCATGAAATGGATAACCCGTTATAATGGGCGAAGAGTGCGAAGTCTAGAATTATTCTTGGCAGATTTGATAATTTTCATATTGAAATAATGTTTACATGGAAAACTAGGAAAATCGTTGCCTGACAATTTGAGAGCGGGGAAGTGGATTTTTCTAATATCCTGTCAAATTGATTTCAGAAGACTGAAAGTCACATCGTTCGAAAAGAAGTACTGCGCCTCATATCTTATTCGAGCTGAAGTGAATGTCAGTGCATTTGATGAAATATTCGAACAGATATTTTCTCGATTATTTCTGGCAATTTGAGTCATTCCATTTCAACATAATTTTAACGGGGGAACTATGAAAATTATTGTCTAACAATGTAATATCCATAAAATTAACGTTTCAGCAATCCGAAAAATTGATTCTGAAATTCAAAACGTTGGAATTAATGAAACATTCAGAAGGTGCTATGTTCTGTCTTGATCGAATTGGGGGGAATATGACTCTATGGCAGAATTTCTTAACCTTTTTGTGGTGAAGAACCCTAATAACATTAAAAAAATCTGGCGGGCCCCTTTCAATATAACTACATATAACTATTTCTATGATTTTAAACGGCCAATAAAATTCAATGACAGAAATAGATTTATACGAAGTGAAAGAGTACAGGAGAGAAATACAGGAAAATTCAATATTTGGTATTTCTCCACAAACGTAGTTTATAATTAGATGGAACCCCTGGTTAAGGGGAACCCCCGCTCTATAGAAAACACTGTAGCAATTGATATATGTATCGGGTGTTTTTTTTAGAGTGATAGAACTTTAAATTGAAATAAAACACATTAAAATTAAGATTGAAGCCAATTTTTTTTTATTTGAAAGATAATTTTATGACATTTATGTTTCAAAAATAATTTCTGGCATATGTCCACCACGACTAGCTCTGAGGAACCGCATTCGACCAGACCAATTTTGGACCACTTTTTCGAGTAATTCAGGCCTTTTTTCATCAATAACACGAGTTATGCTGGCTTTCAAAGCGTCTATTGTTTCTGGTTTATCAGCATAAACCAATGACTTGACATAACCCCAAAGAAAATAATCCAGTGGAGTTATGTCGCATGATCTTGGAGGCCAATTAATTGGACCATTTCTCGAAATAATGTTATCGCCAAATCTTTCTTTCAATAAATCAATTGTTACGCTAGCACCATGACGTGTAGCACCATCTTGTTGGAACCAAAATAATTCTGGGTCGATACCATTCAAATTTTGAAACAAATAATCATTGATCATCGATCTCTAACGAGCACTATTCATTGTATCATTAGCTCCAGCATAGTTTTTAAAGAAATATGGACCGATGATGCCTCCAGCGTGTAAAGCACACAGTGCATTTTTCAGGATGCAATGGAACCTGCAGAACTTCTCGAGGATTGGTTTCACTCTATATACGGCAATTTTGCTTGTTTACATAGCCGTTCAACCAGAAATGAGCTTTATCAATAAACATAATTTTACGATAAGAAAGTGGATCAACTTCAAGCTGTTCTAAAGCTCAATCAGCAAACAAACGACGCTGATTATGGTCATGTGGCGTTAATTCTTGAACCAGTTGGATCTTGTATGGGTGTAGACCAAGATTTTTACGCAAAATTTTCCATGTGGTGGATGCACAGAGTCCAACTTGTTGTGAACGTCGATGAATAGACTAATCTGGATCATCATTAACACTATGACTTATACAGTAGCGATCTTTTCTTCTGTACGTACATTTCTTTGTCTTGTTGTTGTTGCACCGAGTAGAGAAAATATTGTCCGAAATCTATCGATAGTTCGACGAATAAGCTGATCTGATGGACGATTATGTAAACCATAAATTTCACGAAGTGCTCTATAAATTTGGCGAATAGAACACTGATTTTGAAAATAAATTTCAACAATTTGTAAACGTTGTTGCGGCGTTAGTCTTTCCATGTTAATTTGTCAATGCTTACTGAACAGAAATGTCAAAACAACATGGCTTCTACCTTCTGTCAAATCATAGTTATCCCTTTCGAAAATTCTATCACTCTAAAAAAACCACCCGATATGTACGATATGTTGTGCATTCCACATCAACAGTTCAAACTCAGTTTTCCATAAAATTAATCTTTAAATACTCTTCACAATTGATTCTTGGATGCAAAACGTTTGCATTCAATTAAATATTTAGGAAATAAGTGCTACGTTCCATACAGTTCAAAATGAAGGGAATGTAACTGCATTGAACCAAACTTTTCAATGGATATTGGTACAATTTATTGAATTATCACTGACATTTTTGTTGTTCAACACAATCTTAACAAATAATGGAAACTATTGTCTAATAATGTTTCAGGTTTCCTGTGGAATTGGCTTCAGAAATTAACTTTCGAATTCAATTGAATTATCTGACAATAATTGTTGCATGTGGATTTGTGTGAATTCGAAAGAAATCGAATTCATATACATGTCGAATTATCTCTGACAGTTGTTTTTCATTCCATATCAACAGGACTATATCGTAGGAAATTTGGGAATATATAATAATATAATATATATAGTGGGGCATTATTTCTGATTTATTGTGGATTTGATTTCAAGACTTAAAACGTTGTGATCAACGGATATTTGGAGAATAAACGATGCATTCTATTTCGTTTGATTGGGAAGAAATATGAGTGCATTAAACGAAAAGATCGAATTGATATTTGTACGATGTGTTGAATTATTTTTGACAGAAAATCGTTGACAGTCAGTTTAAGATCTGAGAAATGGGTGTTTCTGATATGCTGTGGAATTGATTGCGAGACACGAAACACATCCTGATCCATTAGAGTTGAAGTGCAGTACATATCATCTCATTGGAATTGGACTAAATGTGACTGCATTGGACAAAATATTCGAACTGATGATTTGCACGATTATTTCTGACAATTTTATTCATTCCATATAAATAATTTTAACGGAATAAATTATAAAAATCATTGTCTAATACTGTTATATCCAGAAAATCAACTTTTCAGCTAAGGGATGAAATTGATTTCGAGATTCAAAACGTTAGAATTAATAAATCATAAAGTGTCATTTTCTATCTCATTCGAAATGGAGATAATATGACTCTTTGGAACATCTGTACTAATTGATATATATACGATATGTTAAAGTATCAACGATTTTGTGCATTCCATATCAACATGAGTTTAGACCCAAAAACGATCAAACACTTTATTGAAATATCTCTGTCATTTTTGCTAGTTCCATATAAACACAATATTAACAAAATAATGGAAATTATTGTCTAATAATGTTTCAGGTTTCCTGTGGGATTGATTTTAACGTTCGAATTCAATTGAATTATCCGATAATAAGTGTTGCATGTGGATTCCAGTGAATTGGAGAGAATATGACTGCAGTGGTAGAAAGAGTTGAATTGATATTTGTAGAACATGTCAAATTATTTTTGATAGTTTTGTTCATTTCATATCGAAAAGATTATATCCTAAGAGTTTTTAAAGAGTTGAGCAAAATTTCAGATTTCTTGTGGATCTGATTTCAAGAACCAAAATGTAATCCAACGAAATATTTCGAGAACAAATGATGCATTTTATTTCGATCGATTTGGAGGAGATATAA
Source organism: Megalocaria dilatata (assembly GCA_034642435.1). NCBI lineage: Eukaryota > Metazoa > Arthropoda > Insecta > Coleoptera > Coccinellidae > Megalocaria > Megalocaria dilatata. The sequence goes on from CM067854.1 coordinate 27,291,480, forward strand.
GAGCATTGAACGAAAACTTTGAATTGATATTTGTAGGATGTGTAGAATTATTGCAGATTTGTTTATTTCCAAATTAAGACAATTTGAATTAAATTGTTAACTGACAGTTTCAGATCTGGAAAATTGATGTTTCTGATATGCGGTGCAATTGATTGCAAGACACAAAACACTGGAAGTTAAATAATCAGAAACGAAGTACAGCGCATCTCATTTTAATTGGAGTGAATGGGACTGCATTGGATAAAATATTCGAACTGACATTTGCATGATAATTTTTGGCTATATTATTCATTCCATATCAACACGATTTTGAAGGAGGAAAAAAAATCTTTGTTTAACAATGTTATATCCAAAAAAACCAATTTTTACCTAACCTATGAATTTATGAATCAATCAGAAAATAAGTGTTCTTATTCAAAATGGAAAGAATGACTCATTGGAACAACTCTACTTATTGATATGTTTAATTTTCACTGAAGATTTAGTGTAATCCATAACAGAATGAGTTTGAACCCAAAAACGATCAAACTCCTTTTCCAGAAAATTAATTTTCAGCTACTCTTTTCAATTGATTTTGGTATACAAAACGTTCATATTCAAGAAAATATTTAGGAAATAAGTGCTACGTCCCATCCAGTTGAAAATGGCGGGAATATAACTGCATTGAATCAACCATTCCAATTGATATTAGTACACTTAATTGAATTAACTCTGCCATTTTTGCTAGTTCCATATCAACACAAAATTAACGAAATAATAAGAATTATTGTCTAATACTGTTTCAGGTTTTCTGTGGAATTGATTTTAAGACTCAAAGGTTCGGATTCAATTGACTTATCCGACAATAAGTGTTGAATGTGGATTCGTGTGAATTTGAGACAATGTGACCCTTGCTGTAGAAAGATTTGAATACATTTTTGATTTACACGTCGAATTATTTCTGTTAGTTTTGTTCATTCTTTATCAGCTAAACTATATTGTAAAAAAATTCGAAAAAAACAGTGGGGCAAAATTTCAGATTTCTTGTGGATCTGATTTAAAGGACCAAATCGTGATCCAACGGAATATTTCGAGATCAAATGATGCATTTTATTTCATTCGATTTGGACGAGATGTGAGTGCATTGAACGAAAACTTCAATTTGATATTTGTACGATGTGTAGAATCATTTGCAGATTTGTTCATTTCCAAATTAAGATAATTTCAATGTAGCTAATTAAAATTGTTAACTGACAGTTTCAGAACTAGGAAAGCGATGTTTCTGATATGCTATGGAACTGATTGTAAGACACAAACACTGGAAGGTAAATCATTAGAAACGAAGTACAGCGCATCTCATTCCAATTGGTATGAATGGGACTGCATTGGACAAAATATTCGAACTGACATTTGCACCATTATTTGAGACAATATTATTCATTCCATATCAACACGATTCTAACGAAAGAAACTGAAAGAATCGCTTTCTAACAATGTTATACCCAGAAAATTAATTTTAACTCTGCTATGAATTTATGAATCATTCAGAAAATTAGTGATCATATTCGAAATGGAGGAAATGACTCTATTAGAACAACTGTACTAATGGATATATGTAAGTTTCACTGAAGATTTAGTGTAATCCATAACAGAATGAGTTTGAACCTAAAAACGATCAAACTCCTTTTCCAGAAAATTAATCTTTCAGCTACTTTTTACGATTGATTTTGGGATACAAAACGTTTATATTCAATAAAATATTTAGGAAATGAGTGCTACGTCCCATCCATTTGAAAATGGAGGGAATATAACTGTATTGAATCAACCGTTCCAATTTGATATTAGTACACTTAATTGAATTAACTCTGTCATTTTTGCTAGTTCCATACCAACACAATATTAACAAAATAATGAAAATTATTGTCTTCTTATGTTAATGGTGTCTTGTGGAATTGACTTCAGGACACAAAACGTTCGAATTCATTTGAAATTATCCGAGAAGAAGTGTTGTATGTGGAATCGTAAGAATTGAAGAGTATATGACTGCATTGGTGGAACCTGGAAATTATTTCTGGCACTTTTGTTCACTGCTTATCAACCTGATATCGTGAGAAATTGTGAAAATAAACAGTGGAGCAATATTTCAGATTGTTGTGGATCTGATTGCAAGAATCAAAACGTCGTCGTTCAACTGAATATTCCGACAAATAAATGATGTATTTCATTTCGTTCGATTTGTAGGAGATATGAGTGCATTGAACGAAAAGTTCGAATTGATATTAGTACTATGTGTAGAATTATTTTGGCAGATTTATCCATTTCCTAATTAAAATAATTTCAACTTTAATTGTTAACTGACAGTTTAAGATGTAGGAAATTGATGTTTTTGATATGCCGTGGAAATCATTGCAAGACTAAAATACTGGTAGTTAAATCATTAGAAATGAAGTACAGCGCATCTCATTCCAATTGGGGCGAATGGGACTGCATTGGACAAAATATTCGAACTGACGTTAGCAGGATTATTCCTGGCAATATCATTAATTCCAGATCAACACGATTCTAACGAAAGAAACTGAAAAAATCGTTGTCTAACAATGTTACATCCAGAAAATAAGTGTCATATTCTATCTTATTCGAAATGGAGGAAATGTCTCTATTAGAACAACTGTAATAATGGATATATGTACGATATGTTAAAGTTTCACTGAAGATTTAGTGTAATCCATAACAAAATGAGTTTGAACACAAAAACGATCAAACTCCTTTTCCAGAAAATTAATCTTTCAGTTATTCTTTACGATTGATTTTGAGATACAAAACGTTTATATTCAATAAAATATTTAGGAAATAAGTGCTACGTCCCATCCAGTTGAAAATGGAGGGAATAGAACTTCATTGAATCAACCGTTCCAATTGGTATTAGTACATTTAATTAAATTAACTCTGTCATTTTTGATAGTTCAATATCAACACAAAATTAACAAAATAATAAGAATTATTGTCTAATAATGTTTCAGGCTTCCTGAAACATTATTATGGAATTGAGTTTAAGACCCAAAACGTTCGGGTGCAAGTGAATTATCCGCAATAAGTGTTGCATGTGGATTCGTGTGAATTGGACACAATATGACTGCAGCTATAGAAAGAGTTGAATTAATTTTTGAATTACACGTCGAATTATTTCTGTTAGTTTTGTTCATTCTATATCAACAAAATTATATCGTCAAAAATTTTGATGAACAGTGGGGCAAATTATCAGATTTCTTGTGGACATGATTTAAAGAACCAAAACGTGATCCAACGGAATATTTCGAGATCAAATGATGCATTTCATTTCGTTCGATTTGAAGGAGATATGAGTGCATTGAACGAACAGTTCGATGTGTAAAATTATTGCGGATTTGTTCATTTCCAAATTAAAATATTTTCAACGTAGCTACCTAAAATTGTTAACTGATAGTTTCAGATCTGGGAAATTGATGTTTCTGATATGCTATGGAATTGATTGGAAGACACGAAACACTGAAAGTTAAATCATTAGAAACGAAGTACAGCGCATCTCATTCGAATTGGAGTGAATGGGACTCTATTAGACAAAATATTCGAACTGACATTTCCATGATTATTTCTGGCAATATTATTAATTCCATATCAACATGATTTTAACGAAGGAAACTAAAAAAAAATCGTTGTCTAACAATGTTATATCCAGAAAATTAATGACTCTTCTGGAACAACAGTATTAAATGTGCGATATGTTGAAGATTTAGTGTAATCCAAATCAGCATGAGTTTAAACCCAAAAACGATCAAATTCCTTTTGCAGAAACTTAATCTTTTAGCTACTATTTACGAGTGATTTTGGGATACAAAACGTTTACATTCAATGAAATATTTAGGAAATAAGTGCTTTATACCATCTGGTTCAAAATGGAGGGAATATAACTGAATTGAACCAATCATTCCAATTGATATTAGTACACTTCATTGAATTATCTCATTTTATTGGTTCCATTTCAACAAAATATACCAACACAATATTAACAAAATTATGAAAATTATTGTCTTATTAGGTTAAAGGTGTCTTGTGGAATTGACTTTAGGACCCAAAATGTTCGAATTCAATTGGAATTATCCGACAAGAAGTGTTGTATGTGGAATCGTAAGAATTGAAGAGAATATGACTGCATTGGTGGAATGTGGAAATTATTTCTGGCACTTTTGTTCACTGTTTATCAACCTGATTATATCGCGAGAAATTGTGAAAATAAATAGTGGAGCAATATTTCAGATTTCTTGTGGATCTGATTTCAAAAGTTAAAACGTCGTGATTCAACGAAATATCCAAAAAACAAATGATGCATTCCGTCTCGATTGATTTGGAGGGAATTTAAAATTGCATTGAACGTGGGATGGCTGTACGATTTGTTTTATTTTGTTGAGGAACTACAGTAAATAAATATGAGTGACGTTTTCCGGATTCACGACGATCGATTTATGTAGGCGAACGTAAAGACTATTTGCGCTGGTCAGTAGGTTGGCGGAAAACGCTGAAGGCGAACCTTCGAACCCTAACCTCGGCAAGGGAAAACGCAAGACGCTCGGTATTTGGCGGTGCGTCGAGCGTGTGCCGATTGTGCGTGAGAGCGCCGCGACGTCGTCCCGCTCTTACCTTGAGAGATGCAGTACATAATTTGACGGGGCACCTTGAGGCCGGCGGCCAGACAGGCTGCGAAGGAGGCCGAGAAGTTGATGGCCATGGCGACGACGTCCAGACATCAATTACTCACTGGACAATAACACTTTAATATGCACATGGCACTGTTTACATCGCGGGTTGCACTAATGCACTCTATTCAGCATCTTCGAGCGGCCGTGGACGCGCGGAGGATCGTGATGCATACAATTTCGCCCAAGAGGTACCAAAGCGAACGTCGGTGGCGGGGATGCCAGCAGCGTCGGCAGCCGACGACCTCATGGTTCGCTGCTGTGATCTTGCGAGATGAGTTAGCGCTGTTGCCGCCGCATTCGTTCGTCTGGTGCACTCGCCCCCGACCCCCCCCGTCGCGCCGTGCACGTGCATCGCGCCGGCTTGCTGCACCCGAATCAATATCACACATTATCACAAAAAACTGACCCGACTTGAAGCGGGCTTTGCACCTTGCAACCGGGACGCCGTCGGTCTACGGCGACGCTCTTTTCTTCCACTTCGGGCGTCCAAATCGCGGCTTCCGAATCGACCTCGTTCGATGAGTCATACGACTCTTTTTTTTTAGTTGTTGTTGTTGGAGGCGCTCGTACAGGTGTTGATTTCTGGGATCTGTAACGCTGACCGTTTGGGATTGTCGTTTTTTTATATTTATTCGTTAAATGGGTATAAAATATTTCATGAACGATTATTTGAAAAGCCCGCTCAAGGGACAAATTATTGTTGTCGCTAAGTTGGCACAACTGTCTTTATACTAGCACGAAGTTGAGCGTGGTCTGTTTGTTCACAGTCACAGAAGCTCCAGGAATTGATCATTTAAAAAGTCCGCTTGAGGAAATTATCCAAATTTTTGTTGTTGTTAAGTTGGTGCCAACAAGAGGAATTTGAGCGCATCTGTAATTTAGTTTGTTTACAGTCCAGAAAGAATCGAGAATTGATCATTTAAAGAGCCCGCTTAAAGGGAAATATTTTTTTTGTTGTTAAGTTGGCCCAGCCGTCTTCTATATTCACGCCAAGTTTGAGAATCATCTGTCAATAAAGTTGTTCACATTCAAAAAAGCCCCGGGAATTGATCATTTTTCAATGATCAATCACTAACGAGAAGTCAGAAGCTTTTGCGCTCTGTCATCTTTCATCCAATAGTCAAAGAGACATAATTTTTAATTGAATCGGTCCTTACTTGATGGAAATTCATTTTAATTGAATGAAATAATATAAACTATTCCCACAATTTACCAATTCAACGACAATTCTTGTACCGCCTCTTTTTTGAAGTTTTTAGCTATATAAGAAGTGTAATTTGAAAAGTTATTCCAAAATGTAAACTTGACGAAGCCACATTTTCAAACTATTCTGCTGGAGAAACCAAATATCTCATGAAAATGAAAAATACACTATTGAAGGGCTCCATCTTCCTCCCTTCATCGTTACATATTGGCAAAAAATGAATGGAAAAAGAATATAATGAACAAAATTTCATATGCTTTTCATTCTAAATCAAAGAAATTATCATGATTCATCTTAACGAAATTATGCACAAGAATTCGTGTCGTTATTTCACACCTAAATACTAATTTGACCTCGATCAGATTGATACTAACGAAATTATTTGAAAAATAAAATTTCAAATAGAAATAACTCAGTAATAGTTCAGACGATTCTGTCCATTTTTAAACATTGAGACACAATGACACATTGAGAATCCAAACTTACCATGAAAATTCCATGTCTCTAATTTTTTTCGTTCGGAAATAAGAATTTTTAGCTCGGCCCATCCTACAAAATTTGGCATAAATCATTGTGTTGCTATTGTTCACCTAAATGTCAAATTTCATCTCAATCGGAATTATTAAGAACATAAGGTGAATAACGGCGAAACCATTCGACCGATTATGCCCATTAATGAACTTAACCAAAATAATTCGACTGAATAACTGCGAAACTATTCGGCCGATTTTGCCCATTAACGAACCTGATATTGAAGCCTCAAACCTACCCTAAAAGTTCCAAATCTGTAGCTATTTCCATTCGAAAGTTAGAATGTTTATAACGGACTGGCCAAACAACTAGGATTCTTCATCAGTGACTTCCATCTAGTCATTTGAGACCATTTTTGGCTAGAAATTAGAAAATTATGAACATTTGGTTACAAAGATAGCTTCTATATCAAGCACGAAAAAACTGCTCAAAGGCGAATTTTTTTGTACTAAGCTGGCACAGGGCCGTCTTTAAACTATTTGAGGCCCTGGGCACATTAGGATCATGGGGCCCCTATGACCTTGAGAAAACACTATTTAGTTACAATAGATAAAGAAAGACAAGGTTCAGATTTTTCCAAATTTATGTTTTTCGGTAATACCTAAATATCGGTTATCATTTGGTAATCTGGCAGGAACTAGGGGGCCCCATTCGATCGCGGGGCCCTGGGCACGTGCCCATAGTGCCCAGTGGGGAAGAGGGGCCTGAGCTGGCACAACTGTCCTCTATACTTCCGTGAAGTTTGAGCTTAATTGGTCATTTGGTTTGTTAACAGTCAGAAAAGAAACGAAAAATAAAAAGTCTGCTTAAAGGGATTATCAAATTTCTTATTGTCTCTAATTTGGCACAACTGTCTCTATATTAATGCGCAGTTTGAACGTGATCTTTTTGTTTACAGTCAAAGAAGAATTGATAGTTTAAAAAGCACGCTTGAAGAAATTATCCAAATTTTTTTTATTGTTAAGTTGGTACAAACAAGTGTCCTCTATACTCACGAGGAGTTTAAGCGTCATCTGTAATTTAGTTTGTTTACAGTATTTTTTTTAGAGGAGTCCATAAAATACCTTACAAACTTAGTGCAATTTCTGTGGCGAACAAAGAATACGTAGGATTTTTAAGAGTTCACTTCATTCTAGTGTTTGTTCAGATAAATACATTCAGCTTGTCTGGTAAGATATTTTTTGTTAATTATTTTCATTTTCTAAATGTGGAATAGGGCTGATGCGTTTTCCATTGCCGGAATTCTAAATTGCTTTTTGAAGATGTTCTGCATGTTTTAGGAATTGTTTTAAGGAACTTATTTTAAGCAAGTTGTTTTTGAAGAAGTTCTTGAGGTTATGTTTTGCATTTATGGAAAGGAATATATTTTCATAAAACAACGTACATTCTGTCAAGAAAGTACCGGGAATTATCGATTTAAATCTGGCGGGGCAATGAGGCAGGTAAAAATTTTTTTCCTAGGTTGGTACCACTGTCCTTAATTAATATGCCAAGCTTGAGCGGGATTTGTCAACTAGTGTGTTTGCAACAGCTGATTAAGTCAGTCGATGTCAGAGTGCGTGCCGATTTTTACTATGGGTGATTACGTTGAGCAAAGAATTTGTTTAAAGTTTTGTGTTGCAAATGAATTTTCGTGTGCTGATGCATTGAAAATGTTGCAAAAGGCCTTTGGTGATAATGCTCTATCGAAAACTCGTGCATATCAGTAGTACAGAGCCTTCAAGGACGGTCGTGAAGTGGTCGTCCATCGACGGCTTCGATCGAAGATAACGTCGATAAAATTAAGGAAAGGGTGCTGGAAAACCGTCATACCAGCTTGATTGAGATAGCACATGATCTTAAGATATCCCACGAGTCCGCACGTACGATTTTGATTGATATTTTGGGCATGAGAAAGGTGGCCGCACGACTCGTACCGAAAGACCTGAATTTTCTTCAAAAACGTCATCGCGAACAGGTTGCTTCAGACATGCTGGATCGCTGTAATTCCGATTCTACATTCATGGAACGCATTGTAAGTGGTGATGAGACCTGGGTCTACGAGTACGATATGCAAACAAGCCAGCAATCATCGGAATGGGTGGCAAAAAATGAGCCGAAACCGAAAAAACCACGCCAAAGCCGCTCGAAAATGAAGGTGATGCTCATTGTTTTCTTCGATATCCGTGGCGTAGTGCACTACGAATTCGTAGGCCTAGGCGTTATGAAACGTTTGCGTGAGCGTATCCGTAAGAAGCGGCCAAATTTGTGGGCGAACAACTCATGGATTTTGCATGACGATAACGCGCCTTCTCACCGAGCTACGATTGTGACTGACTTTCTCGCCAAAAACTCAACAAACGTGCTTCAGCAACCACCGTATTCGCCGGATTTGGCTCCCTGCGAATTTTTCCTCTTCCCAAAACTAAAATTGCCCCTTCGTGGCACTCGTTTTGAGTCGATTGAAGCCATAAAACAAAATTCGGCGCGAGAGCTAAAGTCCATCCCGGAAAGCGCCTATAAAAAATGTTTCGATAATTGGAAGTGCCGTTGGCATAGATGTATTGGAGCAAATGGAGCCTATTTTGAAGGCGACCCAATAAATTTTGACGATTAAATGTAAAAATGTTGTTTTAATTGAAAATTCCCGGTACTTTCTTGACAGAGTAGTACAAAACAAAATTTTGAACCCTTCAAGTATTTATTTAGTAATTTTAATTAATAATTTATATTACTTCGAATTGTTTTATTTCCATTTGGTACTGTGTAATAAGTGTTAATTCTGTATGTCAACTAAATTGAGACAGTGTTTTTCTAAGAGTTTCATTTAATTTAATTCCAAAAGTTTTTGAATTAAAATTTTTTGAAATTGAAATTTGTGGGAGGTTAACAGAATAAATCAGTATGATATTTAAAATTTTGTGATAATTATTATATCAAGAAAAAAATTCTTTTTATTATTTTATTGTACCTATAATAATTATATGTTTTATTTTACACTTAAACATATTATCATTTGGTTTTAAAGGAGTTCATAAAATACATTACAAACTTTGTGCAATTTCTGTGACGAACAAAGAATACGTAGGAGTTTTAAGAGTTCACTTCATTCTAGTGTATGTTCAGATAAATACATTCAGCTTGTCTGGTAAGATATTTTTTGTTAATTATTTTCATTTTCTAAATGTGGAATAGGGCTGATGTGTTTTCCATTGCCGGAATTCTAAATTGCTTTTTGAAGATGTTCTGCATGTTTAAGGAATTGTTTTAAGGAACTTATTTTGAGCAAGTTGTTTCTGAAGAAGTTTTTGAGGTTATTTGAATATCAAAAGTTTTGAATATCGAAACAGATTTAATCTGTTAGTCTTCTACAATTTCAATTTCAAAAAATTTTTAAAAAATTTTAGAATTGAATTAATGTCATTATAATAAGCACTGCTTATATTTAATAGACGTATAAAATTAAAATTCACTATACAATATCCTTCTCTCAAGTAAAAAACCGCTTCTTCTCATTTTATCTTGAGGTTATGTTTTGCATTTTTGGAAAGGAATTTGGATTTCATTAAACAAGAAACGAAACAAAATTTTGTACCCTTCAAGTATTCATTCAGTAATTTTAATCAATAATTTATATTTCTTTGAATTTTCTCATTCCCTTTTGGTACTGTGTAATAAGTGTCAATTCTATATGTGTACTAAATTGAAACAGTGTTTTTCTAAGACATTTATTTAATTTAATTCTAAAAGTTTTTGAATAAAAATTCTTTCAAATTAAAATTTTTGTAGGAACTTAACAGAATAAATCTGTTTGATATTTAAAATTTTGTAATGATTCTTATATCAAGAAAAAACTTTCTTTATTATTTTGTTTACAGTCCGTGAATAATCAAGAATTGATCATTTAAAGCCTGCATTGAGGTCGGAATTATTTTTGTTGCTTAGTTGAAACAATCGTCCTCTATACTCATGCTGAATCTGAGGATCATCTATCATTAAATTTGCTCACATTGAGAAAAGCAATTGATCACGTATCAATAATAAAATTTTATCTTTGAAATCCCTTAAAAACCTTTTAAAATAATTCGATTAAAATGTCTTAGAAACACTGTTTCACTTATAGACATATATAGAATTATCAACATATATAAGCGGAAGTTAACCAATAAAGAATAAAAAGAAAACATAAAGTACTCGTGATCATCCAGAAACCATCATAAACAAGCTTGTTTCGATTGGATATACAGAAATAACAAATTCCATCACCAAAATATGCTCCACATCTAATTTAAAGAGGTTTTACTTATCACCCTTTTGAAAAAATAAATACCACATTCTCCAGAAGAAGAATCTGAAATTCTTATTCATATTCTCCTTAGTTGGAAGTTATCTGGATGCTAAATTAAAACAATCAAAAAAATATTTCTAAATACTTCCATTTACCAATATTCAGTTTAAAAGCAACATTAAATAAGCGTGGTCTACTAATTGAGAACTATTCAAAAACTACTCTATTTCACAGAAAATGTCGAAAAGAAGATACGATCATAGAATCAGTATCTTTTTGAATTTAATTTGGAAAGGTTTCGGAGAATTAATCTAGCTATTATTTGTATTTATTCCTACTATTGGTATAATGGATATAAATTTTTCGAGCCAAGACGATTTAAAAAACCCGCTTAAAGGGATTGTCAAAATTATTATTGTCGCTAAGTTGGCATGATAGTTTCTATATTCGCGCGAAGTTTGAGCGTTTGTTTATAGTTAAGAAAGCACCGGGAATTGATCATTTAAGGACCTTGTTTAAGTGGATGTCGAAAGTTTTTTGTTGTTAAGTTGGTAACTAGAACTGTTCTGTATACTCGCGAATAGTTTCCTTTGAGGGCAAAGGGAATATGGAAATTCGTTTTGTTGCTAAGTTGGCACATTCATCCTTTATATTCAAGTGTTTGAGGATTGGGAATTGATCATTTAAAAATGATGAAAGAACAGAAGGAAAGTCAGAAAATTTTGCACGGTTGTTCAACAGTCTATTTATCTGAAAATTTTAAATCTGTGAATAACTCCTGGAAAGATCTGCATATGATGAGAAAAAACATAAATATATGTTGTATCATCTCCGTCATTTTCTGCAACTAAGAACTAATACTACTAAGAAAACGGAAAACCTCAGGAAAATGTAAAATCCACGATTAAAAAACTCCATCCTTCTTCCCTCGATGACCTCACTATATTGGCAAGAAAGAGTTGAAAAAGTTTATATTGATATAATAACTTTCCTTCAAAGTGGAAAAACGCTCAAATATGAGCCGATACACGGGTTATTAAGCATAAGTCAAGATAGTGCAATAATACTTCAGGAAGATACGTGTTTTCGGTAGTTTCTTGAAGATATTTCCATACTGGCGATTTTTGATGAAACATCTCTTTTGCATCCATCGGAGGAAAATATTCCTTTTTAAAACATACTGTATTTTATTTCATACATCAATTACAACTTACTCGCTCCTCTTATAACTATTATCTAAAGTGCATGTTTACTAATGTAGCCAGTGCCGCACTGAAGATGGCGCCTTGGTATCGATTTTCCTAAATATCTTCCATAAGATATAAATTATCTCGACCGTAAAATTTTCAACTTAAACATTTTTGCACTCTCGTAAAAGAGGTCCTTGCAAGTCGCTTCCTGTATATATTGAGCCGAAAATAGATCTACCGATGAAAAATTCGTGATCAACTGTCTGTTCAAAATTACCTTTTGACGATAATTCCAAATTACATTATTTCCTGAATAGTGAACTGTTTTTGAACCTTAACTGGTCCCTATTAAAAAAATGTTCGGGGGTTAATGCCATCTTCATGGAGGTGGTTTTTTCGGAACAAACTCATGATGGAAATTCGTGATCAACTGTCAGCTGTGAATTTGATTTAATTCTCAAAAGTTTTTAAGAAAAAAAATTCATAAAATTAAAATTGGTAGTGAGGTTAACAGAATAAATCTGTAGGATATTTAAGATATTGTAACAAGCCTTCTATCAAGTAGAAAACCGCCTTTTTATTATTTCATTGTATATATAATAATTATTTTATTTTGGGTTTTTACTCATACATAGTATCATTTGGATATAACCGAGTCCATAAAAATACTCACACTCTTAGTGTAATTTTTTAAAATGCACTATATTCTAAGTTTTTTTAGAGGAAGACATGTGGTTTTAGTCCGGTAAGATATATTTTTAGTAATTATTTTTATTTTTCAGATACGGAATTGGACTCACAAAATATGTTGTAATTCTGAATGGCTTTTTTGAAGATGTGCTACATGTTTTGGATTTTTTTTGCAAGAACTTTTTTTAAATAATATTGTTCTTGAAGAAATTCTTGAGGTTATGTTGTGTATTATTGAAAGAAATTTGGTTTTCATAATACATTGATACGAAACAAAGTTTTGTATCCTTCAAGTGTTCATTTAATATTTTCAATTAATAATTCATATTTCATTGGATTCTTTTATTCCTTTTGGTATTGTGTAATGGGTGTTAATTCAATACGGCTACTAAATTGAAACTGTGTTTTCTAAGACCTTAATTTAATTTAATTCTAAATTTTTATGAAATTAAAAATTGTAACGAGGTTAACAGAATAAATCAGTAAGATATTCAAGATATTGTAATAAGGCTGCTATCAAGTGAAAAACCCCCCTTTTTATTTATTTTCCAATAATTTTTACATTTTAAAATATCGAACATTCAGAATTATACACCTTAAGGTTCAATGAAACTCACAATAATCATCTAGTATTAAAATAACATATTTTGACAAAATAAAAGATATTTCATTTTTGGGATAAACTAAAAAATTTTCCATCGATATATACGTTTGGGACATTCATAAATTCTGTAAGTCCTGAAGCCTTTTCGTGGAGTGATTTATATTCGAGCACATGAACCCGTGGTTCGACTACAGGAAGTTTCATTTTTAATTCACACAGCTATCTGGCGTTGAAGAACTAACCATTAAATATGAAGGAGAATGATGTGCAGCTGCACCAAATTGCTTTGTGGATGTCGTTGCTGAAGGATCCTACTCGGAGGTGCACTGATACAAAATTATAATTTCAAAGATACCCCGAAAATACATAAAATTACAAGTATATATGCGTTATATATTTTTGAGCTGACACCTAGATATGCTCAAAATGTCGATAATATGAACAGTATGAAAAAACTTTCATTTCTTCTTGATAGGCTTACACAATATAAACAAAATTTCAATAATGACTGCACTGAAGGAATTGCAATCTCTTTCCTAGATTGTTAAGAGCATCATGCCAATTTTGAAGTTAGTCGACTCCTTTGTGCTACACTATTAAACTACCGAGGGGAGACTTTGTTAATGGTGATTTGTGTTATTACAAAGCCATGCACATAAATGTTATTTAACGTTAAAAGAAGGGTGTTATATCATGATATGGACCACCTTCAACTTGAGAGATTAAGATATCTGGTATAGGAAAAATAAATAATCGAAGTTGACTGGCCCAGGAGCTAAACATTGACCAAAAAACAGTTTTAAACCATATTTGCGCAAAGCTGGATTCAAAAAGAACCTCGATGCCACACCAATTAACACCAAAAAATATGATGGATCGAATTTCCATCTGCGAAGATTTGACCAAACGGAATGAAATCATTTCTTGAACGAATGGTGACTGGCGATGTCAGATACGACAATATTGTGCGAAAAACGTTTGTGCAGCACAAACAGTGGCCTAACCAGGACTAACGGCCAGGAAGGTTCTACTGTGCATTCAATAATAATTTATTTATACATGTACCTACAAAAAACTATAAATGTACACTATAAATATTTACCGTCAATGAAATAACACGACTTCTCGTCACAATCACACAATATTTACGGTTAAAATACATAAAATGAATTGAATAACATTTTAAAACTCATAATATTCATTCAGACTATAAATGGTCTTCCCCAACAGTAGATCTTTCACCATTATATTGAAAGTTAGCTCTTTCAGTTCTTTGAGATTATCGAGCAATTTGGGTGACAAGAAAAACCTCGGACAAACCTTTTTTCATTTATTGAACAAAGAACAACGAATTATAATAACATAAACATTTGGTAATAATATATTTGAGCGGTTTCGAAGTGGCTTCCTTTGACGGCGATACAGATAGCTTCAGACGCTTCCTGAAATTTTCGGCAATGGGCCACAGCTCCTCGAGCGTTAATCGGCCCCATTCCCGGCCTAGGGATTGCTTCAGCGACTCCAAACTTTTGTGGTGTTTAGTACACGCCCTGAGCTCCAAAATCGACCACATGCTGTAGTCCATTGGGTTGAGATCCGGCGAGTAGGGCGGTCATTCTGCAGATGTGATGAAACCCGGAAAATGGGCCGTACACCATTCTACAGTCATTTAAACTTTGTGAGCTGGAGCGGAGTCCTGTTGAAAGGTCCAATGCTTGTCGCCGAAGTGCTGCTGTGTCCACGGAAGTAGGACGGCCTCGAGAACGTCGCAGTGGTAAACTTCTTGATTGATTTTGACCCCTTGATCTTGAACTTGAACTTTTTGGAGCTTGTATGGCTTGAGGTTGAGCTCCTTTTTGGACATTTGACGAACGGATTGATACCGGTCTCACGAGCTCTTTTCCTCATGGAGACCCGCGGATTTCGACTGACTCGCTTCTTGATGATGCTGCGATTGCTAGGCGTATTGACGGTGCGTTTTCTCCCACTTCCTGGACGACGACCATCCTGGTCAGGCTGCTTGAAACGGCAAATTGCATCGGACACGGTTTGTCGAGGCACATTGAGCAAACGAACAATTTCACATTGACGCTTACCCTAACGAAACAGCTCCAAAATTGCACTACATTTGTTCGACATTTTAACACTCTGCAGAGTGAAGCAAAATCAAACTGAAAATTCACATATTAGTACAAGAAAGTATAGAGAATCTAATAGAATAAACATTATTTGGCAACGCTAAAATACTTTTGTTCCAAAACACAGTAAATTTGTCCGAAGTTATTCTTGTCACCCTGTATAAATAGGATTTTGAGTTCTGTTCTCTTCAGTTTTGAAAATGGGCCAAAAACCCAAGACATATATGTCAACAGACATGAAATGAACAATGAAACTCAAGTCAAGTTGTTTTTATTTACTTTATCAATTTATTGTAACATTAATAATGAATAGAAGATTTCATCGAGTCCAGTATTCTTCGATAATTTCATTCGAGTATTACGAAATTAAAGTCTTGAACTTAATGAAAACTACCCCTGTAGAATTTCCTCTTGGTTTCACTTACTCAATTTTCTTCATAAATCAAGTAGCAAATTCTCAAACTCGTCCGTGTCCAGTCGACAAGCAATGAAAATAGAAAGAACCATAAGTTGCCATTAATCAAGAACGCTTCAAATCTATTAACTCCAACCGAAGGAGAAATGATGGGTATCTTAAACCTTACATCACTCGTAAATATAAATCTATGGTGGTGTATCATCAGTCGAGATGGGTTTTCAGCAAGATCCACCTAATCAAGAAATTGCCTCTAGTTCAAGGAGAGTGTCCGATGAATCAGATCTAGTTCAGGTACGAGGAAATTAATGCAAGAGCAGTGTTAGATGCGCCATTAAATGGAAGCATGCAATTCACCTGCAACTGAGAACCAGTTCGCATCCGCTCGATCGTGTATTTATCTTCTAAAAATCGATCAAATATAATAAAAGGAAGCAATTCACGTCAATCAAGCTCCACGCAAACTTGCCTAGCGCTGCGATCTAATGATTGGTTGGCGAAATTCAAAAATCGGAAAACCGTTCGATGTCCCAAGGGTGTAGGTGGAAGCTGAATAATCATTTCACATGTTAATCATCTCGTAGGTGATAAAATGCTGGGAAAGTGCTACTTGCAATTAATAGAGACTAATTATGAAAACCGGACACTTAGATATCGGGTGTTTTTTTTAGAGTGATAGAATTTTCGATAGTGATAACTGTGATTTGACAGAAGGAAGAGGCCATGTTGTTTTGACATTTCAGTTCAGTCAGCATTGACAAATTATCATGGAAAGACTCAAGCTGCAACAACGTTTACAAATTGTTGAAATTTATTTTCAAAATAAGTGCTCTATTCGCCAAACTTATAGAGCACTTCGTGAAATGTATGGTTTACATAATCGTCCATCAGAGCAGCTTATTCGTCAAACTATCGATAGATTTCGGACAACATTTTTCTACTTGATGCAACAACAACAACAAGACAAAGAACTGTACGTACAGAAAAAAAATATCGCTGCTGTAAGTCATAATGTTTGTCAGATTTGTCTATTCGTCGACGTTCACAACAAGTTGGACTCTGTGCATCCACCACATGGAAAATTTTGCGTAAAGATCTTGGTCTACACCCATACAAGATCCAACTGGTTCAATAACTAAAGCCACTTAACGATAATAATTGTCGTTTGTTTGCTGATTGGGCCCTAGAACAGCTTGAAGTTGATCCACTTTTTATCGTAAAATTGTGTTTAGTGATGAAGCTCATTTCTGGCTGAACAGCTATGTAAACAGGCAAAATTGCCATATATGTAGTAAAAACATGCACTGTATGGTGTGCTTTACAAGCTGGAGGCATCATCGGTCCATATTTCTTTGAAAACGATGCTGGAGCTAATGTTATAGTGAATGGTGCTCGTTACAGATCGATGATCAATGATTATTTGTTTCAAAATTTGAATGGTATCCACCCAGAAGTGTTTTGTTTCCAACAAGATGGTGTTACACCTCATGCTGCTCGGTCCAAGTGCGTTCAACTCCTCACGGATGAAAACAAGCGCGTATGACTCCAAAGGTGCCGCCAATTCCTTAGTTTCGCTGCCGGTCAACAATGGGAGCGCATTCTCTTCACATACGAGAAGTTTTCACCGTAGAACAATCTCACAACCACCAAAACGACAGAGTCTGGTCCGCAGAGGCTCCCAGTACGTCGATCATCGTCAAAATCCGCAATCCAACATGGTCTGGGGCGGAATTTCCGTCAGCGACAAAACACCCTTGGTTTTCGTGGATCAAGGGGTCGAAATCAATCATGTCTATGCTGCGACATTCTTGAGGCCGTAGTACTTCCGTGGGCCCAGCAGTACATCGGCGACCTGTATTGGACCTTTCAACAGGGCTCCGCTTCGGCTCACAAAGCGAAAATGATGCAAGAATGGTGTAAGACCGATTAACGCCCGAAGAGCTGCGGCCCATTGCCAAAAATTTCAAGAAACGTCTAAAGCTATGTATCGCTGCCAAAGGAAGCCTCGTCGAAACTACTTAAATATATTATTTCCAAACGTTTATGTTATTATTATTCGTTGTAGTTTTGTTTAATTTCCTTTGCTTAATAAAGTTAAATTAAAATAAGTTTGTCCGAGGTTTTTCTTGTCACCCTGTAATGGTAGGATAGATAACAGGTACAATTTTGAAGAGTGTAAAAATAATGTGTTGGTTCGGTCTCAATTTTTTACAGATAAAAGCAACGGTGATAGATTAAATTCAAGTTATTCATTTTGATTGGTAGCTTCTTTCCATGTGCTAAACAAATTCTCAAACTTTCTAAAAAGTCCATTTTTCTGTTTTTATTAGCTACGTGTAAAATCACAGATCTACTGAAATCTATAAAATGGTTGTTACTTAACATAAATAGAGGTTAATACTTGATAGAAGGTATATAAAATTATTTGAATATTTTAAAAATAGCCTTCTACATATTTAATTATTATTATTATTATATTTAATTTAATTTCTGAAGTTATAATTATTAAATATAATTTTTTTTAAATTAAATATGTATAAGGTTGTTACTTATACAATGTTTCGATGTTTTTTTATTATGCAATATACCTTTTTGTGTTCTTATACCCTTATGTTTATAGCCGTCTTGTCTGACCTATGTATAATGCAGAGCATTCATTACAATATAATTTGTGTATACCGCTTCTCACACGTTTCACAGCAGACTTTGCTTTTGACTACGAGTGAACCTAGGTTTTCCATATTTCTACAAATAGTATTAATATTATTTTGTTTTAGTCTTTTGCAAATTTTGTTACTAATTTGTGGTATTTAGTTTATGCTATGGATTTTTTTTCTTTGTCCTGAAGGATAGGGTAAAGAGAAGCTAGAGCCTTTTTCAGGCTGTTTCTTTAAAATTAATTTATCTATTACTTCGTATTGTAACCATTGTTTGACGCTAATGACTTCAAAACTTCAATAAAGAATAAAATAAGAAGGAACGGTTTTCTACTTAAATCTGTTTTGATATTCAAATTTTTTAATAAAGAAATCAAAGCCATCAGCGTCGAACAATAGTTACAATACGAACCTAGAAACAGCATAAAAAAGCTCTAGCTTCTTTTTACCCCATCCTCGGTACAAAGAAAAAGAGAAATTCTATAGCATAACTTCATACCACAAATTAGTAACAAAATTTGCAATAGACTAAAACAAAATAATACTAATACTATTTGTACAAATTAGAAAAACTAAGGTTCGCTCTTAGTCAATAGCAAAGACTGTCATGAAACGTGTAAAAAAGCGGTATATACAAATTATATTGTGATGAATGCCCTGCATTTTACATTGGTCAGACAGGACGATCTATAAGCATAAGGGTAGAAAAACATTAAAAAAGTATATTGCATAATAAAATAACATCTGGTTTTTCTGAATAAATAACATTGAATAGATTTCAGTAGAACTGAGATTTTACACGTAGGAAATAAAAGAAGAAGAATGGGCCTTTTAGAAAGTTTGGAAATTTGTTTAGGATATGGAAAGAAACTACCAATCACAAATGAACAACTTGAATTCAATTTGCTTTTATCTGTAAAAGATTAAGACCGAACCAACACCTCATTTTTACACTCTTCAAAATTATACCTATTATCTACCCTACTTTTATAAATAGGATTTTAAGTTCTGTTCTCTTCAGTTTTGAAAATGGGCTAAAAACCTGAAACATGTCAACAGACATGAAATAAACAGTGAAACTTAAGCCAAGTTGTTTTTATTTACTTTATTAATTTGGAAATGTTTCACCAAGTGATATATGACAAATCAATCAGTTACATTAAATGTCATTTAAGTGATTTTTGACATGTCTTCTGCTTTGACACCTTCAGTCATTTACAAATTGAATCATGGAAAAATGAGCATTGAAAAATGTGTTATAGAAGGTGAAATCTATTACGAACATGCGAATAAGTGCATTTAGCCTTCTTCGCGATTTTTCAACCCGCATAAGTCAGCAAGTGAGTACTGCTGGAAAAATTGTGAAAAAATTGCAAGAAACCAGGTGTGCACATAATGAGTTACCGCCTTGTTTAAATCGACAGCCGTGTAAATATCTTCCCAAGAATTTTCCCTTAACCTAGTACTCACTTTTTGGTGATTTATTTACTATATTCTTAAAATAATAGGAAAAGTCTTTTTACTTGACAGAAGGAATATAACAAAATTTGAATATCAAAATAGATTTAATCTATCAGTCTTCTACGATTTTAATTTCAAAAAAAATTTTATTCAAAAAAACTTTTAGAATTAAATTAATGTCTCATAAGCACAGCACATATTTAATAGACGTATAAAATCAAAACTCAATATACAATATCGAATGATATAAATAAACCAACAAATATTAATTGTCAATTGAAATTAATAAATAAATATTTGAAGGAGACAAAATTTTGTTTGTGATCTTACAATTATCAAAACTAATTCTTTTCAAAAATACAAAACATAATTTAAGGACTTCTCAGAAAATATAATTCATTCGAAATATTTAATATATTTAACTATTTAAATGAGTTAATTGAAAAATCTCTCAGAACATGCATTATATCTTCAAAAAACAATTAGAATTCCGATATGGTCCTACTTCATATTTAAAAAATAAAATCAACCAACAACAGATATAACTCGCCTAAAAGTTCTCTTTCCTTCCTATTATTTTATTTTATACATGATATAGAATTATATTTAGGCTTGAATAAAAATTTCATTATGGAATATCAAGTGGTGTAAAGAAGACCTCATAATACCTTACAGGTTTCTGTGAAACATAGAATATCTTGGATTTTAAAGTTAGTTGTTTAAAGCGATGATACCAGGAGGACTTTTAGGTGAGTTATATTTGTTGTTGGTTGATTTTATTTTTTGAATATAAAGTAGGACCGATGAAGACCTTATCGAAATTCTAATTGTTTTTTGAAGTTGTAATGCAAGTTTGGAGAGATTTCCTGATTAACTTATTTAAATAAATTAAATATTTCAAATAAATTATATTTTTTGAGAACCTTAAATTATGTTTTGTATTTTTGAGAAGGAATTAGTTTTCATAATTGTAAGATCAGAAACAAAATTTTGCCTCCTTCAAATATTGATTTATTAATTTTAATTGACAATTTATATTTGTTGGTTCATTTATTCCATTTGATATTGTATATTGAATTTATACGTCTATTAAATATAAGCTGTGCTTATAAGACATTAATTTAATTCTTAAAGTTTTTTGAATAAAATTTTTTCTGAAATTAAAATTGTAGAAGACTGACAGATTAAAACTATATTTTTAGTGATGTTATTATATTATTTATATTATTTGGTGATGTTAAGTCTTAATCTATATTCTTAACTGCATTTTACTATTCTGTTAATTAGTATCTGAAGATCTTCTGGAGTTTCTGCAAATACAACTGTGTCATCGGCATATCTTAAGTTGTTTATTAGGATGCCATTTATTTTAATTCCTATATCTTGCTCTGTTTATGATGTCTTTTGAGTATAGGTTGAATGAGATTGGTGTTTTATGCCTTTCTTAATCTCGATTTCCTCCGTTGCCTCTTGCTCCACTCGAATATTCGCTTTTTGGTTATAGTAACTCTTGGAAATAATCCTGATGTAACTTTTGTCCAAGCTTTTTTCTACCAACAGTCTCATTAGATCATCGTGATGCACTTTATCGAACGCTTTATTATAATTAATGAAGCACATATACCGTACATACCATACATATACTTTCAAAATTTTGGGAGCTGATTATAGACCTCAAAATAAATAAAAAATTTCATATAAATATAGGTCCGTAAAAGAGCCGTTTTAGAGATATAAGCGATTTTCGGTGTTCAAATCAACTACTAGCGCAACCAAACGATATTCGATTTATTTTCATCTTTCAGATGTCTTGTTTACTGAACTTACGATTAAAATGTTTTTCAGTTGATTCATTAAAAAAAATCACAGCTGGCATCAAACATTTGGTTTTCATGTGACATTTACGTACTTTTATTGAGTATTTTGCATCCGATTCGAGTAATTTACTTTCTTTCACTTTGATGTTAAGAAGATGTTAAGAAAAAGTTATTATTCCCGAATTTGAGATGCCTTATTCTAATATTGAAATAAGTGATATGGTTTTCATGTATGGCCTTGCCAACGGAAGTAGTACTGAAGCACGTCGCCTTTATGCAGAGGCTTACCCAGATCGTCAACTTCCTTCTCATGTGACGTTCAATCAAGTTTTTAGACGATTGAGGGAAACTGGTTCCTTAAAAACAACGCTCGTTATACTGGACGTCCAAGATATGTAAGTACTCCAGAAATTGAAGGGAAATTTTCAAATACTTTGACTGAAAATCCCGGTACAAGTGTAAGAAGAATTTCAGCGGAAGTAGGAATAAGTGGCCCCTTTTTCTGAAGAAGTAAGCATCAACAACTTCCCTATTCATTCCATTCAACGTGTGCAAGCTCTTAATCCTCCTGATCATCAAGCCAGAAGGACATTCTGTCAGTGGGTTTCAACAAAGATTGCTGAACATACGCATTTTACTTCTTATATCCTTTTCAGTGATGAAGCCGTCTAACCAAAGATGGAATTTTCAACTTTCATAATAGTCATATTTGGGCGGATGAAAATCCACAGGCCATTCAGGCATCAACAGCGTTTCAGTATAAATATCTGGCTAGGTATTTTAGGAGATCGTTTGTTAAGACCAGTAATTTTACCACGGAATTTAACAGGAGCCGCATACCTTAACTTTCTTCAAAATACCTTGCTCGATTTTCTAGACGTGGTACCTTTAAATCAGTGGATGAATATTCGGTTTATGCAAGATGGAGCCCCCACATTATACACTTGCTGTTACGGAAATGAAAATCAAACATTTCTCAGAAGATAGACAGGATAAGGAGGCCCAGTGCCATGGCCCGCTAGATCTCCCAGTTTGAATTCTTTGTATTTGGGGTTATTTGAAAAGTTTATTGTATGTAACGTCAGTGAATAACATCGAAGAGTTGCAACATCGGATTGAACTATCCTGCGAAACGAGTACGTAATTTCTTCATGCGACGATGTACTTCCTGCATTGAAATGGACGGTGGTCATATGAAAAATCTTCTGTAAAACACTAGAAGTCAAAAATAAATCGAATATATTCTGTAATTTATCGGATTCCTGGTCAGGACTGTGTTTCTGCAAGAATTTTAAAGACGATAGCAGACGATGTGGCAGGTCATCTAGGACATATGATTAATCTGTCGCTTTCTTCTGGTGTGTTTCCTGGTATGTTGAAATATGAAACTGTGCTGCCAATATATAAGAAAAATGATGCTTATAGCATAACTAACCACCGGCCTATATCCATCCTTAGTGTTTTTTCCAAGGTAATTGAAAGGGTGGTAATTAATCGTATGACTGATTACCTGAACAAGTATAATCTAATTTCTAATTGTCAGCACGGATTTAGAGCTAAAAGATCGACTCAAACTGCTGCTCTTCACTTTTTCGACCACATTTATCGCTCTTTGGATGGGCGACTTTGTGTATGTGGTATTTTCTTTGATCTCACAACAGCTTTTGATTGCATAGCACCACAGTTTATTATCAGTAAATTGTACAATCTAGGTTTCAGGGGAAATTTTTTAGATTGGATTTCAAGTTTTCTATCAAATCGAACCATGTCTGTGAAAGTTCTTGAGACATTTTCAGACAGTTATGAAAGTGAGTTAGGTGTTCCTCAGGGTTCTGTTTTGAGACCGCTACTGTTCATTCTCTTCATTGATGACTTGCCCTCCTTCATTGTTAATGAGTGGTTGGTAATTTTTATAGATGATATTTCTGTGGCGGTCTCGGCGCCGAGCCGTGTTCTGCTTCTGAATCGCTGTGAAATTATAGTTGCGACCTTTGTACATTGGTGTCAGACTAATGCTCTGATTGTGAATATGTCCAAGACTGAATCAGTCGTATTCGAGGCAAGGAATTCTGTGGCAGAGCCATTTTGTCTGCAACAGAGAGTTGAAACCAAGCGGTTCAATACAGTTTTTGGGTATATACGTTGATAAGAACTTGAGATGGTGTGAACACGTGGACCATGTTTGCGGGAAACTGAGCTCATCTTTTTACGCTATAAGACGCATTTGAGACTCACTTCCCTTTGACGCAATTCTGAATGTATATTATAGTTAATGTTACAGCCATATGGCCTATAATATTTTGCTGTGGGGAAATTCTGTTGAATTCAATAGTTTTTCTATCACAAAAAAGAATAGTAAGGATGATGTTCAGACTTGGTTCTCGAGATCACTGCAGACCTGTATTTATTGCAAATGCTATTCTGACAGTACCTTGTATCTTTATTTTTAAGTCTTTGCAATATGTCAGGGAGAATGAGTCAATATTTGCCAAGTTGTCTAGCTTTCACAACTACTCTACAAGAAGCTCTGAAACTTTGTCTATACCTATCCACAGAACCACAAAATTTGAATCATCTCCATTATACCAAATTATGAAACTTTATAATCATCTACCTGATTCTATTAAAATTATGAATAAATTGAAATTTAAAAATACTATTAAATCAGTAATGGTCTATAGAGCATACCTTGGTGTCAGAGAATATTTGGATGATGATTCTTTTTTGTGATTGAATTTACATTAATTGACTTGTGCTAATCATGTAATGTCTTACAGGATCAATGAATATTATTATTATTATTTGGTTGCGCTATTAGTTAATATTTTGAAAACCGAAAATCGCCCATATCTCCAAAACGGCTAATTTGCGGACCCATGTGTATATGAATTTTTTTACTTATTTTGAGGTCTAGCATTAGCTCTCAAAATATTGAAATATTGTTTTTTAACACCTGGTATGTGATTTGGTTCATATCTAGACATCATTGGCACATGACGTTAAGTGCAAATAGTGCTTCCCTTGCTCCAAGTCCGTTCCGAAAGCCGAACTGAGTATCACCAATATCCACATCTAGTTTCCTGTGAATTATTGTGTGAATCACTTTGAGGAATACCTTCAATGTGTGTCCCATTAGGCGATGGTCAGTGCACTGTTTTGCGTTTGCCCTTTTTGGTATAGTGACACGAGTTCACAGTAGATTCATTGATTTCTTTTAAAATATACTCGTTTCTTTAATATCAAAATGGATCGTCTTATTGAAAAACCCTCCAGTAGTAGAAGTGTATAAAGGTGATTTATAAGAATCAGTTCTATTGGGTGAGCGCGCTAAAGCGCTCGCCTTATATCCGGTGGGTACTCCTACAATTATTTTAAATTGAAAGATCAAACCAAAAATGAAATGGAGGTGAAATATTCGCCAAATTTTTGGACGAAAACCGCAGCAGTACCGCCGCCACGCGAAATGGTACCAGCCTGGAATTAACGGTCAGAAGAGCGAGGCCGGTCGATCGTAAATCGTCACCGCGACCTTCTCAAGGGTTTCGAGTTCTCCGTGGTCTTGCATCTCGCCCGTCGCCTCGTCCTCCGCCCCACCCGTGCAGACATCCCCCCGCCGGGATGCCTAAATCGGAGAGCCGCGCGAACTGATGTTGTTGGCCCGCTGCAATGTCATCCATCAGACATCCGATCCGGTGCTCCGGCCGGAGTCTGGCCGTTGCGGCTCTACCGAAAATAATAGAGCCGGTCGGTGCATGTAACGCCGTCCCCGGTCTAGTCCACAGTCCCGCCGGACGGTTCTTGCGATTTCGTTCTCCTACTCCTTCCATGATCGGTTTTGGTGCGTGGTTGCACGCTGCACTGGCCGTCCAGCCGGTGCGCGTATTGCTGTACTCGCCTAACATATCAACAAAATAGCTGACTTCGAATTACTCATAAAACCGCGTAAGAGAGCTTTGATATTCAATTAATACTGAAGAGATCCGTATTCTCTAAGGATCATACAAGTGAGAGAATCCCTCATAGATACGGTGACCATAATAATAATAATAATAATTTTATTCATCCTTTCAGACAAAATACATTTGTATAGAATACCATAGATAGGACAATATGAAAAACCAGAATAGAAAAAAATAATAATGCTAGAAAATTAAAAAAACCAGGCACTTTAATCCACCAAATAAAATAAAATACAGGAAAGTTACAAAGAACAGAAAACGTCTGCACGCTAACTCGCTAACCAACTGAAATATTCCTCCATCACTTCTCGAGCAGCAAGGCCTTAACCTTACTCTTGATCTTCTGTACTCCAAAACCTTGAATTTGTCTGGAAGATGGTTCTAAACTACCGTGGAGAGGCCTGTACACACTCACAATGTAAATATAATTCGTCATATGTTTTAGCTTTATAGCACAAAATTCACATTCCCTTTCCAATGAAAATTTGTTGATATAAGAAATAGACTGAAATTTATAGTC
Organism: Megalocaria dilatata; assembly: GCA_034642435.1. Lineage (NCBI taxonomy): Eukaryota > Metazoa > Arthropoda > Insecta > Coleoptera > Coccinellidae > Megalocaria > Megalocaria dilatata. Next base: position 27,317,645 of record CM067854.1, read on the forward strand.
AGAATTAATATATATGGCTGTTCCTCCATGCAGTCTGGTGGAGCGACAGTATGAAACACCTATTGTATAACCTTGTAAGTTCATACACGATATTTCATCAGGAGCACACCAATGTTCAGCAACACTTAAGATGTCTGGATTTTCGACAGTAACAAAAACTTCAAGATCATTAATTTTATTAGAAATGCCTTGAGTATTCAGTTGAACAATTTTGAAGAAGACGGGTTTTGGTACCCACGGAAACCTGAGATGTTGAACTGGTCCTATCCTCTATTGAGGGATGCTGGGGTGGTGACGCTTCATAAAAAACTTGTTCACTGCAATGCCCTCAGGCCAAAAGTCAGGACTCATGACTTTTTCCAAAAATATTGTGTGCAAAGTAATCTTGAATGATGAGTATATTTCAGGTTTCTTTGATGTTAATTTCTCACCTGTCATATTAGGTATGTTTCCCTTTAAAAAAAAACTTGCAGCTGATCAGTAGTTGTTTAAGGGCTGAGTCGTGAAATATGTATATGTGACAGTTATATTTTAGGGACAGCTTATAATACCGGTAGTCAAAATTGGTACCTACAGAATGAAGAAATCAAAGTTCCTTTCTCCTAATATAATCAAACAATAGTGACATAACATATTTAAAAAGATTTCAACTTTGTTATTCATCGTCATCCATTGAAGACCTTGAAGCAGAAGGCTGGTTCTTGCACCAATCATATTTTCAGAGGATGCTAAAGTTTTCAAGAGTGTCTTGTTCTTCTTGATTTTTCGTACATCTCTAGGCAGGAAAGAGTAGAGTTCATTTGTATGATTAACATTGCCTTCACACACTAAATGGACAGTTGGGTTTTGTCTGGACTCCAAACTCTGAACTTATTAATCAATGAAAATGCTCGTTCCACAGAAGCATTAATTCCTGGCAAATATAGCACGAACGACACAAATATCCTGAGGTTGGGAATATTTATTTTATGCCCTCGTATGTCCTTGAAAATGTTTAGCCATCTTTTTCAGTTGTCTTTTTTCAAATGTTCCATTTCGACAGGACACCTTCGGACAGGGTATTAAGCAAGCTTAACTTGTTGAATAAGTCATCTGGGGAAAGGAGGGACAATCTTGAAAAATAGTCCAACTTTCCTCCAAATCTGCCCATCTTACCTCTTCCTTCAGATCAATCTAAGACAGCAAGTTTAAGTGCTCCACATTTGATATCCAGAGTTCCAGATAATCAATACATCGTGCCTAAAAGGCATTCGCTGTATTCTTGATATTTACTGGATTACTATCCTGTCCATTGGCAACGTTCTTCCTCTGAATTTCGAACTTTCATAGGCAGGAATAAGGATTCCTTTCTGTCCTTTAGGTTTTTGAGCAAGATTAGGTATTCATTTGGCGATATTTTGGTTACCTCCATTTTTTTGAGAGTTTCATTGAATATCCCAACTATATTGTGCAGAAACACCCAAAGCTCCACATTTGGATTTTCAAAAAACGACTTTAATGCTTCGTGGTATGGGGCTGTGAGGCAAAATATTGTTTGAGGGGTTCGAACATTTGAAGTACTAGTTCCAGTGTTGGTAGAAGACTTAGCCATCGAGTGTTTCAATAAGACAGCAGGTTACAGTATTCTATATCAATATAATCACAAAGTTCTTTCAATTCTGCAACACGCACCGTATAAATATGGAAATACTTGAATAATTTATCAATAACCACCTCAGTATCAACAGGACGTGAGTCTGCAGCATTGTTAATACAGTTATTTATTATATAAGCTATGCAGCCGATTCCAACCAAGGTCTTATTGGTACTTGATGGAAGTTTACAGAACGAATTATTTGATCCTTTCCTTTTTGCTCCTCCAAAATCACTATTAGTATTGTCTACAGATATCCCAATAAGCTTGTCTACTAGATCATTTTGGGTCAAAACTGAAAAGACATATTCATTCAGCTGACCACTCGTTTCCCCAGATAAAGTTTCGAGCTCTGAAACCTTCACGTTCAACCGCCATTTTCATGGAAATATCTGATCACAATCGGTACTAGTTTTTGTTCACCATGGTTTGAACTGTCTATCATTACTATGAAACATGTTCCACGAAGCTCTTGTTTCAATTGATCTTGAATGTGAGGAGCAAAGCGTTTTTAATGATGGCTTCATTTTTTGTTCTAGCACAAGAGAATTTCTGCTCAAATAATGTTATGATCAGCTTAGATGTATCGGGTGATTCATTTAGAGCTATTTTTTCAATAAGAAAATGCATATAAACAATTTTATTTTATAATCTTTATCATTACATAAATGAACCATTCTCCACAATTACTTTTTAAAGATAATTTCTTTCAAATGTTGTCCGCGACTACGGTTAACAACGTCCAACGTTCCAATTTTTAAATGAGCGTCTGAGTATTTCTAGTGGTATTTGGCCAATAACACGAGAATTATTGGCCTCCAATGCCTCAATTGTCGCCGGTTTATCCATATAAACTTTGGACTTTACATAGCCCCAAAGCAAAAAGTCGAGAGGTGTGATATCACACGATTTAGCCATCTAGCCGGCCAATTCATTGGTCTGCAAGCTTGCCAAGAGCCCAACGACTAAAACGGAAATGATTCGGAAGGTCGGTCCGCTTCAGTTCTTGCACTAATTTAATTTTGTAAGCTTTTAAAGAAAGATCCTTACGTAAAATACGCCAAGTTGTTGAATATGACAGGCCAAGCTGTTGAGAACGGCGACAAATCGACACTTCACGGTCTTCGCGTACACTCTCCTCTACGGCCCTATATTTTCTTCACTACGTGCTGTGTGTGGTCTATTTGGTCGAATATTATCCAATAATGGAAATTGGATCTCAAAGCTAATTGTGCGTTCGGTAGGCCGATTATGTGGACCATAAGTTGCTCTAAGCGCCCGATGCACATTCCTAGTATTACGCCCATTTTCGTAATGAAGTTGAACAATTTGTAGACGCTTTGCCGGGCTAAGTCTTTCCATTATGAATTGTCAAACACTACTGAACAGAAATTGAACTTCAGTTAACACGAGGCAAGCGCAATCTGCAATTAAATCCCCACCACCAAAAGTACCCCTAAATGAATCACCCTTTATAATCCAGAGATCTGAATATGATTGTGCTTGACAGTGTGATATGCTAAAACAGTTTCTTTAGTTGTAATCTCATTCTGTTCAAAATCATCTTCAGTAACAAATTTTGCAATTGAAGCCAAATGTTTTTTAGTCTTTAAATGAAGCTTGATATCGGATAAACCACCGCGTGCAATATTTATTTCGCTTGAACACCGTGTACAAGAAGCAACGTCTGGATTAAGTCCACGTTTTTTGAGAAAAGGATATTTCATCTGAAGCTCTTTATTAAGGGAAGATTTACGCCTTACTGTCACTCATTTTCACAAACCGCTAACCAGACACTCACAACTTACGACTGCGTGTTCTTGGGGTTGCAGAAAATTATCGTGAGGTAGGGGACAGTGATACGCCCACCGTGTTGTTTATCCACTAGTACAAAATTTGTACCAGTGAATGAATTATCTATTCACTCCATTTAAACTGGATCGAAATCTAAGCCGAAGTCTATACTCTGTAAAATATCATTAGTATACTTTTTGAGTATGAATATTTCGCGCCATTGACAAGTAGTTCGTCTCTCATTTGTAACACATGCTTGGTAGGAAAATTGGACATCACGGTATGTAGTTTATCTATGGCAAGAGCTATAACCAAGGCACAATATCGGTTAATTGCACGACTTAATCCCTTCTTCACAAGAAGATCCGCCAGGCACCCGCGATTGAGTAGGGAGCATCGGGCTGTAAGATATCGTTTGACACTTTAACATGGAGAGCCTGCCTGTTCATGAACGAGTCCAGATTTTGTCTTTAGCAGTCTGATGGGCGGATATTGGTGTAGCGAGAATGGGGTCAACTGTTTAATGAACATTTCATGACGCCAACAACTCCGATGGCGACTCAATATGCTTTTGGAGAGGCATTTGTTTAAATTGGCGCACAGATCTTATTATCCTCATTAACGCAATGATGATAGAAGTAACGTATCGTGATTTGATTGCAAAACCAATTATTGTTTCTTTTGCCGTAGCTTTTGGCAGCAATTTTACGTTAATCGACGATAATGTTCATACACACCAGGTAAGAATTATTAACGACCATATAAATACATGGCATTTACCAATGGATTGGCCCGCTGTTATGTGCTATTGAATATGTCTGCAATGTTACAGCAATTATATAGCTTACCTGAACCACATCAAACATTGCAACAGCTTTGAAGGACATTTGGCAAATCATTCCTCAAGCTTTCATTGAAAACCTTATTAGCACAACGCCGAGTAGACTAAGAGAATCACGAAGAGCTAGAGAAAGCTCCACCATGATTTCAAGGTGTTTCTAACCTTTTGTAATGCCTGTAGACTCCACCAGGTCAGAATCTTCGTTTCGCTTATTTCTCTATTATGTTGTCGCTCTAAAGCAGGCTTGCTTACGGTTGTCATTTCAGGCAGGTTAATCGTATGTAGACACCTAGCGTAATACATCAGTACATGTACAAGATCACCTTTTTGTTTCCCTTTATAAATTATTATATGTACGCAAATTATCCACTTCAATTTTTGAGCATTGTATTTCAGCTATCTCCACAGTCCCCTTGAATCAGCTCCACGAAAAACCATTGTTGTAAATTAAGGAAATGTAAGAAAGGTAACAGTATTAGCTACATAAGTTTTCGCTGTTATACAGGAGGTATCTAAAAATTTATAAGAAATTTAATTTTTGTTCCCTAGATTATGTAGCGGATTATCCATTTAGTGGTCCGGATTTCACAGACCTGTTTCAATGACATATGTCAAACAGAACTGTGATCCGAAGCCTCAAATGTTTAGTTGAAGGTTAACCATTTGACAATATGGATCGTTTATCTACTGCTACGTGTGAATATTGTGAAAACTTACTACAAAAACAATTATTCTGTGGTAAGTAGGTTTCGTGCCTATCCATATTCATCATTTCGTCGGCGTGCAGAACACTCTTACGGCACGCTATGGCATATTTTGCATCTCCATCCTTATGAGAATCAGTTCACACAAAAACTAAAACCAGCTGACCATAAAATGCGTAGAACATATGCCGATAAGGTGCTTGAACAACAACGTTTGGATGAAGATTTTTCGCATCGAATTTTCTTCAGCGACGAAGCACTTTTTCACTTGGTAGCTATGTAAACAAGCAAAATTGTCGCATCTAGGGCAGTTAAAATCCTCATGTAACTGCTCAGGGACCATTACATCTACAAAAAGTTACTGTATCGTGTACAATTTGGTCTGATGGAATGATTGGTCCGTTCTTTTTTGAAAATATAGGTGTCACTCGAACCGTTAATTCTTATCGCTATGAACGATTTTTTTTGGCCTAAAATGAATTATATGGGATTGGAAGAGATGTGGTTCCAGCAAGATGGTACAACAATCCACACAACACGATCCGTTTTGGCTTTATTGCAAGAAAAACTCCCAGGATGCGTAATTTCTCGTTTCAGCGATGTGAATTGGCCACCAAGATCTTGTGATTTATCGGCTTTGTATTTGTTTGTGAGGTTATTCGAAGGTCTATTGACGATCTGAAAACCAACATCTGTCAAGTTATTGGTGAGATATTGCCCGAAATGTGCCGGCGAGTCGTCGAAAGTTGCCTCACAAGGATCGAGTCCTGTAAGAGATCACCCGGAGGACATTTGAATGATATTGTATTCCACACATAATGGCAAGATCCAAGCACATTATATTGAAATAAAAATTCGATCCATATTCCAAATGAAAGAATGTTTTATTCACGTTTACTTTCGGAAGCACAAGATGGAATGCCTGTATATTATGTGTGTATTTGGAAACGGAATATCGCCTCCTGGCTCCTTCCATACGTATTTGCAATTTAATTCTCCTACTCCTTTCTCAATCGGGTTGTTTTCGAAGCCGGTGTAGTCAGTCGTATGCACCATCATCTCACCGGGACCGACGAACAAAGAACTCTTGCTTTCCCATACGTTACTAATTTTAATCGCTGGGTGCATCGTTCGCGATGGACTTAAATTTCAGACATTCCAAATGGGAATTATCATAATTTTCGACTAACGTTTTTCGGAACATTTGTGAGATTGCTAAACTGGGCCGGTTATATAAACACTTAACTGCACTGAGAAATCACTGCATAGCAAAATTTCCAAATGAACTTCTAATTGTGTTAGCCTTCACTTGGCAAAAATCCATACACCAAATTAAATAATACACTTATGTTCCTATTTATTGAAAAGTTGAACACATGACGTCTTTCGTTATACTGAAACTTCTCCAAATACACTTAGATATTGTATAAAACCCAATTTTTGACCACTTTGAATTATTTAATTTATTTAAAAAAATTTATATGAGACAATAATTTATTTCCACAAATGGCAATAAATTATTATTATTATCAATCAAATATTTAATTTATTGTATGCTACCAAAATTTTGACTAGTTGTTCAAACGCCTTCGAAGAAGTTACAATGTATTGAACAGTTTCAGCCGTTACTATTTGGTAGTTATTAGGAGTACAAATAACTTTCCGCCGTGTTATTGCAGATGGCGCGGCACGGAGTTTCGGTTAGCTTTCGCAGATGATAACCGGCTTAAAAAATAGTTTGGAGATTCAAGAACAACATAACCTATTAATATCATAGATTTTATATTGGTAAAATATAATTTTTATAAGTTGAAAATGTCAAAATTTGAGCCAAGTAAGCGTCATTTGCGGGAAATATAGTTTACTTCTTTAATTTAAAGAAATCTGCTGCTCAGGCACATCAATTGCTCGTAGAAGCATATGGTGAGGGTGCTTTAAGTGAGATAACGTGTCGAGTGTGGTTTCAAAAGTTTAAAAACGGTGATTTCGACGTAGAAGACAAAGATCGCAGTGGAAGGCCAAAAATTTACGGAGATGCAGAATTGGAGGAATTATTGGAGAAAGATTCATCTCAAACACAAAAAGAACTTGCTCTAACATTAGAAGTCACTCAGCAAGCAATCTCACAAAAAAAATTATTGAAAAATTATTCTTCTGTATGACAATGCTCGTCCACATGTTGCGGCCCCCGTGAAAGAGTACTTGGAAACACTTGATTGGGAAGTGTTACCCCACCCGCCGTATTCACCAGACATTGCACCGTCCGATTATCACCTGTTCCGGTCCATAGCACATGCTCTGACGGCGCAGCGGTTCACATCTTATGAGGATACCAAAAATTGGGTTGATTCGTGGATAGCCTCAAAAGACAAGGAGTTCTTCAGACGTGGGATTCGAATGCTGTCTGAGAGATGGGAAAAAGTGGTTGCAAGTGATGGGCGATATTTTAAATAAATTTATATTACCGTTCTTCTATAATAAATATTTACTTTGTGTTAAAAATGGCGGAAACTTATTTGTACTCCTAATAAAATTTGAATATCAAAACAGATTTAATCTGTTAGTCTTCTACAGTTATAATTTCAAAAAAATTTTTATTCAAAAAACTTTTAGAAATAAATTATTGCCTACAATAAGCACCGCTTATATTTAATAGACGTATATAATCAAAACTCAATATGCATGGTCAAATGGAATAAATAAACCAAGAAATATAAAAAAGGCAATTAAAATTAAAAAACAAATATTTGAAGGAGACAAAATTTTGTTTCTGATCTTACCATAATGAAACCAATTCCTTTTCAAAAACATAAAACACAACTTAAGGATTTCTCAAAAAATATCATTCATTTGAAATATTTAATAAATTAAATATTCAAATAAGTTAATTCAAAAATCTCTCAAAACATGCACTATATCTTCAAAAAACAATTAGAATTCGGATAATCTCTTCATCGGCCCTAGATAATATTTAAAATATCATAATCAACTAACAATCAGTATATCATACCTCAGAGTGTAACCGGCACTTGTTTAAAACATACTAACTTTAAAAATCCAGGTAGTCAGTTCGTCACAAAATCACAGAAAACTGTAAGGTTTTCTTTAAACCATTGACATTCCAGAATGAGATTTATTCAAGCCTAAATATAATTATATATTATGTATAAAATAAAATAGAAAAAGGCTGATAATAAAAAACTGAGAGGTACAGGAATTTTGTCTCGACCAGATGTTAGAAAAAATGAAAATTTTTGGGTAATTATGAGGGTAAGATGTTATTTGAATACTTTTTTATGATAGATTGGGCCGTTGCTTGGTAGAAATCAGTTGTAATTGTCATTATAAAATAAAACACTTGTTTACATTTTCTACTTTATTTTTGGTATTGACGTACGTTTCGTCTTTGCTAGAAAGACTTCATCAGAATACGAAGTAACAGTTGTTGTACAATGAATTTATAAGATTTTTTACAGAAGGTGTACATGTGTTTTTAATTGTTCGTCGGGTTGGTTTTCTCAAAGAATATTCCCTTCAGAATCGTGTTCACTCGATCCCTTGTAAATATTGAATAGAGGGGTGTAATAAAAATCTATTTGTTCATTTACTAGGTTATTGCTGTTTTTATGTTTATTTATTTCGTAAATTTCCCATAAGTTCAATTTTAGACCTCTATTTTCAACATGTAGAATTTCTATTTCTTTTGTGAAAGAATGGTTATTTTCAAGAAGGTGTTTAGCATAATGTGAATCTTTTTTATTTTTATCGAAACTTCTTTTATGTTCTGTTAGGCGTGTACCGAAATTTCTACCTGTTCTACCAATATAAATCTTTGGGCAATCTGGGCAAGTGAGTTTGTATACACCTGATAATTGAAGTTTATCCATACTGTTTTTATTGTTTTTGATGTATTTGCTAATAGGATTGTTTGTCTTGAAAGAGACTTTAATATTTTCTTTTTTGAGTAGGTTTTTTAGTTGAATACTAATGTTTCCGAGATATGTGAGGCTAACGTATTTGTGTTCAGATAGATCAGATGTTACTGGATAAATTTCTTTTATTGTGTTTTTGTGTATACGTTGGTTAATTAAATTATCTATTAGAGATGTATTATATCCATTGTTGTAAGCTATTTGTTTAATTATACATTTTTCTTTTTGGAAATTGACTTGGTTTAGTGGAATGTTCAATAAACGGTATATCATACTATGGAGAGCTGCTAGTTTGTGTTGGAATGGATGAAAAGAATTACGGTGTATAATGGTATCTGTTTGTGATGGTTTATGATAAATTGCGAAGTTATGTTTATTGTTTTCTCTAGTTATCGTGAGGTCAAGAAAGTTGATGGATTCATTATGTTCTATTTCTGAAGTGAAAACTATTTTTGGGTGGAGATTATTTATAAAATTCTCAAATGTTGATATTTGTCTGTTAGTACCTACGAAACATGCAATTATATCATCCACATACCTATACCAATAAAGGATGTATTTTTTGAACGGATGTTTATTGGTATAGGTATGTGGATGATATAATTGCATGTTTCGTAGGTACTAACAGACAAATATCAACATTTGAGAATTTTATAAATAATCTCCACCCAAAAATAGTTTTCACTTCAGAAATAGAACATAATGAATCCATCAACTTTCTTGACCTCACGATAACTAGAGAAAACAATAAACATAACTTCGCAATTTATCATAAACCATCACAAACAGATACCATTATACACCGTAATTCTTTTCATCCATTCCAACACAAACTAGCAGCTCTCCATAGTATGATATACCGTTTATTGAACATTCCACTAAACCAAGTCAATTTCCAAAAAGAAAAATGTATAATTAAACAAATAGCTTACAACAATGGATATAATACATCTCTAATAGATAATTTAATTAACCAACGTATACACAAAAACACATTAAAAGAAATTTATCCCAAACAAAGCGCCGGGACGCGAAATTGTCCCGTTTTGAAAGCGATGTTGATAACTAAGGTTAATGTAAAAAAAACGTGCCAAGAATTTTATTCTTATTTAAAGTCATCACAAACTTTATTAAAGCAAATTTGTTCCTCTGAAAAGTACAAAAACAATTAAAAAAAATGCGTTGCATAATATTTTAATAATTATTAACAGATCAAAGTTCCTTGATTTAATAAAGCTGGTGATTGATTTTTATTTTTCACTACTTTTTATTATAAACATAATTATACTTAATTAATATGAAAATAATTATAGTGAATACTAATTCCATTAAGTTACACTCAATCTAAATAAAGAAAATTAAAAGTTGTGTTTATTTCTACCTGAAGGCTAAATGTAAAGGTCTGGCAGAAAATTTAAATTTTAAACAGTTTTTTTAGAATTGTAGCCAAATTAGGCAAAACTTAGAGAGGATTTTTGATTTCGCGATAATAAAAAATTTTTATTTACGTAATTTTAAATCGATATTTACATACATTCTTAAAAAAACTGTTTAAAATTTGAATTACCCGCCAGACCCTTACGTTTAACCTGAAGCTCAAAATGTTTTGTCCCGTTTTGAGTTAAAAAAAAAATGGTCACTTTATGTAGAGAGTATGTTTCCAAATATTCCGAGGAAAGAGGGGATAAATTTAGTTTCGGAAATATTAGAACAATCACATGTGATTCCATTGATCCACAGTGAGTTCATTATACTTTTGGAACTTTGTTTACAAAGGAACTATTTTCAGTTCAAGAAGAAAATATTTGAACAACTAGTCGGCCCAGCTATGAACTCACCCCTGAGCCCATTTCTCGCAGATATTTTCATGAATTACATAGAAAAGAAAATTTTCACTTCAAAATTACCTATTAAAATACACTTTTGGTACCGATTTGTAGATGATATATTAGCCTGCATATCTGGAACATCTAGACAACTTGGACAATTTCTAAATTTGATAAATAACATTCACCCAAAAATAAAATTTAAGTTAGAAAAAGAATTGAATAACCATATAACATTTTTAGACTTATCAATATCACATTCAAACCGAAAAATTGAATTTACCGTGTTCAGAAAACTCACATCAACCGATATATGTATCCCCGTAGACTCAAACCACCCATACTCACCAAAAGTTTAAGCCTACCGATCGACAACCCTTAAGTTGAAATTGATACTATCAAAACAATAGCCGCAAACAATGGTTTCAGTCATAAGATATTAGGAGTACAGATAAGTTTCCGCCGTTTTTTAACACAAATTAAATTTAAACGATGTGAGCATGCTTGCCGAGTGACTTCTAATGTTAGAGCAAGTTCTTTTTGTGTTTGAGATGAATCTTCCTCCAATTCTGCATCCTCGTAAATTTTTGGCCTTCCACTGCGGTTCTTGTCTTCTACGTCGAAATCACCGTTTTTAAACTTTTGAAACCACTCTCGACACGTTCTCTCACTCAAAGCACCCTCACCATATGCTTCTACGAGCAATTGATGCGCCTCAGCAGCAGATTTCTTTAAATTAAAGAAGTAAACTAATATTTCCCGCAAATGACGCTTACTTGGCTCAAATTTCGACATTTTCAACTTATAAAAATTATATTTTACCAATATAAAATCAATGATATTAATAGGTTATGTTGTTCTTGAATGTCCAAACTATTTTTTAAGCCGGTTATCATCTGCGAAAGCTAACCGAACCTCCGTGCCGCGCCATCTACAATAAAACGGCAGAAACTTATTTGTACTCCTAATAATAGATAAAATAATTAAACACAAAATGTCCCAAATAGGCATGAACCAAATTTACCATTTTATTATAACAGAAAAAACAAAAAGTTCATTTCTCTTTCGTACTTCGGTGACATAAGTGAAAAAATAGCCAATTATATATCAAAACTTGATATCAAAATAGCTTTCAAAACAGAAAATAAATTGTCGCCTCTGTTATTCAATGCGAACGATCCAACCCCAAATTTACTAAAATCAGGAGTTTATAAGTTAACATGTTCAACTTGCAATAAAAAATATGTAGGTCAGACAGGACGTTCATTTTATACAAGGTATAATAAGCATCGAATGGATTTCTCCAAAAATAAAAGAAGCTCCACCGTCGTAACACATTGCATATAGAATGGTCACATATTCCCAGTAATCGACAACCTAAAAATATTACATGTGGAATCAAAAGGAACGAAGCTCAACTATCTGGAGTCCATTGAATTTTATAAATTGGCGCAGAAAATATTCTTGAGATAATGAATGATCAAACTGATCTATGTAATTCCCAAATTTTCAATGCATTCAAATAACATCCTACCCTCATAATTACACAAAAAATTCCATTTTTCATAACATCTGGCCGGGACAAAATTCCTGTAACTCTCACTTTTTTATTATCACTACGTTGTTCCTGAATCTACATAAAATACCCTGTACAATGTGCAGTTGCCTGAAGATGAACGAAAGTTCGAAAGAAGTTGCAAAAATGTAAACCTAACATATTGTAAAACATCTAAAAATATTTTTGGTAGTAAAACAGTACTAAAAATTTGTTTTAATTGAGCTACAATGTAACGAAATGGGTAATGTGTTCAACTCTTAAATAAAAAGAAATCAACATCTGAGTGTATTGAATTAAAAAGTATGTTCCTTGGAAGATAGTTTTTTGAAATTTAAATATTAAAACAGAGTAATTCTGTGAAACACTATTTGTGTTTGACTAGATATATAGAATTCTCAAATATCATAACAGACTCAAAAATATAAAGGAATGTACAGAAAATAAAACATACAGGGTGTCCCAACGAAAATTTGACCCCCCCAGAACTCAGAAACGAAGAATTTTGGAAGATTTCAAAGGAACAGGTCAACTGTAGAGTGCTGGTTAATTTGAAAGTTATTTATGTTCTGTACACAACTCAGTTAAAATTTCCAAAATCGGATAACAGATATATTCTGTTAGCCTTCTACTTATTTAATTTCAAAAAGTTATATTTAACATTATAACTTCAGGAATTAAATTAATGTCATATAAGCACCGCTTATATGAAACGACATATAAAATAAACATTCATTATAAGACATCCAAATCAGACAACAAAATCCAATAAATATAAATTGTTAACAAAAACCCAAAATTAAAAGTTTTGAGTAGACAAAATTTTGTTTCTGCTCATTCCTCTTATGAAAACAAATATCTTTCAAAAATGTTTACCATAATGCTAAGAAATGCATTATAAAACTATCTTGCTTAGAATATTCAATATTATTGAATATCGAACGAAGTTACTTTTTAGAAAATCTCAAGATATGTAAAAATATTGCTCGTTGATTGATGTTATATTTTTTAAATGTGATTGGGTACTGACGAGCAAAGTCTCTCTTAAAACGTATTTTTTAGTAATGTTTTTACATATCTTGAGATTTTCTAAAAAGTAATTTAGTTAGATATTCAATAATATTGTATATTCTAAGTAAGATAGTTTTATGATGAAATTCTTATATTTGTTTTCATAAGGTGGATGAGCAGAAACAAAATTTTGTCTACTCAAAATATTTAATTTATAGGATTTTTGTTAACAGTTTATATCTATTGGATTTTTTTTATCTCATTTGGATATCTTATAATGAATGTTTATTTTATATGTCGTTTGATATAAGCGGTGCTTATATGACATTTATTTAATTCCTGAAGTTATAATATTAAATATAATTTTTTGAAATTAAATATGTAGAAGGCTAACAGAATATATCTGTTAATATTAAAATATTCAAAAAATTTTATATACCTTCTATCAAGTATAAACCTCCATTTATTTTATCTGAATACCTTCCTCAAGAAGCTACAGATGACGAATAAAAATTTTGCACTAGCCTTTGGGTCGTTTTCTACATCTAAATGCTGAATTTAAACTCGATCGTGGGACTGTTGCTATGGTTTCTTTAGCGCTCAACGCTGCTCTGCTAGCAAAATTTTCGTTTTTGTTTTGAATCTTCTAATCATATGATCTTCATGAAATGTTGTCGAGAAATATTAATGAAATTCTGTGTAGAATTTTGTGATTAAATATTAAATATTCGAGAAAAAACCTTCCAGATCGAATTAATTGATATCTATACGAAAAGATTCAGGGGCACGCCCTTTTCAAAATCCGGCTATAAATCACAATTTCCGAACATACGACAGTTATAAAACAGGTCACGATAAAATAAGAAAATCTTTAATAGTTTAAAATTTTGATTCCGTAAATGTCAATCGGTATAAACAAAGATCTTTTTATGCACCTTTCCACCGTTAAGTCCGCAGAATGAATACAGGCAATCTGAGAGGGGTTTCCCGTGGTCTGAAATGTTGTAGAATTCATTAAAACCGGTTCAATTGCCGAACAGAATGGAGTTCTTGCTTGGAACACTGACGTTTTATCGCGAATGATTGAGTTCCAGGAGTTTATTGAGGATATTTGAACGTTGCGGGGAAATAAAACAGCACTTTTATTTAGAATAATCCACCAGTAATCTTTTTATAATTTCGGTGAAGATGTCTTCTATAATAATTTCCTGTAATTAATCACGGCCTTTCATCTAATCTGATATCTAACAGTTAATGAGTGTACCGATGATAAATACAATTTTGAATGCTAGTGACTTTTAATTGACGTAAATCCATATCAAATTAAGTAAATGCTGGTATGTTTATTTACAATCAACTCGCACAAGCTGAAAAAGCTTCTGAGGGACCTTCACAGAAGATCTAGGAGTATCAGGATAATAATAATATAATATTCATATCATTTCAGGTATTGAATTTTTTTCAGTTTTGGTAGTACAACGTAGTACGTTCCAAGAACTTATCTTGAGTTCACTGTCGACTCTACTAACTTTCCAAAGCCTTAAGCAGAAATAACATTTGTAAAATAAGAAAGAAAACTTTTCAATGTAGTCCCCTAGAACTTCAATAAATTTGTTGGATCGAGAAATAGACTTCTCTTGTAAAAAATATTGCTCCGGCTTCCCAAAATAGATCTTAATTGCTAACTTCAGTTCTTCATTGTCGGAAATTCGCTTCCCACGAAGATATTTTTTCACATTTGGGAATAGGTAGTAGTCACTGGGGGCCAAGTCCGGACTGTACGAAGGATGAGTAATTTCTTCGAAGCCACAATCGCGCACAGCATCCTTCGGGCCTTGTGAACCGGCCCGTTGTCGTGAGCTAGCAAAACCATTGCTGTGACTTTTCGTCGCCTTTTTCTTTAATTGCTTTAATTTCTCTTCTTTTAAGTGTATTCTATCAATAAAATACCTTCAGAATACTAAAAGACCGAAGCCATTATTTTTTCAGCGAATGAGGTGACTTTAAACTTCTTTGGGGCTATACACCCTTTTCAATCCACTGCATGGACTCTTGTTTACTCTCAGGGTCATAGTGATGAACTCATCCTCAGTGACAAGCCGGTTGAAAATAGTCGATGGGTCTTCTCCACAGAGCGCTAAAAACTTCTTGCAGTACTCGACTTGCACTTGCTTCTGAGATGCGGTGAGCATTCTCGGTACGTACCTTTGAGAGGTTAAGATAGTCATGCAGGATAGCATGGATGGTACCCACGGATAGGTTTGTCATCTCTGCTAACATCTTGATTTTCATTCTGGCATCTTGAAGTACCAGCTTTTTCACTTTTTTCACACTGTCTTCAGTGGTGCCGCTAACGGGCCCGCCCGAGCGAGGTTCGCCTTCAATGCTTTCTCTGCCTCTTTTGAATTCACCAATTTTGAACGGTGGATAACGATGGGGTACAGTCTTGGTAAACAGCAACCATTCCTTCATGAATGATTTTCTAACTTTTTCTCTGCCTAGTCATTCTGGTCGTCTTTTACTGAGGATATATTGGGTCTAATAATTAACAGAAAGTGAAATAAAAATATGGAATGAATTGAATAATATAAAACTAGCAAAAAATATCATCTCTGAAAAAATCGGATGGAAACAGAAAATGACAAATTAATATTATGTTTCATACGAGAACCGGAAAGTAATATCGCTTTTTTGAAATTAAAATAATGAATGAAAATCAGCTGGTTTTTGAGTTAACTATTTCGAGATGGCAGTTTGGACATACAAATCCGAATGTACAGAATTGGATATATAACCCCTTTGGTGTTCTTGGACACGTTTCTTGAATGATCTACCAGTCTGGCCAATGTATACTAAAGGGCAATCTTTGCACGTCAACTTGTAGACTCCGGATTTATTTTCTTTATTTGTTCGATCTTTATTGTTTTTTATGTAGGTACTAAGGTTATTAATTGTCTTAAAAGCCGCGTTATTATTGAAACAACTTTTGAAATATTTAGCAATATTTTCAGATAAAAATGAAAATATTGCTAAATATTTCAAAAGTTGTTTCAATTATAACGCGGCTTTTAAGACAATTAATAACCTTAGTATCTACATAAAAAACAATAAAGATCGAACAAACAAAGAAAATAAATCCGGAGTCTACAAGTTGACGTGCAAAGATTGCCCTTTAGTATACATTGGTCAGACTGGTAGATCATTCAAGAAACGTGTCCACCAAAGGGGTTATATATCCAATTCTGTACATTCGACATATGCTAATCATCCTAAGGAATTCAGGCATAATTTCAACAATAATTATGAAATTATCCACGTTGAAAGCAAAAGTTCTAGATTAACACTTTTAAAATTTCTTGAAATCAACAGGTACATTGCCCGTAAAATCTTTTTGAACGAACAAACAGATGTTGTTGATAAGTCTCCATTACTGAATATATTTCCTTAATGGCATTTTGAGCGGCAAACTCCAATAAACACCTAGAGTTTTTATGACATGTGCTTCCATTATTTGGTCACGTACCTAACAATGTATTTAAACTCGGTTACACTGAATACCATCAGACAGTATAATGTAATACCTGAAGAAGCCACATCGTGGTGAAACAATTGTTGTAGTAGTACAAACATTTTTGTGGAAATAAATTACTGTCTCATATACATTTTTTAAGTGTCATTAATTTTGATGAATTCCTTAAAACAACATGAAATTGGTTTTTCCGGATATATCCGAAAATGTTCAGGATTTCAAACATTCAAAACATAATTTTGTCCCATATCAAATTATTCCATCGACATGATAAACTAATAATTTACTCATAGCTCACGTGATGAACTGTGAACTTCATGCACTTATACAATAAAATACACAATATGGTGAATGCGCCTATACAATGACAATTTGAAAATAACATAAATAGAGGTTAATTCTTGATAGAAGGTATATAAAATTATATAAATATTTTAAAAATTAAAAAAAATTTTAAAATTAGCCTTCTACATATTTAATTCCAAAAGATTATATTTAATGATTATAACTTCTGAAAATAAATTAAAATAATGTCGTATAAGTACCACTTATATCATGACATAAAATAAACATTCATTATAAGACATCCGAATGGTATAACAAAATCCAATAAATAAAAATTATTAATTAAAATCCTATAAATTAAATATTTTGAACAGACAAAATTTTGTTTCTGCTGATCAATCTTATGAAAACCAATATCTTTCAAGAATATCCAACATAATCTTAAGAATTTCATCATAAAACTATCTTACTTAGACTAATCAATATTATTGGATATCTAACCAAGGTACCTTATATAAAAACTCAAGATATGTAAAACATTACTGAAAAACAAGTTTAAAATCAACATTCTTTATACAGATAGTCCTTGTGCTATAGCAGAGGCCGTTAAATTGTCTTTCAATCTTCTGGATCAAGGGTAAACCACAGATATATTTTTGAGTGTAGTGAACTGTTCCTCACCACATTTAAAGGTTTCATTTCGGTAGAACTATTTCTAGAGGTTTGAAGGGTAAGTGAATATTTGTTGTTAATTGATGTTATATTTTTTGAATATGAATTATTTGAATACTGACGAAGCAAAGTTGATCTTAAAACTTGTTTTTCAGTAATGTTTTACATATCTTGAGTTTTTATATAAGGTACCTTGGTTAGATATCCAATAATATTGAATAGTCTAAGTAAGATAGTTTTATGATGAAATTCTTAAGATTATGTTGGATATTCTTGAAAGATATTGGTTTTCATAAGATTGATCAGCAGAAACAAAATTTTGTCTGTTCAAAATATTTAATTTATAGGATTTTAGTTAATAATTTTTATTGGATTTTGTTATACCATTCGGATGTCTTATAATGAATGTTTATTTTATGTCATGATATAAGTGGTACTTATACGACATTATTTTAATTTATTTTCAGAAGTTATAATCATTAAATATAATCTTTTGGAATAAAATATGTAGAAGGCTAATTTTAAAATTTTTTTTTTTTTATATTTATATAATTTTATATACCTTCTATCAAGAATTAACCTCTATTTATGTTATTTTATTCATAATATATAATTATTTGGTTTCCTTAACATTCTTTATACAGATAGTCCTTGTGCTATAGCAGAGGCCGTTAAATTGTCTTTCAATCTTCTAGATCAAGGGTAAACCACAGATATATTTTTGAGTGTAGTGAACTGTTCCTCACCACATTTAAAGGTTTCATTTCGGTAGAACTATTTCTAGAGGTTTGAAGGGTAAGTGAATATTTGTTGTTAATTGATGTTATATTTTTTGAATATGAATTATTTGAATACTGACGAAGCAAAGTTGATCTTAAAACTTGTTTTTCAGTAATGTTTTACATATCTTGAGTTTTTATATAAGGTACCTTGGTTAGATATCCAATAATATTGAATAGTCTAAGTAAGATAGTTTTATGATGAAATTCTTAAGATTATGTTGGATATTCTTGAAAGATATTGGTTTTCATAAGATTGATCAGCAGAAACAAAATTTTGTCTGTTCAAAATATTTAATTTATAGGATTTTAGTTAATAATTTTTATTTATTGGATTTTGTTATACCATTCGGATGTCTTATAATGAATGTTTATTTTATGTCATGATATAAGTGGTACTTATACGACATTATTTTAATTTATTTTCAGAAGTTATAATCATTAAATATAATCTTTTGGAATTAAATATGTAGAAGGCTAATTTAAAATTTTTTTTTTAAATATTTATATAATTTTATATACCTTCTATCAAGAATTAACCTCTATTTATGTTATTTTATTCATAATATATAATTATTTGGTTTCCTTAACATTCTTTATACAGATAGTCCTTGTGCTATAGCAGAGGCCGTTAAATTGTCTTTCAATCTTCTAGATCAAGGGTAAACCACAAATATATTTTTGAGTGTAGTGAACTGTTCCTCACCACATTTAAAGGTTTCATTCCGGTAGAACTATTTCTAGAGGTTTAAAGGGTAAGTGAATATTTGTTGTTAATTGATGTTATATTTTTTGAATATGAATTATTTGAATACTGACGAAGCACAGTTGATCTTAAAACTTGTTTTTCAGTAATGTTTTACATATCTTGAGTTTTTATATAAGGTACCTTGGTTAGATATCCAATAATATTGAATAGTCTAAGTAAGATAGTTTTATGATGAAATTCTTAAGTTATGTTGGATATTCTTGAAAGATATTGGTTTTCATAAGATTGATCAGCAGAAACAAAATTTTGTCTGTTCAAAATATTTAATTTATAGGATTTTAGTTAATAATTTTTATTTATTGGATTTTGTTATACCATTCGGATGTCTTATAATGAATGTTTATTTTATGTCATGATATAAGTGGTACTTATACGACATTATTTTAATTTATTTTCAGAAGTTATAATCATTAAATATAATCTTTTGGAATAAAATATGTAGAAGGCTAATTTTAAAATTTTTTTTTTAAATATTTATATAATTTTATATACCTTCTATCAAGAATTAACCTCTATTTATGTTATTTTATTATTAATATATAATTATTTGGTTTCCTTAACATTCTTTATACAGATAGTCCTTGTGCTATAGCAGAGGCCGTTAAATTGTCTTTCAATCTTCTAGATCAAGGGTAAACCACAGATATATTTTTGAGTGTAGTGAACTGTTCCTCACCACATTTAAAGGTTTCATTTCGGTAGAACTATTTCTAGAGGTTTGAAGGGTAAGTGAATATTTGTTGTTAATTGATGTTATATTTTTTGAATATGAATTATTTGAATACTGACGAAGCAAAGTTGATCTTAAAACTTGTTTTTCAGTTATGTTTTACATATCTTGAGTTTTTATATAAGGTACCTTGGTTAGATATCCAATAATATTGAATAGTCTAAGTAAGATAGTTTTATGATGAAATTCTCAAGATTATGTTGGATATCCTTGAAAGATATTGGTTTTCATAAGATTGATCAGCAGAAACAAAATTTTGTCTGTTCAAAATATTTAATTTATAGGATTTTGGTTAATAATTTTTATTTATTGGATTTTGTTATACCATTCGGAGGCTAATTTTAAAATTTTTTTTTTATTTTTAAAATATTTATATAACAATTTGAAAAATTGTGAAACGCAAGTTATAAGTTTACTTAAAACACTTCTATTATATCAGATCATATACTTCAAGTTTTTTCAAACATCTGTACTCTTTCAATGGCTAATTGGAAATATGTATCAACTATTGTGTAATCAGAACATTTCCTAAATTAAAACCGACTACTTGAAATTTTAGACTTAAGTTTCATCTCATGGAGATTCTTCTTCTCAAAAATTATCTACTTTATACTAAATCGCCAAACTCGTTGTTCACAATGAAAGGATAAAAGTTGTATGCAAATTAGATCTATGAACATGGAATAAATAAAACAAATTAAAATTTATTAACAGAAAACTGAAAAAGTCTCACTATATATATTTTAAAATATATAAGATTAATATTAAATGAATACTTCACTAGAAAAACATTTTTTTTTTCATTTCATGACATTCTATACAAAATGTATAAGTAAATTTATACATTGGTGTGAAAATCAAAAAAGGATACAGAAATGATGAAATACAAGCTAATACACGTATTTCATGGTGGTTCCCAAACTTGGACAGCTCTAATATTTAGAATTGAACATATTGTTACGTTTTCGATTAAATAAATTGTCCAATTTCCACTATACTGATTTATTTTTTACTATACAACAGATATATTTACACAGAATTTATTTCTATATGGAATTTATTTCTAGTTCTCTATTTGGCACTACGCTGTTCGATGACTAATCTATACTACCTCCCTCGTGTCTCTCTGTCCGCTTATATACATATATATCCGCTCGAACTTACAGTAATATCCCCACCGTTCTAGAACAAGGGTCGCGAAAAGGCAGAGGCGTGTAGGGCTTGATCGTTATATTGTTCCCTCCATATGCATATTTAGTACGGTGGCTAAATACACAGGATTTTCCGTTTATACATTTTCTTCACTGATAGAAATTGCACCCAATAGTCTTTTCGGTTTTGGGGCTTTTCCTGCATTATAACTGCGGTTACCTGAAAAATAACTTCCAAGCATATTATGAACAATTTTCCACTTGTGTTGACCCAACCGACAACCCAACTCTAGTACTGCCAATTTCTTGACATGATACTTCAGTATCTCTTTTCTCAATTCAACAAAGCTGTCCATAGGTTTTGAAAACTCGGCTTCTCATGGGAAAGTTTCTTACTTATCAGACAGAATAGTTGCTGATCAGTTAATTCAACCGAGTTGACGTTGCTGTCTGACTAACTCGTTCACACTACTAAACTTTTCCTGAAGACGACGGCTATCCCTCTAGTCATACGCAGATCTTCTGCTATATATACATAGTTGTATTGGCATGTGAGCGTAGCTCTTTCACCAGGTGACTACTCAGCAGTCTCCACAGTCTGCCCCCAGAGGCAGAAAGTGTGATAAGGATTACGCTATATCATCGCGCAAAGCGAAAACCCCTTCGAAGAGATGAACCCACCAGCTTCTAGTTTGGGCTTCAGTTCGAAATCCTACAACCGTTTGACTGGTAGCAGCGAAGCACTATCCAACCTCTACCAGCTATGCATTGTCAGTACCCGAGTTGTTTGGGACGCAACTCACATGCCAGAAGGGCTTCTTATCCATCCATCTGAATTCAGTCTCATGAACTAAGATAATCCCAAGATTGATGCTTCAATTGATCCTGGTACGAGCACCGTCAATCCATCCTGTACGTCAAGACCCACGAACCCATGTGAAGTCTTTCGATTGACCAAGTACCAATCGACTAGCCGTTACGTCAAGATCCAGAAACCCTGAAACGATACACAATAGATCCAGGTTCAGGACGAGGCCGGTCGAATCGTCAAGTCCCGCTAAACCCTGAGACATTTCATGAAAATATTCCAACATGGGGGTCTGCGAACAGATACTTCCCTAGTCCAGCATGCGGACTTTCAACCACTACCCCCTCGAGTCCAACACCAATCAGGTGGCCAGGTGGTACAAGTATCACCTATGGGCATCCACCCTCCTGAGGTAACGCAGTATGCTACATAACGCACTCGGCCATTGGGCAGAAAAATCCGGAGATTTACTGCAGTAGTGTAGAGTACGCTAGTTTTAAGGGAAAGGCCCTGTGCTGCGACGGACCCCCTGTCACTGAGTTAATCAACCGGCTCAGCCCTCCATTCCACCATAACGGCAAAACTAGGACCCCATTCGGAAGATCTTCCACCACACGGGTCCAGTGACTGGCGCGAATGGTATTACTTTAGACATCGAGACTTAACCCTCAATTTCACCGGGATGAAACTAGGCTACTAGTCAAGACAAGCGCCCCCGTCACGTCAAGATATAATACCACGGGGGGCGATCTTCTGCTATACAGTGGGCTAGTAAATAATCTCCTGGCACTAAAAGAAGGTCTTGCTATAATACTTTTCCACGGTAGTCCCAAATCTTACTTTGCCAGTACTGCCATAGTTAGATATAAAGGTATCGAAAATGTTTTCGTAGTTCACTTTTATGCTAGTTGATCTTCTTAATCGGGTATCGCCTTACCGTCATACTCAGCTTCGTGCATCGCCAAACGGTTCACAAGAACTACTCTCCTATTACCTCTAGGTAAGTTTCTGGATATGTTACACAATATCGTTTATTTTCTTGACCGCCTTATACGAGCCTTCTCAATCTTCTTGCAACTCGGGCGAGAGTCATCGCTTCTAGTCACTAAGTCATACTAAGTCACCGGTGTTAAAACCTCCTATGGATACTTTGGTGTCTGGAGATTCTGTCTAACTCACCCGTGAATATAACAAAATATTCTCATAAGACAGCTTACATATTCTTCACCAGCTATCTTTTCACCTGGTTTTTGCATCGAAACTCGAGATCGCAACCGTCTTTCTCGGCGGAACATTACAAATGCTGGGGTTTCTCCTGTGTATTACTGTACTGATGATCATTATGAACAGATGGAGGTATTTGTCCCAGTCACTTTGATAGTCAGAGACTAGTTAGTCAGATATTTTCCAACAGTTCTATTCATTCTTTCAAACATGCCATCTGAATGTGGATGGAGAGCTGTTGCCCTGGTCTTACGGATACCTAATAGTTTTCGAAATAGATAAGATTCGAAGTTTCGTCCCTGGTCAAAGTGTAGTTCCAGTGGGACTCTTAAACAACTGAACTCTTTTATCACCACATTTGCAACTGTGGTAGGTTCTTGATTTTGGATGGCGTAGGCTTCGACCCATTTATTAAAGTAATCCACTACCACTAATATGCATTTATTCCTTTCCTCAGTTTCAAGGAATGGACTCGCGATATTAATAGCCACCCGTTCTAAGGGACTACCTACGTTCCTCATAGGTGCTCTACGACTTCTTATAGGTCCGTTGGCTGAAGCAAATAGTTTGCATTTCCGGCACCATTTCTTCACGTCATCCTTACAATTGACCCAATAGAAATGTTCTGTAACCATCTCCAATGTCTTTTTGACACCGAAATATCCACCAGAGGTCCATCATTGAACCCTTTTAGTACATTTGGAACTCGGATGTTGAGACTATCCTTATTAATTATATTCCTATTTTGTGGAAAATCAAATCTTAAAATGTTTGAAGCCAATGTGATCGAAAACGGTGAATTTTATAGTTTTCGACCAGGAGAACTATTTTTGAAGAATTATCTTCAAAAATATCAATTTCGTCAAAGGTCAGAGTCGTTTGAGTTGGGGACGGTATAATATAAAATAACCTTTTCATCTACGCAACTGAAAATGTTTGAAACATTTTTTACACATTAAAAGTGAACCTCCAAAACTCACGCTGGGTATTTTGAGTCGCATCGAAATATCTTCAACCATTTCAGAATTATTTCAAAAAAACGAGTAATTTTTTTCAGCTTCAACAATCTGTATTTCGAAAGTGAAAAGAGTTAGTTAGGAATCATATTTGCAGAAAATTTGTTCTTATTTTCATTAACACTATAACTCTATTGTTCATTCATTTTGTTATGTAATTAGGTTTTCAAATATCTTCAGCTACAATCAACGAATTATTATCAAGATTTCAGAATCTATTAAAATAAGTTTTTATTTGCCATTAGTATTCTGATACTCCCGAAATACTGCATATATCGGGTGTTTTTTTTAGAGTGATAGAACTTTAAATTGAAGTAAAACACATTTAAATTAAGATTGAAGCCATTTTTTTTATTTGAAAGATAACTTTATGACATTTATGTTTTAAAAATAATTTTCAGCATATGTCCACCACGACTAGCTCTGAGGAACCGCATTCGATCAGACCAATTTTGAACCACTTTTTCGAGTAATGCAGGCCTTATTTTATCAATAACACGAGTTATGTTGGCTTCCAAAGTGTCTATTGTTTCTGGTTCATCAGCATAAACCATTGACTTGACATAACCCCAAAGATAATAATCCAGTGGAGTTATGTCGCATGATCTTGGAGGCCAATTAATTCGTCCAATAATGTTATCGCCAAATTTTTCTTTCAATAAATCAATTGCTACGGTAGCAGCATGAGGTGTAGCACAATCTTGTTGGAACCAAAACACTTCTGGGTCGATACCATTCAAATTTTGAAACAAATAATCATTGATCATCGATCTGTAACGAGCACCATTCACAGTAACATTAGCTCCAGCATCGTTTTTAAAGAAATATGGACCGATGATGCCTCCAGCGTATAAAGAACACCTTACAGTGGATTTTTCAGGATGCAATGGAACCTGCAGAACTTCTTGAGGATTGTTTTCACTCCATATACGGCAATTTTGCTTGTTTACATAGCCGTTCAATCAGAAATGAGCTTCATCACTAAACACAATTTTACGATAAAAAAGTGGATCAAATTCAAGCTTCTAGGGCCCAATCAGCAAACAAACGACGCTTATTATGGGCAAGTGGCTTTAGTTCTTGAACCAGTTGGATCTTGTATTGGTGTAGACTAAGATCTTTACGCAAAATTCTCCATGTGGTGGATGCACAGTGTCCAACTTGTTGTGAACGTCAACAAAGAAAGAAATCTGGATCATCCTTAACACTATGATTTACAGCAGCGATATTTTCTTCTGTACGTACAGTTCTTTGTCTTGTTGTTGTTGTTGCATCGCGTAGAGAAAATATTGTTCGAAATCTATCGATAGTTCGACGAATAAGCTGCTCTGATGGACGATTATGTAAACCATAAATTTCACGAAGTTTGGCGAATAGAACACTGATTTTGAAAATAAATTTCAACAATTTGTGAACGTTGTTGCGGCGTGGGTCTTTCCATGCTAATTTGTCGATGCTTACTGAACAGACATGTCAAAACAACATGGCTTCTACCTCCTATCGAAAGTTCTATCACTCTAAAAAAACATTCATTTAAAATTTCAAATGTAATATTTTTCGATTTCAATTTGGTCGGATATCTATTTTTTTTTATGAATTGAAAATACTTCAAATGAGCGAATTTCTAAACTGGATTTTCCCATTCAAACTCAGAAATAACCTTTCAAATTCTAAGTCTCGAATTTTTTTTCGTTAATTATGTACTAGCAAAAGGACGGCCGGACAAAATTTTTTACCAGTAAACAGTTCAGATTCAAAAATCGTAAAAAATAGACATTTTAGTAAAACCACAAATACTCTTCTACGAGCCTGCAAAAACAAATAATCTACACTCAAAAAACTACCTATAACCGATTTAACAGGTACCATTTTACCCTTAACTAAAATCGAACCAATCAGACGCAATTAGAGTCAATTATTTCCTGTCGGGTTCAATCTAATAACGCGTTTTAATGAAAGTACGGTTTATAACCGTAACAGAAAGTTTACGGACCACTTAACAATATCTGTGGACGTGTTAGGGTTATGGATGATATCACAGTCAGCAACCATGAATCACGTACGTAGGTGGCACTTCGAAAATTTTACGTGTGTTCAATACGCTTTGATTTCCGTGAGAAAAATAAAAATATTAAGCCTAATAGATATTCCAGACTGATCCCGATTAATTAAAGCAATGAAATTAAAATAAATTTTTGCTTTCGCAGATTTTCTGCATTTCATAAGGTGAATTTTTTTTTCAAAGGGAACTAGAATTGATCAAAACAAAACCATTTCACCAAAAATGGCCCGCGTAAAATATGAAAAATAAAAAATTCCCAAAACCGCCTATAAAATATATCCTGAAACGTCCCTGGAGTTATTAAGAGGGTCAGAATTCAATACTGCAAGCAAATTATAGCGAAGAAAATGTAAGAAATCTTCACCTGAGACTCGAGAATAAAAAAGAGTATCCCAAGCTACAAATTCAATAAAAAGGTTTTTTGCTCTGGACACAAGGTTTTCATTCAACGTGATTTTTGTAATATTTTCATACTTTGATCTTTTTCTATCAATCAAACATGAATATGAAAAAATACTCACCCAATTATGTTCAATTTTCACCGGGTCTGTAACCAAAATGGAATTCTTAAAATTTTAAAGGTTCGATTTATGACTCAATATACTTTAGCGACCTTCCTCGCCCATAATTCTACTCTGCTCTGCTGCAGCTTCCCGGCGTAGCATATAGAGGACGCCACCGCTTTCTGAATGCCAAGTTCACCGTTCTCGCCCGGTTTTAGTAGAGCAGAATGAGAGCGCATGGATAAACGAGAATGTCACTTATTTCTCCAATACTCAGACAAATTATTAAACAAATAAGAAAATTCTAGGGTCAATTTTGGTTAAAAACAAAGATTGTCTGAATACTGGAGAAAAAGTGGCATATACAAATTGCATTGTAGGGAGTGCCTTGCTTTTTAAATAGGTCAAAGTGGTAGTTCAATCAACATTAGAGTATTTTTTGGCTTGAACAGCATTTTCACCTTTTCTATAGTAAAATATGACGAAAATGTTACTTATTGCTCTCCATATTTAAAAGGGCACCAACCAAAAACTACTGCGTAGAATTAATTGACCTTTTTCACACACAAACCTTGCTATATCAGCTCTCAAAACATATAATGATTTTGAGGCTCAAGTGTGAAGTTGGGTTCGAAAAAATACAATTAAATCGGGAAAAAAACGAAATTACTTTCCAAACATCCTCATATCGGGTATTCTTTCAGAGTCATAGAACTTTAAATTGAAATAAAACATATTTAAATTAAGATTGAAGCCAAAGTTTTTTTTTTTGAAAGATAATTTTATGACATTTATGTTTTAAAAATAATTTCCAGCATATGTCCACCACGACTAGCTCTGAGGAAGCGCATTCGACCAGACCAATTTTGGACCACATTTTCGAGTAATTCAGGCCTTATAACTCGTCTTATTTCATCAATTAGACCAGTTATGTTGGCTTTCGAAACGTCTATTGTTTCTGGTTTATCAGCATAAACCAATGACTTGACATAACCCCAAAGAAAATAATCCAGTGGAGTTATGTCGCATGATCTTGGAGGCCTATTAATTGGACCATTTCTCGAAATAATGTTATCGCCAAATTTTTCTTTCAATAAATCAATTGTTACGGTAGCAGCATGAGGTGTAGCACCATCTTGTTGGAACCAAAACACTTCTGGGTCGATACCATTCAAATTTTGAAACAAATAATCATTGATCATCGATCTGAAACGAGCACCATTCACTGTAACATTAGCTTCAGCATCGTTTTTAAAGAAATAAGGGACGATGATGCCTCCACCGTGTAAAGCACACCATACCCTGCATTTTTCAGGATGCAATGGAACCTGCAGAAGTTCTTGAGGATTGTTCTCACTCCATATACGGCAGTTTTGCTTGTTTGCGTAGCCGTTCAACCAGAAATGAGCTTCACCACTAAACACAATTTTACGATAAAAAAGTGGATCAACTTCAAGCTGTTCTAGGGCCCCATCAGCAAACAAACGACGCTTATTATGGTCAAGTGGCTTTAGTTCTTAAACTAGTTGGATCTTGTATGGGTGTAGATCAAGATCTTTAAGCAAAATTTTCCATGTGGTGGATGCACAGAGTCCAACTTGTTGTGAACGTCGACGAATAGACAAATCTGGATCATCATTAACACTATGATTTACAGCAGCGATATTTTCTTTTGTACGCACAGTTCTTTGTCTTGTTGTTGTTATTGCATCGAGTAGAGAAAATATTGTTCGAAATCTATCGATAGTCTGACGAATAAGCTGCTCTGATGGACGATTATGCAAACCATAAATTTCACGAAGTTTGGCGAATAGAACACTGATTTTGAAAATAAATTTCAATAATTTGTGAACGTTGTTGCGGCGTGAATCTTTCCATGATAATTTGTCAATTTGATGAGGGTGTTCTCAAAGAAACAGAAATGGGAAAATAATTTTGATTCTTAGTCAAAGATGGAACAGCGAGTCAACAAAACCATATGGCGGATTTATATATGGCGAGATAAAAGTTGAATATTTTACTGCAGATTTTAGGTGGACATTTATAGGGTCATATTCAGATTAAATGTTTGTAAATTATCAATGCTTGAGCTAGCAGATATGGCAACTTTAAAAACATATCGACTAAATATATGAACATGAATATGATTCACAATGAAACAAAATGGCATTGTGAAGATGATACTATCGAATAGTAGATAAAGTTACTCATCGCACATCTGAGACAAGGAAACAAAACAATGGACTGTAGGCACAGTACTGGTTTAAAGAATGCAATGGCAATTTTTTAACTTCAGGTCAATGTTCTCTTTATCTCCAGAATGGAAAAACAATCCACTGCGAACATATATCAACTTTGGATTGAGTAGACCGTTAGTTACTTTGTGATAGTTCATTTTGAAATGGAATGAAATTACTTTGTTTTCTATCTTTTTTTATTAACTGAATATATAGTGATTAGAGATTCGTAGTGTTACTTCATTTTCAAACTAAATAAAATAAATTGTATCTCAACTACTATGTATATTTGTTGAATACTTCTCAGAATTGGACAATCTTGAAATAT
Source organism: Megalocaria dilatata (assembly GCA_034642435.1). Classification (NCBI taxonomy): domain Eukaryota; kingdom Metazoa; phylum Arthropoda; class Insecta; order Coleoptera; family Coccinellidae; genus Megalocaria; species Megalocaria dilatata. Next base: position 27,347,034 of record CM067854.1, read on the forward strand.
TGCACCTAGAAGCAGAAGGAAAAAAATTAGACATCCTGGAATCCAGTGAAATATTTAAGAATAAGCAGCACATTTCTGCAATAAAACTATTAAATGAGCAGATATACCTTTGGCGCACCCCACTATTCGAAGCCTAAGATTTCAACGAATAATAATAATGTTTTTATTTTGTGAATATACAGGTATGGAAAAGACAGTCGGGAAGATACGAAATTCAATGTTAATCAAGACAACGACCAGGGTACAGAGTAGCAGTGGAAGAATCAAAACCTTAGCCGATGCGATTACAAATAAATTACTGTTATCTCTCAATGGCAGTGGGAGTGCGGATGGCTTCGATTGAACGGTTCTGCGTTAGACCATATTGGTTGAAAATAAAGTAAATCGAAATGTTCAGTGTAGAAGAAAAAATTCAGATCATAAAATGGTACTTTGGTGGTCAATGATGAGTGTGGACAGTTCAGTGGTAGACCATAGGGCTCGTGACCAGAAGGTCGTTGGACAGATGTAGGCCACCATTTCACCGTTAGGTCGAAAATTAACAGTGCTGTGACCTAAAGTGGCGCAAAATCGCAGTAACGAAGCCTACCCAGAACAAAACTGAACTCCTAACTCGCACAAGCTGAGAAAGCTTCCGAGGTTCACAGAAGATCTAGGAGTATCAGGATAATAAAAATAATAATCAATTCAAGTGAAAATGAATTTATTTATTGTTGCCTTTGAAGATTCCTTCAAGTTCGGCTATTTTTAAAATAATAAAAAAATTCAAGAAATGTGGATGTTTACAAATATGCAGGCATTGCAAGATTGATAAACCGCCAAAAACCATTAGTGAAAATCGTCTGAAAAAAGAAGTAGATGTATGTGATGCTGTTGTAACCAGTGCACCTTGTTCCAGTAAACAAATTGCTGAACAAGTCAATATGATCAATAAAAGTGTTTGGAATATTTTGAAAAGGAATGGTTACCGATGTTATAAGTTTCAAGCAAACCAAGAAATTTTTCCAGAGAATTACATCATAGGGCCATTCTTTATCGATGGTAACCTAAACGCTGCCAAATATCTGGAGCTTTTAGAGAATAAAATTATTCCGACAGTTTGACAAGTAACAATTAATTTCGATGATGTCTGGTTTCAACAGGATGGCTGTCCAAGGTCCAAGTCATAAAGCAAGAGTAGTCAAACAATATCTCAGGACGACTTTTTTGGACCGTATCATTTCTACAAATGATCAAATGGCCCTCCAGATCGCCAGATTTATTTCCCAATGATTTTTTTCTTTGGAGATATCTGAAAAATTTTGTTTATGCGCATGAAATTGATAGAGTATTAATGAATTAAGGTTCAAAATAATTCAACTTTGTGCCAAAATAGCAACCATGCCGAATCTGCTCATAGATATGAGATTATCTCTTAATAATAAGTTTGGCTACTGTTTGGCTCAACAAGGTGGATTATTTGAATATTTAATTTAAATTTATCGACCTTCAAATTGGCATTTTTTAAAATTTGTTTTTGTTTTCGAATTTCTTATTTTCAGGCCAGTTATGGCGAAAAATACTCCATAGTAAGCATACAATGGAATAAGACTGTCATATTTATTTTCAACTGATATGGTCTAACGCATCTCAAGTTTGAAGTGTGAATGAAAGCAGACTGCAGAGCCTTTCGATTGAAGCCATCCCCACTCGCCACTGCCATTGAGGGAGAACAGTCGTTTATTCGTCATCGCATCGTGTTGAGGTTTTGATTCTTCCAATGCTCCAGAGGACCCTGGTTGTTGTTTTGATTAACATTGAATTTCCTATCTTCCTGACTGTCTTTTCCATACCTATATTAGTTGAGATACAATTTGTTTTATTCAGTTTGCAAATGTAGTTACACTACGAAACTCCAGTCACTGTGCATTCAGTTAATAAAAAGTGACAGAAAACAAAGCAATTTCATATGTCAACATTTCAGTGGAGAAATCAAGAAAAACCATGCATATTATTGTATTTTTTTGATTATGGTAATAATTTTAAAAAATTACAATATTGAAAAAAATACAAATAAAGGCACAAAATTTTTGTTTCGTTCAATTTTAATTCTTTTGTCATGGCTGAAATGAGATTTTTTATTTGCTGTATTTCCTGTTAGCTTAAGTACTCCTGAAAATACTTTCGTCTCACGAAGGACACAAGTAAACATAAATTAGTAGAAACTTGTAGGTATGTAACTGATGTAAATCGAAAATTCAAATTCGTCATTAGGCATAATTTTACCTTTACTTTATTTGAAACTTGTTTTCAGTTTATTTTCTTCACCCATCTTTATTTCACATTAAAGACTGGTTAAAGAGCAAATTGTTCCATCAAGGGAATTGGAAATGTTCCAATATGGAATTAAGTTCTTATTCTTAATCATGATTATTTAAATAAACTTAAACTTCTTTCTTTTCAGTTAGGCACTGAAACATCAACTGACATTGATATTTTCATCTCCTACCTAAATTGATCCTTCTCAACCTAAAAAATCAATAAATTCGTAACACTTCTCATGAAAAAATGTGTTCAAAATATTCACTCACTTTCTGAAGCACTTTTTCCTTCTTGAAGACTGCTTCGATTTCTCAAAACTTTCGAAATTCCGAGGTTTCTTAACAATTTTCTAAGTCTCCAGTTTTTCATGCAACATGGCATTTGCATCAATTGAAATTCATTCTGAAAAGAAATCAAACGTTTCTGTAATGCTATTTATTCTTTAGGTATATCCAACCTGCAAATGTAACATCACGATTTTTTCGACTTAAAATTTATGCTATGCGAGAATTGTGAATCGATAGAAAAATTTATAAAATAAGCGATAACTATTTCAGATCATAATTTAGTGTAAATTTGAATTCAAAATAAGTCAATGAAAGAAAAACAAAATGTATCTGTATTTCACATTTCTTCAACAGACAATTTCTTGCGAATGAAATATCTTGTACTTTTTTAAAATATTGATTTCTATATAGATGAAAAAATATTCAGTATTTTCTTATTAAATTTTATAACGTTATTTAAATTATTATAATATTCAAAATTGAATATATTGAATTCAAAACATAAAAGTAAAATATGATAGCAACAAATACTTTCTGTTTTTAGCGATTTTGGTTAGTGTAATACTTAAGTAAAGTAATAAATCTTCATAAATAATATATGAAGTTATTCAATTATGTCAACAACTTGCGGTTTTATATATATTTTTATTTTTCTCTAATATTCTTTATACAAATATAATTGAATTGCTCCATTCACTACAAGAACTCAAATTCAAATAAATGAGAAAATCTTATCGAATTGATAATTTACAAAATTCATTAAATTATTTGTAGTCTTCTCATGGGTTTACCTCTCCAAACCTGATTTCAAATCTTGTCCTGGATAAATGGATGCGTGAGTGCATTATTAAGACTTATTCGTTTTGCTGGATCGATAGCCAAAGCTTTTTCCAGAAGATCCTTAAGCTGAGTTACTTTTCGTAGTTGGTCGGCAGGTAAAATTTGGCTCCCTACTAGCTCAGACTGTAGGTCCCTTGTTACTTTGTTAACCGACAAAACTACTACTTTCTCCTGAAAAAAAAAATTGAATATATAAATAAACACATAAAAAATGTACCATAAAAATTTCAGTAACAATGTGTTCAAAAAGCATAAGGGAAGTTTTTAAATAAAATACAATTTATCATTATTGATAAACTTATCATTACAACGTATTATAGATATAAAAAATGACTTAATTAAACTGGAATTATTTTTGAAAAATTTGAAAAAATGTGAAAAGGATTTTATTCCGAAAATATCTCCACTGCTATTTATATATTTTTCCACGATTGTCAGTTTATGATTGCTACGCTCAAAAATAATTCTTCTTTGGAGCAAACCAGATATTCTCGTTCATTTTTATCGAATTGAAACGTTATTAAGTGAGAGTGTGCTAGTATTCCTCAACTGAACCCGTTTTGCTGTGTGTAATGGGGCATTATCATGGAGCAAAATGAATTTTTGTTGCCTTTTTCCATATTCCCGTCGTTTTCCACTTAATACTCGATTTAAATGGATCAGACCATTTCATGGGATATTTTTAAAAGTTACTTCAATCCAGCATATTGCATATGTACATTATGTACTTTAATACATGGGTTAATCCTTCTTCTATATATAACTTTGATGCCTTCTTGCCAATATAATGAAAGAGATGTTATTTCAGGTGTAGAAGGATGAAACTGGAATTTTTTTTATAAAAATTACACGTCTGTTTGCAAATGATAAAGCCAAGTCTGGAGAATAAGCCACATGTGCTAATATTTCCGAACTTAACGCCTAGATCGTTTTCCTTACCCACTTTGCCGTGAGTCATGATACGGCATTATCATGGAGCAACATTAATTTGTGTTTCTCGATTTAAATTGATCAGTTGTTGGGTTTCAAACAAATGGAGATAAATGGTTTTCTGCGTCACATTGAATTTATCTGTGAGTTCTTATTGAGTGCCAAGTATCATCTTCATTTAACAAGGCTTGTAATTCGTTGTCTGCCAACTTTTTTAGTAGTTTCCCAAGCTCTTCGTTCCTTGCATCAAAATCACCATTTTTGAATTTTAGATCACTCGAAACATTGTGTTTTACAATAAGCATGCTCAATTACCAATTTCATTGGTTACGAAATTTTCTTTGATTGGCACTAAGAGAATATGCAAAAACATTCCCTTATTTTCGAACACTAATAGTTGAAATGTACTTACCCGCTCAGTGACCTTATCTATTTCATGATATAGAAAATTACAGTTTGAATCGAAATGTTGATCTTTGAAGGCTCCTTTCCTAATAACTTTGTTGGGAAATTTGCCTTTAACGTCCATAAAGAATTTCAGCATTTGATTGTTGGATTTTCCAGAAAACAATATTTTTCCTGTGTACAGTTCATAAATTGTACAAGCAGCAGACCACATGTCAAGAGCATAATCATAGGGTATTCCCAGAATGATCTCAGGGGCTCTATAAAATCTCGATACCAGATATGGTGTTATGTCGTTATCGTTTATATAGGAAGCTGAACCAAAATCGCATAACTTCAGAACTAATTTACTATCATTCACCAGTATATTGTCGGGTTTTATATCTGAAACGAAAAAAAAATTAAATTATATTATATCTTTAATGATCCTGTAAGACATATTATAATGTATAGGACAAGTTAAACATTAAGGCACTAAAAAAATATAATAAAAATAATCATGCACAGAAAAATAACTTTTCTGAAATAATAAAGACCTAAAAACCTTCTTAAACTTATCGAGTACAAGAACCTGTATATTCAGAAGCAAACGATTGAATAGCCCGATACACTGATACATGGGAGACATCTCAAACTTACGTGTTTCGTGTTTAGGAATAAAAGTGTTTCCTTATTTCTTGTTTCATAGCTACGAAAGCTAGAGTGTTTAATGATATTGCAATCGTTCACCTTAATATTCACTAGACATCTAAAAATAAATATACAGGCCGGAATAAGAATATTATTCTGAATGAAGAAGGGTGAACAAGAGGACCGCAGAGCAATACTGAATATATATATTATAATCCTTAATAAAATTTAGCGGATGTTAAAATTGTTATTTTATAAATTTCAAGACGAATTTCCATCAAGTAAAAACTCAAACAACACCCTTATATACTTCTTCATTCTTCACAGAAAAATTTATTACAAATAGAACACAGAAAATCCTTCTTGAGTTTGTTGATGAATGAAATATCTTATTACAATAATTTTCTGATTATATTTTCATCTGTGAACTTCCTACCGCGATAATTTAATGAAGTACTAGGTTATTATGTCATTTTTGAAGGAAAAATTCAAAAGTAATTCCGCAATGGAAGTTTTCTCTGCTGAAATCACAGGAAGCACTACACATAAATGATACTGCCAAGAAAAGGTGATGAAGAAAAAAATTAAATTTGAATAATCGAAGTAATAACATGATACATACCTGCATGTAGGATACCTGTTTTTTTTAACAATTTCAAGGCCAGCAATAACTGTTGAGTATAGCTACGCACTGCTTTCACATGCAATCCAACATCCTTCCCATATTTCTTGAGTACTTCTCTGAGATTCATTGCTAGGGGTTCAAAAACCATACACAAGTGTTGCTTGTGGAAAAAATGCTTTATCAATCTCAAGCAATGCAGCTTGTCCTCAGGATCTGCATCGTTTAATTTTTTCAATATCTCCAATTCCTTTAAACCAGTTTTATGCCTGAAAGATGGAAATTTGGATGAATGAAGGCTATTTATAAAATTATAAGTGAATGTAAAATGTACAGGATGTTTATCTAGTGGCAACACATCTTATCGAACAACCACCATATTCCCCTAATATGGCTCTTTCCTGAACCTAAATTACTACTTTGAGGCTACTTTGGATTATTTTAGTGTAAGGGTCATACTTTGACAAGAATATTCTACAACTGAAAAATTGAAAGTATTCTTATATGACAACTAGCTGACCCGGCCACGCGTTGCTGTGGCTAAAGTTTTTGTTATCTTAATATATATAAATCTCGTGTCACAATGTTTGTCCTCAATGGACTCTTTTATAGCGTCAACAACACGTGGTAATTATGCTGTTAAAATGTAGCTTATATGACACGTTCGTAGATTTACCATAGCAGCGCCATCTATTGATTACTTACTCAACCCAGTCGAAAGGTATCGACATATGTTAGAATCATTTGGAGTTAACAGATAATTGTGACTGTCAAATAATAACAGACAAATAATTAGCAATAAATTGAAATTGCGACTATAATTTGAGATTTAAACTATCCTATCTCTCAAGTTGGATCGAACTGCACATGGTGTGCGAATTTTATTATAATCGGTTAAGTGGTTTAGGTGTCCATTGAGGACAAACATTGTGACACGAGATTTATATATATTAAGATGGGGAAAATATGAAAGCATTGTTCTAGTGAGAAATATTCGGAAACAATAGGAGCTACACATCACCCAAAACTTTCAAAAGCATTTAATAATTTCAATAATGTATCATCAGTAAAATATATTTTAAAAATTCACTTATGTTATACTTACATTATTTCGTTGTTCCTTATTATTTTCACTGCCACATCCTGATTACTTCTAGCTTGGTCTCTAGCTCTGATAACGTTACTGAAGACCCCTTGACCAGTATAACCATAGACCATGTAACGGCTATCTAAGATTTCTCCTATTCTTACTCTATAATAACCTTCGGCATCATCCCAGTTATCTGTCAATGCAGGATTTTCCGCACCAGAACCCTTAGCTATTATAGTATTAGGAGACTGAAAAAAAATCAGAGAAAATTAATTAATATTTCCTTATTTTACAGACGTGCAAAAATTTAAGTTCAATATAAATGTCAATGAATATGAAAACACTGGGTTCGAAATCTTTTTCTTTTATTTTTCGTACAGACAACTTTTCGGTACATAAACTTTTCCCAATGTTACCATTTCTTTAAATACGTCAAGTATGATTTCTGCATCACACATTTGAAAAAAGAAATTGCTAGAATTCAGATTGCAGCTATATGATAGTACTTCAAAAGCTTCTAACGAAATTTATCAACTGCAAAATATGAATTTAAATCGAAATTATAACAATGGAAATAAAGTAAGTATGATTATATGAATGTTTCCTCATGTACTTTTCTGCAGTATCACTTCTGATCTGAGGTTAAAAAGGTTAAAAAAAAATAATGCATTGTTCAACAGACATATGTAGCTCCTCTTCAGATATGATGCTACTTATGGACCAATCAACTACCGTGAACCAGAGCGTTCTCCTCCAACACAGCATAACACCACATACATCACTTCACACAGCGACCGGTAAAATAAAGTTCAGTTAATTTTTGATCCACCCTTGTAACACTAGCTTTTTAGGCCAAATAATACAAAAAAATATCTAATTTCTAAACTGCACTGAACATTAGTGTTTACGTTTCTTCAAATCAGCGTCCAGTATTTTTATGATTTGAGCCAAAATCCGTTATCAAAAGTTGCAAAAATATTACAAATTGCACACTAAAAGTGATACACTTCAGCAGCAGACAACAATTTAAGAAAATACAAAAAGTACTATAAGGATTGCCAGAAAAATGGTTCTTATTTACTGTCTGTTTTTAGAAAAAAATTACTTGTGTCTGTAATGTTGGTTTGATCATATCTAAAAAGCTACGAATGACATTAAGGCAATTCTTAATTTAATCAAGGAATTTGAAGTGGTTTAACCTACTTTATACTTACAGAATTGGCTTTATAAGAGTCTTGTTCAGCGAACATATCCCAGTCTGTTTGCTTCACGCTTTTCACCTCTTTCTTTTCTGCACTCTTGACTTTCATATTTGGCAAAAGAGGTGGAGTTAGAGATTCCTCACTATGCACACTTATTTGCTTCCTTTCGCTTGATTTAAAACTGTCTTCTTCCCCATCTAATTCGCTTGCGGGAACCGAATTACAATTCTCCATGAATTGATTCTTTGGTGAAGCTGGTTCCGATATGTTTGTGTTGGAATCTTCATTTGATTGAGTGTTGCCTTCAAGTCTCTGCAGAAAAAGTGGAAATAAATAACAAAACACTGAGAATTTTGCTTCAAATATCATATACAAATCACTTAGTAATTATTATAGGAAGATTAAAACAGTTAGGTTGGAAAGGTCTCCAGAACGACCCAATTATCCAGACTTGGCTCCGTCAGATTACCATTTATTCCATTCATTACAAAATTTTTTCAATAAAAGAAAATTTTAGGACAAGATGTAAAAAACCACCTTGAATATTGCTTGACTCAATATGAGCAAAATAAGGTTAGAAGACATGACCACTTCTCCAGAAGTAGATGCCTAACTTTCTATATTCCCCTAAAGATTATTTTAAAGAACCGATAAATTAAAAATATATGTCGCTACTCACAATAATCAATTTTTTAGACGAAATGTATATAATTATAATTTTCAGGGTCTAGTTTGCCTTCGCAAACACTCTAGAATATGTAGTAAAATATCTTTAGTCACATTAAAATGTTAGGAAATGACTAAAAAAATAAAATCTGCAATTCTTTGCTCAGTTGATAATATTTTCAATTCCTTTATAACTCTTTTGTTTCACAATATTTTATCTTATTACAATGATCTGCCACATTTTTGTAGATGAACATTTTCACAGAAAAATCAGCGAAGAACCTCATTTTCACCTTGGAGGACTATTTTTTGTGGGGATCCGTTAGGGATAAGTGTTACACTAACCATCATAAACGATTGATGCCTTGAAACACAAAATCCAAGCTGCCATTCATTAGATTGATCCCTGAACAATCGAAAATTTACTGAAAAATTGGTTTGATCGGATGGGGTACTGTAACCAGTCGTGTTGATCATTTGAATGATATTGTTTTTCATTCGTAATGTCAAGGTGCAACCGGTCTAATAAACCCTTAACTTCGAAAAAATATTCATTATTTTGTTATAGCCGATCAAAAATGCAAATTTTAAAAGTACTACCTCTTACAAGTTCTAAGAACTTACCTTCAAAAGTTCCTCTCTTTGTTTTCTGCGTTTCTCGATAATTTGTTCCTCATCTTCTTCATCTTCATCAAAATCAACATCCATTTCCGAGCCACTACTTTCACTTTGTTGTTTTTTCATTCCCTCACTCAAGGAATCTTTGAATCTGTCTTGTTTTTCCGATTTTTGCGATCGATGGTGATGCCTATCATACCTGTCTCTAGATTTATCATATCCATTCCTATATTGTGAATTATTACCTCTCAATCTTTCTCTGGAATATCTTAGGTCATTTAATCTTCTATTCCTCAATCGTTGATCTTCATGTCTATAACGATCATGTTCATGAGCATACGATCTTTCTCGGGAATGTCTATCAGATGATCTTCTGGACTCAATTACTTTTCTGTGTCTTTCCTCACTTCTTCTATCCCTATGTTTATCTATATCCATATTTCTATATTCCTTGATTGATTTATCCTTGTAATTCCTCTGTTTATTCTCTCTTTCTCTGCTGATTGATCGATCTTTCCTTCTCTTGTCAAGCTGTAGTTTAGGAAACTTTATTCTCCTATTTTCTCTACTACTTGAAATTTCCCGTTTTCTCTTCACAAAATTTGTAGGAGCCTCATTGCTTGAGTCATCCAAGAGAATAACTTCATCAATTAAAACTTTATTATCTTTTTTACAACCAATGGAACCTCCATTATTTTCAAGCTCAGCTCTTGCAATTTCTAACTGTAGTAATTCTTTTTGTTTCATTAATTCCTCCAAATCCATATCAGCTTCAATAACATCCACATTAATAGCATCACTATCACAATCTACCTCAGGTATTCCATCACTTTCGGAAGATATTATTTCAAGTGAATGTGTACCTACTAAACCGATAGATAAATCCTTGACTACATTGGTAGGATCTAATTCTATTATTGAATCAATTTCAATGGCTGAATTTCCCTTATCAATTTTATCATCTTGAGATCTCTTCGGGGAAATTTCTGGAGTATATCTTTCATTTGCACTACTTTTCTCACTTTTTGATTTGGACTCATTATGCTTACTCCTATGTTTTTTGTGCTTTTTGTGCTTCTTACTGCTGTCAGTTTTTTCAGCACTATGCTTCTTATGTTTGTGTTTATGCTCTTTCTTATGTTTCCTTTTAGTTGGTTCATCCATGTCTAACATAACTAGATTAAAACTTCATCAATAAAAAACCGTATATACGTAGATTTATTTTCGAAAATTTCATTCGAAGATCTCACTAACAGTAAAATTATGATTTTAACAAGTTATAATGATTGCATTTATGTAGTTGTCAAATCAAACGTTTCCTTATAACCTACATAGAATAAATTATTGTCACTGAATTGTGTGAAAGTTTTTCTTCTTCTTCTTCTTTATATTAGTGAAACCAGTGTAACGCCAGAACCACATGGTGTTTTATGACCTTTACATCGCTTTTATTGAATTATTAATTTACAAGTTTTAAATATTGAATTGAATCAGTCCTTACTTGGTGAAAATCCATATTAAATAATATTTATATAAGGTTATTCTGATTTTCACAAATTTTTATTGATATGTTTACAACAATCGTTTCGCTATCAAAGTAGCATCATCAGGCAAGATTACATTTTGAATAACTAAGCTTGTTTCCGAAATCCGTTGCTACTTATATTACAGTAAGTACAAATTTTATTGAGCACTAAAACCCAAAAAAAGGGTCTCTGCAAGTTTCAAACTAAATTAATAGTTTGTCTATGATATCAAATGTAAATCCGCCTTTATCTTGCATCAAGCGCCATCTATGAATGAAACTAAATTCTAGTGATGTCTCAACCCTTGAAAGTTTAAATAGTCCCCTGAGAAAGTGATGGTATGACGAAACAATTCTTGTGTAAACAATAAAATCTGGTGGAAGTTGAAATTTTTTTTATTTATCTGAAGCTCTCGGACGAATGCGGATGTTGCGAGGGAGCTTCCACCTTTTAGTTAGGGAGACGGTGTTTCGTTTCCGAGCATGCGCATCTGAAACTCATCAGACAGGCTTGATGCGCAGGCTCTGCCTGTTACGCCGGTGACCATGCATCCGCTTGGAACGCTGATTTTCAAACGCATTGCCTTACTCTATTTGAACCTAGCGGGGACGGTTAGTCACGATTCTTATGACTGGTCGGGTTCTCTATCGGTACGCCGGTCAAACTACGATAGAGCAAGGCAGGTTTCTGGACGAGGAGCGAAGAAGTTCTTCGCTACATATCTATAATTTTTTGATTTATCTATAATTTTTTTTTGGGTACAAATTTCAAAAATATTTTGGTGATGTCTCTTACTTTCAGAGTAATTCTATGCATCTCTATCCACTCAATAAAAATCACAAACGAATCTATTCAGTGCAAAAACCAAAATTTCGGACAAGATAATGAAAACTATTGATGAAATAATTATTTCTAAATTATCATTACATGTAGGCCGACAGCTCATTGGTAGAGGTTAGGGCTCGTAACCGGAAGGTCGTGGGTTCGAATCCTGTTCAGGTGGCAAGGAAATATTCTAGTTTGACGGGCGTCGGCTACACCCGTCGAAAATTAATACTGCTGTGATCTAAACATAGATCAACAAGACTATATAGATGGGACACTGACTGTAAAAAGTCTGAATCAAGTTTGTCCCTCATTGTAGTGACTGGTGCGTGAAACATATTCAACTAGAAAAAACTGTATTACCAACTCTCAAGAAAACTGCATTACCTCTGCTTTTAGAATACTGCATTATCGACACTTGGCGCGAATATTTTAAGCTTCTTTCAGTTTTTCCTAGGGCTAAAATTAAACAAGTGCTCAGAAATTACCATGTTTTACTACCAAAACATTGAAATGCTTACATTCACACAACTTTACAGCAAATACATCTCAATTTTTTGGTAGTAAAACATAGTAATTTCTGAACACTTGTTTTAATTTTAACCCTAGGAAAAACTGAAAGAAGATTCAAATATTCGTTTCAATCTTCAAATTTACTATTTGAATAACAGATACAACTATAATTATTTATTCATTATAAAAAATAGAAACTATTAAATAAAAAAAAAGAAATTAACGTATGTATTTACAATATTTACATTTAATTTTTCTGTAGTATAACATAGTAATTTCCAAAAACTTGTTTCAATGTTCAAACTCACTATTTGAATAACAGAATTATGTTTGAACAATAATTATTCATTGGTTATAAAAAATAAAAACTATTAAATAAAAAAAAGAGATAAAATTAACATATTTGAAGTATTCCTAGGTGTTAAGACAAAAATTGAATCTTGAGAACATTAATTTATGAGATCTTCTTTAAGACTCAAAATGTCTTTCAGCTTGGTCCTTAATCGGGTCAATAAATTCCTTCTCTGGATTACTGAATAAAAATTTTGAATCAGTTCTGGTTGCTACTTTATTCACTTGCTTTCACCACCAGAATAAATAAAGAACACCTGAAGAGTCAAGTATAATCTATATATATATATATATATATATATATATATATATATATATATATATATATATAAATCAATTGCTGTTCGTTAGTCTCGCTAAAACTCGAGAACGGCTGAACGGATTCATCTTATCTTGGTCTTGAAATGATCGTGGAGGTCTAGGGAAGGTTAAAGGGTGAGAAAAATTCGATTAATTGCCGGGAAAACCCCAAAAACAGTCCTTTTCTGTTTCCCGTACAAACGTTTTCTAACGTAACTAAAGTAATTGAGATACCATTATACCCCACTTAAGATATCAGCAAAATCCCGAATGTTGAAATTCCCAGTATTATACTAATGCTGAATAAAATAATTAACATAAAATTACCAAGAAATCGGTTACTTAAACAGTATTCTTGGTAATTTTATATTAATTATTTTATTGGGCATTAGTATAATACTGGGAATTTCAACATTCGGGATTTTGCTCATATCTTAAGTGGGTTATAATGGTATCTTAATTACTTTAGTTGGTAATTGATGAGATAATAAACATCTTATAATAAGTTATCAATTACATTTAAATGAAATAAAATAGAAAGGCCTTTTACTTGATAGAAGAAATATAACAAAATTTGAATATTAAAACAAATTGAAATATGTTTATCTTCTACAATTTTAATTTAAAAAAAAAATTTTTATTAAAAAAACTTTTAGAAATAAATTTATGTCTACACAAGCACTGCTTACATTTAATAGACGTATATAATCAAAACTCAATATATAATGTCAAATGGAATAAATAACCCAACAGATATACGAAAGTAATTAAAATTAATAAATAAATATTTAAAGGAGACAAAATTTTGTTTCTGGTCTTACCTTTAAGAACACCAATTGCCTTTTAAAAACATGAACACACTTAAAGGACTTCTCAAAGAATATAATTTGTTTGAAGTATTTAATATATTTTAATATTCGAATAAATTAAGTTTGTTCATGTTTTTAAAAGGCAATTGGTGTTCTTAAAGGTAAGACCAGAAACAAAATTTTGTCTCCTTTAAATATTTATTTATTAATTTTAATTACTTTCCTATATCTGTTGGGTTATTAATTCCATTTGACATTATATATTGAGTTTTGATTATATACGTCTATTAAATGTAAGCAGTGCTTGTGTAGACATAAATTTATTTCTAAAAGTTTTTTGAATAAAATTTTTTTTTGAAATTAAAATTGTAGAAGATAAACATATTTCAATTTGTTTTAATATTCAAATTTTGTTATATTTCTTCTATCAAGTAAAAGGCCTTTCTATTATATTTTATATATAATATATAATTATATTTTGGCTTCAATAAATCTCATTACAGAATGTCAATGAATTTAAATAAACCTTAAAATAACTCACACTGTTCTTTGATTTTGTTAGAACATAGATCAATCTTTTATATAGTTGATCTGTATTTCGAAGCTTAAGTCTTTTAACACGTGAGAGATATAGGTTAAGTTTTTGATTTTGATATTTGGAATATTAAATGAGGACTGAAGACGGGATTGTCTAGAATTATATTTGTTTTTTGAAGATATAGTGCACATTTTTTAGAGATTTCTGAAATAATTTATTCGAATATTTAAATATATTAAATACTTCAAATAAATTATATTCTTTGAGAAGTCCTTTAAGTGTGTTCATGTTTTTAAAAGGGAATTGGTGTACTTAAAGGTAAGACCAGAAACAAAATTTTGTCTCCTTTAAATATTTATTTATTAATTTTAATTACTTTCGTATATCTGTTGGGTTATTAATTCCATTTGACATTATATATTGAGTTTTGATTATATACGTCTATTAAATGTAAGCAGTGCTTGTGTAGACATAAATTTATTTCTAAAAGTTTTTTGAATAAAAATTTTTTTTTGAAATTAAAATTGTAGAAGATAAACATATTTCAATTTGTTTTAATATTCAAATTTTGTTATATTTCTTCTATCAAGTAAAAGGCCTTTCTATTTTATTTTATATATAATATATAATTATATTTTGGCTTCAATAAATCTCATTATAGAATGTCAATGAATTTAAATAAACCTTAAAATAACTCACACTGTTCTTTGATTTTGTTAGAACATAGATCAATCTTGAATTATATAGTTGATCTGTATTTCGAAGCTTAAGTCTTTTAACACGTGGGAGATATAGGTTAAGTTTTTGATTTTGATATTTGGAATATTAAATGAGGACTGAAGACGGGATTGTCTAGAATTATATTTGTTTTTTGAAGATATAGTGCACATTTTTTAGAGATTTTTGAAATAATTTATTCGAATATTTAAATATATTAAATACTTCAAATAAATTATATTCTTTGAGAAGTCCTTTAAGTGTGTTCATGTTTTTAAAAGGCAATTGGTGTTCTTAAAGGTAAGACCAGAAACAAAATTTTGTCTCCTTTAAATATTTATTTATTAATTTTAATTACTTTCGTATATCTGTTGGGTTATTTATTCCATTTGACATTATATATTGAGTTTTGATTATATACGTCTATTAAATGTAAGCAGTGCTTGTGTAGACATAAATTTATTTCTAAAAGTTTTTTGAATAAAATTTTTTTTTGAAATTAAAATTGTAGAAGATAAACATATTTCAATTTGTTTTAATATTCAAATTTTGTTATATTTCTTCTATCAAGTAAAAGGCCTTTCTATTTTATTTCATTTAAATGTAATTGATAACTTATTATAAGATGTTTATTATCTCATCAATTACCAACTAAAGTCATTAAGATACCATTATAACCCACTTAAGATATGAGCAAAATCCCGAATGTTGAAATTCACAGTATTATACTAATGCCCAATAAAATAATTAATATAAAATTACCAAGAATACTGTTTAAGTAACCGATTTCTTGGTAATTTTATGTTAATTATTTTATTCAGCATTAGTATAATACTGTGAATTTCAACATTCGGGATTTTGCTCATATCTTGAGTGGGTTATAATGGTATCTTAATGACTTTAGTTGGTAATTGATGAGATAATAAACATCTTATAATAAGTTATCAATTACATTCAAATGAAATAAAATAGAAAGGCCTTTTACTTGATAGAAGAAATATAACAAAATTTGAATATTAAAACAAATTGAAATATGTTTTTCTTCTACAATTTTAATTTCAAAAAAAAATTTTTATTAAAAAAACTTTTAGAAATAAATTTATGTCTACACAAGCACTGCTTACATTTAATAGACGTATATAATCAGAACTCAATATATAATGTCAAATGGAATAAATAACCCAACAGATATACGAAAGTAATTAAAATTAATAAATAAATATTGAAAGTAGACAAAATTTTGTTTCTGGTCTTACCTTTAAGAACAACAATTGCCTTTTAAAAACATGAACACACTTAAAGGACTTCTCAAAGAATATAATTTGTTTGAAGTATTTAATATATTTTAATATTCGAATAAATTAAGTGTGTTCATGTTTTTAAAAGGCAATTGGTGTTCTTAAAGGTAAGACCAGAAACAAAATTTTGTCTCCTTTAAATATTTATTTATTAATTTTAATTACTTTCCTATATCTGTTGGGTTATTAATTCCATTTGACATTATATATTGAGTTTTGATTATATACGTCTATTAAATGTAAGCAGTGCTTGTGTAGACATAAATTTATTTCTAAAAGTTTTTTGAATAAAAATTTTTTTTTGAAATTAAAATTGTAGAAGATAAACATATTTCAATTTGTTTTAATATTCAAATTTTGTTATATTTCTTCTATCAAGTAAAAGGCCTTTCTATTATATTTTATATATAATATATAATTATATTTTGGCTTCAATAAATCTCATTATAGAATGTCAATGAATTTAAATAAACCTTAAAATAACTCACACTGTTCTTTGATTTTGTTAGAACATAGATCAATCTTTTATATAGTTGATCTGTATTTCGAAGCTTAAGTCTTTTAACACGTGAGAGATATAGGTTAAATTTTTGATTTTGATATTTGGAATATTAAATGAGGACTGAAGACGGGATTGTCTAGAATTATATTTGTTTTTTGAAGATATAGTGCACATTTTTTAGAGATTTTTGAAATAATTTATTCGAATATTCAAATATATTGAATACTTCAAATAAATTATATTCTTTGAGAAGTCCTTTGAGTGTGTTCATGTTTTTAAAAGGCAATTGGTGTTCTTAAAGGTAAGACCAGAAACAAAATTTTGTCTCCTTTAAATATTTATTTATTAATTTTAATTACTTTCGTATATCTGTTGGGTTATTAATTCCATTTGACATTATATATTGAGTTTTGATTATATACGTCTATTAAATGTAAGCAGTGCTTGTGTAGACAAATTTATTTCTAAAAGTTTTTTGAATAAAAATTTTTTTTTTAAATTAAAATTGTAGAAGATAAACATATTTCAATTTGTTTTAATATTCAAATTTTGTTATATTTCTTCTATCAAGTAAAAGGCCTTTCTATTTTATTTTATATATAATATATAATTATATTTTGGCTTCAATAAATCTCATTATAGAATGTCAATGAATTTAAATAAACCTTAAAATAACTCACACTGTTCTTTGATTTTGTTAGAACATAGATCAATCTTGAATTATATAGTTGATCTGTATTTCGAAGCTTAAGTCTTTTAACACGTGAGAGATATAGGTTAAGTTTTTGATTTTGATATTTGGAATATTAAATGAGGACTGAAGACGGGATTGTCTAGAATTATATTTGTTTTTTGAAGATATAGTGCACATTTTTTAGAGATTTTTGAAATAATTTATTCGAATATTTAAATATATTAAATACTTCAAATAAATTATATTCTTTGAGAAGTCCTTTAAGTGTGTTCATGTTTTTAAAAGGCAATTGGTGTTCTTAAAGGTAAGACCAGAAACAAAATTTTGTCTCCTTTAAATATTTATTTATTAATTTTAATTACTTTCGTATATCTGTTGGGTTATTTATTCCATTTGACATTATATATTGAGTTTTGATTATATACGTCTATTAAATGTAAGCAGTGCTTGTGTAGACATAAATTTATTTCTAAAAGTTTTTTGAATAAAATTTTTTTTTTGAAATTAAAATTGTGGAAGATAAACATATTTCAATTTGTTTTAATATTCAAATTTTGTTATATTTCTTCTATCAAGTAAAAGGCCTTTCTATTTTATTTCATTTAAATGTAATTGATAACTTATTATAAGATGTTTATTATCTCATCAATTACCAACTAAAGTCATTGAGATACCATTATAACCCACTTAAGATATGAGCAAAATCCCGAGTGTTGAAATTCACAGTATTATACTAATGCCCAATAAAATAATTAATATAAAATTACCAAGAATACTGTTTAAGTAACCGATTTCTTGGTAATTTTATGTTTATTATTTTATTCAGCATTAGTATAATACTGTGAATTTCAACATTCGGGATTTTGCTCATATCTTGAGTGGGTTATAATGGTATCTTAATGACTTTAGTTGGTAATTGATGAGATAATAAACATCTTATAATAAGTTATCAATTACATTCAAATGAAATAAAATAGAAAGGCCTTTTACTTGATAGAAGAAATATAACAAAATTTGAATATTAAAACAAATTGAAATATGTTTTTCTTCTACAATTTTAATTTCAAAAAAAAATTTTTATTAAAAAAACTTTTAGAAATAAATTTATGTCTACACAAGCACTGCTTACATTTAATAGACGTATATAATCAGAACTCAATATATAATGTCAAATGGAATAAATAACCCAACAGATATACGAAAGTAATTAAAATTAATAAATAAATATTGAAAGTAGACAAAATTTTGTTTCTGGTCTTACCTTTAAGAACAACAATTGCCTTTTAAAAACATGAACACACTTAAAGGACTTCTCAAAGAATATAATTTGTTTGAAGTATTTAATATATTTTAATATTCGAATAAATTAAGTGTGTTCATGTTTTTAAAAGGAAATTGGTGTTCTTAAAGGTAAGACCAGAAACAAAATTTTGTCTCCTTTAAATATTTATTTATTAATTTTAATTACTTTCGTATATCTGTTGGGTTATTAATTCCATTTGACATTATATATTGAGTTTTGATTATATACGTCTATTAAATGTAAGCAGTGCTTGTGTAGACATAAATTTATTTCTAAAAGTTTTTTGAATAAAAATTTTTTTTTGAAATTACAATTGTAGAAGATAAACATATTTCAATTTGTTTTAATATTCAAATTTTGTTATATTTCTTCTATCAAGTAAAAGGCCTTTCTATTTTATTTTATATATAATTATATTTTGGCTTCAATAAATCTCATTATAGAATGTCAATGAATTTAAATAAACCTTAAAATATCTCACACTGTTCTTTGATTTTGTTAGAACATAGATCAATCTTGAATTAGATAGTTGATCTGTATTTCGAAGCTTAAGTCTTTTAACACGTGAGAGATATAGGTTAAGTTTTTGATTTTGATATTTGGAATATTAAATGGTGACTGAAGACGGGATTGTCTAGAATTATATTTGTTTTTTGAAGATATAGTGCACAATTTTTAGAGATTTTTGAAATAATTTATTCGAATATTTAAATATATTAAATACTTCAAATAAATTATATTCTTTGAGAAGTCCTTTAAGTGTGTTCATGTTTTTAAAAGGGAATTGGTGTACTTAAAGGTAAGACCAGAAACAAAATTTTGTCTCCTTTAAATATTTATTCATTAATTTCAATTACTTTCGTATATCTGTTGGGTTATTTATTCCATTTGACATTATATATTGAGTTTTGATTATATACGTCTATTAAATGTAAGCAGTGCTTGTGTAGACATAAATTTATTTCTGAAAGTTTTTTGAATAAAAATTTTTTTGAAATTAAAATTGTAGAAGATAAACATATTTCAATTTGTTTTAATATTCAAATTTAATAATTTAATTTAAATGATAAAGTAAGAGTTTTGTAATTTCAAAAATTCTGCCTGTTTTGTACAAATACTTGATAATAAGTTGATAAATGTATTTAAAGGCAAGACAGTTTTTTTAGAAATCAGTAGTCTGTATGATCTGAAGAAGTTACAATGTAACGAAACCAGTCATCAGTTACTCAATAAAAGTGTAAACTAAACAATTATTGTTTTAATTGAATCTAACTTCAGTTGTTAATCTATCAGATTATTTTGTTTTAGATTAATAAATATTAAGTTTTGTCACAAATTAAATTTCTGACCGCAACCATAATATTTGACATTAGATTTGTAAACCAACTAATATATCAATCCATCCTGTCGCACTTCAGAACACGGAAAAATGTATTACGATATTGTGTTATGATATCTATGAGTGCGCGAGAATTTTCTTTACTTTGGTGATCCTTTGTGATAGTGACATTCCAAGTATTGTGCTCTTTTTTTATGTTTTGTGATGGTGACACTTTACTGCTAAGTGAGCGAGAAATTTTCTCAATTTAATTAATTACAATTTACGATGCCGAGGAGAAGACGACCTGACTTAGGTCGTGGCAGTCAATCAAATGTGCGAAGAGCTACCTCGCGTGCTAACCGCACTGATGACCAGAGAGAGACAGATCAAGGAAATAATCGAACTGCTGTCAGAATTGTGTTATTTAGTGAGTGCAACGAGTTCGTGCACATCAAACACAACAACAGCAAGCACGACATAATGAAATTGAGCGAATCCGCAGACGAAGTGCTCCTGTGATTCTTGAACGAGCTGCATTCCACTATGTCCGGCAATTGATTATTGTGCCGACAAATCGGTAACAATTGGGGAAATGAAAATAATTTGTGAATATTGTAAGGCGTTAAGATACACTGGTGAATCTACTAGATTATGTTGTGGTGGAGGCAAAGTATTGCAGAAACATTCGCATGTTAGTTGTTCATTGGAGTGTCTTCACATACTGCCACAAATTCGATGATTTTAGGCATGCAATTAGTTTATCAGCAACAGTTGATCGGGGAATAACTGGAAGAGTCTGACGAAAATGACAGAATCATGGCCCAACCAAAAATATATTTTTTTTTATGATAGATTGGGCCGTTGCTTGGTAAAAATCAATTGTAATTGTCATTATAAAATAACACTTGTTTACATTTTCTACTTTATTTTTGGTATTGACGTACGTTTCGTCTTTGCTTGAAAGACTTCATCAGAATACGAAGTAACAGTTGTTGTACAATGAATTTATAAGATTTTTTACAGTCAATATATATATATTTTTTTTTTTTTTTTTTTATAACAGATAGAGAAAAATAAAGATTGATTAATAGTAATCCCCAACCACCAGAATTATACTCTTTCATTAAATTGCATAAAGAAAATTATCCCATCAGACCCGTAGTTCCATACTGTACAGCACCGGCCTTCAAATTATCTAGACACCTCATTGAAATAATAAAAAAACACATCAAATTTTCATCTAAATATTCCATAAAAAACTCAGCAGAACTAACTAAAAAAATTAAAGATATAACTTTACCTAACAATGCAAAATTGATTTCGTGGGATGTTAAAAACCTTTTTCCTAGTGTCCCCCCAATGGAAACATTAAAACTGATAGAAGAACTTTTAAATTATAACAAAGTAAACCCCGTCATAAAATCAGAAATAATACACTTATTAAATATTTGCATAAACCAAAATTTCTTCAAATTTAACAATACTTTATATACTAGCGAAGAAGGTTTAATCATGGGAAATCCACTAAGCTCTTTACTCGCGGAAATCTTCATGGATTTCCTAGAAGACAAAATTTATAAATATCCGTTCAAAAATACATCCTTTATTGGTATGGGTATGTGGATGATATAATTGCATGTTTCGTAGGTACTAACAGACAAATATCAACATTTGAGAATTTTATAAATAACCTCCACCCAAAAATAGTTTTCACCTCAGAAATAGAACATAATGAATCCATCAACTTTCTTGACCTCACGATAACTAGAGAAAACAATAAACATAACTTCGCAATTTATCATAAACCATCACAAACAGATACCATTATACACCGTAATTCTTTTCATCCATTCCAACACAAACTAGCAGCTCTCCATAGTATGATATACCGTTTATTGAACATTCCACTAAACCAAGTCAATTTCCAAAAAGAAAAATGTATAATTAAACAAATAGCTTACAACAATGGATATAATACATCTCTGATAGATAATTTAATTAACCAACGTATACACAAAAACACATTAAAAGAAATTTATCTAGTAACATCTGATCTATCTGAACACAAATACGTCAGCCTCGCAAACATTAGTATTCAACTAAAAAACCTACTTAAAAAAGAAAATATTAAAGTCTCTTTCAAGACAAACAATCCTATTAGCAAATACATCAAAAACAATAAAAACAGTATGGATAAACTTCAATTATCAGGTGTATACAAACTCACTTGCCCAGATTGCCCAAAGATTTATATTGGTAGAACAGGTAGAAATTTCGGTACACGCCTAACAGAACATAAAAGAAGTTTCGATAAAAATAAAAAAGATTTACATTATGCTAAACACCTTCTTGAAAATAACCATTCTTTCACAAAAGAAATAGAAATTCTACATGTTGAAAATAGAGGTCTAAAATTGAACTTATGGGAAATTTACGAAATAAATAAACATAAAAACAGCAATAACCTAGTAAATGAACAAATAGATTTTTATTACACCCCTCTATTTAATATTTACAAGGGATCGAGTGAACACGATTCTGAAGGGAATATTCTTTGAGAAAACCAACCCGACGAACAATTATACCAAAAATAAAGTAGAAAATGTAAACAAGTGTTTTATTTTATAATGACAATTACAAAAATATTTTGGTTGTCACGAAGATCTTTCAACGTTCTGCAAATGTGTTTTGCGAAGCAGTTGTTTGACATTGGAAATAATAAAGTTGCAGTGGACACCTCGACCGGATTCATCACATTACCCACAGATTTCTGTCACATCACAGACTCAAAAGAGGAGCTTATTCAGCGTGTTTTCCCAGATATATCGCAAAAATTCAATAACCATAATTGGCTAGGTGAACGAGCAATATTGGCGGCGAAAAATAAAGATGTCGAGGATTTCAATGCGACCATTCAGAATTTTTTTCCAGGACAGTTGGTTTCCTTCAAATCAGTCGACACCTTTATGAACCAGGATGACGTAGTCAACTATTCCACGGAGTTTTTAAATTCACTGGAATTGTATGGATTACCACCTCACAATTTGCAGTTAAAAGTAGGATCAGTTGTTATCATGCTGCGTAACATTAATCAACCTCGACTGTGCAATGGAACAAGACTGGTTGTGAAAAAGCTGATGAATAACGTTATTGAGCAACAATCATAAAAGGAAAATACAAAGTAGAGGATGTCCTGATCCCACAGATACCAATGATTCCAACGGATTTGCCAATCGATTTTAAACGCTTAAAATTTCCAGTACGTCTGGCCTTTGCGATGACCATAAATAAATCGCAAGTCGTTAGAAGTTTGCGGAATCAACTTGGAGTTTTCCTGTTTCGCGCATGGACCAAAATTATACGCAGCGTGTTCGCGCGTCGGAAAACCGCCTTCTTTGATTATTTACGCACCACAAAACAAAACAAAAAATATAGTTTATGAGAAAGCTTCAAATTGATTAACAGACTGTATCATAGCAGTGTGTCTGTCAATATTAAATTCAAACCTTATAAATAGCCAGTATTTCAAAAAAACTCTGTTTTGTAAGTAAGCAACATGATGTGTCGAAAATAATAATAAAACTTCATGCTTCATTCAAAAAATGCTTTTTTATTAAATACGGATTTGTTTTGTTTGTTTAAGATTATTTTATACAAAAGTTTAGGTCTTTTATTTATAGATTGGGGCAGTACGAAGTCTGCCGGGTCAGCTAGTATTTGATAAAAATTATGTGATGCACACTTCATAATTTGAAAATTTAAATTCTTCAATATAATATTTTCAAAACATTTTGAGATTTTTCTTCTCTCAAAAAGTCTTGGAACACTGATTAAATAAAAATTAAGTATAGTGTCCAGGTTTCATCAAATTATCAAATTGATATTTCCTACACTCAATAAAATGTAAATCTTTCAACGACTCACTATGACCAAGTAAATTAATCCTACAGATTACACAGTTTCTAATAGATAAATCGTTTAATATAATTTTACAAATTGCCCCACTTATCCTGAAGAAATTCTTTTCCTATCAACATTTGGCACTGATCCAGAAACTGGCCCATACTATTTCAATATCTGTTACCTCAGGAAAATCACCTAGAGAAAAATAATATTATTAGATCACCAAGAGCAATTTTTTGGGTGTTACATAGATATCATTGATTTATATTTTAAACTAACCAATTAAACATAAAAATAGTCTAGACGACTACATAATAAATGAAAATTAATCAACCTGAAGAAATTATATTCCTCTCAATATTTGATCATCTGATAATTTGTGCTAATCAGTTGGCTGTATAATTTCAATCCACTTCTTAAATAACTTGGGATCTCTCTTGGGAAAACGATGTCTAGGGCTGGTTAGATCTTGATACAGATGTACACAACATTTCTCAGTATATCCCACTTTCAAGTACTGTATTGAATTCAATATTTGAAAATACACTAGTTTAGATGCACTAAACTGTTTTGAACTTAACTCTTACGAAATTTAATCAAAAAGAAATATGAGATGTAATGGAGTTTGGGCCATAACAAAACGTAAACAAAACCACTCTTTTCGAAATAAATGACCATTGCAACAACAATGGCTAACGGCTGATGGTAGCGGTACCTAGCGGCGAAATCAAAAAGTATAAGTTGATGGTTAGCGCTAACTATTGACTGGTGCATCAACTAAAAACTTAGTTTTAGGTGGGGGTAAGGAAGTGTCCAATCTATATATTATTGTTAATCTATGGATCTAAAGTGGCGCAAGATCGCAGTTACAAAGCCTACCCAGAAAAAAACTGAACTCTTAACTCCCACAAGGTGAAACAGCTTCTATGGGATCTTCACAGAAGATCTGGGAATATCAGGATATTAAAAAAACTCGTTTGAAATAATAGACATATAATTTGGGAACATTTACGGAATTTCAACAATTCTAATATCGAAGACCGATGTACCTAAATATTATCTGTTGACAGTACATGAAAAATAATGATGGTTTTAGGCCTTGAGCCTTTAAGTTGTATATTAATTTTAACCCTAGATTTCTCAAATTAAATATTCAGGCCCAAAACCTATCTTGAGAATTTCAAGTCTTTAGCTCTTTTCGTTCAAAAATAGGAGTGTTACGGACGGACCAGATTTGAAATTTTGGCAAAACGATAGCACGCTGTCTCCTAGAAGAAGCCCGCAAAAATCAGATTTGTGGTATGCAACTTCTTGGATTTTGCACCATTGAGAGAATTGCCTGGTATGTTGATAAAGTTTTTCGAATTATTCATTGGTGATTGATGGAACATTAATCAGTTAGTATGTGACTTCTAGGCTAAACAAGGAGAACATAGAGATATAATAAGAGAGAAGAATTCCTTTATTTAGAGCCTAAATATTACATAGTATTAGGAGTACAAATAAGTTTCCGCCGTTTTTTAACACAAATTAAATATTTATTATAGAAGAACGGTTATATAAATTTATTTAAAATATTGCCCATCACTTGCAACCACTTTTTCCCATCTCTCAGGCAGCATTCGAATCCCACGTCTGAAGAACTCCTTGTCTTTTGAGGCTATCCACGAATCAACCCAATTTTTGGTATCCTCATAAGATGTGAACCGCTGCGCCGTCAGAGCATGTGCCATGGACCGGAACAGGTGATAACCGGACGGTGCAATGTCTGGTGAATACGGCGGGTGGGGTAAAACTTCCCAATCAAGTGTTTCCAAGTACTTTTTCATGGGAGCCGCAACATGTGGACGAGCATTGTCATGCAGAAGAATGAGTTTTTCGATTGAGACGATGTGAGACTGCTTGCTGAGTGACTTCTAATGTTAGAGCAAGTTCTTTTTGTGTTTGAGATGAATCTTCCTCCAATAATTCCTCCAATTCTGCATCCTCGTAAATTTTTGGCCTTCCACTGCGATCTTTGTCTTCTACGTCGAAATCACCGTTTTTAAACTTTTGAAACCACTCTCGACACGTTCTCTCACTCAAAGCACCCTCACCATATGCTTCTACGAACAATTGATTCGCCTCAGCAGCAGATTTCTTTAAATTAAAGAAGTAAACTAATATTTCCCGCAAATGACGCTCACTTGGCTCAAATTTTGACATTTTCAACTTACAAAAATTATATTTTACCAATATAAAATCAATGATATTGATAGGTTATGTTGTTCTTGAATGTCCAAACTATTTTTTAAGCCGGTTATCATCTGCGAAAGCTATTCGAAACTACGTGCCGCGCCATCTACAATAAAACGGCGGAAACTTATTTGTACTCCTAATACATTGTACAATTTTGAGTTGTTTTCATAAAATTAGGGGAAATTGGTGAGGTGGAGATTTTTGCAGTTGTTAAAACACTTGCTCATAGAGGAGTAGATCGATAGGCTTTTTCATCATTGTTCACTTTCACTAGGGTTCACTGAGCTTACTAAACTTAATTAAAAGTGTAAATTTTATGAGTAATACATTCATTTTCAAGCTTTCTAATTGCGATATCATATTAATCACGAAAGATTGAACGATAATGTTTCTTGAGATTGAAATTGTGAAGTTACAAATGAGTGCGAATAGAGTTTTTTTCTTTTTTTCTAAGTGCTTGGGACAAAATGAAGAGTACGAGTGATATGGGTTTCAAAACTAACTCGAAGTTATATTAGTGATATAGGTAGAAATTATACTGGGACTAAGGTCGAAGCAACATTTATCTAATTAATTTTTATGTGACTAATGTTGCAATGTTGAGTTGGGTGACGTCATTGTTGCACCCAAAAGGTTGGAGAAAATGGAGTTACCTGCTAAGTAAAGGTCAATAATACCTTTATCAGTTTCAAAGAATCGATATCGGACTATCTCGGAAGGCATAGAGAATAAGTTTCTAACCAAAGAGAATATTATAGATCAACCACCGCATTGCCCTGACATGGCTTCCGCCGACTTTCTCTCTATCCAAAAATCAAATTACCACTTTGAGGCACAATTTTGTAGTTGATAGAACACAAAAAAGATTTCGCGGCCAGTACTGAAATCGATTCCTCAAAATGCTTTCAAAAATTTTGTTTTGCTGATTGAATTATTCGTGGACGTAAGTATATCATTTATTTATTGCTTTGAAAGCAACACAGTAAATTCGGAGGTATATTTATTTGCGTCTCATTGATCGATTCCTGGTACGTTTTTGACACTGTGTATATAAAGTATTTATAAGTAAAGATGAAGGAATTGACAGACACTGAATGAAATTTAACATTCAGTACTCAACTTTTCAACTTTTCCTTGTCCGTAAATTAGTTTCTGAAGGATAAATAGGGCACGATAAAATTCAGTATGCAGAATTCAGCTTTAGCGACTCTGAAAATGAATTATTCTGCAAGGTGAAAGGTATTATAGTCTGCACTTTGAGCACTTCAATCTTTCATGATATTACATTGATTATTCATGAATACTTCATTCTTATTTGGAATGATAAACTTTATTTCAAGCACCTCCCTCTTCACTTTGCTTTTAAATTTCAAATTAACGGATCTGCTTCGACTAGGATTTAAAATTTGATAATAACTTTTCCTCATTATGAGAATCAGCAAAACAGAAAAGTAGTTTTGATTAAACTTAACATGCATCAGCGTCGTATGTGCATTGTAGGTACTTCTAATTTGTGTTTTATGAAAAAAAGACAATTATTATCTTACTTACGATGTAATGATTAACAAACATACAAACGAAATAGAGATCAACAGATAATAGCTGGGATTTATTCTCCAGAAGCTCCACTAGGGTGGGTCAAAAAAATCGAATAATTTATTTTTGACTTTATACTCTGAAAAAAAGGTTCGTAGACACCTAGAAGAATTCTCTTCAAGTATGAGCTCTTAATTATAACGGGAAGGTCCTCCGCTTTGCGGGTTAGGCATAGGCTTTGTAAGAAATTGAATGCTTTACAAAAAAGGTCTCCTATGATTTTTTCAAAAACTCAACGGATGAAAAGATATTCATAGTTGAAGTTTGGTTATTTTAAGGAAAATATTCGTTTTTATTATAAATTTTATAAGTCGATGAAAAAAAAATTATTTCGAATTGCGGAAATTTTTTTGTAGGAAATTTACTGCTCTACAAAAATGGTCTCTTATGATTTTTCGATTAAGTGAAGCCGTTACGAGATATCCATCGTCAAACATTAACGAATATCAATATTCCAGTTTTTGATCAATAATTCGATTAATTTCAATTTAAATGATTAGTTTCAGGAAAATTTATATAAATTTAAATTTCTATCATAAAAGTCACTCCTTCAGGAGTTATTTGTTCAAGAATTCATTAAGAAGTTTTTGTTCTAATGATATTTTTTGTAAGCTTTATTTGTAATAAGTTAAAATGTCATTTGCATTGGCATTTCATATTATTACGGTTGTTTAGTATGTATTTTCAAATTTTATTCTACCAATTATACATAAATTTTTTTGTGAGAGAGGCTTTTTGTTCTGAATTACATTACTTCTTCTGTTGGTACTCTAAAGCTAACGCTATGTTTTTTTTTCTTAAGTATCTTCGTTCTCTACTCGTTTATCACTACATTTTCAGTGCTCCAAAAACTCATCATTTTGTATACATGATAAAAACAATTTTTTCGAAATAAGTCATTTTCTCATATAAATTTATTTATTATCAATAATTCTACAATGAATAACATTATCTAATTTCTTGTTTTAATGCAAACAAGCTCAAGACTGAAAACAATATTAAAAAAATTGTTTATAACATTTCTTTATCCATCGAAACTCAAATTTATGTAAATTTTCCTGAAACTAATAATTTAAATTGAAATTTATCGAATTATTAATCTATAACTGGAAATATTGATATTCGTTAATGTTTGACGATGGATATCTCGTAACGGCTTCACTTAATTTCCACAATTCGAAATAATTTTTTTTATCGACTTATAAAATTTATAATAAGAACGAATATTTTCCTTAAAATAGCCAAACTTCAACTATGAATATCTTTTAATCGGTTGAGTTTTTGAAAAAATCATAAGAGACGTTTTTTGTGAAGCATTCAATTTCTTACAAAGTCTATGCCACGGAATATTTTTCCAAGCAGTTGGAAGCGAGATATAAATTTTTTTATCTGATTATTCGAAAAAACCTTCCTGTTATAATTAAGAGCTCATACTTGGAGAGAATTCTTTTTAGGTGTCTACGAACCTATTTTTCAGAGTATAAAGTCAAAAATAAATTATTCGATTTTTTTGACCCACCCTAACCTCCACAGATATGAATCTAAATGAATCTCACGAAAACATTTATTATTAAAAAATTTTAATATAAAAACAGATTCAATCTGATAGACTCCTATAATTTTATTCAAAATTTTTTTTTAGTATTAAATTAATGTCTTATAAGAACAGCTTATATTTAATAGACGTATAAAATCAAAACTCAATATACAATATCAAATGGAATAAATAACCCAACAAATATAAATTGTCGATTAAAATTAATAAATGAATATTTGAAGGAGACAAAATTTTGTTTGAGATCTTACAATTATGAAAACTAATTCCTTTTCAAAAATACAAAACATAATTTTAAGGAATTCTCAGAAAATATAACTTATTTGAAATATTTAAATAAGTTACTTCAATAATCTTTCAAAACATGTAATATATCTTCAAAAAACAATTAGAATTTCGATAAGGTCTTCATGGTTCCTACTTCACATTTAAAAAATAAAATTAATTAACAACAAATATAGCTCACCTCAAACATCTCCTGATATCCTCGTTTTGAACACACTTACTTTAAAATTCAATATATTCTATGTTAGTCACAAAAATCACAGAAAGCTGTAAAGTATTATATGGTTTTCTTTAAACCACTTGATATTTCGTAATGAGTTTTATTAAAAAAAAAGTATAATTATATATTATACATGAGCGCGGACAGCTCAGTGGTAGAGCATTGGGCTAGTGACCAGAAGGTCCGGGTTCGAATCCTGTTCAGGCGGAAAAGAAATTTTCTAGTCGGACAGTGTTCGGCCACCATTCCACTGTTGGGTCAAAAATTAACAGTGCTGTGTCCTAAAGTGGCGCAAGATTGCAGTAACAAAGCCTACCCAGAACACAACTTAACTCCTAACTCGCACAAGCTGAAAAAGTTTCTGAGGGAGCTTCACTGAAGATCATGATAATAATAACAATAATATAAAATAAAATAATAAGAAGAGCTTTTCTACTTGATAGAAGGAATATTACAAAATTTGAATAACAAAACAGATTTAATCGGTTAGTCTACTATAATTTTAATTTCAAAAAAATTTTAGTTGAATTTTTTTTTTAGAATTGAATTAATGTCTTATTTAATATTCATTTGATAGACGTATAAAATCAAAACTCAATATACAATATCAAATGGAATAAATAACCCAACAAAAATAAATTGTCAATTAAACATTTTTGTGACGAACATAAAATATCTTGATAATTTATATTCTTTCATTCCTTTTGGTACTATATGATAAGTATTTAATTCTATACGTCTACTAAATTGAAACAATGTGCTTTTAGACATTTCTTAATTTAATTCCAAAAGTTTTCGAATGAAATTTTCTGAAATTAAAATTTGTAGGAGGTTAACAGAATAAATCTGTATATTTTGAATTATTTAAATAATCCTGCTATCATAAAAAGAGGTTAATTCTTGATAGAAGGTATATAAAATTATTTAAATATTTTAATATTAGCCTTCTACATATTTAAATTATATTTAATGATTATAACTTCTGAAAATAAATTAAAATAATGTCATATAAGTACCACTTATATCCAATGACATATAAAATAAACATTATTGGTTATACCATTTGGATGTCTTATAATGAATGTTTATTTTATATGTCATTTGATATAAGTGGTACTTATATGACATTATTTTAATTTATTTTCAGAAGTTATAATCATTAAATAATTAAATATAATTTTTTGAAATTAAATATTTAGAAGGCTAATATTAAAATTTTTAAATAATCCTGCTATCAAGTGAAAAACCTCTTTTATTATTTTATTGTATATATAATAATTGTACATTTTGGCTTCAACTTATAACATATTATCATTTGGTTTTAAAGGAGTCCATAAAATAACTTGTAAGCTTTGTGTTGTTTCTGTGAGGAACATAGAATGCGTAGGATTTTTGAAGGACCACTTCATTCTATTTTTTGTTCAGATATCTATAATACATTCCGTTTGTTTGGTAAGGTATATTTTATTAATTATTTTTGTTCCCTTCAAGTATTTATTTAGTGGATTTAATTAATAATTTATATTCCTTTGAAATCTTTTATTCCCTTTGGTACTATGTGATGTGTTTAATTCTATGTCTACTAAATTGACACACTATGCTCTTAGACATTTATTTTATTTAATTCTAAAATTTTCCGAATAAAATGTTTTAAAATTAAAATTTGTAGGAGATTAACAGAATAAATCTGTATGATAATTAAAATTTTTCTAAACAATCCTTCCACCAAGTAAAAAACCTCTTTTTATTAAAATAAAATAGAAAAAGGCTTTTTACTTGATAGAAGAAATATAATAAAATTTGAATATCAAAACAGATTTAATCTGTTAATTCTAAAAGTTTTTTGAATAAATTTTTTTTTTTTAATTAAAATTGTAGAAGACTAATAGATTAAATCTGTTTTGATATTCAAATTCTCTTTTTATTAGTTCATATAGTTTTCATCAGCTAATCAAGAAATATTATGTCTAATCATAATTATTTTTACGAACGCAATTTTCAATAGTGTAGATTTTTTATTATCTATTAACGAACAACAATGCCAATAATTAGGTATTAATAAATAGTGTTGAACTTCGAAAATTCCGAACCGAAGAGCATTATTAATTAAGTGAGAGGCTATTATTAACTCGAAACCCAAATTGATGTTATAAAACCACGAATAAATATTCTCAGGATAAATGACACCCAATTTGCTTCAGGCTTTATGGGGTTAAGTTGGGACCCATATAAAGCAACGTCTGACAGAATGTGGTGCGCTCGCTCCGTGGAAGGATTATATCAAAGGGATAACAAAATCAGGCAAATTCCAGAGTATTCGTTGAGCTACAAGAGACAAATAGATTGCGCCCTGATTTCCAGAATACAGCGTGTGATTTGAATATAAATCGGTTAATATCACCTAATTATTTGGGCTTTATTTCGAGAGACCGTATTGGGGGATATCCGTGGCTGTCAATTAACTGAAGATGAATTGTTTAACGGTTTCACGGAAGCAGAACGGTTTTGACGTGTCGCAAATTGTTCGTGCAGGTGGAATAGTGAGAGTTTACGTACATATTGTTTCAAATCGAAATATATGAATTTGAATCTACTTGGGAAAGTTGTAATTTAGAATTGAAAATTAATATCAGAAATCTGAAAAACTTTCATTATATATGTAGATTTTTTTATATCAATATATAGGGGTATTTATTGATAAATCGGCCTGTCTATTCCTTAGTGTAATACCAACGCAGTTCATTTACAAGATTGAAATTACACTTGAGCATCTTGGAAATTCAACACTAACAACACCTAATGCAAAAACAGTTACAGAGTTCCTGAACTCTTCCGTCTTTATACTCTTACTCGTCCAAATGTACTCTGCCTTTCAGTTCTTGGCGCGATCTCTAACTCTCGTCTGAATGCCCCTCTTTCAATTCTCTCCACGAACTGTCCTTAGAGTTCCTCTTCAATCTAAAACCCCGGCTGTACCCCATGGCACGCCCCCCAGGCATTAGATCTTGACGTGATGGAGGCGCTCTCTAGTTTCGTCCCGGCGAAATGGAGGGTTAAGTCTTGGTGTCTAACGTAATGCCATTTCGCGCCAGTCACTGGACCTGTATGGTGGAAGATCTCCGAATGGGGCCCTAGTTTTACTCAGGTGAAATGGAGGGCTGAGCCGGTTGATTAACTCAGTGACAAGGGAGTCTGTCGCAGCACAGGGCTTCTCCCTTAAAACTAGCGTACTCTACCCTATCGCAGTATGAATCTCCGGATTCTGTGTAATGGCCGAGTGCGTTATGTAGCATACTGCGTTACCTCGGGGGGGTGGTCTTGCCCACAGGTGTTACTTGTACCACCTGGCCACCCCATTGGTGTTGGACTCGAGGGGGCAGTGGTTGAAAGTCCGCATGCTGGACATTTATCTGTTCGCAGACCCCCATTTTCGGGATATTCTCATGAAACGACTCGGGGTTTAACGGGACTTGACGGTTCGACCGGCCTGTCCTGGCCCCTGGATCTGTGCGTAACTATTTAGGGTTTGTGGATCTCGACGAAATGGCTCCGCCATTAGTGCTTGACGCCAGGATCAATCAAATGACCTCACATGGGTTCGGTGGGTCAGGACGTATAGTCCTCTAGACGGTGCTCGTACCAGGATCAATTGTAGTCGTCAATCTTGAGTTTATCTTAGTTCATGGGACTGCGTTCGGGTGGATGATAAGAATTCCCTCCGGCGGGTGAGTTGCGTCTCAAACCAACTCGGGTACTGACCTACTGAGCCAGTAGAGGTTAGATAGTGCTTCGCTGCTGCCAGTCAGACGGTTCTAGCTTTCGAGTCGGGGCCCAAACTGGAAGCTGGTGGGTTCATCTCTTCGGAGGGGTTCTCGCCACACGCGATGATATGGCGTAATCCTTATCACACTTTCTACCTCTAGGGGTGGACTGTGGACACTGCTTGGTAGTCACTTGGAAAAGAGGTCCCCCTCAAATAGCCAATAACTATTCTGGTAGAATTCACCTGTACCCCATGGCACAGGGAATCTGTCGCAGCACAGGGCTTCTCCCTTAAAACTAGCGTACTCTACCCTATCACAGTAAATCTCCGGATTTTTCTGTGTAATGGCCGAGTGCGTTATGTAGCATACTGCGTTACCTCGGGGGGATGGATTGCCCTCAGGTGTTACTTGTACCACCTGGCCACCCCATTGGTGTTGGACTCGAGGGGGCAGTAGTTGAAAGTCCGCATGCTGGACTAGGGAGGTATTTCATTTATCTGTTCGCAGACCCCCATATTCGGGATATTCTCATGAAATGACTCGGGGTTTAGCGGGACTTGACGGTTCGACCGGCCTTGTCCTGGCCCCGGATCAATGCGTAACTTTTTAGGGTTTGTGGATCTCGACGAAATGGCTTAGCCGTTAGTGCTTGACGCCAGGATCAATCAAAAGACTTCACATGGGTTCGGTGGGTCAAGACGTACAGGCCGTGTTGACGGTGCTCGTACCAGGATCAATAGAAGTCATCAATCTTGAGATTATCTTAGTTCATGGGACTGCGTTCGGGTGCTTGGATAAGAATTCCTTCCGGCGGGTGAGTTGCATACTCGGGTACTCACCTGCAGAGCCAGTAGAGGTTACCAGTCTGACGGTTCTGGCTTTCGAGCCGGGACCTAAACTGGAAGCTGGTGGGTTCATCTCTTCGGAGGGGTAATCCTTATCACACTTTCTACCTTTTGAGGTGGACTATGGAGACTGCTGAGTAGTCACTTGGTGAAGAGCCATGCTCACATGCCAATATGAGAACCTGGTGGAATTCACGTGTACCCCATGGTATTATAGCTTGTCGCACTGGGGGCGCTTGTTTTGACTAGGGCCCTAGTTTCATCCCTGTGAAATGGGGGGTTAAGTCTTCATGCCTAAAGTAATTCCATTTGTCACTGGACCCGCGTGATGGAAAATGGACCGAATGGGTCCTAGTTTCACCGTAAAGGTGGAATGCAGGGCTGAGCCGCGTTGATTAGCTCAGTGACAAGGGTGTCCGTCGCAGCACAGGGCCTCAACCTTTAAAACTAACGTGCTCTACGCTATTGCTTTCTACTGGCCGAGTGCGTTATGTAGCACACTGCGTTGCCTTGGGAGGGTGAAGGCCGTCGGGAAGTATTCTTACGACCTGGCCACCCAATTGGTGTTAGACTCGAGGGGGCAGTGGTTGACAATCTGCATGCTGGACTAGGAGGGTATTCCATCTATCTGTTCGCAGAAACTCAGGATCTATTGCGAGACGTTTCTGGGGTTTGTGGATCTCGACGATACGGATAGACCGTTGGTGCTTGAAGCCAGGATCAATTGAGGCATTAAATCTTGAGACTATCTTGGTTTATGGGACTGCGTGCGGGTGGGTGGATAATAAGCCCCTTCGGCGAGTGAGTTGCGTCACAAAGCAACTCGGGTACTGACACTGCAGAGCCAGTAGAGGTTGGATAGTGCTTCGCTGCTATCAGTCACGGTATAGGTTTTCGGACTGAAACCGAAACTGGAAGCTTGGTGGGTTCAACCCTTCGGAGTGGTTCTCGCTAGTGCGCGATAATAAGGCGTATCCTTATCACACCATATGCTTCCTGGGCAGATAGTGAAGACTGCTGAGTAGTCACCTGGTGAAAGAGCCACGCTCACATGCCAGTAACCTAAGCGGAAGAATTCACGATGCACCCCACATATACTTAAGTCAAAGGCGTTGCAGCCATGCTCCACCTCTGCTTATTGGACAATTTTCAGCTACTCTACCAATCAGGGCAAGAAACAGAACAATAGGGATAATCTCAAGATACCCCATAGAAGATTTATTCTTCCAGAAAACTGTTGATTTTTTAGGTTCAGCAATAAATCTTTACTCTTTATGACAACTAAACTTTCTCTGGTAACATATCTCATTTCGAACCATTTTGAAGCAGCATGTCGGATAATGGCTAAAAGATAGGAAGTGCTCTCGATCTAGGGGCCACTGGAGGAGAGCTTGTATCTGAATAATTGATCACCCTAGGCTAAAGTAACCCATACATTTAAAGTTTTATCTATAAATTATCTAAACATTATTTACAAACTGAAAACTCAATTTCTGCATATACATATATTAAAAATATATTAGTGACTTGCTTGGTATGTTGATATATGATTTTTTTAGAGCGGTAGAACTTTAAATTGAGATAAAACACATTTGAATTAAGATTAAGAACCGCATTCGATCAGACCAATTTTGGACCTATTTTTCGAATAATTCAGGCCTTATTTCATCAATAACACGAGTTATGTTGTCTTCCAAAGCGTCTATTGTTTCTGGTTTATCAGCATAAGCAATTTACTTGACATAAGCCCAAACAAAAAAATCTAGTGAAGTTATGTCGTATGATCTTGGAGGCCAATTAATTTCTCGAAATAATGTTATCGCCAAATCTTTCTTTCAATGAATCAATTGTTAAGGTAGCAGAATGAGGTGTAGCTCCATCTTGTTGAAACCAAAACACTTCTGGGTCGATACCATTTAAATTTTGAGAGAAATAATCATTGATCATCGATCTGTAACGAGCACCCTTCACTGTAACATTAGCTCCAGCATCGTTTTTAAAGACATATGGACCGATGATGCCTCCAGCGTGTAAAGCACACCATTCAGTGAATTTTTCAGGATGCAATGGAACCTGCAGAACTTCTTGAGGATTGTTTTCACACCATATACGGTAATGTTGCTTGTTTACATAGACGTTCAACCAGAAATGAGCTACATCATCATTAAACACAATTTTACGATAAAAAAGTGGATCAACTTCAAGCTGTTCTAGGGCCCAATCAGCAAACAAACGACGCTTATTATGGTCAAGTGGCTATAGTTCTTGAACTAGTTGGATCTTGTATGGGTGTAGACCAAGATGTTTACGCAAAATTTGTTGCGAACGTTGTCTTGTTGTTGTTGTTGCATCGAGTAGAGAAAATGTTGTCCAAAATCTATCGATAGTTTGACGAATAAGCTGCTCTGATGGACGATTACGTAAACTATGAATTTCACGAAGTGCTCTATAAGTTTGGCGAATAAAACACTGATTTTGAAAATAAATTTCAACAATTTGTAAACGTTGTTGCGATGTGAGTCTTTCCATGATAATTTGTCAATGTTTACTGAACAGAAATGTCAAAACAACATGGATTCTGTCAAATCACAGTTATCCCTATCGAAAGTTTTATCACTCTGAAAAAACACCCGATACCTTTTCGAATTCTCCGTTAGTAATTATAATAATAATAATAATAAAGGCCTTTATTCACTCGATTTAAATACAAAAGAAACAGTTAAACTTAATTTTTACACTGTGAAAAGAGTTAGATTCAGCATAGTCTAAGTGTACTGTTCAATCTAACCCTAGATTCATTGAGAAAAACATAATCAAGATTCTAGCTTAAATAGTAACAACACTATAATTTAAAAAGTAAAAAATAAGAACAATAATGCCATCATCTAACACTATTACTATCACTACCCTGATAATTGAAAAACAGACACATCAAAATATCAATTAACCCATTACCCAGTCAAAGCTCCTCTTTGCTCATCTTCAAGCTTTCTGAACAACAATACTCTAAAACGGCTCATATTAGTCACCCTCCTGCTGTTGAGATATCTGCACAAAATGTTATGTAGTAATTGATTGAATGTTAATCATTCTAGGATAAATATCTTCTGTCATTCGTGTTTTAACAGATAGTTTAATATTCGACATTACCGAAATCGGTTATGTCGAAGCGGTATACGCTTGAACAAAACTGGGAATACTAAAAACTTATTTCCATAGTGGCGAATCTTCTATCAAAACAGTTAGAAATTAACGTGGAAAATTCAACAAAAATGAAATGCTTTCACGTCAACTTGTGAATCAATTTGTTCGTGAAAACTGGATTGTTATTCGATGAAATAATCAGTTCACGTTCTCGTCTAGTGAGCACTCCTGAAAATATTACTGGTGTAGCCCAGAATATGGCTGAACATCTATCAGCATCAACTGGTCATCGTGCTCAAGAGCTAAACATTTCTTGCACTTCTCTGAGGATAATTTTGCATTAACACATTGGTATGAAGGCACACAAAGTCCAACGAGTTCAAGAAGTGAAGCCTCG
The DNA here is from genome assembly GCA_034642435.1 of Megalocaria dilatata. Lineage (NCBI taxonomy): Eukaryota > Metazoa > Arthropoda > Insecta > Coleoptera > Coccinellidae > Megalocaria > Megalocaria dilatata. The sequence goes on from CM067854.1 coordinate 27,385,269, forward strand.
TGACCATCTGCTCGATGGGCTAATGATCGGATGACCGAAGATGATCCTTTTCCCAGAAAAATTCCCTTTAACGATGAAACTCACTTTCACCTCGGGGGACTATTTTTTGTTCCCTTGAGGATAAGTGTTACACTAGCCATCCAGAAACGATTGATGCCTTGAAACACGAAATCGAATTTGTCATTCATGAGATCTATGAAATGATCCAGTTAAAGTCTGACATATTCGGAAAAACTTTCCAAGCAAATTTCAATTTACCATTATCAAGTTGGTTAACTACATTACAACCACAAAAATTCGAAAAACAAGAGATTTATCGTATAAATGCAAAATACGGGATGATCCTCATTTCGTGCTCGGCAGTTTTATATTGTGTTGAAATAATACATTTATAGAAAACACCTCGTTTCTTGATATATTTCACGTACGAACTTATATGTATGCCGTTTTCTGACAACGGTCAGGCATCCTATCAATTTTTATACCTTTCTCATTTTTAATTCAATGAAAACCCTCTCCCCGTTTCTGAGATCCGAACCCTCATTGTTGTTTCAGCATAATTTCCCATCACTTCGTGAGATACTCTGTCTCTCCTCTATCCTGAAAGTTAAACATTTTCACATTTGTGTGAAGTGGATGAGCGTAGAAGTCAACATAGTGAATTTTTTAGGTATCCATGATTATTTCGTTTTCGAAGAATATAGGATATATAGGAACTTATTTGGTCCTGAGTTACATACGAATGAAGAAGGCTGGCTTCGTTATATATGAAGAGTTTAAAATCAAATAAAAATCTGATCATTTACAGTCCTTACGAGACTTTTCTGTTTTCTTGAACTATTAGAAATAAATTCACGAAATCTGAACGCTCATTGCAAATTTGATTTGAGTAAACTTTCTCTTCAAGGCAGCCTCAATAAAAAGTCCATAGGATTGAGATTTGGTAACCGAGGAGGCTACAAAATTGATTCAAGACGACCAATCCATCTTTCTCTGTTTTGTCATACCCCCAGCGTTATAATGAAACTGGCTCTATTGAAAGTGAGCATGGAAGAATGGGACAACGGACTACTGGTACTCCTTTTTTTGATTTTTCAAAATTATAATTCATTTATTAGCAATCAGAATATACACATTCTATAAGGTAATTTGCTCACTACGGAGCTTAAGGCTCTCACATGACATTATAAGGCCCTTTTACAGTGAAAAAATCTCTTCAACTATATCTCTAGTCAGCTGGCCATTTCCTTCTTAGTCTTCTATATTGAGGATGCATGGATGCAATAGACGGTATGGCTTTCCAGTTTAGCATGATATTTCCCGCTCTTCTCTTTAATGACATTCTTCACTTAAGGGATTAATTAATCTTTGTGCAGGGTTTGATTATTGACGTGCTGGGGAGCATTTGCTATAGTTCGAAGGATTTTTGATTGGCTTCTTTGAATTATTGATATATTTGATTTGCTTGTACATCTCCAGAGCTTGATGTTCGATAGTCGATACTCACATATGCTTTATCAGTGTTTTATTGCATCTTATTCTCCAGTTCCAATTAAAATTTTCCACCATAAGCCAATTTAGTTCTAGTGTTTTTAATTCTTTTTGTTTTATTTTCATGATTACGTGTTCCTTCCATGTATGTTTGCTATCTAAATGCATCACCAAGTATTTTGTACTTGAGACCTCAGGTATTTGTACATTATTCATATATACCGGTGGACACTAGCCTCTCCTTTCCGTGAGGTGAAATTCACTTGCACAAATTTGGACTCATTTATTTGGATATTCCATTTGTAAAGGCATTTTAGTATTTCGTTCAAATGTTACTGCGAATTATTGGTGGTATTTTGTGAATCTTCATCAATAGCTAGAATGCTTGATCATCTGTTGGTCATTGGGTCATGGGTTCCCACACTGAATTATCATATCTATTCAAATTAGTGACACACTCATTGAAAGATTTTTCTCTCGTATCTTTAATTTTCAAATTCAATTCGTTTGCCTTTGTATTCAAGGTAGTTTCAACTCCTAGAGACTGTGTCTGCGGCCATTTCATTCTAACTTTTCCTCTTTGCGCTAAGAGTTTCTCTATATTTTCTGGAGTAAAAGTTAATACTTCACTAGACACTAAAGCTGGTGGGTTTCTTGAAGCCTTGGGCAAGTGAACAATTCACATCAGAACGCTGGGTGTTCTAGCAAGACTCTGCACCAGCTCACATAGAGCAGCACACCGTCCAATGTTCCAGCTTTCATTTCACCAAGACAATGGCTGCCATATTCCTCAGGCTTAAACCCCCTGGATTGATGCATTTGGGGGTATTTAGTGGGAGCAAAAAAAATCGATACAATGAATGGGCTGAAGACTGATCCCAAACGAAAATGGGCCAAAATCCCATAAGGCGTCATACGGACGTCATTCGATGATTTCTTTGAAATATTGAAGGAAATAAATTTCTTCAAAGGTGGTTGAATCGAAAATTAAGGACTCCACTTTGTTAGTCAGTCTGTAAATGATAAATAACAGAAAGAATTTGGGAAAAATATTTATTCGTTTTTTTTCACTTTAGTTGGAGACAAATTCGGTGTCTAACCCTGTATAATGGTTTCAAACATATGTTGATTTTGTTGTGGATTTTGGCTGATGAGACTTAATGTTCTGTTTCATCCGTCCAAGCAACGACAACTACATTTGTGTGTCTAGAAGAAATTGCATATTTTTTAAAATTTTTGTTGTGTGCAAGATAGCAATTTGAAAGGATAATTAAGTTTTGAAAGAAGAAACATTTTTTTCAGTACATTTCTGATATAACGATTATTAACATTCCATCCTCCAAAACCTTAAAGCATAACAGAGTTGTGAAGGAAATATATATTATTTCAAATAGAAGATGAGCTTTCTCTACATTAAGTATTAAAAATCAGTGAAATTGTCGATGTAGATGGCGCAGCAGAAAGTTTTGAGAATATGATAGCGTTTTCATAATTTTCAGTATTTATCATCAAATGCTAATTTGAGTGAAACGGTACGATGAAACATTCATTAAAAGTATGGACTAATTATTTCGTAATTAAGGATTAAATGTCAAAAAGAAATTCGATCGTAGACAGTGGAATATGAACCATATTATAATACTTTTGTTAGGTGACTACAAAACCTGACCTCGGTTAGTTTATTAACTTGATATTTACACTTAGAGTAAAAGATCCATTTGAATTCTCGAAATCAAGGAAATACTTTTTTAGGAAATTCTGTTTATTGTTTCGAGGAATATGAGAAACCCATAGAAGGCGTATCCAGGCTTATGACATATGGGTATGAAATATTATCAGTTTTTCATGAAAGTCTTCTAAAAAATGGATTATGATAATTTCTGTTACAAGAGAAAAACGAAATTCTTGCTGATGTTAAAAGCATTGTCGGTTGATAAAATAATTACTTTAATCGAGGAAATATTTGTGCCAGATTTTATGAAAACTTTATTGAAAATATACCATATATATTCTGATTATTTTCAATCAGAAAATTCCTTTCTCTGTGCAAAACCGTTAGGGAAAAGAAAGGAGAGCTTTCTACGAGTCAGAAAATAGAATTGAAAAAAGTTTCAGGACAGTACTTCATTTTGATTTTTCCTGAAGTGAATCTTCACATAACTCCAGATGGGTTAAAAATTATTCCTGATTGAATAATGGAATTTTTATGAGTTAAAATAGGGAATTAATTGAACAGTAAACGAAAGATATCAAAATTACGTCCCAACTTCTTCTGTATTATTTATTCTTTAGAATCACCACCAGATTCACTACAATTATTATTATTCTTTATCATTTCGTCAGATTCATTGAATTCACACGATAATGAATTTTCTTTGCTAGATATTTTCAACTATATGAAAACAGTGATATCTCAAAATCAAGGTATATTGTACTTTCAGATGGTTTTTTCTGAATATCGAATATGGATCACTGAAATTTTAATTTTCAAAAATGTTGTGACACTAAAATATACAGTGGTATCAAACTATTCAATCAGTTGCCATCGGGACTGAATGTTTTACAGGAATTCAAATTAAAAAAGAAGTTAGAGAAATATTAATGAATAAATGCTTCTACAATAAGAATGAATATTTTATTACTGACGTGATATGATTGTTGATGTATGTGGATTTTCTTTGTTTTTCATTCTTTTATGTTTTGAATGTACTGCTATTTGACTTGTCCTATACATGTACAGTGTCTTAAAGGATTCAAGGAATTCAGTAGTATTATTATGTACCACTGGAGAATATTTGGTTGTTGCACAGCTCATCTTGATGATATCAACTATATCATCGCTAAGGTAGATTTTAGGAAATCTTAGATTACTCCAAAGCATTTGATAGGGTGGACCATTGCATCTGCATCTGCTGTTGATTTGATGGTTGGTTATCTTCAGAACCGGTGCCAGTTCGTTGAAACATCATCAGGTAGATCTGAGATTGGCACTATAAAGTGTGGATTACCACAAGGCTCTATACTTGCTCCTATTCTGTTCTGAATTTACACTTTTTTCATTACGAGAGAACTGAGATTTTGCACTTATTTTCAGTACGCCGATGACACTAAGCTCTTTTATTCATAGACTTCATAGACCGTTGAGTTTTGAATTTAAATATAAAGTGTTTTTACTAGGTTCAAATAACTAATTATGACTTGGATATTGACAAGTTTCCGTTTTAGTTGGTGTATAGTACAGCTGTTCCAACAGTTTCTTCATTAACGAGCACTTGCCAAAGCATTCCAAACTGTTGTTGAGGCTGGTTCGAGAACATGCCAAAGCGAAGAGTATAAAGTTTGTGTGGGTGCGAAACGGCAAAATATTGGCTAGAAGAAGTGCAACTTCCAGGATTCTCCAGATTAGGAGAACCATCGATATGGATAAATTATAGGGCTTTTTCCTCAGATTTTTTTTCTCTCTATACTCATCTTTTGTATCCAGTTTCTGTCAGTATTTTACCAGAACGTCCGTGGTCTACGTACTAAACTACATGATTTCAGACAAAATGTAACCAATTGTGAATATGACGTTATTTGTGTAATCGAATCGTGGTTGAACGGTGGTGTGCGTGACCTAGGGGTGGTCGATCTATCTGGATGTTCACTTTTTCGTAGAGACCGCGAATCTAGATGAGTAGTAAAGTGGATGGTGGGGGTTCGTTTATCGCAGTGAGAAATAGTCTGAGTGCTTCTCTTCTTCCGCTTTTCCAGTTTGCTGCCGAGGATGTATGGGTTTCCATCCCTCTAAATAAAAGAAAGAATTTGTTGATCTGTTGTGTTTACTTGCCGGGTGATGATGCTGCTGCTTTGCGAGTTTTGTTTCAAAATTGGGGAATCTAGATATACCGCAGGATGCTTGAGTTTTGGTGTGTGGGGACTTTAACTGCAGTTCAGTGCTGTGGGTTTGTACGGGTGATGGTGATTTTTATGAGCCTTAAAATGTGGAGGCTAAATACTCTCGGCTTATTGATGCTCTTTCTGTTCGCGGTCTTAGCCAATTTAATAACATTACTAATGGTAACAACAGAATATTAGACCTTATATTATGCAATGAACTATTTGTGATTCAAAATTTCGGTCATTCTTCCGAGCGTCTTGTTTCGGAGGATTTTAATCACCCTTCCCTGGAGTTTCTGATTAATATTCCCTCATTTCATAGATCAATTAAACCTTGTAATGGTGAATTTTACTCCAACTACCATAAAGCTGACTATCCTTCTATAATAGCGAGAATTTCTAATATCAACTGGGAAACTTTATTCGGAAATAATAATGTTGATCAATGTACTGAACTTTTTTATGAAAATATTTATGGCATAATAAATCAATTTGTCCCAAAATTTAAAAATCGAAAAAATTTTCCACGATACTTTTCTCCCAGAACTATACAACTTGTGAAACACAAAGAATAAATTATTCAAAAGGTGGAAAACTTATAAGAATGCAGGCGACTATTCTCTGTACAAAATTTTTGGGAGTCATTCTAAGCTTTAAATAAGAAGGGACTTTAAAATTTATATCGATTCATTAGAGGCAAACATAACCATGGACCCTAAATGTTTTTGGGGATTATACATCTATAAAAAAGCAAATGTCTAGTGCTATTCCCTTCGAAATAAAACTTGATCAAAAAATAACCAGGGGTGGAGAAAATATTTGTGATCTATTTGCATCGTATTTTAAGAGTGTGTTTGAATTGCAGCGTTCTTACTTTAATATTGACTTAGATAAGTAATACCATTCAAGCGTGCCGATGCTCTCAGTACTCCTGTAACACTTTTATTTAACAAATCTCTCCACTCTGGTGTTTTTCCTCAGAGGTAGAAGGAGACCGCTGTGGTGCCATTTTGAAGTCTGGTCCTTCCGATCTGATCAGTAATTATAGACCTATAAGCAAATTAGCAATAATTCCTAAAGTTCTTGAAAAATTCATTTACCATCATATTTTTTCAATAGTAACAAGTCAAATAATAATACAACAACATGGTTTCTTTCCGAGTAGATCATTGGAGACAAATCTTTTCCACTACACAGAATATGTGTAGCTGTTTGGACGAGCGGGTTCAGGTTGACGATTTCAACAAAATTAGCCATAATATTCTTCTTTCTCGTCTTGCTGGACTTGGTGTATCCGGGAGTCTCCTGAGATGGGTTAGGTCCTATATTGGAAATAGGTCTCAGTTTGTGACTATTCATAGCTTTAGATCAAGTGAGTATATCGCAAGCTCCGGAGTTCCCCAGGAATCTCATCTGGGATCCCTATTCTTTTTGATTTATATAAATTCTATTTCTTCTTGTTTTCAATATTGTAAGTTTCTTTTGTATGCTGATGACATAAAATTGTTTACTAGAGTATTGTCACTCACTGATTGCTATAACTTACAATCAGATATTGATCGAATGGTGAATTATTGTAGTGAAAATAGTTTACTTCTGAATTTGTCAAAATGTACCTTCATGACATTTACCGGGAATATTAATAGATTTGATTTTTGTTATCGGATTGGCGATGCTTCAATTCAGAGAAGATATTAAAGACCTTGGAGTAATATTTGATTCTAAATTGATTTTTGACGCCCATATTGAATCAACAGTTAATTCCTGCTCTAGAATGTTGAGCTTTATTTTCAGGCGGTCTAAAATATTCCATAGTATTGAACCTTTAAGGTGCTTATTCAATGCTTACATATTGAGTCGCCTCTGTTTTGCAAGCGTGATTTGGTGCCCACAGTACAAGGGCTACATTAACCGACTGGAGAATATCCAAAATAAATTTCTCAAATACTTATGTATAAAGCCGAATTATCAGTACAATAGTGGTAGTATTGCGGACGTCAGGTCGCGCTTTCGAGTTGTATCTCTTCAAGATGGGAGGACTATGTCAGATCTACTTTTTGTTCATAAAGTCTTCAACAATAAAATTAGTCATCATATAATACTTGGAATGTTCTCCATCGACGTCTCTAATGTTGACGTTGGGAATGTTCGATTGTTTCTAGGGATTGCAATCCGGAAAAACGGATCCGGTAATCCGGCGGATCCGGCATCATTTAATGGTTACCGTATCCGGTACCAATATACCGGATCCGAAGACCGGATCCGGTGCTAGCAGTTTGTGGGAAAATAATATAGCTGTTGCATGAGTAGGTACTTTAAATGCGTTGTGCGTAGTGTTCATGCGTGCGAGTCGTTCGATGTAGAATCTGAAATTAAATTTAGTGACATTGAATGGTCAAAAATAAAAGACTTGATTGACAGTTTGCAGCCATTTAAATTAGCTGTAGAGGCCTTGTGCAGAAGAGATTCGACCATGTTAACTGCAGAAACAACATTAAAATTTGTTTCAGAGAAGTTGCTCACTCATGACACAGTGTTAAGTAAAGAATTATATGAAGCACCGCGCCGAATTTTGTTTTATGGCTTCAATCGACTCAAAACGGGTGCCGCGATGGGGCAATTTTAGTTTTGGGAAGAGGAAAAAGTCGCAGGGAGCCAAATCCGGCGAATACGGTGGTTGCTGAAGCAGGTTTGTTGAGCTTTTGGCGAGAAAGTCAGTCACAATCGTAGCTCGGTGAGAAGGCGCGTTATCGTCATGCAAAATCCATGAGTTGTTCGCCAACAAATTTGGCCGCTTCTTACGGATACGCTCACGCAAACGTTTCATAACGCCTAGGTAATTCTCCTTGTTTACCGTCTGACCCTCTGGAACGAATTCGTAGTGCACCACGCCACGGATATCGAAGAAAACAATGAGCATCACCTTTATTTTCGAGTGGCTTTGGCGTGGTTTTTTTCGGTTTCGGCTCATTTTTTGCCACCCATTCCGATGATTGCTGGCTTGTTTGCATATCGTACTCGTAGACCCAGGTCTCATCACCAGTTATAATGCGTTCCATGAATGTAGAATCGGAATTACAGCGATCCAGCATGTCTGAAGCAACCTGTTCGCGATGACGTTTTTGAAGAAAATTCAGGTCTTTCGGTACGAGTCGTGCGGCCACCTTTCTCATGCCCAAAATTTTATTCAAAATCGTACGTGCGGACTCGTGGGATATCCTAAGATCATGTGCTATCTCTCTCAAGCTGGTACTACGGTTTTCCAGCACCCTTTCCTTAATTTTATCGACGTTATCTTCGATCGAAGCCGTCGATGGGCGACCACTTCACGACCGTCCTTGAAGGCTCTGATATGCACGAGTTTTCGATAGAGCATTATCACCAAAGGCCTTTTGCAACATTTTCAATGCATCGGCACACGAAAATTCATTTGCAACACAAAACTTTAAACAAATTCTTTGCTCAACGTAATCACCCATAGTAAAAATCGGCACGCACTCTGACATCGACTGACTTAATCAGCTGTTGCAAACACACTAGTTGACAGATCCCGCTCAAGCTTGTAATAGTAATTAAGGACAGTGGTACCAACCTAGGAAAGAAAAATTTACCTGCCTCATTGCCCCGCTAGATTTAAATCGATAATTCCCGGTACTTTCTTGACAGAATGTACTTACAGAATCCAAAGAAATATCTTGAAAATGTAAACCGATCTGATGATACATTTACTATGCCAAAGAAAAAAGTCATACGATCAGAAATGACAAAAATCTTAGAAAGAGTTATTCAAGAAGATACATCTGAAGAAAACATAGAAGAAATAGTAGAAGAGAACTTAGATTCACCATCACTAAAGAAAGATTCGACATTACAGGAAGAATTACAATTACAAATCCAGCAAGAAGCCACGTGTTATAGCGTACATACTGAAAAAGAGAAAGATTTTGATAAAGTACTAAAAAAAGAAATGACGACATTTGAAAGCGATGGAGTCCGAGGAGAATACTTGTCTGCTATTCATGATTATTTGCTGACAATAAAGCCGACAAGTGTAGAAGCTGAAAGGGCCTTTTCGGCCGCAGGCTATATTTGCAGCTCTATTAGAAGTTGTTTAGCTGATGACACAATTAACAATATTTGTTTTCTACGATCTTATTTTGAAAATCAATATTGATTTTCTTTTAATACTTATATTTTTTACAATTATTACTTAAAATAATTATTTATCGTAAGTTGATTAAACTAAAGAGTTCTAAACTCATTATTGTGATAATTTTTGCCATTCATTCGTTCGACAGATTCATCAAATCATAATGGTATCTGTCATAATCATAAATACCTATAAGACTTGTTTGTTAGCATTCTCAAATACTTTAATAATGATTTTGATCTCATTTCAGTTAATTACGTAAGGTTAATTGTATCTATTAGATATTATAGTTACTTGATAATTAATATTGTTACTTATAAATTGATCTATCTGTGAAAGTGAAATCTAGAAAGACTGAGCTACTCGTTACGTCGTAAAATTATTACTAGTTACCTACACTACTAAATTTTAATTGTTTTCTTGTTGTCTATTTGTCTTAACACTTAACTTGTTAGGAAATAAAGTCGATTTTATATATTTGTGATTTATTTTTTATAAACTACCTACATATAAGTGCAGTGACACTTGATTAACTCACTTATTTTGTACTAAAAAGCGAAAATTATCTTGATTTAATCAATCCGGCTGGATCCGGCCGGATTGATGGGAATCCGGTCGTATCCGGCCGGACTGAAAATGACGCCGGATTGCAATCACTAATTGTTTCATAAACCATTTAGAAATACACGTAGCTAACAGAACTCGCCATTGGTGAGGATGATCAAAACTATCAATAAATATCATGAGAGATTATCTTTCACTCAGTTAAAAAATCGGCTGAAAATCTGCTTTCTTTAGTCTGGTTCTTTCACTATTATTTTTTTATACATAATTACTTCTTATTTCTCATGTTCTCGTGTCACTTATTTCTTACTTTACTTTAGCTCATAGTTGATTTTGATATATTGCATTGCGCTTAATTGCTGTACATGATATCCTGTGGATACTATGTTGGACGCAAGTCTGTTTGTATCTCAAATTGATGAAATAAATAAATAGTCTCATCGGGGTGTGCTTATTCTGGATGAATATTATTTAATCAATTGTGGAACATGGATGGAATATTGAGGTTTTTTTATCTAGTTTCATAATCTTAGGTCCTACAGTAATAACAGTTTTGCTGATGTAGGTCCTTTTACTTTATATATTTTTAATATAGTAGAAGTCTAATTTTTTTAATTTAATTTTGCAATGAAGATATTATTATTATAATAAGTCTCTTCTAGGCTGCACTGAACTCAAACGCAGTACCATCCTCTGGAATCTCGTTTTTATCAGTTTTTCAAAGTTTTAGAAGATTCGCTTCAATTTTGCCTGTTTCACGTTACACTTGGCACGAAACAGTTACCCAGATAAGGTATATGAAAGTGTTCACGCATAGATAAGTAGGTTGTTTGGTTCCTTCAACGAAAACATTATGCTTGGCTGGTTCCGCGCCTTATGGCGGTGGTGAATCTTGCAAGTGGTGTCTGCGCTTGCCGCTCGAATCGACCAGTCAGATTCCCGACGCAGCTTAGCCAACGCTAAAAGTTTTAAATAGTCAATAGACTTTTCCGCGATTTCGTTGTTATTATTAGTAGGAATTCGGTTGCATTATGATCAAGCATGACCGCATTTCTCTATTATTACTTATCGTTTTATTCCTCGTCGCCTCAGGTATGTTCCAATAATTTTTGCGCTTTTTTTTTTTAATCGAACGCTTCTCTTAACACGCCGTTTCTTTGGGATTGCGGAAATTGTATCGGTGGTTTTCAGTTATATTTTTAACTTGCGTGTAAACAAATGATTCATTTATAACTTAAAAGACCGAACGAAATCTCGACTTCATTAAGGTCAAGTGTGCTCATTTTATTCGGAAATTCGTTTCTGGTTTTTAGTGAGGGACTGATTATAATTTGTATGACCTCATCTTCCTTTATAGCGATTTTATTTTTGACTTCGGCGCTTGTACGATCCAAATTTCTTATAAATAGGATATTCGGCTTTGACATAATCCAGATTCGATGGTGCGATACTCAGAGTCTGGAAGTCAATGGCAATGAAAATGGTCAATGGAATTCGAAATGAAGAAATAATTTTGTCCCTGTCTTCTATATATGTGGAAATTGAATGATATGTATCAAAGAAATTTATTTTGTATCAATGCATCAATATGTACATATTGTGATTCTGTTGCATTACGATTTGAGGATCAATAATACGTAGCTTTTGTTTTCTCAAATAACATATAATAATTGCATCCACTTTCTTGAAGTTTTTGGAGAAAAATCTGGTAGTCTTCATTTTGTAGTCAACTAGATATTGCCGAAAATATGGTTTTATATGTACAAAGTTAATCTCTCGAATATAATAGGTTGGGCAAAAAATCCATTATTTTGACTTTATTTAACGTGCACCGTTTTGTTTTATAATTTGTTGCCATTTTGAGGGTGGCTTCACAATGCCTTTCTCTTAGAACTCTTGGTTTTTCTTGGCGTAAAATTTTAGTAAACGATTTTCACAATCTTTTCCAATTTCTTATCCCTCAGGAAGTTTTGCAATGCGAGAAAAAGATGGCAATCGCTTGATGCCAGGTCCGAACTATATGGTGGATGCATTAAAACTCCCCAACTAAGCTTCCGGACTTTTTGACGAGTCACTGCAGACGTGTGTGGCCTGGCGTTGTCCTGATGGAACACAACACCTCTCCTGTTCATCAATTCTGGTTTCAAACGGCCCAATTGTTGACAGTAGAGATACGAATTTAGTGTTTGGCCATTTGAAAGCAACTCCTAGTAAATGATTCCTTTCCCACTAAATGCACATTAGAACCTTCCTAGTCGTTAGTCTTGGTTTGGCCACCGGTTGAGCTGCTTCACCGCGCTTTGACCACCATCGTTTTCATACAATATTGTCGTATGTGACCTATTTTTCATTTGTAGTCACCATCCGTTTAAAGAATGGGTCGATTTCATTCCATTTGGCCAAGGTTTCGCATATGGAAATTCGATCCATCATTTTTTTTTTATACTGAATTGTTTCAGCCGTTACTATTTGGTAGTTGATCATAATTAAAACAAATTGTAGAAATTACTATGTTTTACTACCATTAAAAATATATATTACACATTTTCTTGTGACTCGAGTTTCGGGAAATTAACTATCCCATCATCAGACAACTGTTGTCTCAACTGTTTCAATGTTCTGGAAATGAGATGTATATTTCCTTTATTTCAACTGCAATATATTTTATAGAAAATCTTTGTTTGTTACTCTTTGCTTTATGCAGGATAAGACAAAATAGGAAAAATGAAAAAAATCTAAATTTATCGATTATTTATTTTTGATTAATTATAGTTATTCCACAACTGATTCCAAATTCAATAGTCCGTATTACCACCTCTTCTTTCAATCAACTGCTCATAGCCGAGTCATCCCACAAATCAAGTCATCAATGAAATTTTCAGGCATACCGTTTCATTCTTCCTGAAGGGCTAACCTCAATTCCTGAAAAGTTGAAGGTGTGTTCTGGCGATTGGATATTGCTCTCCCTAATTAATCCTATACGTGCTCATTTGGATTCTTGTCTGGTGAGTTTGCTGGCCAGTTCATTCTCTTGATATTGTTCTCTTGTAGACTGTTTTGTACCCTTCATGTGTGGTATGGTAGGGGGTTATCATTCTGATAAATGAAATTATATCCAAATTCGTTGCGCAGAGGAACAATGGTTCAATGATGTTTTATACGTAGATGGCACCAGTCAGTATTCGTTCAAAGATAATAAGAGGAGTACGGTGACCAAACGTTATACCCCCAGCACATTATTGATCCGCCTTGAAAGGGCACAACTTCCCGGACGAAATTGAGTCATTCGAGTCTGTCTGGAACTCTCCAAACCTTTTCTCGTCGATTATCACTTTGTAAACCGAATCATGACTCGTCCGAAAAAAGTTCGTTGCGCCATTGTGGTAAGAGCCAGTCTTGGTGGTGTTCTACCCATTGCCAACGGGTAGCTCTATGTCCAAGTGATAGCTGAGGTACTCTTAAAGGTCTTCTTGCCCTTAAATTTGGGAAATGCAACCGTCTTCTTATGTTACTGGTTGAGACTACCCGTCTATAGGTCCTCAAAAAATGACTTCGAAGGCCTGTTACAGATACCGTTCGATTCTTCGAGAAAAATTTGCGATATAATGGTCATCCCTTGCAGATGTTACTCTGAGTCGACTAGGCACCGAACTCCAGGCAACGCTGCCGGTTTCCAGGAAATGGGCCGCTATGCGCCTTACTGAAGTCAGTGGAATATTCAAACGTTGCGCAATCTGGTGTCTCTACAAAGCTTCTTGATGTAGGGCTACTAATCTTGCCCGGTCAAATCGAGAAATTGGATGTCCCGGAATTTTCCACGAAATATTCTCAATATTACAACTCTCGTTATTCGCTGAAAACTGATTAACTTCGAATACACCTGTATTCTCCCGAATGAGAAACATTTTTGCTGGTTTATTGTTTTCATTTAAGTGATAAGATAATGAAGATTCCACACACATAAAATTGTCATGTTACATTCAACAAGTTAAGAGTTGATAGGGGGGGCAAGACTTTTGACGATGTGTGTATATATAAAAGGAATTTTTATATATTTTATTTTTCAACATAATCTCCGCTTTTCTAAGGTAGCTTGGAGACACAGTTTCAAAGCATAACCAAAATACAAATAATCATTAAACTCGCCTCTGAAAATATTTCACAGAGGATCCGAATGTATCAGCAAAAAGGTGATAAACATTGACGGGAAGTCAGTGACAAAATAATTTTTTTTTTGTTTTCTAATTATACGATCTTCACGAAATTTTGTATTAGCCTTCTTGTCATTATTTTGTATCTAAATGATAAATTTAAACTTGACCGTGAGACTGTTCCTATGGTTTCTTTAGCGCTCAACAATGCTCCGCTCACAAAAAATTTGTTATTGTTTTGAATCTTCTGATCAACCCTGATGAAATTTTGCAGAAACTTGTGCGTTTACATTTGGATCTGTAGTTTGGAAAATATTATTTGAAATATGAGAAAATTTCAAATGTAAATGACCGCATAACCGTTCAATTCATTTTGACCAATAAAGAACGCAACCGAGATATTTAGGTTTTAAACCCACCCACAATTTTTTTTTAAACTTCTGATCATACAATCTTCACGAAATTTTGCATGCCTATGGGCGTTATTATTCTACAGACCAAATCTGTGCTTTCGAAAATATTGAGAAAAATGAATATTGACCTCGGATTATATATCAGTGGGTTCTACATAAGCGTTTTAGACCATTTTCACCTCGAAATTGAAAAATTACAGACAGTTGAGCGAAATGATAGCACGATGCTCCCTGGAACAAGCGCTCAAAAATATTGCTGAAACAACCTACGCCAAGTGTTCATCATCCTATTCCACTATTATACATATTCTCAGAACGAAATAGTATTTCTATGAAAATGGTTTTCATTGTTTTCAAGATAGGAACATATTCAATAATATCTTTCTTTATCACAATACTAATCGAAAAATGATTAGTAGAACAGAAAACAACAATGGCAATGTATTGTTATATAATATCTAACAATATCTGCGATAAGAGTGGTGAAATTATTATAAAGCTAACCTATTGAGATTGTTTTGACTGAAATTGTTTCTTTCATTTCTGCCATTGTGTTATTTGAAACGAAAAATGTGTCGATCGATTTGATAAAAACTTGCTGCTAGAAATATGTCAAACATTTTTTCTTTATTTCAGTATCTTATAATCAACTATTGGTTTAAAATGTACGATGTCTACTTCATATTGTTTAGGTGCTCTATTAACAAAGAGCATAATATTTTGTCGAAATATTCATATGTTTAGATTTTTAACAACTGCAACAACTCAAATTCAATTTTGTCGATTTCATCTGTCTGATTTTAAGCAGAATAACTTTCGAAATAAACAACTTGGAGACTTGAAATGTGTGAGATAGAATTTAAACTCAAACATGAAAATCAAGTTCGTGAACTGTCAACGAAAATTTCAGTTTTTTCTACATCTTAAGAAACAAACATGAAATAAAATAATAAAAAGGGATTATTTTTTACTTGACTGAAGGCTTTTTCAACATCTCAAATATCAAACAGATTAATACTGCAATAGCACTACAAATTTTAATTTTATAAAATTTCTTTTGCACTTGCACTGTATTAAAATATTGGTTCGTCCCAGAAATTGAAAAAGTTCGAACTTTTTCAATTTCAAATTGGACAATTCCATTTTTAACCTTGAAGAAATGAAAATCTTCGTGACAAATTTACACCGTCCTTCATTTCCGAATGCAATATTTGATTTACATGAACTATTTTTTCAGTGTTCAGCTTACTGCAAATAAAAGAACTTAGAGTGCCGAGTTCGGTGAAAAGTGGTGAAGTTGATGAAATCGTTTTAGACTGTGATTATGAAGCGCAAAACGAGAAAGGTATAGAAGTGAAGTGGTTCTACAATGGTGACAAGGATCAGATTTACCAATGGATCCCTGGGACAAACAAACCTGGATCTCCCATGGGTTCGCTTAGAAACTACATTGATGGGACATTCCAGGCGACTAGTGATAAATCGACCATGTACAGGGCGTTAAAGTTGATTAACGTAACCCATGAAATGACAGGAACTTACACGTGTAAAGTGTCAGGATTCACCGAAGAAGCTACTGCCACGAAGAACCTAACAATTTTCGGTGAGTATTTGTTTTTATTAGCGATGATAATTTAGGGTCATTCACAATGAGGATCACTTTAACATTCCCGCAAAACAAGATAATGGGTCAATCTCAATGTTAAACTGTTACCTGCTACTGTAAGAAGAAAAAAACCTTTTTAAAGATAATTAACAAGTATAATAAAGTAAAGAAAAACACTTGGCTCAAGTTTCAAAATTCATTCATGCTAAATAATATTTAATTAAGGTTATTCTGATTTTCACAAATTTTTATTGTTATGTTTACAACAATCGTTTCGCTTTCACAGTAGCATCATCAGGCAAGATTACATTTTGAATAACTAAGCTTGTTTCCGAAATCCGTTGCTATTTATATTACAGTAAGTACAATAAATTTTTATTGAGCACTAAAACCCAAAAAAAGGATCTCTGCAAATTCCAGCTTATCTGAATATATTTAACAGAGGTGAGTTATTTAAATCTATTTGTTCGTTAAGTAATATTCCAATTTTATTATGTTTATTTATCTCTAGGGATTCTAACAGATTTGAGGCATAACTTTTACTTTCTATATGTAGAATTTCAAAATTATGGTTGAAAGTATGTCCTGTTTCTAACAAATGGTTGGAATATGTAGAATTACTTTTATTATTGAGGAAACTCTTCAAATGTTCACAAATTCTATGTCGGAGAGTTCTTCTTTAGGGCAATCACCGCAGGTTAACTTATAAACCCCCGATTTATCATCTTTATGTGTACAGTCATTATTATTTTCAATGAATTTACTCAAGTTTGAATTGGTTTTAAATGAAGTTCTTAAATTATATTTATTTTTGAGATTATGTAGCAATTTTCTCAGAAATCCCTTTAGTGTATTTTTAGGAAATGTATTTAAAATTTTCTTTTATATTAGGATCAGCTTTAAATATGGTATATTCTAATATAAAAGAAAATTTTAAATACATTTCCTTAAAATACACTAAAGTTATTTTTGAGAAAATCGCTACATACCTCAAAAATAAATATAATTTAAGAACTTCATTTAAAATCAATTCAAACTTGAGTAAATTCACTAAAAATAATAAAGACTCTACACATAGAGATGATAAATCGGGGGTTTATAAGTTAACCTGCGGTGATTGCCCTTAAGTTTACATAGGACAGACTGGAAGAACTTTCCGTCATAGAATTTGTGAACATTTGAAGAGTTTCCCCAATAATAAAAGTAATTCTACATATTCCAACCATTTGTTAGAAACAGGACATACTGTCAACCATAATTTTGAAATTTTACATATAGAAAGTAAAATTTATGCCTTAAATCTGTTAGAATCCCCAGAGATAAATAAACATAATGAAATTGGAATATTACTTAACGAACAAATAGATTTAAATAACTCACCTCTGTTAAATATATTCAGATAAGCTGAAATTTGCAGAGACCCTTTTTTTGGTTTTAGTGCTCAATAAAAATTTATTGTACTTACTGTAATATAAATAGCAACGGATTTCGGAAACAAGCTTAGATATTCAAAATGTAATCTTGCCTGATGATGCTACTATGATAGCGAAACGATTGTTGTAAACATAACAATTAAAATTTGTGAAAATCAGAATAACCTTATTTAAATATTATTTAATATGGATTTTCCCCAAGTAAGGACTGATTCAATTCAATATTCATTCATGCTGTTGATATATGTTTCGGATTTTAACCCATTTTCAAAACTGAAAATAATGCAACTAATCATACAATGGAAAGGTTGAGAGGTATTTGATACACTTAATCTTTAATAGATAGGGTAGATTTAATCTTGTACAGATAGATAGAATCCTTTTCAGATAAGATAGATTTATTATTTTATGAATAAAAGTGTGGCGTGCCCGCTCCTTCCGCAGAATTCTACTCTGCTCTGCTGCAGCTTCCTGGTGTAGCATGTAAGGGGCACGACTGGTATCAGACAATACCTAACTCATCCGTCCTCATCGGATTCAAGTAGGGCAGACGACGACTGACGTTCCAGCCTGGAACAAGGTCACTGGTGTCATAGGCAGACTTGCGCACAGTGTTCGACGTCTCTTGGCTCCCAATTTCCCAACATTCATTTCATTTTCATAGCTTTTAAATTATGGTAAATGACTGGTTGAGAGACTCGCAAGTATTCTAGTGAGTTCCACTTGTATTTGTGATCTTCATCGAGCCTTGCCTCTAATTCTTCATTCTCAAACTTTGGTGGCGCTTCGGTTCGTTTTTCGTCTTCCAAATCAAAATTGCCACTTTTCAATCGAGTAAACCACTTCTGACACGTTCGTTCAGCTAGAGCATGGTCACCATAAACATCCACTAGAATACTATTGCTTTTGGCATCCTCTCTCTTCATCCTGAAGTAATCAAACTCCCCACAAAAAAACACATTGACTTCAAAAGTTTTCAGAGCGAACAGAAACTATGTTGTTTACATTTCAGCGAAAAGAAAGCCTAATGATGACACTTCAAAATGAAGGTGTTGTCAGATGAAACAATGTAATAATAAACTAAAAGCTACATCTGTTATCAAAACAGCAGGAACTTATTTTTATTCCTTATATATTAACTGATATTTTTTCCACATAATTTCAAACAGAAGTTATAATAACATAATAAGGCTAATTTCAAATGTGGTCATATTTATTAATATCAAAGAGTAACTCTTTATGACCAAATTTTTGATTGTCTCGGTCTTTACTTGACGGAAATTCATCTTCAATATAAGAAAAACAAATGTTAACTTCCGCTTTTTTATTGATTTTCACAACAATTTAAATACTCACCTGATGAAGTCATGGTATGACGAAACAATTGTTGTGAAAATCAATAAAATAGCGGAAGTTAACATTTGTTTTTCTTATACTTTATGACCAATATTTTCAGTTCAAAAATTAAACTTTACGAATAGTATTGGCGAAACAATTAATAAATTTTGAAAATGTTCTTTACTCTTTCATTCCTTATTTTTATTTAAAATAAAATAGAAAGGCCTTTTACTTGATAGAAGAAATATGACAAAATTTGAATATTAAAACAAATTGAAATATGTTTATCTTCTACAATTTTAATTTCAAAAAAATTTCTTATTCAAAAAACTTTTAGAATTAAATTCAAGTCTAAAACAAGCACCGCTTACATTCAATAGACGTATATAATCAAAACTCAATATATAATGTCAAATGGAATAAATAACCCAACAGATATACGAAAGTAATTAAATTTATTTATTAATTTTAATTACTAACACGATGGCAGAAATGAAAGAAACAATTTTTATTTGTTTTAATATTCAAATTTTCTTATTTCTATTGTTTAAACTTTAATATTGTCTAGAAGGTTTTTCACCCCTCTTTAACTTTGTTACAAATGGAGGTCTAAAAAAAAATATCCACAAGAGTCGTACGAAATCAACTGAAGTTTTTCAAAATGATTTCACAAAATGGAATATATACAGAATGGTCAAGATATTGAGTGTAACTTCATTTTTTGAAATGGATCATCCTGTATATTCCCTTATTTTTGTCTAGCTCTTTCACTCCTGATTACGAATGTATGTGCATGTTGAAAATATGAATAAAAACAATATTCTAATTTCCGCTAATATTTTATTAACACTACGATCGTTACGTCATACCATGACTTCTTCAGGTGAGTATTAGAAGATACTGAGTATACCATGAACAAGAACTTCATTTTATAGTACATGGATATAACAAAAATAGAGGGGGTGAAGAGAGTTTTACGATTCTTTTGGGAATCTGAAAAATGATTCAAAAAAGATTCAACAAAGGGGAGTTACTTAATTCTGTTTGGTTATTCAATAATATTTTTCTTTTATGATATCTATTAATTTCTAAAGTTTCTAACAAGTTTAATCTAAAACTTTTGTTTTCTGAGTGTAAAATTTCAAAGTTACTATTAAAACTATGTCCTGTGTCTAGAAGGTGCTCTGCGTTGAATTTTCCTTTTTGTTACAATAACATTTTTCATGTTCCCTAAGTCTCGTCTGGACCGATCTTCCTGTCTGACCAACATATACAAAATGGCAGGTACTGCAAGTTAACTTATAAACACCTGATTTCTTGTTCTTAGATGTTTTACCTTTATTATTTTTTATTAGTTTTCATAGGGAGTTATTCGTTTTATAAGAAAATCTAAAATTGTGATTCTTCTTTGAATATCTAGCTACCTTTTCTGTTTTTGGTCCCAAGTATGTCAACGAAATGTATTTACTTTAAATTGGATCATTATTTATGGGATATACTAATTTCAAAGCCACCTTTAATTGTATTTTTGTGAAAAGATTCTCAATAATCGGGACGTTGAGACCGTTGTTCAACGCAATCTGTTTGATAATGTTATATTCTTTGTAAAATTGTCACGTGACATGGGTATGTTGGCTAATCTATATAACATGCTATTGTATGCTGCTAATTTTTGTGAGTATGGGTGGTTTGATGTGAAGTGAATTGTGCTATCTGTATGGGTTGGTTTCCGGTATATTGAAAAAACGTGTTTATTATTAATTTTTGTGATAGTTAAGTCTAAAAAGTTTATACTATTGTTTTTTTCCCATTCATAAGTGAATTGTATGGTTGGGGATAATTTGTTTATGAAATCCACAAATAAAGAAAATTGTCTATCAGTGCCATTGAATAAACATAGAACGTCATCGACATATCTGTACCAATAAATGAAACATTTAAAATAAGGGCTATTTATTATTCTAGTTTCTAAGGAATCCATAAAAATTTCGGATAGTAACGGACTCAGAGGATTTCCCATAGTGAGGCCATCGTTATCTATGTAAATCTTGCCGTTGAACGTGAAATAATTTTGTTGCAAGCAAACTGTCAAAACATCCATTATTTCTTGTCTTATTACCGAATTGGTTCTTTTTTGGAGTAGGAGGTTATCTACTAATTTTATGTTTTCCTTGACTGGTATGGACGGAAATAAATTCTTTACATCAAACGATATAAGCTTTGCATTATCTGGAACACGTACATCTTTCATGTTATTCACCAAACGGTATGTATTCTTTATAGATAATTTTGCTTCAAAATAAATGGATTTTGCATATATATGCATGTGTCGGTCTATCTCTATTATTTTGAGAACTTCAGTCTCAAATTCGAAAAACCACCAGGGAGGCTCAGTACTCGGTTGTCAAGTAGTAGGCTGTGATAAATCAACAAACGGCTTTGGTAACAATATGACACACGTTAATATTCAATAAAATCATTTCTGAAACATGCACTACATAGAAGCGGAAAAAATCTGAAAGAAATCAAATATGTTTCAACAATACAAAGATATCATTACTAATACAGTACATTTATCCTATTTTTTATCTGGAGAACAATAAAAATAAGAAAAATAAAGGAGGAGAATATATGGCGTTACCTCCAGATCATCCCATTCCAAATGAAAATAATTCTATTAGTACTTACAACCGTGAAGAAGATTCTAAAAGTTTTAAGAGAAAGAGGAGTAGCGTCTTACGGAATGAGAATCAAGAACTCGACATTGTTGAGTATTTATGGTATGAAATGAAAGGTTACAGGTAAATAAATGGCTTGACATGGCCACCATTATTTACTATACATAGTTCATATCGTTTTCTCAAGTTGTTTAGACTATCTGTGATAGCATTATTATGGTTATCGTAAAGGCTAGATAGTTAATAATGGGAATAATGTAACAATTCCCTATATACACATAATCCATACATACCCACCAATATCTTATATTAACTGCCTTCATTCTAATACGATTGAATTAGGACATGTGTCCCAAATCGAATAAATTAGTGACGACCAGGATGATAGTCCTCCAGGCTTTCTGATCCAAAACAGATTCAGGTATCTTTTGAAATCGCTTTCAGGATAAGCCTATGACATGATTGTGGAACATTCATTGTACCGCGTATCAAAGAGGATTGCAAAGCGTAAATTAATGAGATATGTTATCAGCTGTTGCTGGCTCCTACCCCTGATTTGTTTTGACTACTCTATTGAATTGATTTATGTTCAAAGCTGCTTCTCGATTAAGGTTATTCTGTCTGTTTGATTCTGAAGGATTAGAGTCTGAACCAAGCGTAGATTTCACAGCTGAAACTCAGAATAATATTGTACTTCCATAAATATATTGAAATCTTGCAGCTATTACCATTTAGTAGTTTATCATAATTAAAACAGGTTTCTAGAAACTATTATTTTTATTACATTAAGCTTCGGATCGGGGACTAACTCCTGATGAATTAACATTCCAGTCGGTGCTTGATAGGAGTAAATGAATTAATTTAATTATTAAGGTAAATAAATACTGGGTTTAAGTTTCACAAAAGTTTAATTTTTTGGTGATGTGTATTTATTTACCTTATTAATATCCAAAATTTTTCAGCAAGTGGTTTGCAAAAAAATGTGGTTGATTATCTATCAACCTCAACGCGTCATCGTCTTCAAGAACTGAACATTTCTTGCACTTCGCTGAGGAGAATTTTGCATAAAGACCTCGGTATGAAGGCTTACAACTAGTACAAGAAGTGAAGCCTAGTTACCATCTCATGCGTTTCCACTTAGCTCAATGAGCTAATGATCACATGGCCAAAGATGAGCATTTTCCCAGAAAAATCATCTTTAGCGATGAAGCTCATTGAATTTGACCAATTATTCTACTGGCCTTCGAAAAACGACAAAAAAACTAAAATACGTTTGTATCAATTAACTAATTTTTCTGTGTAAAGGTAATATAGTCTTTACGCGGAAAATATTTTAAAATCTAAAAAAATTGCATGACAGGGAATATAGTATGAAAAAAAATTATTGAAATAGAAAGTTTTCACGTTACTAAGTCCTGGAAAATTGGATGGAAGTGAAAATACATTTTCTTGCCCTTTAATTAATTTGAATAAATACATTTCAGTGCCCCCAACAGACGGACTGAACCTGACAGTTGTTCCAGAGGAATTTTCTGCAATCTGCTCTGTAAGTGGAGTTTTTCCAGAACCTACTGTATCTCTTGTAATTCAGAAAGGGTGAGTAAATTTAAAAATTACGTTGTTATTTATATACCAGGTGCGCCACGCTTCGCTGTGGCTCAGTTTAGGTTCCACAGGCAAGAAAGGAAAGAGTTAGCACATGCTCTCAATATAATTAATTCCAAAATACTTGCTGAAACTTTTACTTGATGCAAATCAAAATGATACAGTTATATATTATTTTCACTTGTTTATTGAATATTGTGAAGCGTTTCGTCGACACAGACACTTCTTCAGTCTACATTAAATTAAATCCCTGATGACTAATGATCCCCTCATACACTGCAATCGATAAAGTGGACATAGCGTCTTTTGTTCGTCCTCTTCTCACGATGTTACACTTTTTTAAAATAATTCATTTGTTCCGCTTTTATAGATCTATTTTCAATTTTAGTGGATTAATTCATGGACAAAATTGAGATATTATTTTTCGTTCACTTAACTACCGTCTGAATTTGATCAGAAATTTTTTTTAACAAGAAGATTTGACTAGTCCTAAATGATCAACTTGTCATATACATTTTCGGTACCATTATCCTAGTGTATTCAGATGTTCCTGAAGGATTTTGGAATCTGCTGCTACATTGTCATGGGATGTCAATGTCGCTATGTCGTCTGCAAAACTAGCTAGTGTGATGTCCTGCTTTTAGGAAGGTCTGATATATAAATCTGATAAAGCAGTGGACCCAATATACTCTCCTGTGGAACCCCTGCTTCAACTTCAATCGAGGTAGATATAGCATCGCCATATTTTACAGCAAAGTATCGGACCTCAGAGTCAGATAGTAGGGTTGTGCAAGAAGCTTCCTCAATTTGAAGAGTAATCCACTGTGCCAAACATTGTCAAAAACTTGAGATGAGTCCAAAAATACAGAAGCGCAGTTTTTTTTCGAGGCTTGTCAAAATGGTGTTTATTACCCGGTGTATTTAATGTGTTGCTGAATGATTTTCTCTAAATCTTAGTTGATGGTTTGATAGATGTGTAGATCGATTCAATCTTTCATACAATTTTGGTAATAGGCTTATTGCTCTATAGGATCTCATATCGTGTTCAGGTTTATTTGGTTTGGGTATCATTATTATTTTTGCATATTTCCAGATGGTGGGAAAATAAGAAATACTCATCATTCTGTTGTATATCGTATTGAGCAATATTATAGCTTTCTGTGGCAGTTTTTAAAAATCTCTCCTGTTATCAGAACAAAACCGGCTGCTTTTTTATATTTTAGCTTCTTGATCTCGTGAAAAATTTCTCTGGGTTTGAAAGGTTTTATGGGAAGAGACATCTGACAAGCACTATCCAAGAATGACAGGCTGATCGTTTAGGATAGAAGACTAGATAAATCTTTCACTTAAAAGAATTTCAGATCAAATTCGTGTTGCGATTACCTCTGGCAATCGGTAGAGGAATTTTAGCGACCTATTGTTCCCTCAACTTTATGCAGTTTTCTCTAACCAAACTCTGTACCATTAGAAAATTATTTCTAATATTTTGCGTCATGATAGAAATATTAAAGAGCATTGAAAATATATGAATATATGGGGGGTGATCCTTTTAAAAAAATCACCCATTTGTTGTTTCGGTTATTACAATCTTTTTGGTGGCCATTTCATTCTGTACCACGCTGTCTTTTGTTAACAAATATCCAGATGCTATCGCTGATTAGTATTTGACAGCACGCATAACAGAGTAGTTTATATATGTTTAATTGGTATTAGGACAAATGAGTCCCTGGGGGCGTAGCAATGATCCTCTTAGTCGATACCTACTGAGTATAGAAATCAATAATTGAATTAATCTGCCAGTACTCATGCTCTGAACTCTATTCGATCATCAATTTACATAAGCCACGAAGCAATTAGCCCAATTGTTCCATTTGTCACTGCCCCAGAAGTTGATGTCTCTGAGTTTCTCACTAATATAATTGGAGATTCATCCAAGTATATATTGATATATTGAATTCAAGATGTCTATCGTTGAAGCGGGATAAAAGGTGAAATTTCATAAATAGAGGCTTACACCGAGATTGAAAAAGTTTTCATTATCTTCACATAAAATACTTTGGATTAAATATCAAACAGATTGATTCTGCTAACCTCACTACAAATTTTGATTTTATACCAATTTTTCCTCAAAAACTTTTTAAGATTAAATTATATAAATGTCTCAGCAAACACGGTTTCAATTTAGTATAAATATAGAATTAACACTCAGTACACAGCAACAGAGAAATATGGAATACGTAGGGGTTAAATATTTCGAAAAAATCACTATAGTTTTATATTTGATTACTGAATAACACGTGTTAGTAAGGTAAGATGCATTTTTATTAATTATTTTTATTTTTTGGATACGAAGTTTGACTGAAGAGATCTCGACGTGGTAATTCCAAATGGCCATTTTGAAGATTTGCTGCATGTTTTTGGAATTTTTTAAAGGAATTTTTTTAAAGAGAGTTATTTTAGAAGAAATTCTCACCCTTATATATTTTCAATGGCCTTCAATATCTCTATCATAAGGCAAAATATTAGAGATATTTTACCAACGGTAGAGAAGTGATTCATTTAAAAAAATCACTCATTTGTTGAATAAGTTTTTTTGGTAACACCCTATATATTCGAATATAATATCCTGAAATGCAGAAATGAAATAGTTTCTAGATGGATAGTCCATCTAGAAACTATCCGGAATTTATTGTTTTTCATAATTTTGATATACTTCTTTTCTGTAACATTCTAAGACAAAAGTAATGTATAAAATAGGTTGCGCAGATAGTCGGCTATGGCCAGAGTTGCATGGCAGCACTATTCGACAAATATTGTTGATTGTCAACAGGTATACAATTTATGAAATAATGTCCCAACTAGAAGAAAAAAACAGGTAGAATATTTGTATGGAAAAGGTTTGCGAGACGTTGAAGATTTAGTGCAATTGACTGAACTGGAAAAATGTCCTGTATATGAGACAATAAAGAGGATAAAAAATGGCATGGATATGAGGCATAGGCCAGTCAGGAAGCCGGCCTAAGATTAAATGAAACAATTAAAACGCTTTATTGGCCTTATGACGCAGCAATACGCGCCTGGGGTTTCGCAAATTGGCTAACAGATTTGGAAATCACCGAAATATAAAAGTATATCCAGAAACCGTCCGTATGTTACTGAAAAGACAAGGCTACATATCAAGGAAACCAAAAAAAATCCCTATAATGACACATTCACAAAAGGAATGAAGGATAGAATTTTGTCAACCTTTCCAAGAAGATAATTTTAATAATGTCTTTAAATCTGATGAAAGTTATTTCCAACTTGGTGGAAATCACTTAAAAATCCCATACTTCAGCCTATACTCAAGCTTGGATGCAAGAGCACCAAGTGACAACCATTTCATGGCCAGCAGCTTCACCAGATCTTAGTCCCATTGAAAACATATGGGACTAATGAAGACTGGAGTTGAACGAGCAGCGCCAGGAACTAAAGATGATTCCATTCAGTCGGTTTTACAGTTCTGGACTACCATCTCCGTAAATTATGGAGGTGACTAGTTTCTTGTGTACCTCGACGATTAGTCCAGTGTTTACCGTTAAATGGAGGTTGTATATGTAAATAAGATGAATATTTTGTTATAATTTTCTAATTCAAGAATTAAATATATATACTAAATAATTACAATTGAGCTTTGTTTTTTCGGATACTTTCTAGACGGATTACACAAGGAGCCTGCCTTCGAAAGAAATTTTTAGGATGTCTGATTCAGAAGGAAGTATTTATGCAATTTGTTTTTTTGTTGGCTACATAATGACTAAACTTAAAGCATGCGATGGTAACTATTCCAACCCTTTATCTCTATTTTTTTGGAAGAAACAGAACCATTTTTTGGTAGACGACTTGTATACATATTGTATCGTCTAATAACGATAAGCTAACAAAATGCCTCGACTTCGAAGATGTTTGAATTATCACCATGTCATCGAATTCGACATGGCTGGAATTGTTACCTATCAAGATGTTAGTTCGTCCTTTTGCGACATTGGCCACCGTGTTAATTGTTCTGCTCACCATAGAGCTTCAAGATAGGCGCATCAAAATACTAGCTGTACGAGACCGTTTTGCTGCTGTATGTCAAATCACCATTCACCAATACATCGTAAAAGAAGGTAGATCTGTTACTATGCGTATTTTGTCTAGCGTCATTTGAGCCTCTGGAGCTTTTTGTTCCATCCACGATTAACGACGACCTCCGACTGTGGATCACTGTCGTCTACCTTTGAACTGCTGCAGCGAAAGACGGCATTGGGAGTAGTGACTGTAGAAGCCGTCGTGAAGAGCAATATGAACTAGTATGCTGTTGAGAGGCACAAGACTGGCGGGCTATTGGCCATTGAAGTCGATCATCAATTCTCTTTTATTGAGGTAGTATGACAGCTTCGCATCGATGCTGGCTCATCTTCACAAACTTCATATAGTTAATACACTAACTTCAACTATCCTTAAACAAAGTGTCACAAGCAGACATCGACCAATTTTTTTTATATACTTTCTTCAGTGGTTTTTGTTATGTTGGGTATCTTTATGGATGTCTGGGATTGAAGAGAGTGCTGTATTTCATGATAAGTTGTAGGAAGTGCTACTTAATCCTGAATTACTACAAAGTTCCGCATCTGGGAGTAACCTTGCAGAGCTAGACCTACACAGGTCGACACAGGTCGAATCAAAAATTTCTATATATTCTCAGGTAACCCATTTCTGGTGTCTAGCATGTGAGAGCTTCTCTCTTCATCCTTGCTATTTATCAATATCTGTTGTTCTGCAATCCTTCGTAGTATTCTTGAATCAACTCTACGAAGAATTTGTGTGACAGCTTTATCTTTGAATTGTGATAATTTTTAGTATACTCTCTTAATTAATGATTGACCATTTCATTGCAGTAATTCGACGGAAAATGCAGACGACCTCAAAATAGAAGAAGAGATCGATCAAGAACATGGCCTATATAACAAAGTCATCACCCTTTCTCTCACAAATGATACCATGGTTTTGACTTCAGCATTCGTATGTGAGATGAAAATTCCAGGAACTGACTTTGAGATCAAAGAAACAAGGCTGCTTTCTAAAGGTAACGTTAGTTTAAAATGTGAAAATAAACATCTACTTCTTCTTAAAAGAAATTTCATTTGATGATATGTTTCAAGAAAGGATATTGGTAAGGAGACAGTTTAGTTTTATGATAATGTCGCAAACAGGACACAAAAAAAACTATTTTTGATGTCGACTAATCGATCGATTCACATCTTCTGACCAAAAAGCGGTGAAATTTTAAAGAAGGGAAGCAATTGTTGAAAGCTCACCTATTTATATTTTTTTCCGCGGACTCTTTGTATCACTTCGTTATGAAGAACAAGGATGCTGCGGCATATCTTCAACAAGATTGTTTTTTATTTTTAAAAAGGAAACACTGAACAACCGTTTAGCTGGATTTGTCAGCAGTAACTCACACAAATCCTCTGCTTCCGTATAGCTTTGTCTCATTCATTTTTTTTCAAAAATACCAATAACTAATTGGCATAATTTTTTTGTATGTGTATTCTTAATTTTGATACATAACTGTAAATTGGCAGCAAAACCATATCAAAATGTTGTCGACAATGACGAATGAAAGATTTTGATATTATTGATAGGTTTTCCGGAAAATACTTTTCTTTCAATGCGTTGAAATTACACAATTCGTGAAACTTAGGTTGTTGAATTTCTTTAATGTTACCGTTTCTTGATACGTTTGATCCAAAACTTTATAATTGTTGTTGATAATTCACTTGCATGCCTCATAGTGCACCAATGAAGAGATAAATAAAACTTGTCTTTCCTGAATTGATCCCATATTGTCAATCTGATAGTGAAAATGCAAATTCTTACTCCCTATTCATTTATTTCAACTTTACAATTAAAATAGTGACTCTTATTTACAATATAATACAATTTTACAATTAGCTTGAAGTCCGAGATTTACGTAAGGACTTATCTTTGAGATTCTCCTGGAATATTGTTTTCCAAGGTGTCGGGATAATAGTACTCAAACGATAGTTCCTATTCTGCATATAATCAGTAGGTCTTCAGTTTCAAACTGTTCCAAATGATCAGTAGATCATCCAGAAATAAGATGGCTCGGTAAAAATCTACTCTAAATCCAGCACATGGAAGATTATCTGGTATTAACATAATCCAACGAAAAAGGCACTGCAGCAAAATTATTCAGTTCTAAGATCATCCGGTACTAAGATCATCCGGTACTAAGATCTCCAATACTAAGATCTCCCGGTACTAAGATCTCCAATACTAAGATCGAATAACGTGCCTTATTATTGTGTTCTGGATATTTCATCTCATGTTTATTACCTTGTGGATAATTTCAATAATATCTAGAGTCACTGGGAGTGAGATCACGTGTTGCAGGCACTAACTTATAGATTTGACATTTACAGTTTTAGTCCCGGAGGTCTTAGTACTGGAGATCTTAGTACCGGAAGATCTTAGTACCGCATGATCTTAGAACTACACAATCTTTCTGGAGCGCCCTTTTGGTTGGATTATCTTAATACCAGACAATCTTTCTTGTGCCGGATTCAGATTATATTATTACCGAACCATCTTAGTTCTGGATGCTCTACAATTTGAAACTGAAAACCTACTGATTATATGCGGACTAGAAACTATCTTTAGAGAAAGTACTATCATTCCTACACCTTGGAAAACAATATTCCAGGAGAACCTCAAAGATAAGTCCTTATGAAAATCTCGGACATCAAGCTCACTTTAAAATTGTATTATTGATAATTTGGGATTCATTAAGGAAATACAAGTTTCATTTATCTTTTCATTGGCGCACTATGAGGAATTTTACGAAGTAGAATGTTTCATATGTGGACGGAGAAAATCGCTGGCGCAAGTTTGAGTATTTTAGTTTCAATAGCTTTTATCTTTTTATCATTGGTTTCATGGTATTGCCGATGCTTATTATTTTATGGAGGTTTGACTAAATCGTGATGTCAATATTGGCGGATATATTCCATCAATTCAATAATTAACTACGTCGTGATAATTGTTGAAACCCCTAGATTCTTGCTTAATCGTTCTTCTTTCACTTGTTCATCTGATTAACAGTTTTATCATCTTTGAGATTCTCAATCGATTTAACAATCATAAAATTCTAATCTACACACAAAATCAAAGATCACGAAAGCGAAACTAACTAACATCTGCAGAAGATCATAATATTCTGTGTAAGGAAGTAATAAACCTCTTCTTGTGAGAATCTGCCCGAATTTTCAGTTGAAAAGTTTATTTTTCCATGGTGAATTGTCAAACTCCACTACGCAAATAACATCTGGTCACATTTCTACCATTTATAATATGGCTGCGTTTTTCATTTTAACATACCCATTTCATTGAAAAATCCAATAAAATTGGTCATTCAGCAGAATACAATTTCTTTCGGCTAGTATAATGAATCATATCGTAAGTGCTGAGTTGAAATAACTCTGTCTGTCAATCTCTGGAAGTTCTAACCAAATTCAGAGAGTCAAGACTTCTCCGAATGCGGTTTTTCTTCGTCCGAACACAGATCATAATGAATTCATGGTTGATTATGTGGAGGCGGCGTGCAAGACGTGGAGTTGGCAAGAGATTGACGTGCCGCCTAGAGCATACCAGTTGAATTAGCCCATCCTCGCTCACTTGGCCGCCTTACTATACACGTCTGCATTCATTTACATTCGTTTGTTTCTTGTTGACTTCTGCGCCGCTATCCTCCACCCTCTTTTGTAACACTTCAACCGAACTGGCTCGCAAAATTCAAGGATTGGTTCATGACATCCATCGAAGAAATCTGACTTTTCTCGGGAGTGAATTCGATTTTGTGAAGATGTCTAAAACGGGTGGCGTGTTCCTTGATTCGATTTTGTTTCGAATTTTTGCGGTGATTTCGCAGAAGTTTCCTTTCTTCTGTGGAAAATTGAGGAGAAAGTCCGCGAATTGAAATGTAATATTTGTTTCTGCCGATGTTTACTATCACTTTATTGAATCTATTTGGTATTTACAATTCAAAATCTACACTGTAAAACATGAGCCAAAAATTTTTAATAAAGAAAACATAAACTTTTTGATCAAACTTAAATTCATTCACCAATTTTGTTTCCACCAACAGCGATGCATCATTTCAGCGCTTCTTTAACATTTCGATACAAATTCATCTCAGGCCTCAAAGTAGACGTTTGTTTTAGCGTGCTATTTCTGGAGAGTCTTTTTCAGGCCTATGATGGTAAAAGTGTCTTAGGATCAAATCTGGAAAATAGAGTGGGTTCGGAAGCAATACGAAGTGTGATTTCTGCAATTTTGCCATAGTAGCGAACTACTCTCGACCACATGAATGTTCCTGTTGGTCAGAAACCTCTTTATCCAATCGCAGAAACTCCCAAGAAAACCATACGAAGATAGATTATTCAGAGCCTGAGGTTTTCTAGACAGAATAGGTTGGGTTTTTGAAGCCAGATGCGATGCTTTCACGGGGCAATAATCTGAATTGCCCAATGGTGCTGACATAGCACCCTTATAGCGCTCTGCATCACTGGTCAAAAAAAGGTCCAGTATATTTTCCGTACCTTCTGGATGATAAGGAACTCTTGTATGCTCTTCTACTAGCTGACTGAGATTACAGCTTATGGTAAAGGGTTTTGTATGCCTGCTAGCCTCATCAGTTTTGTTTGAGTATTTGAACCAATCCGAATTATGAGCACTGAAGCTGCCCAGTACGATAACTTCGGCATTTCGGCGGTTGATTTGAATCCAGTCGACCTTGCTGGAGAAATGTTCGAAGAATGTTGCTATGTTCTTGTCATTCGGATATCGATAGACGCAACACATAAATAGTGTGACCACGTGGCATGATTTTGAGCTACATAATATCCATTGGATTCCATCTCTTCCTTTCTTTGACAAACCAGGTCCTAGCGCTAATATATATATAAGCCGTTTTTGAATCGGAATCTAGAATGTAATTCGTATCCACCGCAAGACAGATACGTGTTGTTTGAAGTTTTTTTATCTTGGTTTTGATAAGAGTGAGCATATTGTGTTTGTGTTTTTCAGATGTTGATGAGTACAGTCTACATTCAAATTGTTTTTAATGAAATATGTTATATTTTGATGAATGCTATCTTTATGACTGTGAATGAAGTGGTGCAGGAAAGTCATTAACATATGGGACACGTGGGATCCCACATGTAACAGTTGTAACACTTGAATTGATCTCTGTCAATTTGTTGATACCTGTTATCTTTCAAATTAGTCACCACCAAAATAAATATCACTTCCTTAATTCCATAGAATTCCTGTTTCCCCAATAGAAAATGGAGATTAATACGAAGACTTTGCTCTTCTTAAATGGATATGAACAGAAATTGAAAGAAAGCTTTCAAATGCTTACTCATGCAGATTCATGCTGTAGACTCTACGAAATGTCAGCTCTTCGGCATTTCCTTCCAATTCAGCTAAGAACCCGATGAGTTTCACTGCCATTCGCATTCGTTCCAGCAGAACTAGGAGTTCATTAATGTCCAGTACCAGATTGAAACCGAATCTGAGTGCCCGTTCCCTAATTATGAAAAGAAAGAAAGAAGGGGAATATAAACTTAATTCGAGTTCTTTCCAGATGAGCAAGTCACATTGTCAAAACAATACTGACATCAAATGAATTCGCCCCCTCCCAACTTCATGTGACCGTGCATTCGCGAACGGGGCGAAAAGAAGGGAAATTTGTAATTCATGAGATGTCCTTCATTGCGAATCAGAGTAAGACTCGCTGTTCATTTCGGCATATTAGCTTCGATCCTTATCCTCAGTGGCCCCCGTGATATTGGAAGCACGCGAATAACTGGAATGAGCCCCCTTGGGAATTCTTATTTTTCTTGGACGGTTGTTAATTTGACTGCGATATCGACCTTCCAGGCGCGTTGTGTTTTTCGCTGTATATTTTCTCCGGAATTTCTGGAGTTAATGGGATGTCGTTGTAGTTTGGTCGCCTCGAGTTCTCCAGGAAGTTCTACAAGTTACCCAAGTCTCGCTGAGATGGTATGGCAAACTACTGAAACAATTAAACTGGCATTAATACGCATTCCCCTCATAAAAAAGGGACTATCAAGAGTTTTCATCTTGAGTCCACTTCTATTCAACCTCATTATGGACAGGATAAAAGAGAGTCCGGAAAGTGAATCATTCAGACTGGGAAAACACCTCTTCAAGATCGTGTGCTTCGCAGATGATGCAGTGCTGCTCGCAGATACAGAGGACGGCTTACAATAGCTGCTACAAGGGTTCAAAAACGAAGGCGAAGGACTCAACATGAAGATCTCTACTACAAAAACAAAAAGTATGGTTATATTGAGGGAGCCACGTCGATGCATGCTGGTAGTTGATGACAACATAAGAGAGCAAGATTTAGATTTCAGCTACTTCGGAGTCAAAATGTAATGGGGAAACTAGGTGGGTGGTGTCAGAGAGCAAGTCAATAAGTCAGCCAGGGTAGCGGATGCCTTGAAATCGATAATATGGCGAAACCAATTTATGACCAGTCAAAGTAAGGTCAGAGCTTACAAAACTTGCGTCCGCCCGATCGTTACATATGCGGTTGAAACACATCCGAAACAAAGAGGATGATGCGTACAAACGAGATGAGGACCTTAAGAGTCATAACAGATAATACCTTGAGAGACCACAGGAAAAGTGAAGGCATCCGAGGGGAGTGTGGAATCTTAGATATGGTAGGATGGTCACGTGCAAGAAGAAGATACTGTAATGAACATGTGTCCAGAATGGGTGATGGGAGATTGGCCAAAGCTGCACGAAATGGCAAGCCAGCTACTAAGAGAACCACCGGGATGCCCTCCGAAGGGATGGAAGGATAGCTGGTCATCAGGACCTCAAGAGGTCACGTGACAGGTGAAACAAGTCTTTGGCTTTCGAAAAGATGAAGAAGGAGAAATTGTCAAATTGACTTCTACTGATAAGTCATTCATAAACTCCAGATCTATGTCTTTATTTGTTGGAGCTTTGTTATTTTTATATGAATTCCAAAATTATTAACCGTTCCTAAAGCTACATTCGAGTCAAATTTTTATAATATTGCCAAGTATTTTTGAACCAAATTTGATTCGACTGTAGCTTTCAAAGAGAATAATAATTTGGGAATTCATATAAGCACTAGCAGAGATCAAACGAATAAAGACAATAAATATGGAGTCTATAAGTTATCATGAATGCCCTATGCTGCATATCGGACGAACAGGTAGATCCTTGAGGAAAATAATTCACGAATACTAGAGAGGTTATACGTCAGGCATTTGACACTCAACAAATGCCATTCATTTGAAAGAATTTGGACATAATTTCAATAATTACTATGAAATTATTCATAATGAAATTAAAAGTTTCAAAGTCACATGTTTTTAAGTAGTAGAAATTAGTAGATACAAGAACCCTAAAAGATGACGTGAGTTCTTCATTGTTGAATACTTTTACTGAGGTAGTTTCAATAATTGGCCCCAATATATTTTATGGTTATTTGTATCTCTTTTCCGCATATTCTTCCTTACGGTATTTATATGGATTGATGGTTATTTGTATCCCTGTTTGTATTTTTATATCTGAAATTGTAAGTCATTTGTACCTCCTCTTTTGTCAAATTTTTAGCTGTATAAGAACTGCAGGTATAATTTTTAGATTTAGTTTAAAATGAAATCTTGAAGAAGCAACATTGTTGGTTAAATAATTGTTGTTGATAAATTGTGAAGATATTCTTTATTATTCCAGTTAATGCAAATCAAGAGGAAATTCAATTTCTAAATATTCGAGAATAATTAAATATTTGCGTTACAAATGATGCAATAAGTCCTATATCATATGTTGATTTTCTCAAACAATTTTAATTGAATTTCAAAGACCAGATGATGCAGCTTAAGGTTTTCCTCCAATAGAGATCACAGTAAGAATTATCGGTCTTGAACTGTAAACAATGTGCATCAGCACATTGGAAGTTTTTACTTGAGTCCAATCTGAAAATATTGAATGTGATTGAAATGAATGCACAACTTAATAGCTCACACACATATTATATTATATTTTTTTCTGAGGTATACATTTTCTGAACAGGAATATTACTCTTCAATTTCAGAGAATTTCATAAACCTATCTTCAAATAGATCTAATTAATTCATTGATGATTTTTCAGATAACTTCAGCATGAGACCCTACCTGAATGTATTACTTCTTCAGCTGTGCATTCTACTCATCTTCCTACAATAGAAGTACGGATTATAGGGAAAATCTTCAATACTATTAGCTGTTATTAACAAAAGTTACATTCATTTATTTTTAACTGAAAGGATATTTTTATATTGTCTAGTCTTCATACCAAAAATTGCTATTTAAGTTAATGTGAGATGTTAATCATTGCCATCGAAATGTGAGAATGTTGTGATACGTTATGCCTTAAAGAAAATGATATTGGAGAATTTATTAATAAATATGTTAAAACAATTCTGCTCTGTTTCTTATGAACTTGGGATGTGAAATTTCATGGATATATATATATCATGATTATAATCTGTCGGGGTTATTCTAGAATTTCATTTATTTTGGCAGAAGAATATTTGGTGGATGCGCTTTGAAGAAATCTAGAGTTCACAAGTTTCAAAAGTTTTTAACTTTTAAGGTTCCTTACTCAATAATTACTGACCATCATCTATGAAAAGTATTCCAGTTTTTCAGTTTATATCTCAATACAAATTTATCCATGTCAAAAGCATCTTAGATCATACTTCTTGTATAAAATATTTCAACATTATTGTACGCACTGACATTCCGTATATTCATCAAATTTTGATTATTTTTTTATTACTTTGATGAGCTTTATGCGACTAAATTTACATATTGTCAATATTTTCACTAGAAGTAATATAGTTTTATTATAATAGCAAAGTTTTTAATAATTTTCTTTGAAAGTTTCAGAAAAGGTATTTAAATTCAAATTAAGTTGATTTATTGAAACTTTGGCTCTTTGAATAATGGTAAACGGAATACTCAGTTCTATTTAAATTTCCGAAAACGTTTTCTGATTTTCACTTTCAAGAAATTTCAATCCACTAGTTGATCTGTACTATGAACAGGTTCTTTTTTCGAAATTTTGGATTGACAGTGTTTTCATGTTTAAATTACAGATAGTTTTGTCAGAATTGATCTTGTTCAAATGATTTTGTCCTAAAATAAAATAGAAAGGCCTTTTACTTGATAAAAGAAATATAACAAAATTTGAATATCAAAACAAATTAAAATATGTTTATCTTCTACAATTTTAATTTCAAAAAAATTTTTATTCAAAAAAAAACTTTTAGAATTAAATTAATGTCTAAAACAAGCACCGCTTACATTTAATAGACGTATATAATCAAAACTCAATATATAATGTATAATATAATATAAAATATTTATTCCATTTGACATTATATATTGAGTTTTGATTATATACGTCTATTAAATGTAAGCGGTGCTTGTTTTAGACATTAATTTAATTCTAAAAGTTTTTTTTGAATAAAAATTTTTTTGAAATTAAAATTGTAGAAGATAAACATATTTTAATTTGTTTTGATATTCAAATTTTGATTTTGTCCTAATTACTCTCTAACGAGTCAACTTATATACAATGGTGAGACTTCTCTTTGACATTTCAGTGATATACAGGGTGTCCGGATTTAACATTCATATATTTCAGGGGGTGATTCTAGAGATCAAAATATGAAGAAAACTTCATATCAACTTAGGTCCTAAAATGCACCATATTGGCGTTAGAACTTCTTC
Organism: Megalocaria dilatata; assembly: GCA_034642435.1. NCBI lineage: Eukaryota > Metazoa > Arthropoda > Insecta > Coleoptera > Coccinellidae > Megalocaria > Megalocaria dilatata. The sequence goes on from CM067854.1 coordinate 27,422,473, forward strand.
AACACGACCGCCAAAATCCAATAAACTAGCGATATCTCTATCAAAATTGGGTATATTCAAATTAAATCAAAAACGATCAAAAACGTACTGATTTTCATCAGTAATAGGATCTTTCATGAAATTACTTCCAATTTTTGACTGAGTGATCAAATTGAAATGTTAATCACAGAAATAGACTCCTCATAAATTTTTGAAGAAAAAAATTACTCTTCGTTTAAAGCTTTACCATTCTCGAGAAAAAAGTGATTTTGGATTCTAACTGAGCCATGGATATTATTGCTGACGAATGTCAAAGTAACAGATACCTATTATGTTTTTCCAGATAAGCGGTCTGTTGCTCAGTTAGAATGTATATTCTGACAAAGTACTTTTTTTCTTCAAAGCTGTATAAGGAATCTATTTCTTTGATTAAACTTACAACAATTTCTTTACTCAGAAAAACATTGGAAGTAATTTTATGAAAGAATCCCCACATTATATCCGACACTGATGAGAATCACTAAGTTTTTTAATCACATTCAGTTTATACAAAAACCTCTACTTATTGAATTTCATTAAAATTCACCAAATTTTGACAGAGATATCGCTAGTTTATTGGATTTTGGAGAAAATAGTTTAGATATAAAATGCAAAACTCTTTCTTTCTCTCTCAACTCTCAAAGTTCTAATTATACTCGATCTCTCTCTCTCAATTCTCAATTCGCATTCACTTTAACTTCTCAAGGAACTCCCTCTCTTGACACGTAACGCATTGAAAGGCCTGGAAGTGAGTGTTTCATCTACATTATTCACTTGTTATTAGTAAATAAATAATTATAAGTACTTGTTATTAATTAATTAATTAATTATAAGTATTTGTTATTAATTAATTAATTAATTATGAGTGTAAAGTGAACCCAAAATTAAACCCAGTGAAAGTGAACAACGGTGAAAAAGCTCATCTATCGACTCCTCTACGAGCAAGATAGTGTTTTCGCCACAAGTACAGTTTAAAACTACACAGAAATAAATCTCTCAATCTTGGATGAAACAACTCAAACTTGTACACTTGATATATAATTATGTATTTATGCTATAAATAAAACCATTAAAGTCTAATTAATCTCTCTTTTTCCCATTTGGAAGTATGCTTATCCTATAATTTGCATACTAATTGATTGCTGATAATTAATAACACCGAAGAATTCAATTAGGTATCTCCCCACACCACGCAATTCTTTCAGATATGTAATGTATGAATATCATGTGGCTTAACTAGGACCATAAAATACCTTACAAGCTTTTGTATGATTTTTGTGAAGAGCATAGAACATAGAATACCTTGGGTTTTTAAAGGTTTCTAATTCTAGTGTTTGTTGAAACAAGGATTTATTGTTAATTGATTCTATTTTTTAAATGTGAAGTTGGACTAAAGAAGACCTTATCTGAATTCTAATTGTTTTCTGAGGATTCGAGAGATTTTTGAAGTAACTTATTTAAATATTTTAATATATTAAATATTTAAAATGAATTAGTTCTGGAGAAGTTCATAAAATTATATATTGTATTTTTGAAAGAGATTTAGTTTTCATAAATATTAGATCCGAAACAAAATTTTGTCTCCTTTAAATATTTATTTATTAATATTAATTGACAATTTATATTTGTTGGGTTTTTAAGTCCATTTGATATTTTACAGGGCGGTCCAACGAAAACTTAACACCTCGATTTTTCGACTTTAAAATGAAAATGTGGAAAATCGCTCGCTCGATTTCTGATTCGGGGGGAACAGCTTTTCTGCTTTTTTTCATCCCCGTAACTTCAACCCCCTAACAGGGATGAGCACAACACCTTGATTTAGAATAGGGAAGAGGGGTATTGCGATAACTAATTTTGAAGATCTCACATTACTGTATGGTGCCCATTTCCAGCATTTAATGAACTAATCACAAAAGTAAGTACTCTTCCACTATTTGACCTGTTATTCCGTTATCGATGATAATTTTGGAGCGAAATTTCAGGATCAGATAGTACTCGATAGGATCTTCAAAATGAGGTAATGCAATATCCCTCATCCTTATTCAAAATCAAGGGGTTATACTTGCTGATGCGGATCAGAAATTGACGGGTTCGAGCGATTTTCCACATTTTCATTTTAAAGCCGGAAAAAAGAGGTGTTAAGTTCTCGTTGGATCACACTGTATAATGAGTTTTGAATTTATACGTCTGTTGAATATAAGCATTATAAGTTCTGTCTGTTCTGTCTGTTGAATATAGCTTATAAGACATTAATTTATTTCTAAAAGTTTTTGAAATAAAATTTTTGAAATTAAAATTATAGGAGGCTAACATATATTCCAATCTAATTATTGTTTTTCAGTTGATAGATTCTAACCGAATAGAGTCATATTATTTGGTATGAAGAGTTTAATTATATGAAATCCATGACAGAACCTAACTAAACTTAACCGAAAATCAAACAAGAAGTCAATCAATTGTGAAATTGACTTACGAGTATATGTCATTATTTTGTAATTAATATAAAAAATTAGGTCCATTTTTAGTTGTATAGTTAGGGGCTGCATCTTTGTCATATTCAATAATTCAACCAAAGGAATGGGTTCATCAAAAACAATTGAACGATTGCGGTGTTACTTCTCGGGGTTTACAACTGGTCCGACTTTATTTATGTATAATAATTAGGGAGAAGCCCATCTCCCAACTCAACCACAATTTGACAGGTGGTCTTATGAATCACATAAATAATAAGCCATTTGTTTTCTTCATGAGATGGCCTGATTCTCTCGAACCCATTCTTTATTCAATGAATATTCCGGGATTCTGCACCAATTTACATAGCGGCTTTTACCTTCGCATGATGGATGGCGGAAACCCCTTCAGCCCTTACCTATTTCTTTTTCATGATGTTCCGGAGCATATTCAAGCAGAGTGCCTATAAATTCTGGTGATAAATGTTTCCCGATTGGACAAAATACGTCCATGGAACATTCCTATGATGGATGTCGTGGGATGTTTACTTGGAGATGAAAAGAGCAGGAATCTCCCTTTATTTTGTTAGATGAATTTTTGTTTCTATCTGCTTGTATACATATTTTATCCCATATTCATTAACAATTCTATTAAAAAAAAATTTACACACTTTTTATGTTTCACTGTTTATTCAGAATCCTAACTTCTTCCTTCTTTTATTACACTTAGGACACTTGTGTATTTTTATGGCGCATCCAATATAGGGGGCACCATCCAATATAGGGGTGTTACCAAAGAGTATTTGAGAATTTCTTGAATTCTCCTCTTTCTCAATGGCTTTTTTGATTGAAAGAATCTACAAATAGTCCATCAATTTACCATTTGTATTACTATATAGTGAAGACACATCTTTCTCATTAAAATTAATATTTTCAATACAATGTTCCACAAAACCGAATGATTTCTAGTTTTTCAAAAAAGTCATCCTACGTTCTGTGATTCTATGTTGTTAAGACCTCTGTCTGTCCTATATATACTACTCTGCCAAGAAAGTACCGGGAATTTTCAATTAAAACAACATTTTTACATTTAATCGTCAAAATTTATTGGGTCGCCTTCAAAATAGGCTCCATTTGCTCCAATACATCTATGTATTGGAGCACTGCCCGGCACTTCCAATTATCGAAACATTTTTTATAGGCGCTTTCCGGAATGGACTTTAGCTCTCGCGCCGAATTTTGTTTTATGGCTTCAATCGACTCAAAACGGGTGCCACGAAGGGGCAATTTTAGTTTTGGGAAGAGGAAAAAGTCGCAGGGAGCCAAATCCGGCGAATACGGTGGTTGCTGAAGCACGTTTGTTGAGTTTTTGGCGAGAAAGTCAGTCACAATCGTAGCTCGGTGAGAAGGCGCGTTATCGTCATGCAAAATCCATGAGTTATTCGCCCACAAATTTGGCCGCTTCTTATATATACGCTCACGCAAACGTTTCATAACGCCTAGGTAATACTCCTTGTTTACCGTCTGACCCTCTGCAACGAATTCGTAGTGCACCACGCCACGGATATCGAAGAAAACAATGAGTATCACCTTCATTTTCGAGCGGCTTTGGCGTGGTTTTTTCGGTTTCGGCTCATTTTTTGCCACCCATTCCGATGATTGCTGGCTTGTTTGCATATCGTACTCGTAGACCCAGGTCTCATCACCAGTTATAATGCGTTCCATGAATGTAGAATCGGAATTACAGCGATCCAGCATGTCTGAAGCAACCTGTTCGCGATGACGTTTTTGAAGAAAATTCAGGTCTTTCGGTACGAGTCGTGCGGCCACCTTTCTCATGCCCAAAATATCAATCAAAATCGTACGTGCGGACTCGTGGGATATCTTAAGATCATGTGCTATCTCTCTCAAGCTGGTACGACGGTTTTCCAGCACCCTTTCCTTAATTTTATCGACGTTATCTTCCATCGAAGCCGTCGATGGGCGTCCGGAACGAGGCAAGTCTTCGACCACTTCACGACCGTCCTTGAAGGCTCTGTACCACTGATATGCACGAGTTTTCGATAGAGCATTATCACTAAAGGCCTTTTGCAACATTTTCAATGCATCGGCACACGAAAATTCATTTGCAACACAAAACTTTAAACAAATTCTTTGCTCAACGTAATCACCCATAGTAAAAATCGGCACGCACTCTGACATCGATTGACTTAATCAGCTGTTGCAAACATACTAGTTGACAGATCCCGCTCAAGCTTGGCATAGTAATCAAGGACCGTGGTACCAACCTAGGAAAAAAAATTTTACCTGCCTCATTGCCCCGCCAGATTTAAATCGATAATTCCCAGTACTTTCTCGACAGAATGTATATATATAGCTTTATAAGCATCACATAAAATTTGATAAAGTTAGGATTCCCTTCTTTATTGTTCACCAACATCTAAGCTACATTATTTATATTTATTGCTAAAGAATAAATTCCGATTTTATGAAGACCATTAGAGATCCTACTGCTGAAACCTATCATATGAGCTATTGAAAATCATAGTCATAAGGATCATTTATATTGATATAATTTTTTTTAATGTTGTGATAAGTTTTCTTTTCGATCATTTTGTCAATAATTTCAGTTACTACGTCTTTTGCGAAAGTGGCTATTGTAGTGTTCTAATTTTCTGGAATGTCAGGTGTATAAATCAATGGACCTAATATATCTGGTGTTTTTTTTAGAGCGATAGAACTTTAAATTGAAATAAAAAACATTCAAATTAAGATTGAAGTCATTTTTTTTTTATTTGAAAGATAATTTCATGACGTTTATGTTTTAAAAATAATTTCCGGCATATGTCCACCACGACTAGCTCTGAGGAACCGCATTCGACCAGACCAATTTTGGACCACTTTATCAAGTAATTCAGGCCCTATTTCATCAATAACACGAGTTATGTTGGCTTACAAAGCGTCTATTATTTCTGGTTTATCAGCATAAACCAATGACTTAACATAACCCCAAAGAAAACAATCCAGTGGAGTTATGTAATATGATCTTGGAGGCCCATTAATTGGACCATTTCTCGAAATAATGTTATCGCAAAATCTTTCTTTCAATAAATTGATTGTTACCGTAGCAGCATGAGGTGTAGCACCATCTTGGAACCAAAACACTTCTGGGCATATGGACCGATGATGCCTCCAACGTGTAAAGCACACCATACAGTGCATTTTTCAGGATGCAATGGAACCTGCAGAACTTCTTGAGGATTGTTTTCACTCCATTTACGGCAATTTTGCTTGTTTACATATCAGTTCAACCAGAAATGAGCTTCATCACTAAACACAATTTTACAATAAAAAAGTGGATTAACTTCAAGCTGTTCTAGGGCCCAATCAGCAAACAAACTACGCTTATTATGGTCAAGTGGCTTTAGTTCTTGAACCAGTTGGATCTTATATGGATGTAAACCAAGATCTTTACGCAAAATTTTCAATGTGGTGGATGCACAGAGTCCAACTTGTTGTGAACGTCGACGAATAGCGATGATAGTTCGCGAATAAGCTGCTCTGATGGACGATTATGTAAACCATAAATTTCACGAAGTGCTCTATAAGTTTCGCGAATAGAACACTGATTTTGAAAATAAATCTCAACAATTTGTAAACGTTGTTGCGGTGTGAGTCGTTCCATGATAATTTGTCAATTCTTACTCCACAGAAATGTCAGAACAACATGGCTTCTACCTTTTGTCAAATCACAGTATCCCTATCGAAAGTTTTATCACTCTAAAAGAAACACCCGATACTTACCTGTGGAATCCCTTATTTAATTTCAATTGAGTTAGATGGAGCATCGCCATATTTCACAGTAAAGTATCGACCAGATAGGTATGACTACAGAATCAGATAGTACTGCTGTAGAAAAAACTTGTTCAATTTGAAGAGTGATCCATTACGCCAAACTTTGTCAAAAGCCTGAGATGAGTCTACATATACAGCAATGCAGTATTTTTTTCTTCGAGGCTTGTTGAAATGGTATTTATTACCCGGTGTATTTGATGTGTTGCTGAATGGTTTTCTCTATATAGATATATAATGACAAACCCATGAAGAATATTTTGAGAGACATATTTAAATTTCAGTTTTAATGATTAACTGAATTAGTTAATGAGATCAGAATAATAAATTCTCATTAAAGTCCGTTACAATGTTTCTGTTTTTGTTTTCAATTCAATTCTCAGTTTTCAGTAAATTAATTGATCAGGTGAGAGAGCTCTTAGAATTAATTATTTCCGTTAGAAAATGAATGAAAATCGTGTTACAAAGAAAACAATTGGGTTTTACATTATTTACAACTGTATAATAAACTCTGGGCGTTTAGTTCTTCACTTCGTACTCAAAATGTGTTTAGTATTATACTCAGGATTCTCTACATTAGGATTTTAATTCTTCATTGCAGTAGCCGAGAGGATATTCTATTCGCCCAATTTCCTTCTTTCATACTTACTAGACGATTTTCAGATGGAAAACCTCTCTCGTATATTAAAACTAGTAGCTAATTCCATGTTGTCTAATATAAATTTCCAGTCGACTTCCAATCTAAATTATGAGCTGAAATCTTTTAAATTACCGATGTATAGGAGCCTAGATTAACTTCTGACGGAATGGTGAAAATGAGAAAAGTTGAATTGGAATTACTTTGTGACATTGATCAACTGGAGTTCGTTGGGAATGGATTTTCTGCAAGATTTTGCTGGGCTGGAATTGGTATTGGATGCATTAATATTGTATATGTGAAAAAATAACAACTCAGATAATTGCATTTGAATTTTTATTGGTATAGAGAGATGTTGTTCGCACTATGCTAGTATTCTTCTAGAAACACTGATAAAACATATTGCAATTTTCCAAGGGTCTATAATTTTATATCAATGAGACCAGCGAAAGCCAAAATCACCCGAAGGAAAAAATTAATACAAAGGGAATAATCCAAATAGAGACATTGGAACAGAAGTCTAGAGATGGTGAAGAAGAAAAAAACTTCAAACACTGACAGTCACACTGGTTTTAAAACCAATTAGTCTGAAACGTGCGCATGTCTACTGCATGTCTCTGTGATCAACAAATCCGTGTCGAGTTTGTTTGAGTATAGAATTGTTATACAGATGTATGTTACACTGTCTCGAATTTTAGAACTTTCTATTACCATAGCTCCATTTTAATGATTCATGAGTGTTTCGATAGCATTATATATATCATATATCATCCTGATACTCCTAGATCTTCTGTGAAGGTCTCTCAGAAGTTTTTTCCGCTTGTGCCTGTTAGGAGTTCAGTTGTGTACTGGGTAGGCTTTGTTCCTTCAATATTCTCAATTTATCTTGAAAATTGAAGACATATTAAGGTCATCTTTTCTTTAAGTCTATTGTGGTCCGTCAAATACAGAAATTTATGGGAATCAATTCATTGAGTGAAAAAAATTCTAACATTTTCTTCGAGAATTTTTCGGTTAAATCTGATATGAATTAGCCCAAATCAGGAATGAAAATTACTTTTCTCGAATAACGTACTACATTTGAAGCTGCAGGATTGAACCGTTGAGTTTATCTAGATGCTAAGAGAGGAACTTTTGATTCTGCAGCAAAGGGTATAAAGTATTTTAAGCACTCTGGTTTATTGATGCATTTTCTGAATGTGCACTCTTTTATTTTAAAACGTATAAAGCAGCATTATCGAATCCAATATTTTTTCCCTCAAGAAACTTACTTAACGGCAAGGTCACATTGAACATTTCAGAATGTAAATCCACTATCAAAATGAACGCAGTTGCAAATTGTTTTCAAAAGTATGTATATGGGTCTTACTTGATGAATTTTGTTCATTTCATTCCGAAATTTCATCAGACGCCGCATATTATTTAAATATATATATCGAGTGTTTTTTTTAGAGTGATAGAACTTTCGATAGGGATAACTGAGATTTGACTGAAGGTAGAAGCCATGCTGTTTTGACATTTCTTTTCAGTAAGCATTGACAAATTATCATGGAAAAAGTCACGCCGCAACAACGTTGAAATTTATTTTCAAAATCAGTGTTCAATTCGCCAAACTTATAGAGCACTTCGTGATATTTATGGTTTACATAATCGTCCATCAGAGCAACTTATTCGTCGAACTATCGATAAATTTCGAACAACATTTTCTCTACTCGATGCAACAATAACAACAAGACGTACGTACAAACTGTACGTACAGAAGAAAATATCGCTGCTGTAAGTCATAGTGTTAAATATGATCCAGATTTGTCTATTCGTCGACGTTCACAACAAGTTGGACTCTGTACATCCACCACATGGAAAATTTTGCTTAAATATCTTGGTCTACACCATAACAAGATCCAACTGGTGCAATAACTAAAGCCACTTGACCATAATAAACTCGTTTGTTTGCTGATTGGGCCCTAGAACAGCTTGAAGTTGATCCACTTTTTTATCGTGAAATTGTGTTTAGTGATAAAGCTCATTTCTGGTTGAACGGCTATGTAAACAAGCAAAATTGCTGTATATGGAGTGAAAACAATACTTAAGGAGTACTGCAGGTTCCATTGCATCCTGCAAAAAGCACTGTATGGTGTGCTTTACACGCTGGAGGCATCATCGGTCCATATTTCTTTAAAAACGACGCTGGAGCTAATGTTACAGTGAATGGTGCTCGGTACAGATCGATGATCAATGATTATTTGTTTCAAAATTTGAATGGCATCGACCCAGAAGTGTTTCGGTTCCAACAAAATGGTGCTACACCTCATGCTGCTACGGTAACAATTGATTTATTGAAAGAAAGATTTTGCGATAACATTATTTCGAGAAATGGTCCAAATTATGGGCCTCCAAGATCCAGCGACATAACTCCACTGGATTATTTTCCCTGGGGTTATGTCAAGTCATTGGTTTATGCTGATAAACCAGAAATAATAGACAATTTAAAGTTCTATCACCGTAAAAAAAAACACGATATACAGAAAATTTACGATGAAGGAATATTTGAACATTAAAATGCTTCTTCCGGAACTATTATCTGTTGTATTTTTTTGTTATTGTCATAATTTCTTTAAAATCTTATAACTTCAACTTGAGAACCACTGCATATACAGATTCAAAAAGAAAATTAGAGTTTTCTGAAAAGAAAACACAAATTAATTCAATTTTCTTAACTTTTGACGAGCAGTTTATTTTCCCATATCTAGAGGCCGTTGAAAATGATTTATTGAAATTAGTTTGAGCGTAAACAGTCTAGAGAAAATATTGAAACAGAAATAATTGCTGAGCAACTTTGGTGTATAAAAATTTTTCACAAAAAATTATATTTGGACGGTTAATATCCAATCGTTACCGACTGAACTAATAATAAATACATAAGAAAGTAACGATGGAGATGATTGCTTTTTAATGTTCATGGACGTGAACAACCTATCTATAGTGAATCGATGACCCGTCCAACAGTACATGATTATCAATTAGCTGAATATATGTAATCGTCTCTAATGTTTTATCCATTTTGGACATCATTTACTACATTATCTGTATACTCGATCTGATTGTCGTGATTCTGATATCAAGGGTTTTATGATGGCTGAATATACATTGCGATGGCAGTAATTTCTCAGTTACTAGCATCCATCAAGTTTTTTCAGAACATTATTTTTCAGAAAACATTACTACTATTTTCCATGTTGTAAATTTTATGAGTTGTATAATTTGTTCTGTTTTGAGTAAATTCTATTCTGAAACTCCAAACCATACATTTGGAGTATTTGTGTTATTGAATCTTTGAATATACATGGTGGCCAACTGAAAGTAAAACAGAGTCATTTTCAGGGGCTGCTTCAACATTTTAGGAAAACCCTCAGATCCAGGATTCCATTAAGATGTTGGAGAATTATAGGCAACCTGGAATTCTACAACTTGTATTATGTGTTGCGTACCTTTCAATTGTTACGAATTAAACATATGTTTTTCCTTTGCGCACAAGAACAAGTGAAAATTCTATGCTGGCGAATACTCTGTGCTCGAAATTCTAACCTTAGTCTTGATCTACTTTCTGGGGTTTCATTTCACGGACAGAAAATTGTTCGTACAGTGATTTGTATTCAAGTATTTTGAATTCGTAGCATCATTTGGTGTTCTTCAGGGGTCCATATTGGGTATGCTTCTGTTGATTTCATTTTGGAATTATGCGTGCTAATATTAACTCTTTCAGTACCTTTTACATGTCGATAATTTCGAGTTGTTTTGACGAATTTTCTCCACAGATTTGCTGGGAATGACATTGATAGGTTGATTATATGGTGTGAAAAGAATCTCTCAAATTGTCAAAAAAAATTGCAGTGTGATGTTTTTTTAACGAGAATCTTTTCAAAACAAGGTAAGTAATTTTTCTCTCATCTCACAAAAATGGATATTGCGTTTATGAAAACAATAAGCAAGTTGAAAAACAGAAAAGCCCCAGGTTTGGATATCAGCAACGAAATGATCAAGCATGGAGATGACGGCGTAGCTATCGAAATAACAAAACTTTTCAATAAAATCATTCAAAAACAAAAGAATGGCGCACTAGTATAACAATGGTGATTAAAAAAAACAGAAAAGAGTCAATGAACTATAGAGGAATAATACTACTGAATACAGTACAAAAAGTTTTCACAGGGATAATAGATAATATAATCATACTAGATAAATATTATTTAAATATTTTAATATTAGCCTTCTACATATTTAATTTCAAAAAATTATATTTAATGATTATAACTTCTGATCTCTAGATAAATAGATCTGCAGTAGATGCAATTTTTATACGAAGCCTGTATTCATCTGCGTAATAGATCTGAAACAAGCATTTGATAGAGTGAGTCTACCAGACATCACAGGCATCCTAAACCAATATGACCTGGACGAAAGATATATCCGAATAATAAGAGATTTGAACTAGTAGCTGTACAACAAAAAATCAGTCAACCAAAAATTAACGGAAGAAATAAATATCAGAACTGGAATCCGTCAAGGTGACACCCCGAGCTCAACACTTTTCAACATAATGATGAACGAAATTATAAAATACATTAAAAAGGACAGGATATAAAATGGCCAACAAAATATTGAAGATATTGTGCTATGCAACTGAAGACTCTAGAAGACTTACAACGACTTCTCTTCAGATTCAAAGAGATAGCGCAAAGATACAACATGCTCATTTCAACTGAAAAAACACAACCCCTAGTTATTTTATAGGAGCTTATAAGATGCAAGTTGGAGATCGATGGCAAGTCAATAGAACAAGTTATGAAGTTCAATTATCTTCGTTCACAAACGGTAGAAACCTAATCGATGAAGCGAGATCAAACGCGATTGAGGCATCGAGAATATCTGGAACAACAAATATATGTCGAATGATGGCAAAGTCAGAATATACAAGACTTGTGTTAGACCCATTCTCACATATGCATTTGAAACTGTAGCTGGAACATCTAAGACAGAACAACTAATGAAAAGTGCTGAAATAAAAACGCCACAAGCAATAAAAAGGGTAACGCTAAAATAAGAAGCAGCAGAATAAAGGAGGAACTACAGGTGGACGATATGATCAGGTGGGTGAGATCGAGAAGAATGGAGGCATCACATAGACAGAATGGGCTGTGGCAGAATTATAAAGTAGGCGAAAGATCATGTACCACGCAGGAAAAGACCTCCAGGCAGTCCGCCCAAGAGGTGGTATGATAGTTGGACGTCAAGATCAGCTGAAGCCAACAGCAGAAATGACAAGACTAGTCCTTACTAAAGAAGAAGAGAAGAAAAACAAGTATATTGCATAACAGAAGCACGGGTGAAACAAAAAAACATTTGTAGATATATTTCGACAAACTAATGACAAGTAGTTATGCTGGTTCATGTGTCAGTATTCTGAAGATGTCACATAATTCAGATTTACATGAATCAGCATAACCATTTAAGAATATTTTCATTCTTTGTCATAGTGTACAACATAATATGACGAATATCAACAGAATTTTTGACACGCATTATCAGAAAGAAAGAGAGAAGATTATTTCTATACAAATAAAAAACTGAAGACTGATTATTACAACGAAATAAGTGCCCATCATCTACGAGCTTGTGACTGCATTGTTGGTTGCCTGTCTAAGTTCGAAGGGATATACAAACAGGAAGAATCTAAGGATATTTGTAAAATATAAGCGCTATAAAATGTATACCACTTGAATTTTATACTTTTCAGATGAATGTGTAGGAGTCAGCATAGTCAACTGTGTTTACACAAAATACATTCGTAAAATGTATAAAAAGCCTGGTAAATACGATAAGAGCAAAAATGGCGAAAGCACGTAGGTCGAAAACTTTGATTCTAACCATTTTGTGAGGAAATTTCGTGCTGATCAAACCGAAATCTATACAATTTAAAGTTAAAATGGGTCTACATGATTCTAGGACTACTTTGAGTTGGAATGGATTCAGTTGATTAGAAAATATGCGAAAATAGGATACACATAATCATCAAATATTATATTAAATATCGGGGGTATAATGAAATTAAAAGTATCAGATTCACACTTTTGGAATTAGGAGATACAAGAACCTCAAAATTTTCCTCAACGACCAAATATATGTCGCAAGATCTCCACTGTTGAATATTTTTACTTAGTGAGGTAAATGGTCTTTTAATGACAGCGCCCCATTTTGTTTCGTGAATAAAACACATTATTTATGTGAAAATTATTAGAATGTTCATTTTATTATGATGTACAATTGATACCATTAGTTCTGAAATAAAAAATCATTCAAAAATCCACCACGGAAATGCTGGCAGGAATAAAACCGTTGAACCCAATTTTCCATGACTCTCTCACACAAATCAGGTCAGTGTTAGCAATTATTCGTTCAATATTGATCTGTAAATGGTTTAAATTTGCTGGACGATTGCTTTCAACCAACGACTTCATGTAACCCCAAAGAAAGAAGTCCAATGGAGTCAAATCGCAGAAACGAGACGGATAATTTATCGATCCATTTCTTCCGATTTTTTCTAAGCACCAATTACTGAATACACGATGCTTTAAATGATCTGCTGGTTTGAGTTCTTGGTTTAAAACAATTTTGTATGGATGTAAACCAAGGTCTTTTCGTGAAATTTGCCATAAAGACGTCTGGTTCTAGTTCTTGGGAACGTCGATAAATCGATGAATTTTGGTCTTTACGAACACTCTCACGTATGGCAGCCATATTCTCTTTACTTCTTGCATTTCTTTGTCTCACTGGCACTATAACATCATGAAGGGTAAAATTTGTTTCAAACTTCTTCACTGAACGTTCAACTGTTCTTTTATCCGGACGATTCATACTAAATTCAGATTATTTGTAAACATTGTTGGAGTTTGTACCTTTGCACGATTAAATGGTAGACATTGACCAATGCAACTGTCAATGCCAGAAATAAACGAATACTGCCATGCATGATTAATGTCAATTTAAAAATGGGGCGTTCCCATTGAAATACCCTTTATTTCCGATAATTGGCCCCGAATATATTTTAGGATTATTTGTATTCCTCTCTTGCATATTTTTTTATCGGTATTCCTGTGAATTGATAGTTATTCATATCCCTTTATTCATATGGTTTTTCTCATCTTAATTTTCGAAAATTGTAAGTTATTTCTACCTCTTTTTTTTCAAGTTTTCAGCTGTATTAGAAGCAAAGGTGTAATTTTCAGAGTTAGTTCAAAATGTAAACTTGAAGAAGCCACAGTATTGGCGTAGCACTTGTCGTTAATCAATAAATTGTGGAAATAGTCTTTATTATTTTATTTAACTGAAATGTGTCTCCATCATAAAGACCGATTAAATTGAATTAAGGAATTAAGGAATTGAATTAAGTGTAACTACAGGTAACTGATAATTTTCGAAGGCATATTTTCTGATCTGTGAAATGTTTGAGATTCACAGCTGACCTTCGAATAATGCACAGATGAACTCCAGGAGAAAATTTCAAGTGTTTTCTGTGTTAAAATAACAAGATGGTATGGGACGGAAGAATGAATAAATTTCGAGATTTTGCATGTTTCATGGACACACAAAATCTACCCAGAAAATGCATATGTAATGTAACTTTCAGCTGTGCAAATATACTCGAATGCATCTTGCTTTTATTCTTTCTGATGGAAACCCTACCTAAATCCTCACCCGAGATAAACCAAGAGGCCTTAGGGGATACCCGTCCAACAATTGTTTATTCCCTGTAAGGTATATATTCAATACACACAACGTCAGCAAAATCGGAATTGAAACTAGATATTCAATACTGAATTAACAAATTGAGTTATTTTGAGAATAGGAAAACACAATTTTTCAAATATTGAGCACATTAATTCTGTGAAATCTCTTAATTTGAAAAATTTCTTAAACATTTTTGATCAGTCGAACTTTTTTTAGGTGATAAATGAAGGCAATTAATAAAAATATATCATAAAGAGTTTTTTCGCTTGGTAGAAGGTTTTTTAATATATTTAAAATCAAACAGAGTAACTCTGTTACATCTCGCTACAAATTACAATTGTATAATATTTCTCAAACATTAAAAAAAATTAAAGGAGATGAATGTCTGTTTCTTTTAGTAGACGACAGTACTCAGTCGTAGTTCGAATATTATATAACAGGTGGTAGGCCAGTATGACAGTTTTTTTATTGATTGTTTTTATTGTACTTGCAAAAAAGTAGATAGAGGATTATCGGTCACAGTATCAAACGCCTTTTTGAAGATGTGTTACATATTTTTGAAAGAGCTTTTTAAGGAGAGATAGTGTCGAATAATTCTTTAATGCATCCACCATTCCTCAAGACACGCACAAAAGACAGAATCTCATCAGGTATTACGGAAAAAAAATGCAAATTGCAGTTTAGCAATTTCTGAGTGGTGCAAGTTCTCGAAATGACGGGTTCGAAAAAGCTGTGAAATATCTCACGAATGCCTCAGCCAAACGACCCGGGCATGAAATGCGTTCACCTTTCACAATCAGAAATATAGCTTTCATACTTTTACCTTTAACAAGTTCACGATTAACAAGATTCCAGGCAGTTTTATTGAGGTTATCGGATGTATTGACAATTGAGAGTATTCAACTTTTGCATTAAAAAATTACTTGCATGTCTGTTGTTGTTGAATTCTTAAGGAGCCAGTGGAGATTTCTCAGATGCTCTCTGGCGTCAAGAATATTAGCATTAATCCATGCTGGTTCTATTACTAGAATAATTGTGTACCTTCTTTAATGAACAAGCTAAATTCGTAAGAGTATGCCGACAAATTTTTGTAACTTATTAACAATCGAAGAACTATCATATATTTGCATGTCGGTATTTTCAATAAGAAAGTAAGGGTAATGTATATTATTACGTGAAAGACATCTTGTTTTGATATTATCGCCGACAAAGTGATAAACAGTCTGAGACCCATAATCAAGGATCACTCTTTGTGCTCACTTAAGTAAGGCTCACTAACATACACGCCATTGGTAACAACATAGTCCACCTTTGTGGACGATGTAAACCCTTGTCTATTAGCGGATATTCGAGTAGGCTCAGAAGACCCAACATTCAGGATATAGCTCAAAAATAAATCGTCCAGAAGTTTCTTCTTACATCATCAACAATAAGATAATTCACATTTAAATCACCACACAGAAACGCAATATCAGAAAGAGAAGCACAGTAGTTTAGAACATCCATAATAGTCAAAAACAAATGGAAATCACCTGAAGGTGGTCTATAAACACTTAGAACTATGTAGATGACAATGATGAATCTAATTTTAATTCCGCAAATTTCACAATGCATCTCAATGGAAAATCTGTCAACATTCAAAGTGGTGTGAATGTATACCAGAAGTTTGAAGAAGAACTCCCCACTCTACGTTCTGTACATTTTCTGCGACCGAGATTTAAGGTCTACGCTTGAGTTCAGTTACTCTTTTCCCCTTTTCATATAGATAGTAAGTTCCCCGATTTACATACACTTCGAAATATAGTATTTAGTTAAACCACGTGTTCATTTATTCACAGAGTTATTATAAAATTGTGCTTCCACCAATTCAATAAACAACAGGTTATAGGACCAGGACTCCTAGTGCAATATTATCAAAGTTACTCAGTCGTTTGTGATAGTTTAAATAGAACAGTATCGTGTCGTGTAAGTTAATTTCACAAAAAGCAATGACCGCCAGTTACCTCATGAGCGTACCAAAACTTTTAGGACGTGAGAATTATGATGAGTGGGCTTTCACAGTCGAGAATGTATTTGTACTTGAAGGCTTGGACAAATGCATCGACGCTAGTGAGACGGATACTTTGACTATAATCAAACCAAAGGCAAAGCTAGTTCTAACCATTGACTCATCATTGTTTCCACATGTGAAGGATTCCAAGACAGCCGAACAGGTATGGACTTGCCTGAAGAAACTTTATGATGACATCTGATTCATGCGAAAAATAGGTCTTCTACAACAACGGGATTTGACATTAATGAAAACACTTGTTAATCTCATACCTTCCTCTTTACAATGAAATAAACATCCATTGGTTTCTCTCCAAATAAACTCGTTTTTTTTCTCTATGAAAATTAAATTTCTCATGGGAAAACCCGTCATAAAACTTTCAGGAAATATTAATATCAGATGTGAGGACGTATCATTATTAAACAATGTTCATTTCATAATTCAATTTTGTTATACTTAGTCATGGTTTTACAGAATAAAGACACATACGATTACATTTCATCTTCAAGAACTGACGGTTTATTTAATCCAACCGAAGCGGTTAGCTCTGTGATAAATGACGAACAATTACAGCCAGAAATACCTCGACCTCCCCCAAGGCAATAAATGGAGAACATGAAAGTAAAATTCCAAATGTTTACATTCACCAACAAAGTCATACGCCGATATATCAATCGTTCCCGCGAGCGGCATGTAGCACGCCCCCAACGTCCGCATTTAAAGTGTTAGCTCGTGTTTCAGCATCAGATGTCCCAATTTGTGGTGTGTGGAAGAAGAGTAAAATAAATGGAACTTTGACATAATTCCTGATCCCCGGCGAAATCCTGTCGTTTCCAGTCAGATTTAGAAATCAGAGACTGAAAAGAATGTGGTTCATAAGATTGGAAATTCAACCGCTGCAGAATGTCAGGTTTTAAAGGTCAAGAGTGGTATTAGGGCTGAAGGAATTGGTGCCAAGAAAAACTGTAATGAATTTCCTTGTTATTTCGGTATTAAGATGTATTTTTTTAACCACGAAAGCAAATCACTCTCATGCTTATTTTATTTGCAGTAACCTACTTTTCTAACTAGAGATATAATGTAAATTTGCAATTAGTTTATTGGAAATGGAATTTCAATTAAATTGAAATTGCCTAGAGATTTGGAGAACAGAAAATTCTGCGCAAATCTATAAGTCTGCCAAATTTGAATATAATCGGCTACTCATAAATACTAAAAAGAGTTATTATGCAAATCTTATAGATAATTCAAAAAACAAAATTAACAACGTGGAATCTTGTTAATGCAGAAACTGGAAAAGCAAATAAAAATCATAAAAAAATTCTTTGTTGCTGAATGGAAAATGTACAGATGCAACCATCTCAGCGAAATCATTTAGTGAATATTTTTCCACTGTAACATCAAGGAAGCTTATCGAGTATTTTGGCCAGTCGTACAACTTGTAGAATACTGAACAAAGGTTTATTTTTTATCCAGTTTCAAAAGATGAAGTTATGAACGTAATCCAAGCACTCAATAATAAAAAGACAACAGGATTGGATTCTATTTCCACAAGGGTTTTGAAATTGATAAGTGAACTCATTTCTGATCATTTAGCTCACTTGATAAACATGTCTTGTTATCAGTTTACAAAAAGGGTGATGCACACGATATCACTAGCTATCGCGCTATATCAATTCATAGTTGCTTCTCGAAGGTATTTGAGAGAATAGTTTTAAACAGAATGCTTGATGTTTTTGAATAAATTTGATATTATCACTAGTTCGCAACAGGACATTCAACTGAAACTTCGGCATTTTCATTTGTCGAGGTTGTCTACAAACATCTAGATGATGGTTTGTGCGTGGCGGGATTATTTTTCGATCTCTCTAGAGCGTTTCATTCGTTGAAATTTTCTTTCATGCTGAGTAAATTTTATAATTTGGGATTTCGGGTTATATTTTTGCTTTGGGTGAAAAGTTATACTACTCTGTCAAGAAAGTACCGGGAATTTTCAATTAAAACAACATTTTTACATTTAATCGTCAAAATTTATTGGGTCGCCTTCAAAATAGGCTCCATTTGCTCCAATACATCTATGCCAACGGCACTTCCAATTATCGAAACCCCTTTTTTTTAGGCGCTTTCCGGGATGGACTTTAGCTCTCGCGCCGAATTTTGTTTTATGGCTTCAATCGACTCAAAACGGGTGCCACGAAGGGGCAATTTTAGTTTTGGGAAGAGGAAAAAGTCGCAGGGAGCCAAATCCGGCGAATACGGTGGTTGCTGAAGCACGTTTGTTGAATTTTTGGCGAGAAAGTCAGTCACAATCGTAGCTCGGTGAGAAGGCGCGTTATCGTCATGCAAAATCCATGAGTTGTTCGCCCACAAATTTGGCCGCTTCTTACGGATACGCTCACGCAAACGTTTCATAACGCCTAGGTAATACTCCTTGTTTACCGTCTGACCCTCTGGAACGAATTCGTAGTGCACCACGCCACGGATATCGATGAAAACAATGAGCATCACCTTCATTTTCGAGCGGCTTTGGCGTGGTTTTTTCGGTTTCGGCTCATTTTTTGCCACCCATTCCGATGATTGCTGGCTTGTTTGCATATCGTACTCGTAGACCCAGGTCTCATCACCAGTTATAATGCGTTCCATGAATGTAGAATCGGAATTACAGCGATCCAGCATGTCTGAAGCAACCTGTTCGCGATGACGTTTTTGAAGAAAATGCAGGTCTTTCGGTACGAGTCGTGCGGCCACCTTTCTCATGCCCAAAATATCAATCAAAATCGTACGTGCGGACTCGTGGGATGTCTTAAGATCATGTGCTATCTCTCTCAAGCTGGTACGACGGTTTTCCAGCACCCTTTCCTTAATTTTATCGACGTTATCTTCGATCGAAGCCGTCGATGGGCGACCACTTCACGACCGTCCTTGAAGGCTCTGTACCACTGATATGCACGAGTTTTCGATAGAGCATTATCATCAAAGGCCTTTTGCAACATTTTCAATTCATCGGCACACGAAAATTCATTTGTAACACAAAACTTTAAACAAATTCTTTGCTCAACGTAATCACCCATAGAAAAAATCGGTACGCACTCTGACATCGACTGACTCAATCAGCTGTTGCAAACCCACTAGTTGACAGATCCCGCTCAAGCTTGGCATAGTAATTAAGGACAGTGGTACCAACCTAGGAAAAAAAAATTTTACCTGCCTCATTGCCCCGCCAGATTTAAATCGATAATTCCCGGTACTTTCTTGACAGAATGTATATCAGATCGCAATATGTCTGTCAGAGTCAACGACTCTCGCTCTGATGAGTATGGGGTTGACCTGGGAGTTCCTCAGAGCTCTGTTCTGGGACCACTTCTATTTCTATTATTTATTAATGACTGACCGGATCATGTAGGTGCATTGTTGATTGCACTTTTTGCGGATGATATCTCAGTACTGGTCACAGCGTAGAGCCTTGAGGGGCTCACAGCGTTGACTTCTTTGATCGTTTGTACGTTCGCTGATTGGTGTAGTCGCAATGGACTAATGGTCAAACTTGATAAGACTGTTTGCGTTAGTTTCGGTTTGAAAATTGGAAGATCTGAGAACTTCGCAAAGTTCTTGGGAATTTATATGGACGGTGATTTGCCATGGAACCAACATATAGATGTAGTTTGTAAAAAATTGAATTTTTCCTGCTTTGCTATCAATATAATCAAAAATTTATTTCCATTAAGTAAACTTCTAGATGTTTATTACTGTTTAAATCATCCCCATATAGCCTATAATATTATAATATGGGGCAGTTCATCAGATCTGTCAAAAGAAGATAATTAGGATAACCTTTGGTGTATGTCCTAGATCCTCTTGCCGACCTCACTTTATTAAGAATAAATTAATAACTGTATATTGTATATACATACTAAAATGTCCGCTTCATATCAAAAACAATGAGAACAATTAACCTGTCTAGTTGGCATCAATATTCCACGCGAAATAGCGATGTTCACATCAAGATAATAATAATAATAATAATAATAATAATAATAATAATAATAATAGTGCCTTTATTCATACATTTACAATATATAAACATAGGGCGAAGTCTAGCCTAAGCTACTCCACTCAACCCTGGAAAAAAAAAAGGATAGAAACAAAAATAAGCGAAAAGAAAATAAAATTAACCAATCACTTACATTGTGAGTAAACAGAACATATTTCATATCACAAAATTATCCTAATTTATAATTGGCTCGTCAAGAATTTTGTCACGAAACTAAAAATTCATTATGTTACTTCACCGCATTGAAGGTGAAGGAGCGCTTCATCTTCTTATCAAGGTATTGTTTTATATAACCACTTGCTGTGCCCCACTACATGTTTGAATTCAATTAAATTCAAGAAGTTGATCAGGGAGTTACTATTGAGTAAGCATTCAGTATCTGAATATCTGATTGATAGCACATAAGCATGGTGGTATTGTGGGGGTAGTTAATACCATATTTATTAATTATTAGGGAATTTTTTATAATTTTTTTTGTGTTGAATTAAAATTGACTTCTTCTATACTGAATGGTCTGAAGGGATCCATAAATATTATTATTAGTGTTATTACGGAGTTGGTTAGAAATATTGCCAATATATCAAAATAATAACATAAATAGAGGTTATTACTTGATAGAAGGTATATAAAATTATTTAAATATTAATTCCTGAATTAATAATTATTGTATATAATTTTTTGAAATTAAATATGTAGAAGGCTAATATTAAAATATTCAAATAATATCAAAAAAATCTATGTATTTCGGAATTCATTGCATTCCTTGAGATGGAATCAATATGATTAGTGTGTGTTGACCTGGTGTCAGGAATTATTATTATTAGATATAACTGATATAAATAGAGTAATATGTGAAAACCTGGAGTCAGGAATTAGATGAATAAGTGGACTGTATAAACGAATACTACACTTGAACAAGTATAGAAGATACATTTGAGGTATAAAAATATGTGTCATAAAATGATTAAAGTATACAAAATTCATTACTAAGTTTTCTGTGTCTGTGTTGGAGCTGAAGAGCATAGGGCTCGTAACCGAAAGGTCGCGGGTTCGAATCCTGTTCAGGTGGAACAGAAATTTTCTAGTTGGTTGGGTGTGAGCCACCATTTAACTGTTGGATCGAAAATTAACAGTACTGTGACCTATAGTGGCGTAAGATCGCAGTGACAAAGCCCACCCAGAACACAACTGTTCTCTACTCACTCGCACAAGCTGAAAAAGCTTCTGAGGGATCTTCATGAAAGTATCAGGATCGTATAAGATTTAATGATACTTATTTAGAATTAGTTCAAAATGTAAACTCGTCGAAGCCACGGTTTTCTCGAAACAATTGTAGTTCATTTAACTATAATTTGAGAATTATATCTTGAAAGTTCTACAATGTATATTGGAAATTTTATATTAAAATATCAAAATAATTTTACAATATACAATCAGTATAAAATATTTTTCAATGTCTAGGAAAAAACATTTTTCTTTACGACATCAAACGTATTAATGCAAATGTATTAAAAAAACATATATAGGTATGTATATCCAGTCTAGAAAGTATCCGGAATTTATTATTTTTCATATTTTAATATACTTCTTTTTTGTAACATTTCAAGACGAAAGTAATATAAATAATAGATTGTGCAGATAGTCGGCTATGGCCAAAGTTGCATGGCAACACTATTTATTGAATATTGTTGGTTGTCAAGGGTATATAATTTATGAAATAATGTCGCAAGTAGAAAAAAGAAAACAGGTAGAATATTTGTATAGAAAAGGTTTTCGAAACGTTTAAAAATTAGTACAATTGACTGAACTGGAAAAAAGTGTTGTATATGAGACAATAAAGAGGATAAAAAATTGCATGAATATGAAGCATAGATCAGTTTCAGGAAGACCGCGTAAGATTGAAGGAAACAATTTAAACGCTTTATTGGCCTTATGACAACACAATCCGCACCTGGGGTTTCGCAAATTGGCTAACAGATTTGGAAAGTAACGGAACATAAAAGTAAGAAACCGTCTGTATGTCACTGAAAGGAGAAGGCTACATATCAAAGAAACCAAAAAAAAATCCCTTTAATGACACTTTTACAAAAGGGACAAAGAATATAAATTTGTGAACGTTTTCAAGAAAATAATTTTGATGACGTCCTGATATCTGATGAAATTTGTTTCCAACTTGGTGTAAATCACTTGAAAATTCTATCAAAACAACCTGTTACCATCCAAATTTCCAAATTTCCCACCAAAATAATGGTTTGGGGAGCAATATCTCAGCGGGGTGCTACGCCTCTATTAAAAGTTGTGGTACCTTTAATAGTGAGAAGTATTGTGGCATTCTGCTTGGAACAGCGCATGATTTATATACAGAGGGGAGGCGTTTTTCATGCAAGAAGCCATATTTCGGCCTCTACTCAAGCTTGGATGCAAGAACACTAAATGAAAACCATTTCATGGCCAGCAGCTTAAACAGATCTTACTCCCATTGAAAACATATGGGGACTAATGAAGATTGAAGTTGAACGAGCAGCGCCAGGAAACAAAGATGAATTCAGTCAGTTTTACAGTCCTGGACTACCTTCAACGAAAATGGAGGTGATCTAGTTTCGGGTGTACCTCGATACTTTCAAGACGGACTGTATATAAACATACATGTACAAAAAAAAACATCTATTTCAAAATGATCTAAAATTCTCAAAATAAAGTTTGGAATAAAAAAGGTGAAACAGAACTTCAACATTTGACCAGTGTGTATAATTGTTTCGTCATAATCGTCTCATCAGAAACCGATGTCAGATTCCAATAAAACACAAAATCCATTTTCAAGTTACCAGAAAGTTGAAACTTGAAAATGATACAACTCAATAATATATTAAATGTATTGAAAGCAGTGGAGAAATGAGTTATGAAAATAAACATAACTCACGTGCACTTAGTTTATAAAAAAATACAATAGATCTATTTCTATGTTTATTCTTACAATTCATTTCTCTAGGGCGTAAAATCCTCTGACTTCAGGTCCGTGCTTTTCACCTTTTTTTTATAGAGTTTATTTATATGCACGATACTTTATTTTCAATATGTCTATGGAAATGACTTAGAAACTATGTTTTTAAAATATGTTTATGTTTAATTTGAATACTGTCTTAGAAAAATAGTTTATTAGACATCATTAATTAATTCTACAATATAAAGGCTACAGAATGCTCATTCAAATCAAACATTAAGCTTCCTCAAGTGCAAATTCAATAAATTAATTTTACTTTATTTGAGATGAGAATAAACCAAAATCAACAATGACTCCCCAGATCAGGATCTTGACTCCCAATAAATCTCTTCCGCAATAAAGAATTTAGCACACAATGAGTAATGTGTCCTCGCATTTTCAACTAGAAGGAGGAGTCGCTCTGAGGTTTATAACATCAATTTCTATTTTCGGTCCGTTTTTGTAACCATTTAACATAACCCAATAAAGAGGCATTTGATTTATGAACTATAAATTTCTCCTCTTAAAGCCATGACATAAACAGCTTCCACTCAGTTCTTGAAATAATTAGAGACATTTGAGTGGGAAGCAGAGGAAATTGCTCCCGGTCTGCTGTAATATATAGAATGATCGCTTGCAGGTCAAATACTGACCTGGCTAACAGCAAAATGGGTTCCCATCTAAATCGATAAATTTAAATTGAAACTTAATCGAGTGTGATATTTTGATTGTGTATTTTGACTGAATATAAAAATTGGTTCCAATAATTTCTATTCACGAATTATTAACGATACATAAATTTTTCATCTTTTCAGTTTTACCGTCAGTTCATCCTCAACTAAGTCGACATTTTCCAATGTTTCATTCTCGAAACTTGAATTATTAGAAACACTCTAACGAACAAAACTTTTTATCACTGAAAGTTTGTGATCTGAAAACTGATTGATCATTAGAAGTAGTTACCTAAAGAAGCCACGTTGTGAAACAATTGTTGTATCATAAACATTTTTGTGGAAATTAAAATACTGACTCTTCTATATTTTTTAATTATATATTGTGTTATTATTTTGATATTTTAGTATATATTTAGTATATATAAGTTTCAATACATATTGTAGAAGTCGA
Source organism: Megalocaria dilatata (assembly GCA_034642435.1). Lineage (NCBI taxonomy): Eukaryota > Metazoa > Arthropoda > Insecta > Coleoptera > Coccinellidae > Megalocaria > Megalocaria dilatata. The sequence continues at coordinate 27,447,421 of CM067854.1, forward strand.
AGATATAAATCTGAATTTGATGTTATTTTGAATACTTCTATCTAGTATCTACTAGCATTTCAATTTAATTTGTAAATTATGGATTAATTTCATATAGAGTCAAAGATCTAGAAAATATTCCCTGATTATGTGTCTGGTTATTTTTCTCATCATGGATTTTATTTGGGAAGAATAACATCTGTTGTGGTTTTTTGTGTTCCGAGTTACGGTTTTTATTACAATTCATTTCTCTAATGCTTTTGATGAATCGAATTTACTGTTGAGTTGATTCCTTCCAGGTTTTATCTTTCTTGCAATATACAAATTGATTTAGTGATATATTTGAATATGAGTACATTTCTGAAGAGGAAAATTATGCCGAATTAACTATATATACTCATCAAATGTTGGAGTTCTGATTCACCCATCTTAATTTTATCCTTTATTTTGAGAATTTCATATAATTTCGGAATAGTAGAATAGATTTTTCTCTATACGTATGTTTATATACATACCTTTATATTAATGAAATAAATAAATGGCTTAAGTTTCACTGTTTATTTAATGTCTGCTGACATATATGTTTCCGGTTTTTAGCTCATTTTTAAAACTGAAGAGAACAGCCCTTAAAATCATATTTATAATAGTAGGGTAGATATCAGGTATAATTTTAAAGAGTGTAAAAATGAGGTGTTGGTTCGGTTTCAATCGTTTACAGATAAGAGCAATGGTGATAAATTAAATTCAATTGTTCATTTGTGATTGGAAGCTTCTTTTCGTGTGCTGAACAAATTTCCAAACTTTCTTAGAGGTCCATTATTCTGCTTTTAATGGAATGAAATAAGGAATTACTTTGTTTTCTATCACTTTTTATTATAACTGATATACAGTGACTCGAGTTTCGTAGTGTTTACTACATTTTCAAACTGAACGAACAAATTAGATCTCAACTATTATATATGGGGATTGTAGGCTTCGGCAGAGCTTCGAAGAGAGGGGTTTTCCAAAGTTCCGTCTGTTCGTTAAGTAGTTTTATTATTGGTACGTGCTTTTTATATTTTTCAATTTCTATGGATTCCAGGATGTCAAGTTTTTTCCCTTTCGCTTCCACGTGCAAGATAACAAGGTTGTTCAATTCTGGGAAGGTGTGATCTGTAGTGAAGAAATGGTTCGCAAAATTGGAATTATTCTTCCGGTTCCTAAAAGCAGATTGATGCTCTTTGTACCTTTTATGGAAAGGTCGGCCCGTTTGTCCTATATACACACTATTACACTCTTGACAACTTAATTTATAGACTCCAGAATTATTCAGTCAGTTCTCTTTGTCTTTCGGATTAAAAAAGAGATTAGAAATTTTATGGGAGGGTGTGAAAGCTGTTACTATGTTAATTTTTGATAAAATTCGAGCTATTTTTTGTGAAATTGGTCCAAAATATGTTAGTTTTATGAATTTATTGTTATTATGATCTGATTTGGAAATGGGCTAAATTTGTTTACGAATTAGTTGCTTTTGTTTTTTGTTTATGATGGAATTTATAGTTTTGGTTTCGAACTGGTTTTTCGTGGCTATTTGTCTGATTGTATTCAATTCCCTCTTTAACGTAATATTATCTAAAGGAATTGAAAATGCTTTATGCTTATAGATCAATGGTACATAGAGCATTTTCAATTCCTTTAGATAATATTACGTTAAAGAGGGAATTGAATACAATCAGATAAATAGCCACAAAAAATCAGTTCGAAACCAAAACTATAAATTCCATCATAAACAAAAAACAGAAGCAACTAATTCGTAAACAAATTTACCCCATCTCCAAATCATATCATAATAACAATGAATTCATAAAACTAACATATTTTGGACCAATTTAGTAACAGCTTTCACACCCTCCCATAAAATTTCTAATCTCTTTTTTAATCCGAAAGATAAAGAGAACCGACTGAATAATTCTGGAGTCTATAAATTAAGTTGTCAAGAGTGTAATAGTGTGTATATAGGACAAACGGGCCGACCTTTCCATAAAAGGTACAAAGAGCATCAATCTGCTTTTAGGAACCGGAAGAATAATTCCAATTTTGCGAACCATTTCTTCAATACAGATCACACCTTCCCAGAATTGAATAACCTTGTTATCTTGCACGTGGAAGCGAAAGGGAAAAAACTTGACATCCTGGAATCCATAGAAATTGAAAAATATAAAAAGCACGTACCAATAATAAAACTACTTAACGAACAGACGGAACTTTGGAAAACCCCTCTCTTCGAAGCTCTGCCGAAGCCTACAATCCCCATATATAATAGTTGAGATCTAATTTGTTCATTCAGTTTGAAGATGTAGTAAACACTACGAAACTCGAGTCACTGTATGTCAGTTATAATAAAAAGTGATAGAAAACAAAGTAATTCCTTATTTCATTCCTTTAAAATGAACTATCACAAAGTAACGGACTACTCCATGTAGTGCGACTTTTTCCTCTTCCCAAAACTAAAATTGCCCCTTCGTGGCACCCGTTTTGAGTCGATTGAAGCCATAAAACAAAATTCGGCGCGAGAGCTAAAGTCCATCCCGGAAAGCGCCTATAAAAAATGTTTCGATAATTGGAAGTGCCGTTGGCATAGATGTATTGGAGCAAATGGAGCCTATTTTGAAGGTGACCCAATAAATTTTGACGATTAAATGTAAAAATGTTGTTTTAGTTGAAAGTAGTTGACAGAGTAGTATACCGATGACGTATCAGTAATCTGCGTTGGTTCCACTCCAGATGAATGCAAAGCCGCAGTTGAAAAGATTTGGAAAACCTTAAAAATTGGTTCGGGAAGAATAATCTCACAATGAACATCACCAAGACCCAACTGATGATGTTTAGAGAAAAGAATCAACATGCCATCAACTTAATTTATCATGGTGAGAACATAAGAGCTGAAGATACTCTTATCATTCTTGGGAATCCATTTAGATCGGGATTTGAATTGGCGGCCACACATTGAATATTTGGCAACAAGCCTTGCAAGGTCAGATGGTTCCCTAACAGCATATCATGCATACGTCCACTCTAGACTCAGGTATGGAATCATCTTGTGGGCGAATTCTGTTGATGCTGAAAGAGTTTTCATCATACAAAAAAACTGTTTGAGAACTGTCTTTAAACTAGAATATGGCGCATCATGTAGAGATATATTTAGGAATAATAATATATTAACACTATACTGCCTGTATATATGTGAGTGCATTATGTATATAATCAGTAATTTCACAAAATTCTGAAATGTTAATGCTTGATCATGATTCTAAACCAGAGGAAAAACTCATCTTTGTTTAGAAAAACCAAATTATTGTTACATACAGAAGAATGTTGTTCATATTTTAGTGAAAATTTGGAACAAATTACCCCAAACATTCAAAACAAGTCCCAAAATTATACAAAAGAAAACTTTGAAAAATTTTTATATAAAAAAGGCTATTACAGTGTGAAAGAGTTTATGGCTGAGAAAGATTTTAATGAACTTTAATATTTAAGTTATGATTCTTCGTGACGCGATTTACATCATTTGTGATATTTTCAGATCAGATAAAGGTCTAATATTATTGAATTGAATCAGTCCTTACTTCGTGAAAATCCATATTGAATAATATTTAAATAAGGTTATTTAAATATTGTCTAATATATTGAATTGAATCAGTCCTTACTTGGTGAAAATCTATATTAAATATTATTATTATTATTATTATTATTATTATGTTTTGTTAATACATGGGTACCCAAGTACGAGTATAATATTGCAAAGGAGATCTACTTTGGAGGCGATACGATAAATTTGAATGATTAATACATATTTTGTGTTTCATTGACCGATTTAGGGTACTTTTTAGACGCTGTAGTACAAACGTCGATAACAAACGGTCAAACACAATAAAATAACGCCTCCGTTCCATTTATCGTCCTAACGAAACATCCCCAGAAATCCCCTTGTATCTCGAACAAGACATAACTTCATTCCTCCACAAATGGAGTATTTTCAGAGAGCAGAGAGACATAAAGGCATATCCTTCCAGACGTTGACAATGCCTTCTCTTGTTTTTAGTATCTGACAATCAATTAGGTCCTCCGGAAACTTTTTCTCCGCTTAATTCTCCCCGTCTAATGGTTCAGATATCCAGGCGGATGTGTGAAATACAATAATAATCATATTGTACGGTTGACGGAACCGACTCTGAGGAAGTCGGTTGAGAGGATCGAAATTGACACCGAGACTGGCAGAGATATGACGTAAAATAGGTTGTTTTGATGGTGAGAGATTTCGCAGGACGTGTCGTTACAGTGATTGATCTAACGATCGATATATTCCTCGACAGCTGGAAACGTGCATGCCGTGTTTGCATCCAGCTCGTAGGAATGCACTTTTTTAATTTTTGGATGACATTTACTGAAGACACATGGGTGGTGAACAGGGGTGCAAATTAAGAACGTGGAATATATTGTGATATATCATTTTTAAATGGAATGAAATAACAAATTAGTTTTTTATCACTTTCTGTCAACTGAATATAGAGTGACTCGAGTTTCGTAGTGTTTACTACATTTTCAAACTGAATAAAACAAATTGTATCTCAACTACGCATTAATAATAATGAGTTGAAGGCTTCGGCTTGTGCGAGAAGTGGAGTCTACCAAAGGTCCACATACTCATTTTATAGTTTTATTTTTAAAACGTGCTTGTGCTTCTAGCGATCTACACGTCGAATTTATTCCCTGGTATCTCACTTATATCGAGAAGACCGGTGAATGAAGAAATTGGGATATCTGTTCGTCAATGTGTCGTCATGTGCGCGTTGATATGAAGGAATTATTTCTTTTCCGGTTCACTATTGCAGAGTAAAGTTGTTTACAATCTGAATGTTATAAAATTTATTTCCTCGCAAATTAATTTTTCTTGAAGATTAGAAGTAAAAAACCCTCAGAGAAGAATCTTTTCCTGGATTTTTTTTTGGATTATCTTTTCCTGGATTTTTCCTTTGAAATATTTTTCCTGGATTTCTCTTGGATTATTTTCCTGTTATTTGTTCCTGGAGTTTGGAAGTTTTCTTGGTGAGGAATAGTTATACGTACACTGGTTGCCCGAAGACGTTGAAGCTATTAAGTTCAAAGAACCACATAACAGCCTGCTTGAAACGACCTACAAAACCACCACCTGTTTTGATTGGCAAAACATCAGCCTGTAATCTAAACCAACCAGAGAAGTAACATTAAGAAAATCTAAATTTTGTAATAATATATGACATTCATATCACATTAAGAAACTTCAAATTTTTGTATATATTAATAATATTGAGAAACTCTTATTTTCTGTATATAATTCCACTTTTATCGGTAATAATATTTTTGAAACTTGCTCTAGTGTTAAATGTAAATTGTATATTTCTTCTAAATGTATATATGTAATTTGTAAGAAAAATTACTTGTGGTAAATTAAACGAGTGACCTGTTTGTCAGGGAGTTATGTCTTTTCATTTTGTGGAATTGTGAGATAAGGCTCACGACCCAGTTAAACCGCCTGCGCTCGGGCATATTAAAAGATAATTGTAGCTGAAGTTTTGCATGCTTGAATATTTATATGGGTTTCAGGATGTTTAGTTTAATTTCTTTCCCTTCCAGGTGTGATATTTCAAAATTGCCCAGTTCTGGGAAGATGTGATTGGTTTCGATAAAATGTTTCGCAAAATTAGAATTATCTTTTCGGTTCCTAAGGATTGAGGTTCTTTGAACTTTTTTTGGAAAGATCTCCCGGTTTATCCTATATATACGCTACTGCGCTGTTGACAATTTATAAACTCCAAATTATTCAGCCGGTTGTTTTTCTCTTCTGTATCAAAAATTATGTTGAAAGTTTTATGTGAGGATGTGAAAGCTGTTTTCATGTTAGTTTTAGAATAAATTTCAGCTTTTTTTCCGAAATGGGTCCAAAATATGTTAGCTTCATAAATTTCTTGTCATTATTTTCTGTTTTGGAAGTGGGCTATATTTTAAAGAATCAATTTAAATGTGATTCAATACTTGACAGAAGTAAAATTTAAATGAATTTTTCTTCAGAATTATATATTTTACCTCCTTTATTATATATTGAAACTAGATACAAAATCTATCAAAATAATATCCTTATATATAATCAATATAAAATATTTTTCATTGTCTCGGAAAAAGCATTTTTACATCCCGACATGAAACGTATTAATACAAATGTATTATTGTGTAATACACAAACTATATAAGTATGTATATTAACATACACATACAAGAAGATCCACTATTCCAAAATTATCTATAATTCATCTTATTATCACGTTTTGTGGTTCCATAGTGAAATATGGTGCAGAACAATAAGATATTCCAGTTTTTTTTTAGTACTAAATATGTTCCACAGAAACTGCCTGTAAATTTGCAATGAGTTTATTATAAATGGAATTTCAATGAGATAGAAATTGCTTAGAGATTAGAGAGCTGGTTAGAACTATTGCCAATATATCAAAATAACTTATGTATTTCGGAATCAACGTTGCATTGCATTCCTTAAGATATTATCAATATAAATAGTCTGTGTGTGAAGACATGGTGTCAGGAATTAAAGAAAGAGTGGAGACTGTATTTGAATATATGTAACTGTGTCAGGGGTTAAATAAATACTAAACTTGAACGAGTATAGAAAATATATTGATATATAGTCTGCCTAGAAAGTATCCTGAATTTATTATTTTGCATAATTTTCATATACTTCTTTTTTGTAATATTCTAAGACAAAAGTAATGTATAGAATAGGTTGTGCAGATAGTCGGCTATGGCCAAAGTTGCATTGCAACACTATTTGTCAAGTATTGTTGTCCACAGGTATGCAAATTATGAAATAATGTCGTTATTAGAAAAAAAAGAGGTAGAATGTTTGTGTAGAGAAGGTTTTCGTACTGGGAAAAAGTGCTGAAACAATTTAAACACTTCATTGGCCGTAGAACGACACCATCCGCGCCTAGGGTTTCGCAAATTGGCTAACAGTCTTGGAAATCAACGAAATATGAAAATATGTCCAGAAACTGTCCGTATGTCACTGAAAAGACAAAGCTGCATATCAAGGAAACCAAAAAATCCCTATAATCACAAGAAGAATAGAATTTTGTCAACGTTTTCAAGAAGATAAGTTTAATAATATCTTTATATCTGATGAAAGTTTATTTCCAACTTAGTGGAAATTCCTTAATAATCCTATCAAAACAACCTGTTACCGTTCAAATTTCCCACCAAAATAATGGTTTGTGGAGCAATATCTCAGCCTCTATGTATAGTTAATGGTACCATTAATAGTGAAAAGTATTGTGGTATTCCAAACGATTTTCTTCTTGAAACGACGCATGCTTTATATCCACAGGGGTGGCGCTTTCTGCGGGATAATGCAACATGCCATACTTCGACCTATACTCAAGCTTGGATGGAAGAACACCAAGTGACAACCATTTCATGGTCAGCCGCTTCATCAGATCTTAGTCCCATTGAAAATATATGGGGACTAATGAAGATTGAAGTTGAACGGTCAGCGCCACGAAATAAAGATAATTTAACTCAGTCAGTCCTGGACTACCCCCACCGAAAATGATAAAGGTGATCTAGTTTCGGGTGTACGTCAACGTTTAGTCAAGTGTTTACAGATAAATGGAGATTGTATAAGTAAATAAGATGAATATTTTGCTATAATTTTCTAATTCAAGAATTGAAAATATATACTAAATAATTACAATGGAGCTTTGTTGTTTCCGGATACTTTCTAGACGGATTATATAAAAGTATGTGTCATAACATGATGAATGTATAGAAAAGTAACTAACTTACTTCCCGTGATTCGTGTGTTGAGTGTTTTAGAATAATCTCTGCTAGATTGGTGTGTATTGGAATAGAATGAATGGACTCGTGGAGCTTTGTTATATCAAAATTACATGAAATTTATCTATGGTTTCTGTGGTTACTCTTCTTTCATTGAGCAACTTAGTTCTTTTGGAACCAACCACGCTATAGAGTATGCATTTTACAATAATATTTAAATATTATACAATCTACATGCGCGAGTGATCTGCGCATAAGACTACATAGGGTGGCCGGAGTTTTAGGCCTTAACACAGCTTATATGTCGTCTACATATCTGTACCAAAAACTGATATGTTGTGTTTGTGGATTCAGGGCTTTTTTTTTTAAAGAAATAAATATTTCAGCGAGAAATTGGCTCAGAGGTGAATACAATCCAAGTCCACCTCTCTGTTTGTAAAAGTTACTGTGGTGTTGAAAATATTTTATCTCTAGTTCAAAAAGGATTAAAATTTCTTTTTTTATGAGAGGATTGATGTTGATTCTTGTTAAGATATTTTGTATTATACTAATACATTTTGCCCTCAGATCTAATGTCAAAAATCACCAGCCAGGAATGGAATTTCAATGTAATCGTCCTCAGCCGGGACGAATTGATCCAGCATGCTGAGGTTCTATTGAGAACCGACCTTGGCTTGTTCACAGACGGCTCACGAACGACGAACGGAACAGGAGCGAGAGTCTATGGGAGCAAACCGAGAATTAACATTAACATGTCATTGAGTCTCGGTCAAAACGCAACCATATTCCAGGCAGAACTATTAGCCATTGAGACCGCGGCAGAACTGCTGATAAAACGGCAAATCCACCACGGTGAAATCAAAATATTTACTGATAGTCAGTCAGTACTAAAAGCTTTGGAATGCAGCTCTTGTACCTCAAGAACAGTCAGGAGTTACCGCACGGCTTTAAACAAGCTCGGTATGTATAACGGAGTCACTCTGGTTTGGATACCGAGCCACTCAAACTATTTGGGTAACGAGGAGGCAGATCGGCTGGTGTTTGCTGGAGCTGCGCTGCCTCTGGTAGGACCGGAACCATTCCTGGAAATACCACATGACGTGGCTAACGAGGCGATAACAGGCAGAATGTACTCAAGGCTAGAGTCTTTCTGGCGGAGCCATTCTGGCCTGAAACATTCGAAGTTGTTCCTTGGAACAGCTTCGAACAAAAAGATGGCGAACCTAGCGCTAGGTCTGGATAGGGCCAACCTAAGAACACTTGTCGGAATTATGACAGGTCACTGCAGGCTGAAAGCGCATTTGCATAAAATCGGTCTGGCTGAAGACGATGAATGGAGGCTGTGTCTTGAGGACACTGAAACAGCCATGCACATCGTCTCAGAGTGCCCAGCGGTGAGTCGCATCAGATTCGAGGTATTTGGCCAGGCTTTTATAGCCCATAGCAAACTGAAAAAATTACCCCTGAACAAGATTATCGGTTTTATCCAAAAACTGGATCTCGTCGGGAGATATAAATTAGGGGTGAACCACAATAGTCCGTACGGACGCATTGGTAGGGTGGACAAACACCCGCTCGCCATAAATAACATAATACATTTTGCATTTGGTATACTTGAGAACATATTAACTACATCAAATGATACTAGAATACTGTTATGTGACGGAGAAAATTTTTTCAGTTTTTTGATGTGTTTGTTAATTTTTTTTTCAATTCAGAGGCTAGTTTCGCAAGAGGTTTATTAATATATGATACAATGAAGCGTATTGTGGGACCTAGCTGGTCCCACCAAATACACCACAGTGATTTAACAGGGCATATTGGTTAATTATCTTTATGGATTTCAATATGGCCATATATTACTCTCAAAAAAATGAAAAATGAAGATATTGCGAGATGATTGAATGGAATAATAAACTAGTAGCGAGATCTGTTTTAAAAACTGCACGAACACTTATTATTTCGTGCCAAAAGGCATAGTTTTTATTTTGAAGCCTCACTGAAATCGAACTCATTCGAACAATCATTCAGTCCTGTTAAATGATGTTATCATTTCAACATTCTCTGCTTCGGCCGCATCTTCCATTATTTATCGAACCAATTCCTTTTCTCTCGTTCAATCACTTGCACCTTCCAGAATTATATATTCCATCATTCCTTCCTATCATTAATCTCCCCTTTATTCCTCTCCCAGTGTTTCCACTAAATTGCTATCTGAATTTTTGGAAGCGAGTACGGGGTTGTCGGGACCACAGGTATATATTAGATTTAATAATTTAAACAGCAGGGAAACTCACTGGATGTCGTGTATTTCAATGCCTCCTATCCGAATTTTAATGTGCAAGAGGATGGCAGGAAGGGAACATCGTAGGGCGCGGCGCGTCCACACTATCTGTTAGGGAATTCGAATGCAAAGCGATTGAAATAAGACGGCTGCACCTGCAAATGTTTTGGGGAACTCACGCAAATGAACTGCGGTTATGTATAACCCGGTTACCGCGAGTGTTTTGTGGTATAAACGTGTTTATTTCAATCGACCATCGAAAGACTAGTGTACGTGTAAAACAATGTGATGCCAGGCAATTAAAGACATTAATTATATTTTTTGCTCAGAATATCTCTCAGGAGATAAGACGTATACATCATCTGTCTAAATTTTTTGTCAGCGACGAGACCTGCGCATTCCATCTCATACACTATCAACAACAATCACCAATTACTTGACACCATTAACTCTTAAGCTAGATGGGCAAATGTACTTCCAAAAGGTTCATTCACTATCGTGAATCATCAGGTTAAGTCTCTGGAGTGATAGTAAATAAGGTGAACTTGCTTTTTACAAAATTCAAGATTAATAAGTTGTAATTAAACCATTTGAAAATATCTGCTAGACATCTCTCTGCAATTTCATGAAGGACTTCTCATGAATAACCTACAATAACTACTGTACTATTGTCAGCATATGTCATTAATGTAAATTGAAAATAACTCATGGCGAAGAACTGTACCCTGGGGCACTCCCACTGACACTGTATTAATTCGGAATGTTCACTTTGGAGGCGAAACACTAAATTTGGATGATATACTACTCTGTCAAGAAAGTACCGGGAATTTTCAATTAAAACAACATTTTTACATTTAATCGTCAAAACTTATTGGGTCGCCTTCAAAATAGGCTCCATTTGCTCCAATACATCTATGCCAACGGCACTTCCAATTATCGAAACATTTTTTATAGGCGCTTTCCGGGATGGACTTTAGCTCTCGCGCCGAATTTTGTTTTATGGCTTCAATCGACTCAAAACGGGTGCCACGAAGGGGCAATTTTAGTTTTGGAAAGAGGAAAAAGTCGCAGGGAGCCAAATCCGGCCAATACGGTGGTTGCTGAAGCACATTTGTTGAGTTTTTGGCGAGAAAGTCAGTCACAATCGTAGCTCGGTGAGAAGGCGCGTTATCGTCATGCAAAATCCATGAGTTGTTCGCCCACAAATTTGGCCGCTTCATACGGATACGCTCACGCAAACGTTTCATAACGCCTAGGTAATACTCCTTTCCTTGTTTACCGTCTGACCCTCTGGAACGAATTCGTAGTGCACCACGCCACGGATATCGAAGAAAACAATGAGCATCACCTTCATTTTCGAGCGGCTTTGGCGTGGTTTTTTCGGTTTCGGCTCATTTTTTGCCACCCATTCCGATGATTGCTGGCTTGTTTGCATATCGTACTCGTAGACCCAGGTCTCATCACCAGTTATAATGCGTTCCATGAATGTAGAATCGGAATTACAGCGATCCAGCATGTCTGAAGCAACCTGTTCGCTATGACGTTTTTGAAGAAAATTCAGGTCTTTCGGTACGAGTCGTGCGGCCACCTTTCTCATGCCCAAAATATCAATCAAAATCGTACGTGCGGACTCGTGGGATATCTTAAGATCATGTGCTATCTCTCTCAAGCTGGTACGACGGTTTTCCAGCACCCTTTCCCTAATTTTATCGACGTTATCTTCGACCACTTCACGACCGTCCTTGAAGGCTCTGTACCACTGATATGCACGAGATTTCGATAGAGCATTATCACCAAAGGCCTTTTGCAACATTTTCAATGCATCGGCACACGAAAATTCATTTGCAACACAAAACTTTAAACAAATTCTTTGCTGAACGTAATCACCCATAGTAAAAATCGGCACGCACTCTGACATCGACTGACTTAATCAGCTGTTGCAAACACACTAGTTGACAGATCCCGCTCAAGCTTGGCATAGTAAGTAAGGACAGTGGTACCAACCTAGGAAAAAATTTTTTTACCTGCCTCATTGCCCCGCCAGATTTAAATCGATAATTCCCGGTACTTTCTTGACAGAATGTATTGTATTTTGTTGACCAATTTACGGTATTTTCTGACACAATAGTAAGTCATTAAAAACTCGTATTGCTTTGTATTGAACATAGAAAAGCACAGAGCATATAAAAAAAATATAAATTTCTAGGAGCAGTGCGGCAAAGTAATAATAATAATAATAATTTATTGGTTTACAAATATTCCACAAAGAAAAACATAGGGAAATTTTCGTCATAAAATTCTCAATCCCTACACCAGATATTCTTCGACGGAATAGGGTTCCATATCTATTAATGAGCTATGAATTTTTTTCCTGAAAATCTTGGAATTACTCAATATCTTTATTTGATTTCGTAGATGATTAAACAATTTCCTAGAGAAAATTTGAATATCAAAACAAATTAAAATATGTTTATCTTCTAAAATTTTAATTTCAAAAAATTTTTATTCAAAAAACTTTTAGAATTAAATTAATGTCTAAAACAAGCACTGCTTACATTTAATAGACGTATATAATCAAAACTCAATATATAATGTCAAATGGAATAAATAAACCAACAGATATACGAAAGTCATTAAAATTAATGAATAAATATTTAAAGGAGACAAAATTTTGTTTCTGATCTTACCTTTAAGAACACCAATTGCCTTTTAAAAACATGAACACACTTAATTTATTCGAATATTAAAATATATTAAATACTTCAAACAAATTATATTCTTTGAGAAGTCCTTTAAGTGTGTTCATGTTTTTAAAAGGCAATTGGTGTTCTTAAAGGTAAGACCAGAAACAAAATTTTGTCTCCTTTAAATATTTATTTATTAATTTTAATTACTTAATTAATATAATAAATACTAATTTATTCAGAAATCTCTGAAAACATGCACAATATCTTCAAAAAACAAATATAATTCTAAGCAATCCCTTCTTTGGTCCTGAATAATATTCCAAATATCAAAATCAAAAAACTAACCTATATCAACAACTCACACGTGTAACCAAATGATATTATATATTGAGTTTTGATTATATACGTCTATTGAATGTAAGCGGTGCTTGTTTTAGACATTAATTTAATTCTAAAAGTTTTTTGAATAGTAATTTGTTGAAATTAAAATTGTAGAAGATAAACATATTTTAATTTGTTTTGATATTCAAATGTTGTTATATTTCTTCTATCAAGCAAAAGGCCTTTCTATTTTAATTTCATAGATGTATAACAAGCTCCTTATTCTGTCTAAGAAAATCTGTGTATGGGATAATTATAATTTACATTCCTTTTATTATATGTTTCCCTGCTCTATACTTTTCAAATAAATGTTTGTTGTTGAGAAAAATAATGAAGATTCTTGAATAAATACACCATAAACAGTAAGTATTGCATCCTGAAAATATTTCTGCAACTTTGCCTATAAGGTAACGAGAAAATATTTCTTATTATTCTCTTCTCTATTAAAAATACTCTTTCAAATTTTGTTGTATTCTCAAATAAAATAGCACAATATCTAACCCTAGATTCAAAATAAGCAAAATAAAGCATCCTCATTGTTCCCATATCAATAAATTTCTTCAAATATCTAATGCAATAACAAGCAGAATTAAGTTTACCACAAAGACTTTCAATGTGTTCATCCCACGACAAAAACTGGTCCACATAAACTCCAAAAAATTCAACAACTTTTGAAAGTTCTATATCTTTGTCGCCTACAATCAATTTATATGGCCTCACCATATTAGATCTTGTTGTTTTGAAAAGAATTATATTTGTTTTCTTATTATTAAGTTTCAAGTTGTTCTGCTTTACAAAAGGTTTTCTTCAAGTTTTTAGATTTCACAATGAGATTAAAATCATCTGCATAATTTGTCATCTCTACATCTTCCATCAGAATTTTGTCTACATAATTAACATAAAGTATGAAAAGTACAGGCTCAGCAGTGCTACCCTGTGCTATTCCCTGTGTGATATGAACTATTTCAGATGTAAAAGCTGTAATTTGTTGCGATATTTTCACATGGTGTTTTCTGTCTTATAAAAGTGACTGAATCCACTTTAACATACTACCACGGATACCTTAATTCCCAATTTTTCCCAATGGAATTTGATGATCTACAGAATCTAAAGCCTTGGAAAGGTCCAAAAGAAACCCAGAGTTCCCTCATCAGTTTCAAGTGATGTTAATATTTGTTCTGTAAAATCAGTTAACGCAGTTTTCGTTGATTTTCCCGTGAGGTAAGCGTGTTGAGATTTTGATAGTATATTTTCTTGTAATAAAAAATCTAGGATTCTAATACAATCACATTTTTCAAAGATTTTAGAAAATCTTGATAGTAGACTGATGTGCCTATAATTCTCACATCAAGTAGGCGAGCCAATTTAGGAATTGGTTTGACTGAGGTCAGCTTTAAATCATCCGAAAATAAGCCTGATTTGATGGATAAATTTATAATGAATGACAATGGTTCAGAAATATAATTTTCACTCAACTTGATAAAAGAAACAAGTATCTCATCCCAACCACTACTGATTTTATGTTTCAAATTACAAATAATATTTTTTATTTCTAATGTAGTCACAGGTTTTATGAACATCGACTTGTTTAGTTTGCATGACTGGTTCTATTATTTACATCATTTGTATTACATGAAATTTTGGCGAAAAAGTTATTGAAATTATTTGCAATGTCTATTCCAGATCCCTCGATATTGACATCTTCCTGTCTATCACACTTTCCTTTTAATTCATTAATAATTCACCCTGCACATTTTGATTTATCATCAGAATTTTTAACTCTATGTGAAAATGTTTTTTTCTTGAAATCAGATAAGGCTCTATCATATTGCCTTTTAATATTTGAATATTCAGTTTTATAATTGGAATTATAAGTTTTTGCTGTATATAAATAATCTGGTTTTTGTTTCAACATCTTAATTTTTGAATTACTATTTAGTTCACTCATGTATTCAGTTTTTTTTGTAGTTAGTTTTATTTCAACTTTTGGAAAACAATACTCAAAGGCCTGTGCAATAATGTTTCTGAACAAACTCCAAGCAGAGTTTACATTACTTTCATGAAAAACGGAAAACCATCTAATATCTCCTAAATAGCTTATGAATTTCTCTTTGTTTGTATCATTGAAAATCCTATATACCTGTATTTAGGATATTCTAAAATTGGAACTAAAAAAGACAATTTTTGAGCAGAGTGATCCGATATTCCATTAAAATAAACAATCGAATCACATTTTCCTCTTAAATTCGAAAAATTTTATCAATACTTGTTTCACATTCATGTGTCACCCTAGTGAATTCTTTTATATGTTGTTTTAGGTTATATGAATCTGAAGGACACAATAAATTTACGTTTTCCCCATTATTGGTATGGAAATAAACATTAAAATTTTCTGTTAACACCACTAATGCATTTTCACCAGTAATTTGATTTAAAATCTTATCCATTATTTCTAAGAAAAGATGAAAATCACCCTGATAGGGCGGTAAACAAAAAACACCAAATTTTTTTCTTTTCCAACGGTGATTTCAACTGCACTACACTCACAAACATCAGAAACTGACAAGTTTGGACCTTAATCTTGTTATCCATCCCTAACATAAATGGCACATCCTCCGTGTTAATTCTCTTTTCTACAGAAAGACTCCATAAGAGTATTATAGTTCTTGATTCCTTGATTTTCTAATTGTGTTTTCGATTTCCACTGCTCTGTTATACATAGAGTTAAACATTCTGGATGTTGGAGCAGAAAAACTTCAATCTGATTCAAACAATTTCCTATTGATTGTATATTTTGATGGATGATACCATTTGAATTCTGTTCTTTATCGATTTCTTCATGAATATTGGGTTCTTCAGTTTTGTCAACTATTGTGGAATTGTCACTTCCTCTTTCTTTCTTTCGAGAAAAAAACGAAAGTAATCAGTCTTTATGTTTGCGGGCCAAAACGATGGGTTTTTTAATTTTTATTCATGTAGTTCATTGATACTTACTTTGAACGCATGTTGATTCGCACTCTTCAAACGTAGTTGAATCACTTCTAAATCACCATTTGGGCATTTAGCGTTTATATAATATTTTACCGTTTCCTCAGTTACATTGCAGGTTGCTTTACGAACAAAAATTCAGGATTTTCTGGGTATCGCTTGTAAATACATCATTTCACTTTCTGAAGAAGTTTTCTCTTCACTTCTATTTTCTGAGGCTCCAAAGAAACAATTTCTTCTTTGCTTCTTCCGTTTTTTCTCTACAGTTTGCCATTGGTTACTTGCAACAACAGTTTCAATTGACTCATTTGGGTGAATTTTTGCTTTATTCATTTGTTGATTTCTAACCTCAACATTTTGTTGATCGGTACTTCTAGAAGATTCACTTTGACTAGCCAATAATTTCGTTCCAGATGTTCCACATGACATGTCTGGAGCTCGGTTTATAATCTTATTTTGTTTTTTCGCTTTGTTTTCATTCTTATCAGAATTACCATGTTTCAATATATTTGGAACGATCTCAAACGTCAAGAATTCGATCTTTTCTCGTAGGAGTATTTTGTTTTCGTTCAGTAAACTTGAATTTCCAATAAAAAAACGGACGGAAAAAGTATTTTCTGTCCTAATCCACACATTTCTAATCTAATCTGAACCCTGAGAAACGTCATTTAATCATCGAAACCGAATGCAGCAGGAAAGAGTCTAAGCGTTTAATTTTGGACCGGACCTAGTGAGCTAAGGAAAAAGTAAATTGAAAAGCGTGTTCGAAATTTAATAGCCGAAATTCGCCTTTCAGATCACGTGTTATTTTTCCCGTGGGTATAAATTTAAAGGTGGTAAAGTTTCGTATCCAGCATTCCACAGATCACACGCTCCCTTCCTTTCAAATGTTACTTTTCAGGAATATGGTATGAGATATTGCATTCGGAGCGGAAATGCTGTATGGACCGTGATTTTTTCCGCTTTTATTGAACCGCTTGATATATATGATTTTGAGCTTTGCCCCCTTTTCGCCGACTTGGAAAAAATGTTGAAATTTCCGTCATGTGATTGATTCGGTTCAATTGCCCACGTCCTCAACTTTACCGATTTTTTTCGAATTCATGCTCTTATATTAATATAGTTGGAACGTTGGACGAATACTCATTTGGGAGAAAAGTGTTAGGAGTGTTATCGATTGTTTAATGGCGATTTATAAGTTTGGTATAAACGTTGCGTTTATACGTTTACACAATGTTATTTAAATATTTTAATATTAGCCAGAAGGCTATCTAGATACATATTTAATTTAAAAAAATTATATAATATTTAATAATTATAACTTCAGGAATAAAATAAAATTAATATCATATAAGTACCACTTATATCAAACGACATATAAAATCAACATTCATTATAAGACATCCAAATGATATAACAGAATCCAATAAATAAAAATTGTTAACCAAAATTCTATAAATTAAATATTTTGAAATAGACAAAATTTTGTTTCTCCTCATCAATCTTATGAGAACAGATATCTTTCAAAAATGTTTAACATAATCTTGAGAATTTCGTCATAAAACTATCCTACTTAGAATATTTAATATTATTGGATATCTAACTAAGTTACTTTTTATAAAATCTCAATATATGTAAAAACACTACTGAAAAACAAGTTTTAAGAGAGACTTTGCTTTTTCAGTACTCAATTATATTCATATTCAATAAAATATAATATCAATCAACCAAAAACATTTTCTCACCTTTTAACAATTCAGAAAGCTCTTGGTAAATGAATGCTGATGATTTAAATGGAGTGTAATGTTAACTCAAATAAATAATTCTGTGGTTTACCATTGATCTAAAAGATTAAGAGGCAATTTAACGGCCTCTGTTATAGCACAAGAATCATATGTATGAAAAATGTTAAGGAAACCAAATAATTATATATTATGAATAAAATAAAATACTATTTATTTTATACTTGATAGAAGGTATATAAAATTATTTAAATATTTTACTATTAGCCTTCTACATATTTAATTTAAAAAAATTATAATTAATAATTATAACTTCAGAAATTAAATAAAATTAATGTCAAATAAGTACCACTTGTATCAAAGGACATATAAAATAAACATTCATTATAAGGCATCCAAATGATATAAAAAAATCCAAAAAATAAAAATTCTTAACAGAAATCCTATAAATTAAATATTTTGAGTAGACAAAATTTTGTTTCCGCTCATCAATCTTGTGAAAACATATCATTCAAAAATGTTTAACATAATCTTAAGAATTTCATCATAAAACTATCTTAATCAATATATTCAATATAATTGGATATCTGAGTTACTTTTTATAAAATCTCAATATATGTAAAAACATTACCAAAAAACATGTGTCAAGAGAGACTTATTTCAAAAAATTATATTTAATGATTATTACTTCAGGAATTAAATTAGTTAAATTAGTTTTTTAGTAATGTTTTTACATATCTTGAGATTTTATAAAAAGTGACTTAGTTCGATATCCAATAATATTGAATATTCTAAGTAAGATAGTTTTATGATTAAATTCTTAAAATTATGTTAAACATTTTTGAAAGATATGTTTTCATAAGATTAATGAGTAGAAACAAAATTTTTTCTACTCGAAATATTTAATTTATAGGATTTTGATTAACAATTTTTATTTATTGGATTTTGTTATATCATTTGGATGTCTCATAATGAATGTTTATTTTATATATCGTTTGATATAAGTGGTACTTATATGACATTAATTTAATTTAATTCCTGAAGATATAATTATTAATTATAATTTTTTGAAATCAAATATGTAGAAGGCTAATATTAAAATATTTAAATAATTTTATATACCTTCTATCAAGTATAAACCTCTATTTATTTTATATTAAACAATCATAAATTTTTTTCGGCGTCCTTTATATGTTTGATATACATTCTGTCAAGAAAGTACCGGGAATTATCGATTTAAATCTGGCGGGGCAATGAGGCAGGTAAATTTTTTTTTCCTAGGTTGGTACCACTGTCCTTAATTACTATGCCAAGCTTGAGCGGGATCTGTCAACTAGTGTGTTTGCAACAGCTGATTAAGTCAGTCGATGTCAGAGTGCGTGCCGATTTTTACTATGGGTGATTACGTTGAGCAAAGAATTTGTTTAATGTTTTGTGTTGCAAATGAATTTTCGTGTGCCGATGCATTGAAAATGTTGCAAAAGGCCTTTGGTGATAATGCTCTATCGAAAACTCGTGCATATCAGTGGTACAGAGCCTTCAAGGACGGTCGTGAAGTGGTCGATCATCGACGGCTTCGATCGAAGATAACGTCGATAAAATTAAGGAAAGGGTGCTGAAAAACCGTCGTACCAGCTTGAGAGAGATAGCACATGATCTTAAGATATCCCACGAGTCCGCACGTACGATTTTGATGGATATTTTGGGCATGAGAAAGGTGGCCGTACGACTCGTACCGAAAGACCTGAATTTTCTTCAAAAACGTCATCGCGAATAGGTTGCTTCAGACATGCTGGATCGCTGTAATTCCGATTCTACATTCATGGAACGCATTATAACTGGTGATGAGACCTGGGTCTACGAGTACGATATTCAAACAAGCCAGCAATCATCGGAATGGGTGGCAAAAAATGAGCCGAAACCGAAAAAACCACGCCAAAGCCGCTCGAAAATGAAGGTGATGCTCATTGTTTTCTTCGATATCCGTGGCGTGGTGCACTACGAATTCGTTCCAGAGGGTCAGACGGTAAACAAGGAGTATTACCTAGGCGTTATGAAACGTTTGCGTGAGCGTATCCGTAAGAAGCGGCCAAATTTGTGGGCGAACAACTCATGGATTTTGCATGACGATAACGCGCCTTCTCACCGAGCTACGATTGTGACTGACTTTCTCGCCAAAAACTCAACAAACGTGCTTCAGCAACCACCGTATTCGCCGGATTTGGCTCCCTGCGACTTTTTCCTCTTCCCAAAACTAAAATTGCCCCTTCGTGGCACACGTTTTGAGTCGATTGAAGCCATAAAACAAAATTCGGCGCGAGAGCTAAAGGAAGTGCCGTTGGCATAGATGTATTGGAGCAAATGGAGCCTATTTTGAAGGCGACCCAATAAATTTTGACGATTAAATGTAAAAATGTTGTTTTAATTGAAAATTCCCGGTACTTTCTTGACAGAGTAGTATATTACATCACTTAATCTCAAGATATGACAACATTTTGTTTTTGTTTTGTCCCTTTCTTCTAGCTATTTGAATTATAATTAACATTTGTAACCAATTGTACCTAAACCGCTAGTGACCTAGTTTGTCGAAGCGGAAATTTATAAATAAATTATAAATTTTGACGATTAAATGTAAAAATGTTGTTTTAATTGAAAATTCCCGGTACTTTCTTGACAGAGTAGTATGTACCGTATTATTTATATCAATTAGTACTTTACAAACAGATCGTTACAAATTTCAATTTGATAAAAAATTTCCTCGAAAACTTTTCAAAATTAAATAAATTAAATGTATTAGAAAACACAGATTTCTATTCAGTAGACTTAACAAAATATAATATCGGGTGTTTTTTTAGAGTGATAGAAATTCAAAATGAAATAAAACACATCTAAATTAATATTGAAGCCAAATTTTTATTTTTGAAAGATAATTTTACGACATTTATGTTTTAAAAATAATTTCTGGCATATGTCCACCACGACTAGCTCTGCGGAACCGAATTCGACCAGACCAATTTTTGACCACTTTTTCGGGTAATTCAGGCCTCATTTCATCAATAACACGAGTTATGTTGGCTTCCAAGGCGTCCTCTATTTCTGGTTTATCAGCATAAACCAATGACTTGACATGACCCCCAAGAAAATAATCCAGTGGAGTTATGTCGCATGATCTTGCAGGCCAATTAGTTGGACCATTTCTGGAAATAATGTTATCGCCAAATCTTTATTTCAATAAATCAATTGCGTGTAAAGCACACAATACAGTGCATTTTTCAGGATGCAATGGAACCTGCAGAACTTCATGAGGATTGTTTTCACTTTATGTACGGCCATTTTGCTTGTTTACATCGAACGTTCAACCAGAAATCGGATCAATCACTAAACACAATTTTACGATAAAAAAGTGGAACAACTTCAAGTTGTTCTAGGGGCCAATCAGCAAACAAACGACGCTTATTATGGTCAAGTGGCTTCAGTTCTTGAACCAGTTGGATCTTGTATGGGTGTAGACCAAGATCTTTACGCTAAATTTTCGATGTGATGGATGCACAGAGTACAACTTGTTGTGGACGTTGACGAATAGACAAATCTGGATCATCATTAACATCATTATGACTTACAGCAGCGATATTTCCTTCTGTACGTAAAGTTCTTTGTCTTGTTGTTGTTGCATCGAGTAGAGAAAATGTTGTCCGAAATCTATCGATAGTTCGAAGAATAAGCTGCTCTGATAGACGATTATGTAAACTATAAATTTTACGCTGCTCTATAAGTTTGGCGAATAGAACACTGATTTTGAAAATAAATTTCAAGAATTTGTAAACGTTGTTACGTCGTGAGTCTTTCCATGATAATGTGTCAATGCTAACTGAACAGAAAAGGCAAAACATTTATATTTATTATATTTGAATTTAGTTTATTCGTTCGAATTATTTTGATTCCATAGATAAATTAATAATTTCGAGGAGAATTACTTTAATATAAAATCATGAAAACCTTCTAGATAGAGCAAATTTAGGTTTGGAATATTTCAACTTTTCGTTGTTATCTTCTTAGTCATGACATTATGGCAGAGCACAAGCAGATAGCACAAAAGTTGATATGTCATTCGAAAGCACACTAAATGAGGTATTTTTTGCTGAAAAAAAACATGTCCATAATAAATAATTTTTCATCTATAAATCATTGAAGAAATATGACTGATTTAGTTCACTTCAGAATCGTGATATTCATCTCCTTACCTCGCCAGCAATATGAATTTTTTGGCGCACAGAACTTCGTATCTTGTAGTAAATTTAATGCCGTTTCCAAATATGTGGTCAACTTTAATGAGGCTACAAGGATAACTGAAGTATAATTGATTTTATTGAAAAACTTGAAATGTTTCTTGAAATCAAGAAATGTTAAATTGAAGAATAACCATCCACATTTCGACCATGTGACATTTTTTGTTGCAAATAACTTGTATGATCCTCCCTTTGGCCCTTTCAAAAGTAGACACCCTGTATATTATTTTGAGCAGGAAATGAGAAAGACTTTTTTGAGTCTATGTAGAACATTCGTTAGTGATGGAATTTTTAATTTATGAATAATTGATTGTTGGTGGCTTTCACTTGATGTAAATCCATATCTAATGAAATGAAAAAAATCGATAATTATTGTTTGCATTTCATTCAATTTATGAATATTCAATTGAAACAGACTGTTTCGGATAATGATCTTGTCAATATTTTATATGTGTGTTTATAATTCCAGGTCTGTAAAAAGTAACAGCGTTTCAAAGACATTTCATGTAATTTAATTTTTGAAAGTTTTAAAGAAATTTTTCGCAGTAAATTTGAAGAACTTTCGGAGAATTGTCCCAATCCATGCCTGAAATATTTCTAATTTTAATTCAATTTTTTTTACATATTCAATTCTCCATCATAGGCAACCCTTTCGAAATAACGGACAAAGATGGATTGGTTTCATCGTTCAGGCTTCACATCGTGCTCGCAGTTTTTCTGCAGATTAATTCGCTAATTAGATCTTCAAATGCTGCACCCAAAACGCCACACCTGTGTGCTTGCACACCTCATATCCGTTGGATCTTCTGCCTGTAGGTTTTGCTTAATGGACGACGAATGGTCCCGGCAAACACTTCTTCAATCAGCTTGGGCACGATATGTTGTTTGAAAATCGAGTAAATGTTCCACCCGTCGGGAATGCCTTTTAAATTCTAATTTCGCAAATCTGCATTGGAAATTATTCTGATCATGCGATCAATTTGTAATTTAAAAATTCTGAATATACGACATTGCGAACTTGTTAAATTGAATGAGTCATATGTATTTGTCAGTATTTTCTACCCACGGATTCCCCCCTAACTCATTAAAATTATAGTTAGCGTTTTTCACTTAATTAAGGAATGAAATCATCAAACATCACTATTTACTTTTGTGCGCTCTCGTAGTGGATTATCGGTCATTTCGGCACAATGTATTTCGAGAATCGGTTTCGGAAATGTCTCAATAAGAAGCTAAAGAAGTGTTTCAGAAACCTGAACTTAGCAAAGTTTGAAAAGTGTGGGCTATCTAGCGTTTGCATATTGAAGTAATGGTTATTTCGAGTTTTGTAACACTTCTGACATTCGTGTTTTGACCAAGAGCTAGTTTTAATTTTATGCTGGTCAACAAAATTTTTGTAACAAAAAGCAGATATTTATTTTTTTGATGGAAATACCCTTCTAATAATAGGTAAAATCTTCCTAAAGCCTCAACATGTACCACTTTTCGATAGCTCAATAAGACCATTTTACAGTAGTAGTGATTTTATGAGGGGACGGTTAAAATGAATGCATTTTATAAAAGGAAAAGTATCTAAACTGTGTTGTTTACAATATAAGACATGAAATTAGGATTAAAAATCTTATTTTTTTTAATAGATTCGGCCTTTACTTGGTGGAAACTCATTTTAATTAAAAAAAATGTATATGAGACAGTAATTTATTTCCACAAAAATGTTTGTCTACAACAATTGTTTCACCACGATGTGGCTTCTTCAGGTATTACATTGTACTGTCTGATGGTATTCAGTGTAACCGAGTTTAAATACATTTTTTGGTACGTGACCAAATAATGGAAGCACAACTCATAAAAACTCTAGGTGTTTATTGGAGTTTCCCGCTAAAAATGCCATTAAGGAAAATATTCAGTAATGGAGAATGATCGACATCTGTTTGTTCGTTCAAAAGGATTTTACGGCCATTATACCTTATGATTTCAAGAAATTCTAAAACTAAAAGTGTTAATCTAGAACTTTTGCTTTCAACGTGGATAATTTCATAATTTTGGTTGAAATTATGCCTGAATTCCTTAAGATGATTAGCATATGTCGAATGTACAGAATTGGATATATAACTCCTTTGGTGTTCTTGGACACGTTTCATGAATCGTGTCCATCGTTATGTATCTAATTCTGTACATTCGACATATGCTAATTATCTTAAGGAATTCAGGCATAATTTCAACAAAAATTATGAAATTATCCACGTTGAAAGCAAAAGTTCTAGATTAACACTTTTAATTTTAGAATTTCTTGAAATCAACAGGTATAATGGCCGTAAAATCCTTTTGAACGAACAAACAGATGTCGATCATTCTCCATTACTGAATATTTGTCCTTAATGGCATTTTTAGCGGCAAACTCCAATAAACACCTAGAGTTTTTATGAGTTGTGCTTCCATTATTTGGTCACGTACCTAAAAATGTATTTAAACTCGGTTACACTGAATACCATCAGACAGTACAATGTAATACCTGAAGAAGCCACATCGTGGTGAAGCAATTGGTTTAGTAGTACAAACATTTTTGTGGAAATAAATTACTGTCTCATATACATTTTTTTAAAAAAAAAATCTTCTGTTGACATACGAACTGAGAGGTTTCCTGTGTGTAAATAAGAAAGTGTTTTAAGGACAAAAATATCGATGCAGACGCAACGCAGTTGCAAAATCTCTCCTGACAAATTTTGTTATATTTCTGGCGAATTTATGGTGAAATCAAAAGCTGGGCCATTTTCGGAAAATGTTAAAAAAGCCCATTTCCAATATTTTGGTATTTTAATTGGAGATCAAGTGAAGCAGTGGGCTCCCCAAGTGTCCTTTGTTAGTAGTAGCGTATCATTGGTGCAGTGGCTGAATGGGAAAAAGACTATCCAAATTTGTAGTCCGCAATACGACCTTTTCCTCATAATGAAGATTTACCAGTGCCGATCGCACCTTGAGATCAGCAAAATGTTGTTTTGGGAGATATTGGAGACAACGCATCATCAGCCAGCTCCGAAGACAGTACACCGACCCTACTTTTACACCAGGTCCCAGTTCCGGTGAGTCACATTTAATTGTTCAGAGTGGGTTAAATTATTAAGTACGTGAGCAACACTTAGAACTTCTTGATTCCCATCTTAAGGAATGGAACTCATTAGGCAACAAAATGAATTTCAGAATAAAATAAAGTATTCCACAGTATGGAAAATTCGTTGTGTGCGTATACTGATATTGATGGTTTAATGCAGGAACTTGATATTGAGCATTCATGCACTATATCTTCAAAAAACAAATATAATTCTAAGTAATCCCTTCATCGGTCCTAGATAATATTCCAAATATCAAAATCAAAAAACTACACCTATATCACAACGCACACGTGCTAAGAATGAATGCTTCGAAAACAGACCAACTTTAGAATTCAAGATTGATCTATGTTCTAACAAAATCACAGAACAGTGTAAGTTATTTTTAAGGTTATTTAAATTCATTGACATTCCATAATGAGATTTATTGAAGCCAAAATATAATTATATATTATATATAAAATAAAATAGAAAAAGGCTTTTTACTTGATAGAAGAAATATAACAAAATTTGAATATCAAAACAAATTAAATATGTTAGTCTTCTACAATTTTAATTTCAAAAAAATTTTATTCAAAAAACTTTTAGAATTAAATTAATGTCTAAAATAAGCACCGCTTACGTTTAATAGACGTATAAATTAAAAGGCAATTGGTGTTTTTAAAAGTAAGATCAGAAACAAAATTTTGTCTCCTTTAAATATTCATTTATTAATTTTAATGACTTTCGTATATCTGTTGGTTTATTTATTCCATTTGAC
Source organism: Megalocaria dilatata (assembly GCA_034642435.1). Lineage (NCBI taxonomy): Eukaryota > Metazoa > Arthropoda > Insecta > Coleoptera > Coccinellidae > Megalocaria > Megalocaria dilatata. Next base: position 27,473,498 of record CM067854.1, read on the forward strand.
ATTATATATTGTGTTTTGATTATATACGTCTATTAAACGTAAGCGGTGCTTATTTTAGACATTAATTTAATTCTAAAAGTTTTTTGAATAAAATTTTTTTGAAATTAAAATTGTAGAAGACTAACATATTTAATTTGTTTTGATATTCAAATTTTTTTATATTTCTTCTATCGAGTAAAAAGCCTTTTTCTATTTTACTTCAAAAAGGATTCACAAAATATTGCTGTTTTCTTTGTCAGGGACAGTGGTGCAGTGGATCAGCAATACATAATAAAAATTTGGCCAGAAAGAATTGTATTCTCAAAATGTTAAGTTCAGACCTCTTGCAGACCCCAAAAATGTCCTTCTGTCTCCTCTTCACAATAAACTTGGTGCTGGATTCAAATACTTAAAACAAGTTTTTCCCAAGTTATGTGATGCCAAATTAAAGGAAGGCATTTTTATTGGACCACAAATCAGTAAATTCTTGGACGACGTTAATTGTGCAGATAGGCTTACCAGACAGGAATTCAGAGGATGGAACTATTTTTAGTAAGAGTAGTAAGAGGATTTTTGGACAACAATATGGTTGCAAATTACCAACAGTTAGTTAATGAACTATTAGATGCTTATAAACCATTGCCGGTGCCCGAATTTCATTAAAAATTTATTTCCTCCATTCACATCTGTAATTTTTTCTGAAAATTTGGAAGCTGTCAGTGAAGAGCAGGATGGAAGATTCCACCAGGATATTAGGACAATGGAAATTCGGTATCAGGGACGATGGGATTCAGCCATAATGGGTGATTACTGCTGGTTTTTGAAGAGAAAATAAAAGGAAAAAATAGAATTTAGTATTTTAAGTCAATATTTTAACTCATTGTGTTCTTCTCAAATGTAAGGTACGTTTAATAGGTATAAAATTAAATAAAGAACAAGAAAACCTTACGTGTCACAATTTTTTTTCTCATTTTTCAATGTGGATACGTCTATTCTACCATAATATGCTATTCAGCTTTAGGTTACAACCCAAAAATGTTTTTTGTCGACCAGTGTTGTTAATATTATTAGTTTGATATTAACGAATTGGATCGATTTACGCTCGAATCAAAGTGGTGAATCTTCTATTTAAACTGTAACAATAAAGTGGGGGTTTTTACTTGATAGGATTTATTACGCTAACCTTACTATAAATTTTAATTTTATAAAAAATGTTTCTCAAAAACTTTTTGAAATTAAAATAAATAAAAGTCTTGGAAGACACACTTTCAATTTAGTAGACACAAAGAATTAACATCATTACAAAACACCAAAAGGAATAAAAGAATACAAAGAAAATATGAGATATTAATTGAAAATTTAAAATAAATACTTGAACGATACAAACTTTGTTTTGTACTAATGTATTATGAAAACCACATTCCTTTCCAAAAATGCATAACATAACATCAAGAATTTCTTTAAAAAAGTTCTTTAAAAAAAACTCCAAAAACGTGCAGCATATCTTCAAAAAGGCCATTAGGAATTACCACATCAACAACTCATCAGTTCAACTTCGTATCCAAAAAATAAAAGTAATTAATAATAATCGAAAGACATGAGGTTTTGATCGAGTGAGATATATATTTCTATTAATTACTTTTATTTTTTGAAGAGTTATCGATTTGGTAATTCCAAATGGCCTTTTCGAAGATGTGCTGCATGTTTTCGGAGTTTATTTGAAGGAACTTTTTTAAAAAGAGGTATTTCTGAAGAAATTCTTGAGATTATGTTGAGCATTTTTGGAATCGAGTTTGGTTTTCATGTTTGGTTCGAAACAAAGTTTGTATGTTTTGAGTATTTGTTTAATATTTTCAATGAATATTTTAGATTTTCCTTGTACTTTTTATTTCCTTTAGTGCTGTGTAATGAGTGTTAATTCTATATGTCTACTAAATTGAAACTGTATTTTCGAAGGCATTAAATTAATCCAATTTTAAAAAGGTTTTTTAAAAATTTTGTAGTGAGGTTAGCAAAAAAAATCTGTATGATATTTAGGAAATTGATACAAATTTACGTGGAAAATTCAATAGAAACGGAATGGCCTCACGGCAATTTGTGGATTAATTCGTGAAGCGATTTCACGAATCTGGATCATTATTTGATGAAAAAACTCGCTCACGTTTTCGTCCTGTGAGCGCAGCTGAAAAAATTGCTGCTGTAGCCCAGAATATTGCTGAAGATCCATCAATATACTCGCTAAAGATGATTTTTCTGTGAGAATGTTCATCTTCCTCCATGCATTTATTAGCCCATCAGATTTTTGCCAGCAAAGATCAAGAATTTTATGCGCGTGGAACCATGCTACTGCCAGAAAGATGGCAAAAAGGGTTGGACCAGAGTGGTTAATAGATAATTGAATAAAATATTTATCCATTATATAAAATTGTCCTTAATTGTGTTCAATTGATGAATTTCGATCTTTCTCAACACTTTCACTTACAGTAGGAATATTTTCAGTCGAGCGTGCATTTCGATGATTTACGCTTAAGACATTGGTAACAGATCTAGCCTCTTCGAGTTTTTTCACTGTGTTACCAATTGTACGCTCAAATGGACGATTATGTCGACCATAATCTACCCGTAATGCACGAAACGTACTTAGCATAGAATCATTGTTTTTGTAGTAAGTTTTCACAATTTTCACACCTTCAGCTGTAGATAAACGATATTATAATATATTATATTATTAAATAGCTAACCCTCAACTAAACCTATGAGGCTTCGGATCACGTATGTCATTGAAACAAGGCTGTGAAATTCGAACCATGAAATGGATAACCCGTTATATCTCCGGACTAACCAATTCATTCGTTCGAAAATACTTTCCCAACTATATGGAAAATACCTCAAATTCGCCACTTTATCTGGAGAACTGATTGCCCGACGATTGGAATATGTTAATGAAAAGCCTTTTTTATGGGAACAAATTCGCTTGCGTGCGTTCAGCTCGCATGCTGAATTCAATTTGACATAAACTGAAGATCGATACCGCCGACTATCGTAAATTTTTAGTCATTTTTTCCTCATAATTCATGAAATAAAGAATGAAAAATCTTACATGCCCAAAACAAAATTATAGTATTTAATATATAATAAACCGAAGGTCTCATTTGAATACGCTGCGTGGGGAAATATTGAACTGTTATAACTTTTGAGTATGATAATCTCCAGTTATATTTTATCTATTTTTTTATTTATAAATTTCCGCTTCGATAAACTAGGTCACTAGCAGTTTAGGTACAATTGGTTACAAATGTTGATTATAATTTAAATTGCTAGAAGAAAGGGACAAAACAAAGGTCATATCTTGAGATGTAGTGATGTAATATATATTCCGTTTTGAAAGTATCCGTATAAAACAAAGCTCGATTGTAATTATTTAGTATATATTTTTAATTTTTGAATTAGAAAATTAAGACAAAGTATTCATCTAATTTACTTATACAACCTCCATTTAACTGTAAACACTTGACTAAACGTCGAATTACTAGAACACCGAAACTAGATCACCTCCATAATTTAAAATAGAAAAAGGCTTTTTACTTGATAGAACAAATATAACAAAATTTGAATATCAAAACAGATTTAATCTGTTAGTCTTCTACAATTTTAATTTCAAAAAAATTTTTATTCAAAAAACTTTTAGAATTAAATTAATGTCTACAATAAGCACCGCTTATATTTAATAGACTAATATAATCAAAACTCAATATATAATGTCAAATGGAATAAATAAACCAACAGATATAAAAAAAGTCATTAAAATTAATGAATAAATATTTAAAGGAGACAAATTTGTTTCTGATCTTACCATTAAGAACACCAATTGCCTTTTAAAAACATGAACACAACTTAAGTACTTCTCAAAAAATATAATTTATCTGAAATATTTAATATATTTAAATATTCAAATGAGTTAATTCAGAAATCTCTTAAAACATGCACTATATGTCCAAAAAACAAATATAATTCTGGTAATCTCTTCATTGGTCCAAAATAATATTCCAAATATCAAAATCAAATAACAAATAACTATCACTATCTCACCTCACACGTGTTTACAGGATGATTGCTTCAAACAGACTAACTTTAATATTCAAGATGGTCTAGGTTCTTAACGAAATCACAGAGAAGTGTGTAAGGTGTTTTTAAGGTTATATTTAAATCATAATTGTAGAAGACTAACATATTGAATCTGTTTTGATATTCAAATTTTGTTATATTTCTTCTATCAAGTAAAAAGCCTTTTTCTATTTTATTTTATATATAATATTTAGGCTTTAATAAATCTCATTATGAAATGTCAGTGAATGTCTGTTTGAAGCAATCATCCTGTGAACACGTGTGAGGTGAGATATAGTGATAGTTATTTGATTTTGATATTTGAAATATTATTTTGGACCGATGAAGAGATTACCAGAATTATATTTGTTTTTTGAAGATATAGTGCATGTTTTGAGAGATTTCTGAATTCTGAATATTTAAATATATTAAATATTTCAAATAAATTATATTTTTTGAGAAGTCCTCAAGTTGTGTTCATGTTTTTGGAAGGCAATTGGTGTTCTTAATGGTAAGATCAGAAACAAAATTTAGTCTCTTTTAAATATTTATTTATTAATTTTAATGACTTCTTTATATCTGTTGGTTTATTTATTCCATTCGACATTATATATTGAGTTTTGATTATATACGTCTATTGAATATAAGCGGTGCTTATTGTAGACATTAATTTGATTCTAAAAGTTTTTTGAATGAAAATTTTTTTGAAATTGAAATTGTAGAAGATTAACAGATTAAATCTGTTTTGATATTCAAATTTTGACATTCAAATTTTGACATTCAAACCTCCATAATTTTCGGTGATGGTAGTTTAGGACTGTAAAACTGAATGAATTAAATCATCTTTATTTCGTGGCACATCTCGTTCAACTTCAATCTTCGTAAGTCCCCATATGTTTTCAATGGAACTAAGATCATGTGAAGCTGCTGGCCATGAAATGGTTGTCACTTGGTGTTCTTGCATCCACGCTTGAGTATAAGCCGAAGTATGGCATCTTGCATTATCCTGTTGAAAACGCCACTTCTCTGGATATAAAGCATGTGCCGTTTCAAGGAGAAAATCGTTTAAAATGCCACAATACTTGTTAATATTAATGGTATCAACTCTACAGATACGCGTAACACCACGCTGAGATATTGCTCCACAAACCATTAATTTGGTGAGAAATTTGGAAATTTGAACGGTAACAGGTTATTTTGAAAGGATTTTTATGTGATTTCCACCAAGTTGGAAACAACTTGGTGAAATGATGAATAATAATGTATGAATACATTATTTAAATTATCTTCTTGAAAACGTTTTTTGGTTTTCTTGATATGTAACCTTGTCCTTTCAATAATATACGGACGGTTTCTGGACATACTTTTATATTTCGTTGATTTCCAAATCTGTTAGCCAATTTGCGAAACCCCAGGTGCGGATTGTGTCGTCCTAAGACCAATAAAGCGTTTAAATTGTTTCCTTCAATCATACCCGGTGCCATTTTTTATCCTCTTTATTGTCTTTTTCCCAGTTCAGTCAATTGCACTAATTTTTTAACGTTGTGAAAACCTTTTCTATACAAATATTCTACCTGTTCTGTTTTTTCTAGTTGGGACATTATTTCATAAATTGTATACCTGTTTACAATCAACAATATTTGACAAATAGGTTTGCCATACAACTTTGGCTATAGCCGACTATCTGCACAACCTTTTTATACTTTACTTTTGTCTTAGAATGTTACAAAAAAGGTGTATATTAAAATTATGAAAAATAATAAATTCCAGATACTTTCTAGACGGACTATATTATTTCCGTGTTGTGAAATTTTTTCTTTGAAATATTGTTTTATAATTTCTCTAGGAATTTCCGTTTTTCTATGTTTTCTTAGCGGTAAGTCGATGGTGGGTTTTGGTCCAAGGTGGATAAGATGATTCTTTATGTATGAGTAGTAGGTAAAGATGAGCTTAATGATAATAATAATTTGATGATACAGCGGTGGTATGCTAAGTAATTTCGGTCAATATTCTCTATTTTCTCTGGATTAATTTATGTTCTTGAGATGCTTGATAATCCGATCTATTGTCTACTTATATAGAAATAGAGTTTTTGAGAAACTTTCTTTAAATTTTATGTAATTTTTAAATCAAAATTTTTATTGTTACACAGTTGAGTTTATTCCTCCTCTAAGTAAAAAACCACATGAATTCAATGTTACAGAAGGCTGCGTTCAAAATTGATTTCTGAAAGAAATCTTATAGGAAAAGATGCGAAAAAGGAAAACAAACCTTCAACTTCTAGCGACGTAAATGAGGTGGATATTATTATGGCAAAAATAAAATGAATTCATTAACATCTTTGTCCACTATTAATAGTGATTTCAGTATTGGAGTGAATATTAATATCAAATAAATATAACAAAATAATCTTGACTAAAGTTGGCTCTGTTTTTGAACCCTGAGAAGTAAAAGACTTACTTTACACTCACTTTTGGGTGGGTAAAATCGTCTTTCATATAAAGGTGCAACAAAGTATCTTTAGAATTGATTTTTTGATAAAAACACCCAAATTCATCTAATACTGAAGACAAATTTCATTGTTTATGTGGGACAAATCTCAAATGAATATAATATCTCAAACTGAAAATAACTGTGACATTATGTTCAGCCATTTTCTCTAAGGGATTGGTGAGAGAAAGAATTCATTAAAAGACTCAATTTCCTTCGCAACATCTCTTTTCACAGAGGGACTGATTGGGTAGACATTTAATATTCCCTTGCTAAAATCATCTAAGTTGTCCCCCAAAGCATGAGTCATTTAATCCAATCGAACGCAGGTGGTTGGTGTAAATAGAAAACAGGGAAATTGCGGTTTTCCAGAGAGAATGGAAACTATCAGTCAATTTACATCTAATTTAACAATTGTGGTAGGATGTTGAGGTAATATACATTAATGGCTTTCATCCGCGGCTTTGTAAGCTTGCAAAACAATAATATAGTCGACATTTTTTCTTTATTTTCTAGTAGGATGCAAAAAAGTGTATTATTATTAATAAAATGTGTACTTATAAAAAATATGCAATTTGGAAGCTCATGAATTTTTCACGAGAAATTTAGGAACAAAAACAAAAATGGAAATCCTGCACGGAAATATAAGGTGTTTTTTTTAGAGTGATAGAACTTTAAATTGAAATAAAACACATTTAAATGAAGATTGAAGCCATTTTTTTTATTTGACAGATAATATTATGACATTTATGTTTTAAAAATAATTTCCGGCATATGTTCACCACGACTAGCTCTGAGGAACCGCATTCGGCCAGACCAATTTTGGATCACTTTTTCGAGTAATTCAGGCCTTATTTCATCAATAACACGAGTTATTTTGGCTTCCAAAGCGTCTATTGTTTCTGGTTTATCAGCATGAACCAATGACATAACCCGAAAAAAAAATAATCCAGTGGAGTTATGTCGCATGATCTTGGAGTCCAATTAATTGGACCATTTTTCGAAATAATGTTATCGCCAAAACTTTCTGTCAATAAATCAATTGTTACGGTAGGAGCATGAGGTGTAGCACCATCTTGTTGAAACCAAAACACTACGATTCAAATTTTGAAACAAATAATCATTGATCATCGATCTGTAACGGGCACCATTCACTGTAACATTAGCTCCAGCATCGTTTTTATAGAAATATGAACCGATGATGCCTCCAGCGTGTAAAGCACACCAAATACTGCATTTTTCAGGATGCAATGGAACCTGCAGAACTTCTTGAGGATTGTTTTCACTCCATATACGGCAATTTTGCTTGTTTACATAGCCGTTCAACCAGAAATGAGCTTCATCACTAAACACAATTTTACGATAAAAAAGTGGATCAACTTCAAGCTGTTTTAGGGCCCAATCAGCAAACAAACGACGCTTATTATGGTCAAGTGGCTTTAGTTCTTGAAACAGTTGGATCTTGTATGGGTGTAGACCAAGATCTTCACGCAAAATTTTCCATGTGGTGGATGCATAGAGTCCAAATTATTGCGAACGTCGACGAATACACAAATCTGGATCATCATTAACACCATGACTTACAGCAGCGATATTTTCTTCTGTACGTATAGTTCTTTGTCTTGTTGTTGTTGCATCGAGTAGAGAAAATGTTGTCCGAAATCTATGGATAGTTCGACGAATAAGCTGCTCTGATGGACGATTATGTAAACCATAAATTTCACGAAGTGCTCTATAATTTTGGCGAACAGAACACTGATTTTAAAAATAAATTTCAACAATTTGTGGACGTTGTTGGCGTGAGTTTTCGATGATAATTTGTCAATGCTTACTGAACAGAAATGTCAAAACAACATGGCTTCTTCTTTCTGTCAAATCACAGTTATCCTTATCGAAAGTTCTATCACTCTAAAAAAACACCCGTTATAGGAAGTTCACGAATTCTTAAAGTATATCAAACGATGTCTGGTGTTGTTCACCAAATACTTGTAAAAGATATTGATTTCTCACAAATCATTGGTGAAGCATTTTCAAATTTATGAAGAGAAAGTTTAAGTTTCACTATTTATTCATGTTGTTGGCAAATTTTTTGGATTTTAATCGACTTATTCATTTTAATCTACTTAACAAATTGAGTAAAATTTTAATTTATTTTTAAAAAAATGTTGGGGGTTGTTGCCATTCTCAGGTGGTTTTTTCGGAACACTGTCATCATAGGAATTCTTTCTCCATTTTTTCGTTGGGACACCCAAATTACTTGAAAAACGTGGTAGTACAACTAATTTCTGATGTAAAATTCAACAGTAGAGAATCCAACCTTTTAGAAAAGGGATTTAAATTCAACCTAGAAAATAATAATTCACAAAAATCCCTAGATTATTCAGCAATATATTCAGAACCCGCCATTAAGTCTATTCAATCACTCAAAAATCAATCAAATTCAAATAACAATTATCGATGAATCAAACAGATTCAACTAAAAATACTGAACGGTTTCAGCCGTAACTATTTGGTAGTTGATCATAATTAAAACAAGTTGTACCTCTGGTGCGGTACTTCTTTAGTTCAAAGCCAGGAGCGCTGATTGGCCTGGAGTTACGTGTAATTGTGTTCTCTTTACCGACGGGATCGACGTCCATTTTTGAACATTTTTAGTTGAAACTAATTAAAACAAGTTGTATGTTTTACTACCAATAAATTGATATTTTACACATTTAATTGTGACTGGAGTATCGGGAATTAACTATCCCATCTTCTGTTGTCTGAAGATGGGATCTTGCACTGACCTTTGAGATGTTGAGATAGTCATGAAGAATAGCATGTATAGCACGGATTGGTTTGTCATCTCTGCTAACATCTTGAGTTTTATTCTGGCATCTCCAAGTATCGGGTGTTTTTTTTTAGAGTGATAAAACTTTCGATAGGTATCACTCTGATTTGACAGAAGGTAGAAGCCATGTTGTATTGACATTTCTGTTCAGTATTGACAAATTATCATGGAAAGACTCACGCAACAACGTTTACAAATTGTTGAAATTTAATTTCAAAATTAGTGTTCTGTTCGCCAAATTTATAGAGCACTTCGTGAAATTTATGGTTTACATAATCGTACTTCAGAGCAGCTTAGTCGTCGAACTTTCGATAGATTTCGGACAACATTTTCTCTAGTCGATGCAACAACAACAAGACAAAGAACTGTGCGTATAGAAGAAAATATCGCTGCTATAAGTCATAAAAAGTTGGAAAATTTTGCGTAAAGATCTTTGCCAACACCCATACAAGATCCAACTGGTTCAAGAACTAAAGCCAATTGACCATAATAAGCGTCGTTTGTTTGCTGACTGGGACCTAGAACAGCTTGAAGTTGATCCACTTTTTTATCGTAAAATTGTGTTTAGTGATGAAGCTCATTTCTAGTTGGCAATGTAAACAAGCAAAATTGCCGTATATGGAGTGAAAACAATCCTCACGAAGTTCTGCAGGTTCCATTGCATCCTGAAAAATGCACTGTATGGTGTGCTTTACACGCTGGAGGTATCATCGGTCCATATTTCTTTAAAACCGATGCTCGAGCTAATGTTACAGTGAATGGTGCTCGTTACAGATCGATAATCAATGATTATTTGTTTAAAAATTTGAATGGTATCGACCCAGAAGTGTTTTGGTCTCAACAATTTGGTGCTACACCTCATGCTGCTACCGTAACAATTGATTCATTGAAAGAAAGATTTGGTGATAACATTATTTCGAGAAATGGTCCAATTAATTGGTCTCCAAGATCATGCGACATAACTGCACTGGATTATTTTCTTTGGGGTTATGTCAAGTAATTGATTTATGCTGATGAACCAGAAACAATAAACGCTTTGGAAGCCAACATAACTCGTGTTATTGATGAAATAAGGCCTGAATCACTCGAAAAAGTGGTCCAAAATTGGTCTGGTCGAATACGGTTCCTCAGAGCTAGTCGTGGTGACGTAAAGTTATCTTTCAAATAAAAAGAAATTGGCTTCAATTCTTATTTAAATATGTTTCATTTAAATTTAAAGTTCTGTCACTTTAAAAAAACCACACGATACCAGCTTTTCAACTTTTTTCACATTGTATTGCATGGTGCTGCTAACAGGCCCGCCTGAGCGAGGATCATCTTTCTTTCTCTGCCTCTTTTGAATTCACTTGACCATTTTTGAACAGTGGAAAACGACGGGACACAGTGTTGGTAAACATCAACTATCTCTTCATTAATAATTTTCTGACTTTTTCCCTGCTTAGTGAGGAACTGTATAATGGCCCGATGCTCGATCTTCTTCATCATTGGGGTGTCAGACATTCTGGTCGTCTTTCACTGAGGATACCTAGAAAACTTATTATCGTAAATCAGTAAAATTTAATATTTATACCCCCAGATAGTGTCATTAGTAAATGACATAATAAGGTTATTTACATCGATACCGAGAATACATTGAACACCACTCGTACCTGATGGTGCTTCACCCATTTCAATATAGAGTTTTACTTTGAAAATGGTAATGTTTTAATTTTGATTCTAAAAATATTGGTGCTTCGAAGCTAGAACTGAATTAGAATATCTAAAGTAATGAATTCTAATTAAACTCTTTCAATGCAGGTTTTGTATAGAACTTGAATGAAATGTAGAATGAAGAGTCGAACAATAGGTTCAACAAGTTTTGTTGTGAAACTGTTGAACCTTGAGAGAAATGTTCAGCATATTGCGGTTCACCCTGAACCACTAGTTTTCCAGCCGAATTTCTTGTTCGTTTGACAGGAACGGCAAGTCATAAATATACTTCTCCACATTTTAATCTCAGTAAAATAATTCACAAAACTCTTTCCGTTCCAACCAGTCCATAACTCACGTCACCCTCAGTACTACTTAGTAGAAATATACATAGGCCGGATGTAATAAAACGATTTAGTCTGAAAGAGAAATTGCCGCATTTCAGGGAACATTTCCAAAATATATATTTCTTCAAGAAAAATATGCAAGAAGTGCACCTACAGACATTAGGGTCATTCAACAGCGTGATAAAGAATAATGTAATTACGTAAAGGAAGAAAATGACGTTAGTCGATAATTCTTTGGCACTCATGTAGCACGAGCTCGGCTTTGGAAAAAGGCAGGCACAGGGGCGGAACTACTAAGAGGGCATCCTACTACAGTTGAATTAGATACCCGAAGAAGCCACATTGTTGTATTAAAGATTTTTTTGGAAATCAAAATACTGTCTCTTAGATATTTTTTAATTGACATGAGTTTCCACCAACTACAGGCCGAATCACTCAAACATTTATTGAGAACTGAAACCAGATTCTTGGTTTTATGGTGTTTCAAGCTTCTGTTAGGAACTAAGAAGAATACCCAAAAAATTTGGTTGTTCACCAAATGCAGACATCTGAACGTGTTCCCGGAATATATCAACCTCAAAACGAGTTGGAGAATGTGGATACCCGAAGAAGCCACATCGTGGCGAAACAATTGTTAGAGTAAACATTTTTGTGAAAATTAAAATACTGTCTCTTATATATATTTCAATTAAATCACCATTATATAACAAAAATTTGGCCAGAAACAGGTGTATTTCAACCAGGATCTCAAAATGTTAAGTTTAAACCTCTTTGCATGTCGAAAGCATCTTAGATCATACTTCTTGTATACAATTTTTCAACATTATTGTACGCACCGACATTTCTTATATTCATTAAATTTTGATTATTTTTTTATTGCTTTGATGAGTTTTTTGTGACTCAACTTGATATGGTCAATATTTTCACTAGAAGTAACATATATTTCATGATAATAGCAGAGTTCTTTATCATTTCTTCTGATAGTTTCAGAATAGGTATTTAAATTCAAATTACGCTGATTTCTTGAACTTTGGCTCTTTGAATAATGGTAAACACAATACTCTCTTTCAGTTATATTTAAAATTCTGAAAACATTTTCTGATTGTCACTAACGCTTCAAGAGATTTCAATGGACTAGTTGATCTGTACTATGGTTAGGCTCTTTCTTCAAAATTTTGGCTCGTAAGTGTTTACATGAAACGAAAATTACGAATATCAGAAAAAAATGCTTTGTTTCCTGTATTCTACAGCATGGAAAATTCATTGTGTGCGTGTACTGATATTGATGGTTTTAAATGCATATTGCATAATGGAAATTTAAAACCCTCTATACCAGTTGCCCATTCAGTGACGAAGAAAGAAAGCACTCTTTTGTATAAAACAAACTACAACACGTATAAATGGTAGATATGTGGAACTCAGAAGTAACAGGAATTTTAGTGAGATGTCAGGATTCACAAAATATTGCTGTTTTCTTTGTCTATGGGACATTCGTGCAGTATATAATAAAAATTTGGCCGGGATTCTTGTAGACCAAAAAGGTCCTTTTACCTTTTCTTCATATAAAACTTGGGCCGATGAAAAACTTTATGCAGGCTATGAATAAGGATGGTGATGGATTCGAATACTTAAAACAAGTATTTCCCGAGTTAAGTAATGACAAATTAAAGGAAGGCTTTTATTGGACCACAAATAATAAAAAAAAGAATAAGATGCGGTTTTTTACTTGATAGAAGGATAATTACAAACTTTAAATATCAAAATAGATTTAATCTGTTAGTCTTCCACCATTTTAATTAAAAAAAAATTTGTTTTCAAGAACTTTTATAGTTAAATTAATGTCTAATAATAAGCACTGCTCATATTCAATAGACGTATAAAAATCAAAATTCACTATACAATATCAAATGGAATAAAAAACCCAAAAAAATAAATTATTAATTGAAATTAAAAATAAGTAATATCGCATGTTTCGTTCCAAACATACGCACCTGAACTCGTCAGAAAAGCTGTGGTACGTATGTTTTGCCTCGGTCAAAAATTTGAAAACATGTTAAGTTTCTGGTCTTATATCTATGAAAACTAAATCTTTTTCAAAAATACACAACAAAATTTTAAGAACTTCTCCAAAACTAATTTATTTGAAATATTAAATATGTTGAAATATTTAAATAAGTTACTTCAAGAACTCTCAAAAACATGTATCACATCCTCAAAAATAAATAGAATTCAGATTAGGTCAGTTCAACTTTATATTTATAATATAAATTCAATTAAAAATAAATAAAAGTGTAATCTTACCAAACAATTTCTGGAAAATCTGTGAAAGCAATTAAACTAGGTAGGTACATCTTATATCCAAGGTTCTATGCTAAACACAGAAAGTTTGTAAGGCATTTTATCGTCTTCATTAGAACACTGGAAACTACACTGTATAATAAATTCCATTATTCAAAAACCTAATATAATTATATATAAAATAAAATAATAAGGTGCGTTTTTTTACTTGATAGAAGGATAATAATAGGATAATTACAAACTTTGAATATCAAAACAGATTTCATAAATATAAGACCAGAAACTGAACATGTTTTCGAATGTTTGTCAAAGGCAAAACATACGTACCACGGCCTTTCTGACGAGTTCAGGTGCATATGTTTGGGACAAAACATTCGATATTACTTATTTTTAATTTCAATTAATAATTTATTTTTTTGGGTTTTTTATTCCATTTTTGATATTGTATAGTGAATTTTGATTTTTATACGTCTATTAAATATGAGCAGTGCTTATTATTAGACGTTGAATTAATTTTAAAAGTTTTTCAAAAAAAATTTTTTGAAATTAAAATTGTAGAAGACAGATTGAATCTGTTTTGATATTCAAAGTTTATAAATAATAAAATTGCGTGACTATGTTAATTTTACAGAGAAGCTTACCAGACAGGAATCAGAGCATGGAACTCATTTGTAAGTGTAGTAAAAACGTTTTTTGGCAACAATATGGATGTAAACTACCAACAGTTAGTCAATGAACTATTAGATGCATACAAATCGATTGGCGCCCGAATGTCAATTTTGGAGCTTTCAGTGACGAGCAGGTTGAAAGATTCCACCAAGATATTAGAACAATGGAAATTTGCTATCAAGGATGATGGGTTCCAGTCATGATGGTTGATTACTGCTGGAAAAAATTGAATTTAATTCTTATTTTATCATTATTTTTAATCTTTGTGTTTTTCTTGAATGTAAGGTACGTTTAGTAGGCGTAAAACTAAATAAGTCGATATATACGGTTACTGAATTGTTTCAGCCGTTACTATTTGGTAGTTGATCATAATTAAAACAAATTGTAGAAATTACTATGTTTACTAGGATATTACTGGGATAGTTCATTTTCCGAAACTCGAGTCACAAGAAAATGTGTAAAATATATTTTTATTGGTAGTAAAACATAGTAATTTCTACAATTTGTTTTGATCGATATATACGGTTAAAAAGTTCTGAAATAATTTTATTCAATATATAGTCCGGAATTTTTTATTTTTCATAATTTTAATAAACTTCTTTTCTGTAACATCCTAAGACAGAAGCAATGTATAAAATAGGTTGAGCAGTTAGTCGGCTATTGTCAAAGTTGCATGGCAACACAATTTATCAAATATTGTTGTTTGTCAACAGATATACAATTTACGAAATAATGTCGCGAGATATACAATTTACGAAATAATAACTAGAAAAAAGAAAACAGGTAGAATATTTGTATAGAATAGGTTTTCGAAGCGTTAAAAAATTGGTGCAATTGAATAAACTCGGAGTGCTGCATATGAGACAATAAAGAGGATACAAAATGGCATGGATATAAGGCATAGGTCAGTTTCAGGAAGACCGCGTAAGATTAAAGGAAATAATTTAAACACTTTACTGGCTAACAGATTTGGAAATCAACGAAATATATCAAGGAAACCAAAAAAACTCTATAATGACACCTTTACAAAAGAAACGAAGGATAGAAATTTGTCGAAGTTTTCAAGAAGATAATTTCAATAATGTTTTTATATCTGATGAAAGTTGTTTCCAACTTGGTGGAAATCACTTAAAAATCCTATCAAAACAACCTGTTACCGTTCAAATTTCTCACCAAAATAATGGTTTGGGGAGCAATATCTCAGCGTGGTGCTACGCCTCTCTGTGTAGTTGTTGATACCATTAATATTGAAAAGTATTGTGGCATTCTAAACAATTTTCTCCTTGAAACGGCGCATGCTTTATATCTAGTGGGGTGGAGTTTTCAGCAGGATAATGCAAGATGCCATACTTCGGCCTATACTCAAGCTTGGACGCAAGAACACCAAGTGACAACCATTTCATGGCCAGCAGCTTCACCAGATCTTAGTCCCATTGAAAACATATGGGGACTAATGAAGATTGGAGTCGAACGAACAGCGGCACAAAATAAAGATGATTTAATTCAGTCAGTTTTACAGTCCCAGATAACCACTGAAACTAATGGAGGTGATCTAGTTTCAGGTGTACCTCAACGTTTAGTCAGGTCTTTACGATTAAATGAAGGTTATATACGTGAATAAGATGAATATTTTGTTATAATTTTCTTATTCAAGAATTAAAAATATATACTTAATAACTACAATTGAGCTTTTTTTTTCCAGATACTCTCTAGACGGTCTATACATCAGATCTTGTGACATTAAATGTGGTTCTATAAATGTAGCAAGAAAACCTTACGTGTTACAACTTCTTTTTTCTCATTTTTAAATTTGGAGACATCCATTTTACCATAATATGCTATTCAGCTTCATGTCAAAAAAATGTTTTTTGTCGGCCAGTGTTATCAAGACAGGTGGGCTCATACTCAGTTCTACCCCGGAGCCTCTTCGTTATAAGTTCCGCCCCTGGACAGACGGTGTATTCCCAATTTGACAGGGGGAAGAAATATTGCTTGGATATATTTAGCGTAACACTAAACGAATTTAAGACAATTTACGAGACGATGAGGGAGATCTATCGGGCCATTCTCATCAGAAAAAGAGGAGACGTTCTGCGGGAGGAAGATGTACATTAATAATTCCACATGCGTTGTGGGATAAAACAATGAAGGTACCCAAGAACTTAATGTAATTCCGCACATGGAGCCGCGGGACTTTGTCTACCACAATTGCCAGATTGCACAGTAAATAGAATTCTAATTCGTGATGAGTTCGCGTTGAAATTTATTCTTTCGTGGAAGGTGTATTTGGATTCTTAATTCAGCGCAGGGAATTTGTTGGAATTTAATTAGGCATTCTGCAGATTGCTGGAATTTGCGCTGATGATGGTGTGATGAAGAACATCACATTTCGTGGAAGTGCAATTTTCATATTCATTTATTTCTTTTGTGGCATACAGAATCTATCGGTTCATGGTTTTTTGTTATGAAAGGTTAACCGAGAACTCCGGTGACATTGGTTTGTAGTAAATCAGTTCATTGGGTACACGGAAGTCGTGTCGCCAAAAACATTTCAAGGTTAGAATTACTTCGAACGAAAATAAACCATATGTTAATCTGTACCAAATATGATTAATAAGGAGTATAAGCTATGGTAACAGAAAGTTCTTCGAATCAGGACAGTGCAACATACATCTGAGTGCCGATAACTCAGTGCTTAGTGCCTTGGGCTGGGAACCTAAAGGTCCTGGGTTCAAATCCTCTAGTTGGACAAGTTTCGGCCACCATTTCACTGTTGGGTCGAAAATTAACAGTGCTGTGACCTGTGGCGTAAGGACGTGGTAAAAAAGGCCTCACAAGAACACACCTCCTATTTTGTTGAAGATGAAAAAGCTTCAGGAGGGATCTTCAAAGAGGATAATATATATCATATTACAGGGTGACAAGAAAATTTTTAGACTTTCACTGTGTTCTGGAACAAAAGTATTTTACCGCAGCCAAATTATTTTTATTCTATTAGATTCTCTACACTTTCTTGTACTTTTATGTGAATTTTCAGTTTGATATTACTTTATTTTGCAGAGTGTTGGAATGTCAAACAGACTTTGTGCAATTTTGGAGCTGTTTCGTCAAGGTGAGCGAAATTGTTCGTTTCTTCAATGTGCCTCGACAAACCGTGTCCTATGGTATTTACCGTTTCAAAGATCTTGGCTATGATGGTCGTCGTCCACGAAGTGAGAAAAAATGCACTGTCAATACGCCCAGCAATCGCAACCTCGGCAAGAAGGGAGTCAATCAAAATCCGAGGGTGTCCATGAGGAAAATGGTCCGTGAGACCGGTATCAACCGTGAATCTGTTTGTCAAATGTCCAAAAAGGAGCTCAACCTCAAGCTCCACAAACTCCAAATAGATCAACTCCTCACGGATGAACTCCAAAGGTGCCGTCAGCTCCTTCGTCTCGCCCCGGTTAGCAACGGGAGCGCATTCTCTTCACAGACGAGAAGATTTTCACCGTAGAAGAATCCCACAACCACCAAAACGACAGAGTCTCGTTTAACACCAGAAATACCTGAACGGAATCGATGAAACCAAACTTGCACGTTATTAGCTGTTACAGCATAAACGCCATTCATAATTTCAACCGCCTGGCTTGCATTTTTGGCTTTATCAAAGAAAAACTATGAAATTTACGGATTTTTTTGGCGACTTTCATTTTTAACACCCTGTAACTCACAGCTGAATAAACCAAACAAAAAACAGCAAACAAATTTTTTCAGTGTGAACAGTGTGCATAAATCTGAAACTACTTCACTACTTTACGAGATATCGATCACTTCAGGGATCTCTCAAAAAAATAATAGATTTTTTTTTCCAACCTTATATTTGGCCAACTAGATTTCGACACATGTGCACCTCTGCTGATTATGTCCCAGCGATTGACAAAATCTATTCGGGCTTGTTTGAGAACCGATAATATTTCTGCTGTAGTGTTGACGAAAAACCAGGTTTGTTGATTCCTAGTCGATCTTTGGAATTAGCCATTTCACAAACGACATTACTGGGATTATTTTTTTATAATAACTGCAAAGTTAACTTATTTTGAATGCAGAGATTACTTGCTAAGTATTTTAATGGAAGATCCTTATTGCCAAACAAATAACCCATACATAGACCACTGCGATGAAACTTTTCGAATATTAATACCAAGTTACTAGAGATGGAATGATCCTTAGCAAGTTTTGGAAAACTGATGCAATAATGAAAAGATTCTCTCTCTTTATATGAAACAAATTGAGGTTTGGGATAAAGTTACATTTCGATCGAGGGCAAGCATTGAAAATTACTCGTGATTTGAAGATACAAACTAATGCTAAGGATATATTTTTCAACATACGCAGCATCAGCAACTTTAGAAAAATATCGAGGATATTGGGAATGTAACTCTGTTCCAAATACATCAGTTAAACAGGTGACCTATGACAATTAACCGCTTTCTATCACAACGATTTTCTTTGATGTTTTTCCAGACTGGGAGCCCAGAGCACTGCACCGAAAACAATGTGTCGGTTATGCAACCAGGAGTCTTTCACCGTGGTGATGGAGAACTGGACATGACTCCTTCGCCGGTGTGTTTCAGGGTGAGTTTGTAACGTTAAAAAATGCTCCACTGTTGATTTGAATTTCAATCGCTAACAAATGCTCCAATAATGTGATTAAACTAAGACCATTAAAAAGTTTGGAGTTTCCTCAATGGAAGTCGACGCTGTTATCGCATGCGCTGTAGAGTTGCATTATTTTCAAGTAACGTATTATAGAATTTTCCAGATTTCTTTCTTTCATACTGTGAGGTACAAACCTTGTGGTATTTTTATCGAATTAATGAACCTTATCCATGAAAATCGTAGAATATTGGATTTTTATTGTTTCTTATAAAACGTCTAATCAGAAGGCGTCTTAGTATCAGAAGATCTTAGTACCGAACCATCTTAGTACCGGATGATCTTAGAACTGAATAAACTTGCTGGAGTGCCTTTTTGGTTGGATTATCTTAATACCAGATAAACTTCCTTGTGCCGGATTTAGAGTATCTTATTATCGAACCATCTTAGTTCCGGACGCTCAGCTGGTCATTTGGAAAAATTTGAAACAGAAGACCTACTGATTATATGCAGAATAGGAACTATTTTTGGAGAAAGCACTATGATTCAGACACCTTGGAAAACAATATTCCAGGAGAACCTCAAAGATAAGTCCTTATGTAAATTTCGGATCTCAAGCTAACTGTAAAACTGTATTATATTGTAAATAAGAGTCACTGTTTTAATTGTAAAGTTGAAATAAATGGATAGGGAGTAAGAGTTTGCATTTTCACTATCTGATTGACAATTTGGAGTTCATTCAGGAAAGACCAGTTCTATTTATCTTTTCATTGGCGTACTAAGGGACATTTACGAAGAAGGATGTTTTATGTGCGGTCGGACAAAATCGCTAACGCAAGCTAGAGCTTTTTAGTTTCACTTTCTTTTATATTTTTATCATTGCCTTCGCTGTGGTGGATTAGTGATTTTGGTTTCAAGTTCTCATCGGGGAATCTGCTGCTGTAGATCACTATTGGCCACCGAGATCTTATGATTTAACACTTGTAGACTTTTTTTGGGTCACGTGAAAAATAAGGTCTATGCCAATGCTTCAAGACCTTGAAGATGGAATTCGTAAAGTTATCGAGGACATATAGCCGCGAATGTGCGAATTGGTCAGGGAAAATTTCATGAAAAGAATATGGTGCTGCAACCGTAGCCATTTGGCTGATGCTTTTTTCCATTGTTAATGGCATAGTTTTCTCTTAACAATGAGATAAACACCCATTGATTTCTCTCGAAATATATATATCAATATCAAAATTAAATCTCTTATTGGAAAACCCTTTATGTATTTATCTATAACTTTGAATGTCATTTTTCTCCATTAGAACTTAGAATGAATTGAAATTCCTCTTCTTGATGTTGCAAGCGATGCGGAACATGTAAATTTCGAAGCAATACTGAAATGGAACTACCAATTAGAGCTTCTCTCAAAAGGAATGATTTACATCTTTGGCTTTGAAATCTGCACATCCACCGCGTGGCTAAATGCCAACGATGTATCAGAATTGCAGCGGTAGGTAAGAAATCATTTAGGTATATTTAGTTACACCATCAAAGACTCGGATTTATTATATGACGTAGATATATCATCAAGGGAAATGAGTTCTCTGTAAAATCGAGTGTTCGGAATTATCCAGACTGTTGTTGGATGCAACGAGCTCACTTTAATGCTGGCAAAGTAGAAGCCGCAAAATAACATCTCGAAGAGCACATATAGAATGAAGTTTTTAATTATTGCTTGATAACATTTTTGAAATAGATATTTCATAACACTGGCCAACAAAACAAAATGAAATTGTTGCTTTGCTGTGGTTTTTTTTTGTTTCTATCTCAAATTGATGCATATTTTTTTTAAATATGGCAACAATTCTTCTCTAACAGCTTTTGTTTTTGACTTATAGCTAACTGCACTCATTTACTATTTTTACTTAGATTTTCGTTTTTTACTGGACACTAAAATATATTTTGTTATTGTATTCGATATGGCTTTGTCGAGAAGATGTTGTGTGCTTAATACCATTTGTTTTTGCTTCATTTGTGATTAATATATATTTGCAAAATATCGAAAATCTATATCGGACTTTGTGAAAACTGCGCATCATCAATACTTTAAAATGAAATTGTCTAATCAGGACATGCCATGGGTTTCTCAAATTATATGCGAGAATTGTGTGGTATCTGTACTCTATGTTATGGTTATGGTCCAGTGGAGAAAGAGTTTGTAACACCCATGATTTGGGGGGAACCTCGAAACTATCATGACGTTGTGAGAATAAACGGTATTAACCCTGGAAATCGAAGTAAGTGGTCATAGCCCAACTTATATTCTGCTCAACGATCTCAATTAAAATCACGAAATATACAACCCAGCATATCTAAATTTTCTGATGATCCAAATCTCCCGATGAACCCGAATGAAATACATCAAGTGAGGACTCTGATTCAGACTACAAATTTAACCTTCCACAACCTCAACCATTTAATCAGAAAGAACTAAATGACTTAGTAGGAATTTGAACTTACCGAAAGAAGCTTCTTAAAATTTAGCATCTTGTTTAAAAGACATAAATTTGCTTATTCTGGAAACCAACATTACATTTCATCGTACTAGAGAAAATGTACCGTATTTTTCTCAAGAAAAAAATTCTGTAATGTTGTTGGTGATATTTTACAACAGATGGAATTAAAAAAGTAGCAACCTAGTGCTTGGAATTGTTTCATAGTTAGTAGCAAAAGAAGTTTGCTTCATAACGGTAACAAGTACGGATATATACCTATTACATATTCGAAAACTTTAAAAGAAAACTACGCTAATGTTTCTAAGGTTATGGAGAAAATTACGTATCAAGACCACCAATGGGTCGTTTGTGTTAATCTGAAATGGTGAACTTTCGTTAAGGTCAACAAGGGAGTACTTGTTTCATGTGTCTCTGGTATAGTCGTGACAAAAAACACCATTGGTCACAAAAAGTTTGGCTAGTGTGGTGAGAGCTTAAAATTGGCACAAAAAATGTTATAGATGTGCCTCTAGTTAGCCAAGACCGCATCAAACTTCCACCACTTCATATTAAACTAGCCATAACGAAAGAGTTGAACTCGTAATTATTGACTAGGTATGTACTATACCCGTAGAATAGCAAGACGCTACCGTGAAGAACGACGTGATATTTGTTGTTGAGAGACTTGTCTAGGACTAGATTAATTCTTCGAAACCTCTACAGATTAAATCTGAAAAATTTTTCGAAAACTGTTCAGGATTAAATTGTCACTTTTAAATTGGGCAAATGACTTCTGACAGGTTGGTTCATTAGTCCCCATATGTTTTCAACGGGAATAGGTTCTGGTAAAGCTGCTGGCTATGGAATGATGGTCACTTGGTGTTCTTGCATCCAAGCTTGACTGTAGGCCGAAGAATGGCATCTTGCATTATCCTGCTGAAATCGCCACCCCTCTGGATTTAATAAAGCATGCGCCGTTTCAAGGTGAAAATCATTTAGAATGCCACAATACTTTTCATTATTAGCGTAGCACTACGCTGAGATATTGCTCCCCAAACCATTATTTTGGTGGAAATTTTGGAAATTTGATCGGTAACAGGTTGTTTGGATTGGATTTTTGAGTACTTTCCACCAAGTTGGAAACAACTTTCATCAGATATAAAGACATTATTAAAATTATCTTCTTGAAAACGTTGACCAAATTCTATCCTTCTTTCCTTTTGTAAAGGAGTCATTCTAGGGATTGTTTTTGGTTTCCTTGATATGTGACATTGTCTTTTCAGGGACATACTTTAATTTTTTCAACAATTTTGATAACATACTCTTCAGTGATGAAGCAAACTTTCATCTGAATGGTCATGCAAATAAACAGAATTGTCGGTACTGGACAGAGGAAAATCAGAGGCGAAAGTATGAACGACCCCTGCACAGCCCAAAGGTCGTTGTTTGGGCTGCTATGTCTGCTAGAGGCATAATTGGTCCTTATTTTCATGGAGATCGACGAGGCCGATCACTCAATGTGGATAGTGACCGTTATTGCGATATGCTGCGAAACTTTTCGGGTCTATAGTTACAGGAATTTCAAGGTTTCAACTCAAAAACGTGGTTTCCACTTGCCATACATAAATTCAAGAAATTGAAGCTGTTAACGAATTATCCCCTAATAAGGTCATTTTGAAGATTTATTCTGGTCTATAAGTAACATTAACTGGGATAATTTGAAGAATCTCGATAGAACTGATGATACCTTGGATTACTTCTATGACAAACTTGTCGATATTATTAGTCAACATGTTCCTGGTAGGACATATGCGTACGCTGCTTGTCGCTTTTCTGTGTGGTTTACTTCCAACATCAAACGTAACATCCGTATAAAGAATTTCTACCGTTCGAGATGGCTGCTAAACCGAAATTTTAAATATCATATAGAGTTTGTTCGCTTGCGTACACTGATCAAGTCAGAGATATCTTCGGTAAAAGTGCCTCCCATGAGAATTATCAGGATGTTGTCAACTTGGTTCGCGGAGCATTTTTCTTGCGCGGGAGTTGATGGAGTTGATGACCCATCGAAATATGAGTGTAATGCAACAACCTTTACTAAGCTCCCGCCAGTTCTTGTGCCCGTTTTCTCTTAGGATGAAATAAGGTCAATCATGTAAAAATTTCCGAACAAGGCTACAGCTGGTGATGATGGCATTCAATCATATGTCATAAGGGATTACAGTTTCGTACTTGCAAAGCCCCTATATTATATTATTAGTTTAAGTCTGAAAACATGTATCTTTCCTAAGAAATGGAAGGGATCTCGTGTGATCCCTGTATTCAAAAAGGGAGATGGCTTCCAGATTGAAAATTATAGACCAATTTTGATATTGTCTAATTTTGCGAAGGTTTATGAGGAGCTGTTACATGGAGATATGTATTTAAGAGCCAGTTCATATTTTTCCAAGGAGCAGCACGCTTTTGTTAAAGCAACATCTAATGTGACTTAGTTGGCAACAATCGCACAGTATATTACTGAATGTTTAGATGATGGAGGTCAGGTTGATGTGGTGTATGCATACTAATCACGAGCCTTTGGCTCTATCGATCACGATATTATACTGAAGAATATCTCCTCCTTCGGTTTCAGTCCGGCATATGTAAAGCTCATCAGATCATACTAGGAGGATAGAATAAATTATGTCTTCTACAATGGTTATGGATCACTCGAGTATGATCTTTCCTATGGAGTGCCTCAGGGATCAAATTTGGGACCATTATTTTTTATCACGAATATAAATGATCTTCTTACTTCTCTTAAGTGTCCTGTTTTAGCGTTTGCCGATGACTTGAAGATTTACTTGAGAATACGCGGTCCTGATGATTTGGTGCTTAGAGTCAAGCTTGAAATATATTCATAGTTCATGTTTATGCAACAAACTCATGCTGAATATGGAGAAGGATTTTAAAGGTACATTCAGTAGAAGGTCACATTACTCACATTGGTTGACATATAGCTATCATATAGCTGACAACTATTGTGGCGATAAAGATCAAATATATTACCTTGGAGTCCTCTTTGATTCTACGTTAAGTTTCATCTCACATGTTGAAGATTTGTGTGCGGCTGCTCGCCGCAGTTTGGGCTTTGTGTTGAGGTGTGGCAGGGACTTCAGTGATCTGTCAATTTTGAGGAGTTTGTATTTCACGCTGGTCATCAGTAAGTTGGAGTATGTACACTTGATATGGTTTCCTATTTACGACTGTCATTTGGTATCACTGGAGCGCATTCACAGAAGGTTTTTTAAGTTTATGTTATTTAGGCTGACTGGCATATATGACGACCGTGGTACTGATCTGTCTTTTATCATGGATGAGAAGAGGATAACATCGTTGCTTGCTAGGCATGAGAATCAGTATGCAAAGTTTGCTCGGAGACTGTTGACTGGAAGGATTGACTCACCTTATCTGCTATCGAAAATAAATTCCAATGTTCCAAGATTGGCAGCGAGGTCTACTTTTTATTTGCGTACAGCTCGTACTAACTTGTCGGAGCGGGCACCGGTGAACTGTATGTGTAAATGTGCTGACAAACTTCAAGTGAATATATTTGGTTAGTTTTGTGAATTCTTGATTATTTTATGTTTTCATTCATTATAACGTTGTAATATTCCGCATTCTGTAACATGTTACCCTGTAATTAGAATATTCTTGTTGGGTAAAATAAATGAATATTTTATTATTATTATTATTTCGCGAAGGGGTATCATCAAGTGGCCTCCTAGAAGCCTCGACGTTAGTCCACTTGTCTATTTTGCATGGGGATACCTTAAAAGTAAGGTTTATGAGAATAATCAGACGAACCTGAAGCAAAACATCAGGTCAGAAATGGCAGTAATATCGAGAGCTATGTGACAATCTTCGTTCCCAATTAGAACAGTGCTAGTAGCGTAACGGTCACCATTTGGATAACATCATCTTTTCCAAATAATTTCACACTATATATTTTAATAATTTATTTCAAGTAGTTTATGTTCTATCGAAGTAACAAATATCTTGTACAAGTTTCCCCAACGATTCTGATATTTAATTATGTCTTTCTTGGGTACAAGCCGCACAAAAATATAAAACGGAACATGGTCCGAGACCAGATTCGCAGATTAACCATTCGCGGTCCTCTAATGACGGACGAAAAAGTTCGGGACGGGAAGTTGAAGGGATAAGTATTAAATCGTCAGGAAATACTCTTGTGGCACAGGCCATCTGGAAATATACACGCGCAGTGAGTTGCCTCGCCGGTGCCAGTCCCGCTCCTTCCACGATAGTCTCGTAGTTGCGCGTGGGAGTCGAACCGCGTATTGTCGCGTGCGGACGTCGTGTGTTTGCTCCAGGCTGTCCCGCCATGAGGGATGCATAAGTCGTGTTGACGCTCGCGAGTACCTGTCGATACGTCTCTGAAAGTTCGGTCCTCTGTCGAGGTTATGTTGTGATCCGCGCGCGGACTGAAGGATCTTATTTTTCTGGAGTGGGACGTTCTCGAGTGTGCTGACGGAAAAAGTTTTCGGAACAAGGTACAACTTTGTCAGTTTCGAGTCAGGGATTCCCCCGATTGCAGTTGCTGCAATACGAATTAAATGTTATGTAGTTTTTTGTATGGGAGGATTTGGAAGTGGTATAGTTACGACTGAAAAAAGATGCGCGCTTGTTTTGGAACATTTTTCAAATTGATCCCCCTGTCAATGTCGAGTCGCGTCTGACAGTCGTGGGAATCCAATTATATATTGTTTTTAAAAATTGTAGGAGGGATATAAAAATTGTATAGTTACAACTTGAAAACAAATGAACGCCTGTTTTGGAATATTTTTCAAATGGATCCCTCTATCAATTTCAGGTCGTAGTTTCTACAACTTACAGTCGCGGTAACACGAATCTAATTAATTAAATAAATATATTAGGAGTACAAATAAGTTTCCGCCGTTTTTAGCACAAATTGTTTATGAATCATTCCTAATGATTTCAAACGATGTGAGACTGCTTGCTGAGTGACTTCTAATGTTAGAGCAAGTTCTTTTTGTGTTTGAGATGAATCTTCCTCCAATAATTCCTCTAATTCTGCATCCTCGTAAATTTTTGGCCTTCCACTGCGATCTTTATCTTCTACGTCGAAATCACCATTTTTGAACTTTTGAAACCACTCTCGACACGTTCTCTCACTCAAAGCACCCTCACCATATGCTTCTACGAGCAATTGATGCGCCTCAGCAGCAGATTTCTTTGAATTAAGGAAGTAAACTAATATTTCCCGCAAATGACGCTTACTTGGCTCAAATTTTGACATTTTCAACTTATAAAAATTATATTTTACCAATATAAAATCAATGATATTAATAGGTTATGTTGTTCTTGAATGCCCAAACTATTTTTTAAGCCGGTTATCATCTGCGAAAGCTAACCGAAACTCCGTGCCGCGCCATCTACAATAAAACGGTGGAAACTTATTTGTACTCCTAATAGATTATTTTCAAACTTTATTAATTCAACAGCAATTGTTTCGCCGACATGTAGCTTCGTCGTTGAGGAAGCCCTTGACAGTTTGAGTCGGGGTTTCCACAATTTACAGTCGCGAAAATACAAATTCAATTATATACAGTTTTTCAAAAGCGTATGAGAGGTTTAAAGTAAAACACTTCATTTCCGCTAATATTTATTGTTTTCACAACAATTGTTTCGTCAATTACATTTTGACTTCTTCAGGTGAGTTTGGTTGAGTTACCATACTCACCTGAAGAAGTCAAACTGCATGAGGTATGAAAGTTGTGTAGTTACAACTTGGAAACAAGTGGGAGACTTATGAATGAGAATTTTACAGGGCGATTCGTCTGTCAATTTCATGTCATGGTTTCCACAACTTACAGTCGCGGGAATACGAATCCAGTTATATATGTAGTTTAAAAAAATTGTGTGAGGGATATCAAAGTTGCAAAGAAACATAGGATATACATAAGGAATACGAATCTTCTTATATATAGTTCTTCAAAAATTTTATGACGGATATGAAAATTGTATAGTGACAACTTGAAAGCAAATAAGCTCCTGTGGTGGAATATTTTTCGAATGGATTCCTCTTTCAATTTCAGTCGCAGGCATAAAAAACCCAATCATATATAGTTTGTAAAAACTGTATGAGTGATACGAACGTTGTATAGTAAAAATTTGAAAACGAATCATCGCCTATTTTGGAGTATTTATCAAAAGGTTCTCTCTGCCAAATTCAAGTCGTGGTTTCTACAACTAACAGTCGCGAAATACGAATCCAATTATATATAGTTTTTTGAAAATTTCACAAGGGATTTAAAAGTTGCAACTTGGTAATAACTGAGAGACTGTTTTACAGTATTTTTCAGAAGGATTCCTCTATCAATTTCATGTCATGGTTTCCACAACTTACAGTCGCGGGAATACGAATCCAATTATATATAGTTTTTCGAAAATTGTATGAGGGATATAAAAGTAGTATAGTTACAACTTGAGAACAAATGAACGCCTGTTCTGGGATATTTTTCATATGGATCCCACTGTCAATTTCAGGTCGTGGTTTCTACAACTTATAGTCGCGGAAACACGAATCTAATTAATTAAATTAATAAAGATTATTTCTAAAATTTATTAATTCATCAACAATTGTTTCGCCGACATAGTAGCTTCGCCGTTGACGAAGTCAGTTTTAAGTCAGGGTTTCCACAATTTACAGTCGCCAAAATACTAATCCAATTATATATAGTTTTTTAAAACTGTATGAGAGATTTGAAGTGAAACACTCCATTTCTGCTAATATTTATTGTTTTCACAACAATTTTTTCGTCAATTAAATCTTCAGGTGAATTTGGTTGAGTTACCATACTCACCTGAAGAAGTCAAACTGCGTGAGGTATGAAAGTTGTGTAGTTACAACATGAAAACAAGTGAGAGACTAATTGAGAAATTTACAGGAGGGTTTCTCTGTCAATTACATGTCATGGTTTCCACAACTTACACTCGCGGGAATATAAATCCAGTTATATATAGTTTCTGAAAAATTATGTGAGGGATAAGAATGTTGCATAGTAACACATAGAAATACATAGGGAATACGAATCCAATTATATATAGTTCTTAAAAAATTGTATGAGTGATATGAAAACTGTATAGTGACAACTTAAAAGCAGATGAGCTGGTGTGTTGAAATATTTTTGGAATGCATTCCTCTTTGAATTTCAAGAAGTGGTTTCCATAACAGTCGCAAGAATAAAAATTTTAATTATGGATAGTTTGTAAAAAATGTATGAGAGATATGAAAGTTGTATAGTAACAACTTGAAAACGAATGAGCACCTGTTTTGGAGTGTTTATCAAAAGGATCACTCTGCCAATTTCAAGTCGTGGTTTCTACAACTAACAGTCGCGGAATACGAATCCAATTATATGTAGTTTTTTTAAAATTATACAAGGGATATAAAATTTGTATAGTTACAACTTGGAAGCAAATGAGGGACTTTTTTAGAGTATTTTTCAGAAGTATTCCTCTGTCAATTTAATGTCATGGTTTCCACAACTTACAGTCGCGGGAATACGAATCCAATTATATATAGTTTTTCGAAAATTGTATGAGGGATATAAAAGTTGTATAGTTACAACTTGAAAACAAATGAACACCTGTTCTGGAATATTTTTCAAATGGATCCCACTGTCAATTTCAGGTCGCGGAAACACGAATCTAATTAATTAAATTAATATAGAATTAATATAATCTAATTAATTAAATTTATATATTAATTAAATTAATATAGATTATTTCCAAGATTTATTAATTCAACAACAATTGTTTCGCCGACATAGTAGCTCCGCCGTTGACGGAGTCAGTTTTAAGTCGGGGTTTCCACAATTTACGGTCGCGAAAATACTAATCCAATTATATATAGTTTTTTTATGGTGGAAATTAACTTATAAAGGATCAACAGAAATATAAAATATTGACCAAATTATTTAGACATCACTTTATACATACATATTTCGATTGGATGTTAAAGAATCACAAGTTCCATCTTCAAAAAATGCTCAAGAAATAATTCAAAAAGGCCTTTTTTATTTTCCTATTTCAAAGGATATATAGCACATTCTCCAGAGAAAGAACCTGATGAATTCGGACCCAAATCTCTTATTTGAGTTATTTGAATAAACAAAATAATCAATAAAAAATATATGAAATTACCTTTTTTCACCAGATTTTTCTGCAACAACTAACCAATTTTTGGATAAGTAAGGCAATTATATAGATGTTTAAAATTTTATAAAAGACATCAAAGTTGTACAGTTACAACCTGTTGGAATATTTTTCAAATTGATTCCTCTTTCAATTTCAAGTCGTGGTTTCCACAACTTACAGTCGCGGGTATAAGAATTCGCATATATATAGTTATAGTTATATAGTTTGTAAAAATTCTATGAGGGATACGAAAGTTGTATAGTAACAACTTGTACACGAATGAACGCCTTTTTTGGAGTATTTTTCAAGGATCTCTTTGTTAATTTCAAGTTGTGGTTTCTACAATTTACAATCGAGCGAATGCTAATGCAAACATATTATTTTTTGAAAATTGCAAAATGGCGAATGCGCCAAGATTTTCAACACGTCGATAAGAGCAGAATTTTCTTTTGAAAAGTAGAATGATAAGATCGAATATATTTCGAGTACTATCTGCATTGGTAGGATAAAAGACCAAAAGTTCGAGAAATTCAGCAACCTTAATTTTTGTGCATTGTATTTCATTCAGATTCATTCCTAGTAAACATGAAAAAGTGTAGTGTTTCCACCTATTGTTTCACTGATAACTTAACAGACTCATATAATTCGATACATTTAATCACTTTCACCATTATCATAAAGCCAATTGTTTATTAATTTCGAATAAAACCCCGAAAATCTGTTTGTAATTAAGGTAACTTTGGAAAAACAAATAAAGGACTTAAAATTTCTGCAGTGCGAATTTAAAGTCAAAGAGGAAAAAGTAAATAGATAAAATATGGAAATAAATTTTATTTAATCTATAATGAAATTATTACATATGTAAAATTTTAGTTCAAATAAAGTGAACAAGTTATTTTAATCGAAGTCTAAATGATGAGCGTTTGAAATGACACAATACTCACTATGTAGGTGGAATTCAGTTCTGTTTATAAGTTATATTCATAAAGGAAGAAACCTTTATTCTGTCTACTCTAATTCCTGTCTTTCCAACTTAAGTGAGGTCAACAGCAAACACGTGATTTTTCACTGGTTAATTTAGAGAAATAGAGATATGGGTTGACTGTCTCTTTTCTGTAGATCTCCTAGATGTGGGGCTATAACTAAAGTGTTACAGACATAAAACATCATATAACCTTCCTCTTTGATATTCATAATTTTGTAATGAATAATTGGTTGAAATTATTCTAAGGTAGAAACGCTTGTCTATTTGGAATGAAGGATATGCCTGCAAAAGTAACATACTGAAGCCGCCAGATTATTAGTGAACGCACGCGGAAAACTTGTATAATGTAGCTCAGTTTGGGTCAACACACTGTTTCATTATTATAAGACCTTCTGTATTTATCACTTCTCCACTCACATAATAAACAATGTTTTGATGAAACTTTCCAGTAACTTTAAATCAGCTATATTCGAAAAGGGTGATCCAATTAGTACTTCAGGATTTCAGAGTGAAATAAAACACAAACTTTGCTGCATAGCCAAAATGTTTGCACTTCATTCCAAGGACAAGTATTACAATTATGTCTTAAAATTACATCGTTCAAATTTGCACTACGTCTTCATAGACAATGACTAATTTTATCAGTTGAAATTACCACTACGTGTTCACACATTAGGATCTGTATTTTACAATATTGTTGTTTGAATCTTTAGTCCGACATCAAAAATAATTCTGTCCACTCCGGTCAAATCCTATAACTCGGTTAAATTCGTTAATAGACCAAATCTGTCCAATGGTTTCTGAATAATTTTAATTTTTATTCATTTTTCCTACAAATCTGATGGCTATAAAGTTTGGTATTTGGAAATAGAATGATGATGAGCCTTCTAATTAGAAGATTAAAAGAAAGATATTTTGTTAGCAGACCACCGAAACGACGGGAACTAGAGCATCAGTTTTACGATAGAGTTGAAATTTAGCATTTGGCTGTAATAACAGCAAAAAGACTACTGAAAAATTTCGTGAGGATCGTAAGTAGTGGTTCGCCAAGCTAACAGATCGGTCCGAAACATATAAGCCTTCGCTTGAGCCTACAAAAACTTTGGCTTGAAATATATAAGCTTGGTTTGAGTTTTTGAAAGGCTTGGTTTGAAATATAAAATGTTGGCTTAATATATAGTCCTCTCAAGCTTTTCCAAGCTGATCAAGCATTCGACTCTTTTAATACTCAAAACACGCCACTACTAATACTATATAGTATAACTGTTCGTCATTTTCAGTATAGTTCGTTACTTCCATACTCTTTATTGCTCACTGGACTTATATCTATAGGATAACACTAGAGTGCAGAAAATATCGCTGTTATTCAGTCTTCTTCGCATCGACCTAGAAGATTTTTTATGCATATGTCTTGACCGAGTGGTCGAGAATATTTTCCTTGGGACATGCACATAACAGAAATTTGAGATCACTTTCGAAGTGAATCTATTAAAGATACTTATATGTACGAGATAGATGTGGACGTGGACATATTTATGAATTTAAATAAGGCCGAGAACACGTCTGAAAAAAACCATTCCGATAGAGTGGTTCTGAATATGTAGTGTAGTCCATGCAGTGGATTGAAAAGGGTGCACAGCTCCCAAAGAAGTTTAAAGTCACCCTATCCGCTGGAAAAATATTGGCTACGATCTTTTGGGATTCTAAAGATATTTTATTGATAGAATACACTGAGAAGGGTGAAAGTACACCAGCAGCATCATACACAACCACTGTGCGTAATTTAAGAGAAGAAATTAAAGGTAGGAGGCATGGAAATCTCACAGCGGGAGTATTGATGTTTCACGACAACCGGTTTACAAGGCCTGCATGGCGAAGGCTGCTGTGCGGGAATGTGGCTTCATCCTCCGTACAGTCCAGACTTGGCACCCAGTTACTACTCGCTATTCCCAAATGCGCCCCCCATGATATTTTAGCTTGACGCGCTGAGGGCTCTTGTCTTGAATAGGATCCTAGTTTCATCCCGGTGAATTGGAGGATTAAGTCTTGATGCCTAAAGCAATGTCTCTTGCACCAGTCACTGTACCCGTGTGGTGGAAGTTCGACCAAATGGGGCCGTAGTTTAATCGTAAAAGTGACCGCGTTGTTCCAATTCAGTAACAAGGGTGTCTGTCGCAGCACAGGACTTAAAACTAACGTACTCTACTCTATTGCCCGAGTGCGTTATGTAGCATACTACGTCACCTCGGGAGACTGGAGGCCCTCGGGAAGCATTCGTACGACCTGGCCACTCAATTTGTGTTGGACTCAAGGGGGCAGTGGTTTAAAGTCTGCATGCTGAACTAGAAGGGTCTTTCATCTATCTGTTCGCAGGAACTCTTGTTCAGGATATCTTGAGGAATGCTTCGGGGTTTAGCGAGACTTCATGGTTTGAACCAGGATCGATTGCGAGACGTTTCTGGGCTTTGTGGTTCTCGAGGATAGGGCTAGATGGTTGGTGCTTGAAGCCAGGATCAATTAAAAGACTTCACGAGGGTTCATGGGTCTTGACGTACAGGCTGGATTGACGGTGCTCGTACCAGGATCTTGAGACTATCTTGTTTCCTTGGACTGCGTTCGTGTGAGTGGATAAGAAGCCTTTTCGGCGAGTGAGTTGCGTCACGAATTAACTCAGGTACTGACACTGCAGAGCCAGTAGAGGTTGGATAAGACTTCGGTGCTAGCAGTCACGGTGTAGGTTCGTGGACTGAAGCCGAAACTGGAAGCTTGGTAGGTTCAATTCTTGAGAGTGGTTCTCGCTAATGAGTGGTGATAAGGCGTAAACCTTATCAAACTTTCTGCTTCCTGGGTAGATTGTAGAGACTGCTGAGAAGGAACCTGGTGAAAGAGCCACGCTCACATACCAGTAACCTAACCAGTGAAATTCGGGATTCTCAAATGTGAAAATATATCTTTGGAAAGCGATTTTTCGACGATGAAGCACTGCAGGTAGCAATTAATATCTATTTTGAGAAGAAGCCGGAAGTATATTTTTTACAAGGTTTAGAGAAGCTTATTGAATTGAATTTTTCCAAAATTTTCTGAGTTTTATTTCATGTCTATACTGAGAATACATTGAAAGCCCCTCGTACCTATAAGCTTTGCGTGTGTGGATTCTTATTTCAATCCATATAAAAATGACGTATCACAAAGTAACGGACTACTTCATACTAGATTGTAGAAGTTAATAGATATAATTCTTCATTTAAAGTTATTGTATCATCTCTATTGGAAAACCCGTTATAAGTGTATTATAGTCCGTCTAGAAAGTATCTGGAAAAAACAATGCTCAATTGTAATTTTTTAGTATATATTTTCAATTCTTGAATTAGAAAATTATAACAAAATATTCATCTTATTTACTAAAACAACCTCCATTTAACTGTAACTGTACACTTGACTAAGCGTCGAGGTATACCCGATCTTCATTTTGTGGCGCTGCTTTAATCTTCATTAGTCCTCAAATGTTTTTAATGGGATTAGGATCTGTTGAAGCTGCTGGCTATGAAATAGTTGTCACTTGGTGTTCTTGCATTCAAGCTTGAGTATAGGCCGAAGTATGGCATCTTGCATTACCCTGCTGAAAACGCCACTCTCTGGACATAAAGCATGCTCCGATTTAAGGAGAAAATCGTTCATGATGCCACAATACTTTTCACCAATAATGGTATCATTAACTATACAGAGTAGCACCACGCTAAGATATTGCTCCCCAAACCATTATTTTGGTGGAAAATTTGAATGGTAAGATGTTGTTTTGATAGAATATTTAAGTGATTTCCACCAAGTTGAAAACAACTTTCATCAGATATAAAGACATTACTGAAATTATCTTCTTGACAACGTTGACAAAATTCCATCCTTCGTTCCTTTCGTGAAGGTCATTTTAGTTATTTTTTGTGGTCTCCTTGATATGTAGTCTTGTCTTTTCAGTGATATATGGACGGTTTGTGGGCATACTTTTATATTTCGTTGATTTCCAAATCTTTGAGCCAATTTGCGAAACCCCAGGCGTCCTAAGGTCAATAAAGCGTTTAAATTGTTTCCTTTAATCTTACGCAGTCTTCCTAAAACTGGTCCATGCCATTTTTATCCTCTTTAGTGTCTCATTTTCTTTCACTTTTTCTTAGTTCATTCAATTGCACCAACTTTTAAACGTTTCGAAAACCTTTTTTATACAAATATTTTACCTGTTTTCTTTTTTCTCGTTGCGACATTATTTCATAAATTGTATACTCGATAAATAGTGTTGTCATGCAACTTTGGCCATAGCCGACAATCTGGACAACCTATTCTATACATTATTAGAAGGTTACAAAAAAGAAGTATATTTTTATTACGAATAATAAATTCCGTATACTTTCTAGATGAACTATATATAAATAAAGGATTCCAAGGATTTTTTTTTGTTGTGAATTCTTCCATTAGTGTGTGAAAGTTAAAATAAGAGTTAATATAGAAAAACACACTTTTTTGTTGAATAGTAATCTATTGGCGATCGATTTCGGCACTAATCCATCATCGGGCCAGCTGAAATAAACACATATATAGAAATAAAATGTACACTTTATAGTAAAAACTCAGAAAATCATTGTTAAATACATTTTGGGGTTATTTTTTTTTGGAATTTATTTATTGTTGTTATTTTGACATTCATTATTAAACTAAAATTGTATCATTCAGACTCAGCAGTAAAAAACAATATTATCAAAAATATTAAAAACATACACACACCAGATAGGGGTAGCTTTTTTGTTGATGTAATATTTTTATGTATAACCCTCGAAAACAGTAAACAAAGGCGAAAACATACAAATAAGATATGAAAGAACAGGAAGCAGATAACAATATGCGCATGTTAACGTCTGGCAAGTGATGGATACTATTCAAACGGCGCGAAATATGAACAAAACTAAAACAGTTATTATGTGAGCGTTCCTAGGAATTTAAAAAGATTTCTATCTGGAAATTCTGAGATTTCATTCAATAAGTGTTCGCTCTGTTTCTTCTTCAGAATTTCATATTGTTCAAGGAGTAATAGTCTCCGATAGTTATCTTCTCTGTGCAGGATTCTTAAATTTTTTATTGTGGTCTTATGATTCAGAGTCTTATGATCAGAGGATTTCCCAACGCTGAATTTGGTCGATTTTTCACGTGTGCATTGAATCTTTTATTTGCTGAATGGGTGGTCATGCCTATATAAAAGCACAAGTTATTTTATATATGCCACTATATTGTGTAACAATTCAGCTACAATTATATTTTAATATGCCCGAGCCCAGTAGGTTTAACTGGGTCGTGAGCCTGATCTCACAATTCCACAAAATGAAAAGACACAACTTCCTGACAAACAAGTCACTCGTTTAATTTACGACAAGTAATTTTTCTTACAAATTACCTATATACATTTAGAAAAAATATACAATTTACTATCTAATATTAGAGCAGGTTTCAAAAATATTATTACCGATAAAAGTGGAATTATATACAGAAAATGAGAGTTTCTCAATGTTATTAATATATACAAAAATTTTAAGTTTCTTAATGTGGTATGAATATTATATATTATTACAAAATTTAGAGTTTCTCAATGTTACTTCCCTGGTTGGTTTAGATTACAGGCTGATGTTTTGCCAATCAAAACAGGTGATGGTTTTGAAGTTTGTCGTTTCAAGCAGGCTGTTATGTGCTTCTTTAAACTTATAAGCTTCAACGTCTTTAGGCAACTAGTGTACGTGTAACTATTCCTCACCAAGAAAACTTCCAAACTCCAGGAGCAAATAACAGGAAAATAATCCAAGAGAATTCAAGGAAAAATATTCCAAAGGAAAAAATCCAGGA
This sequence comes from Megalocaria dilatata, assembly GCA_034642435.1. Taxonomy (NCBI): domain Eukaryota; kingdom Metazoa; phylum Arthropoda; class Insecta; order Coleoptera; family Coccinellidae; genus Megalocaria; species Megalocaria dilatata. The sequence goes on from CM067854.1 coordinate 27,510,113, forward strand.
AAAGATAATCCAAAAAAAATCCCAGATAAGATAGTCCAAAAAAACCCTTCATTGAGGGTTTGTTACTTCTAACCTTCAAGAAAAATTAATTAACGAGAAAATAAATTTTATGACATTCAGATTGTTAACAACTTTACTCTGCAATCGTGAACCGGAAAAGAAAATAATTCCTTCATATCAAGGCGCACAGGACGACACATTGACGAACAAATATCCCAATTTCTTCATTCACCGGTATTCTCGATAAAAGTGAGATACCAGCGAATACATTCGACGTGTAGATCTACAATTGAACGTTGCTCATTTTCTTCTTGTTATTAATTAAGGTACTTTCTAGAGTCTGATGTCGTTTGTTAATTAATGTGTAGTCATGTTTCTGAGAATTCCATTGATTTTTTCATTAAATCCTTTATAAAATGGCAGAGAAATGTATCGTTGATTAATAGATCGGTGTGGGTACATCTTATTGATGAGCAGTTTATCTTTTTTAGATTTCAAAATATTGTCCGTGTATGATCAAGTATTGATCATTTTTCAATTTGGTATTGATTATTTCCCCAATTGAGAAGATAACTATTGGAGACTATTACTCCTTGAACAATATGAAATTCTGAAGCACAAACAAAGCGAACACTTATTGAATGAAATGTCAGAATTTCCAGATAGAAATCTTTTTAAATTCCTAGGAACGCTCACATAATAACTGTTTCAGTTTTAAAATAGAATAGAAAAAGGCTTTTTACTTGATAGAAAAAATATAACAAAATTTGAATATCAACACAAATTAAATATGTTAATCTTCTACAATATTAATTTCAAAAAATTTCATTCAAAAAACTTTTAGAATTAAATTAATGTCTAAAATAAGCACTGCTTACGTTTAATAGACGTATATAATCAAAATTCAATATATAATGTCAAATGGAATAAATAAACCAACAGATATACGAAAGTCATTAAAATTAATAAATAAATATTTGAAGGAGACAAAATTTTGTTTCTGATCTTACCTTTGAGAACACCAATTGCCTTTTAAAAACATGAACACACCTTAAGGACTTCTCAAAGAATATAATTTATTTGAAATATTTAATATATTTAAATATTCGAAAAAATTAATTCAAAAATCTCTCAAAACATGCACTATATCTTCAAAAAACAAATATAATTCTAAGTAATCCCTTCATCGGTCCTAGATAATATTCCAAATATCGAAATCGAAAAACTACACCTATATCACAACGTCCACGTTAAGAATGAATGCTTCGAAAACAAACCAACTTTAGAATTCAAAATTGATCTATGTTCTAACAAAATCACAGAACAGTGTAAGTTATTTTAAGGTTATTTAAATTCATTGACATTCCATAATGAGATTTATTGAAGCCAAAATATAATTATATATTATATATAAAATTTTATTTGTGTTGATATTCAAATTTTGTTTCAGTTTTGTTCATATTTCGCGCCGTTTGAATAGTATCCATCACATGCCAGACGTTAACATGCGCATATTGTTATATGTTCCCTGTTCTTTCATATCTTATTTGTATGTTTTCGCCATTGTTTACTGTTTTCCAGGGTTATACATAAAAATTTTACATCAACAAAAAAGCTACCCCTCTATATACACCTATCTGATGTGTGTATATTTTTAATATTCTTGACAATATTGTAATTTACTGCTGACGGTGAGTTCGAATGATAGAATTTTAGTTTAATAATGAATGACAAAATAACAACAAGCAATATATTCCAGAAAAAAATACCCCCAAAATATTTTTAACAATGATTTTCTGTGTTTTTACTATAAAAGTGTACATTTTATTTTTATATATGTTGAAAATATGAATAAAAACAATATTCTAATTTCCGCTAATATTTTATTAACAGTACGATCGTTACGTCACCATGACTTCTTCAGGTGAGTATTACAAGATACTGAGTATACCATGAACAAGAAATTCATTTTATAGTACATGGATATAACAAAAATAGAGGGGGTGAAGAGAGTTTTACAATTCTTTTGGAAATCTGAAAAATGAGTGTGGATAGCTCAGCGGGAGAGCATCGGACTCGTGACCGGGAGGTCCAGGGTTCGAATCCTATTCAGGTAGAAAAGAAATTTTCTAGTTGGACGGGTATCTGCCACCATTTCACTGTTGGGTCAAAAATTAACAGTGCTGTGACCTAAAGTGGCGCAAGATCGCAGTAACAAAGCCTACACAGAACACAACTGAACTCCTAACTCGCACAAGCTGAAAAAGCTTCTGAGGGATCTTCACAGAAGATCTAGGAGTATCAGGATAATAATAATAATAATAATAATAAAAAAGATTCAACAAAGGGGAGTTACTTAATTCTGTTTGGTTATTCAATAATATTTTTCTTTTATGATATCTATCAATTTCTAACGTTTCTAATAAGTTCAATCTAAAACTTTTGTTTTCTAAGTGTAAAATTTCAAAGTTACTATTAAAACTATGTCCTGTGTCTAGAAGGTGCTCTGCGTAGGTTGAATTTCCCTTTTTGTTACAATAACATTTTTCATGTTCCTTAAGTCTCGTCTGGAACGATCTTCCTGTCCGACCAACATATACAAAATGGCAAGTACCGCAAGTTAACTTATAAACACCTGATTTCTTGTTCTTAGATGTTTTATCTTTATTATTTTTTATTAGTTTTCCTAGGGAGTTATTCGTTTTATAAGAAATTCTAAAATTGTGGTTCTTCTTTAAATATCTAGCTACCTTTTCTGTTTTTGGTCCCAAGTATGTCAACGAAATGTATTTACTTTCAATTGGATCATTATTTATGGGATATACTAATTTCAAAGCCAGCTTTAATTGTATTTTTGTGAAAAGATTCTCAATAATCGGGACGTTGAAACCGTTGTTCAACGCAATTTGTTTGATAATGTTATATTCTTTGTCAAAATTCTCAGGTGCCATGGGTATGTTGGCTAATCTACATAACGTACTATTGTATGCTGCTTTATTCATATTTTCAAGATGAATTTCCGTCAAGTAAAGACCGAAACAATCATAGATTTTATATATGAGTTTATTACAGCTGGCCTGATGACGGCTTAGCGCCGAAATCGATCGCCAATAGATTACTATTCAACAAAAAAGTGTGTTTTTCTACATTGACCCTTATAGATTGCCAGTCTAATTTCATTCGGGAAGGCGCTGAAGGATAAAAATGCTGTCGCGTAGTCCAAACCGATTGAAGCTTCAAATGACCAACAATTGGGAATTTAAATTTCTCGCAGGCCACACCGACAAAAAACACACTCGACCGTGTACTCCCGCCAGACCGTATCAATCCTCCAATCTCTCCTACATCCTCCAGAGTAAATTTTTTCCCGAATACAAATTTCTTTTCGGATGTGCGCCGGCTGCCCGTTTCAGATTCGCAAGGATGTTTACCCGTAGTTGGTATTTCTAATTACATGATTATAATGGAGCTTTTACCCGTCCGGGAGTCCGGGCACGTACGGCTGTATTATGAATGAGAGGCAGAGAGAGGGCATTCATCGAATCCTAATTCCATTATTTTTTAAGGAGGTCGAGGCGGTGATACCTACCCGGTTGGCAGAGCAAGAAAAGTTGCGATAATTTATGACCTGCCGGATTCGGGTCCTTTTTTCGTCGTGGGATCGGCTCGGAATGTCTTGTAGGCTGAATTTGATGGTCTCTTTGTATTTCTGTTATAGGGTAGAATGGGGTTTTGAACTCTTCGTTTACATTGGTAGGATATCGATGAATTGGTAATATAATATGTTTTCTCAATGAGGACTATATTATTTTTAAATAAAATTTAATACTAGTAGAGCACGTAGTTCTACCTTTCTCGTAGATCAGTTGAACACGTAGATCATATGAAAAGGTAAATAGTTATAGCAAGATATTTGAAATAAAGGGTCTTTCAATCGGAACGCCCCATTTTTAAATTGACATTACTCACGCATGGCAGCCATTGTTCATTAGCGATATTGACAGTTGTGTTTGTCAATGTCCACCATTTCATCATGGAAAAGAAAACACTCCAACAACGTTTAGAAATAATCCAAGTTCGTTATGAAAAATCTCGATCTGTTACTCTAACTTTACTTTTACTTACTGCTTTAACTCCAATTTTTGGTCATTAGAAACGTCTGGATAAAAGAACAGTTGAACGTTTAGTGAAGAAGTTTGAAACAAATTTCACATTTCATGATGTAACAGTGCCAGTGAGGCAAAGAAATGCAAAAAGTGAAGAGAATATTGCTGCCGCACGTGAAAGTGTTCGTGAAGACCAAAATTTATCGATTTCTCGACGTTTACAAGAACTAGGCATCTCCCAGACGTCTTTGTGGCAAATTTTACGAAAAGACCTTGGTTTAAATCCATACAAAATTGTTTAAACCCAAGAACTCATACCAACAGATCATTTAAGGCGTCCAAAAAATCATTTTTAGCAATGAAGTTCATTTTCACCTAGAAGGACTATTTCTTGTGGGAATCCGTCAAGGATAAGTATTACGCCTACCATCCAGAAACAAATTATGCCTTGAAACATTCGAGAGTGTACTAAAAAATTGAATTGATCGATTGGGGTCACTAGACAGTCTTGGTAGTCATTTGGATGACATTCTTTTTCATTCGTAAATGTCAAGGTCCAGACTTTTTAATAAACACAGAACTTTGAGAAAATATTCATTATTTTTTTATTTATACCTGATCAAAAATGCTAATTTTAAATGTCTTACCGTCATTAGTAGAGCTCTTAGGTGTATCCTTCTCGTAGATCAGTTGAAGAGGTAGAGATCCACCTAACTGGTTGTAACAAAATATTCCAAATAAAAGAAAATTTTTTCCAATTTTGAAGTAAATTTAAAGTAATAAAAAGAGGTGAAGGGAGAAATATAAATTGTCAATTAATATATACTTACTGACAAAGAAACTGCAACACCCAGAAGGAGCTTTTTTTTTGGTAAAACATATAAAGTATAGCAAGGAGTAAAATTTGGAGGAAAAAATCGTGAAGGGCTTTTCATGTAATTATTTTTTGTTACTTGAATATGTAGTCGTTTTTTGCAAATTTTTTAAATTTTACAACAAACCAGCTGTTCGCGCAGATCCAAAGTCGATGTTTAGTTGTGGTTAAAATGCCTAGAGCACGTGTACGCGGAATTTAACGCCAGCTAAGTGAAATTGAAAGAGGTAAAATTATTGATCTACAGGAGGTGGGGTTGTCATTTCGACAAATCGCTAACCGTACGAACAGAAATCCAACTACTCTTATAAGATGTTGTCAAGTGTGCTTTGATAATGCCCCAAATTGAAGAAGAGTAGGCACCGGACGTCGCAGGAGTACAAATGAAGTTCAACATCGACTTCTAAGACTTATGACTATTAGAGACCGATTTGCGACAACTCGATCTTTGGCTGATGAGTGGTTGGGAGCACAAGGCCATCCTGTAACGTGAATTCTACCAGGTTTTCGTATTGACATGACGAGCATAGCTCTTTCACCAAGTGACTACTCAGCAGTCTCCACAGTCCATCCCTAGAGGTAGAAAGTGTGATAAGTATTACGCCTAATCATCGCGCGAAGCGAGAACCCCTCCGAAAAGATGAACCCACCAGCTTCCAGTTTGGGCCTCGACTAGAAAGCCAGAACCGTCTAACTGGTAGCAGCGAAGCACTATTTAACCTCTACTAGCTCTGCAGGTCAGTACCCAAGTTAGTTTGTGACGCAACTCTCCCGCCGGAAGGAATTCTTATCCAAGCACCCGAACGCAGTCCCATGAACATATAATCTCAAGATTGTTGACTTCTATTGATCCTGGTAGGAGAACCGTCAACCGGCCTGTACCGCCACCGAACCCATGTAAGTCATTTGATTGATCCTGGCGTCAAGTACAAACGGCTAAGCCAGTTTATCGAGATTCACAAAACCTAAAAAGTTACGCATTGATCCGGGGCCAGGATAAGGCCGGTCGAACCGTCAAGTCCCATTAAACTCCGAGTCATTTCATGAGAATATCAGCATTATCAAACCCATCTTGTGTTACCTCTGACGGTTGAGCATCGCCGGCAACGATTACAGTGGTGAACATTGGAATATGAAATGGCTTCAGGTCGTCTTTTCTGATAAATCTCGATTCTCCTTGGATGCACATGATGGCCGACGAAGGGTTAGACGACGTCGGGGAGAAAGACGTGAACCTCAGTTTGATATTGAGCGTCCTCTACACCGGACAGTAGGCGTTATGGTATGGGATGCTATTGCACCTGCAAGTAGGTCACCTTAAGTCTTTATTCGAGGTAACATGACAGCGCTGCGTTACCTTCAAGAAATAGTGGAGCCATATGTTCTTCCTTACCTTAATCGGCTCGAGAATCCAATATTTCAGCATTATAATGCTCGACCTCATGTTGCCAGAGTTAGTTTAAATTTTTTTGAAGCGACCCATTTGAATCATTTGCCATGACCTCCCAGATCCCCCGATCGTTCACCCATAGAACATGTTTGGGACATCATTGGTAGAAGGCTTGGACATTCACCCCAGTCCCCACGCACTTTCGCGGCTCTGAGACATGAACTACAGGTAGCTTGGGATAGTATCCCTCAAGAAGAAATAGACCATCTTATTGCATCAATGCCAAGACGTGTTGGGGAGTGTATAGATAATCGCTGTGGACAAACACATCATTAACAAATTTATCAAAAAAAATTGTAAACCCTCCGTTTTTTCCTTCAAGTTTCTATCATTTACACTCTTCTATACTATCTATGTTTGACCAAAAAAAATTTAAAATTTAAACACCTTCTGGGTGTTGCAGTTTCTTTGTCAGTTAGTATATTATAAAATAAATACTTGAAGAGTACAAAATTTTGTTTCCTTTCTTGTTTTATGAAAACCAAATTCCCTTCCAGAAAAAAAAAGGAACGAAACAAAAGGGTGTACTCTTCAAGTATTTATTTAATAATTTTCTAACTGAGAGTAGAGGACTTTTAGCGAACTAATATGCTCTCAACTTTTTGCAGTTTTCTCTTAACAAGATCTGTATGTCAGAAAACTATCTCCAATGTTTTTTGCCATGATACAGATGTTGAAGGCCATTGAAACTTCATATGAAAATATAAGGTTCCCCCATTATTTGATTTTTTTGAGAACATCCTGTAATTTATGTATTGAAAATTTACTGTGAAATTTTTTTTTCTTAATATTACAGAGAATAGTTAGTTTAATTCGCCGAAGCTTCTACAGATTGTGATCTAAAAAATCTATTGAAAACTTTTCAGAATTAAATTTATTAATGTGCTTTGGAAAATACTGTATCACTTTTTAGACATATACATTACAAACACATGTGAGCAGCAACTAACCAATAATCAAAAGAAAACATTAAGTATTGACGAAATATATCTAAATCCATCATTCAAGACCAATTTGTTTCGATTGGATAATAAGGAATTAAAAATTCAAACACCAGAAAATGTTCCACATTGATTTAAAAAAGAATTTGCAATTCTAACCTATTTTTCCATCAGTTGGGAGTTATTTTGATGATAAATGAAAACAATCAATAAAATATATATACACATCTTCATCAATCAAATGTTCTGTACAATGAAAAAATTAGGCTAGTTCACTAAAACATATTGAAAAGAATCATTACGATCATGGATTCTATATTCGAAAACTGCAACGTGCATGAAAATACAAATTATGAAAAAACTCAACAATGCATATTGAAAATTTACTAAGAAGATATATATCGTTTGAATTTTTTTATAATTTGTATCATCACGCATGAGCGTGACAGTTCACAAATATATCTATGATCGTATCTTCTTTTCAACATTTTTCTGTGAAAGAGCCTAATTTTCGCAAGGTACTCAAATAGGTTTCAAAAATTTTTCTTTTGAACAGAATATTTGATGAATGAAGGTATGTTTATATTTTATTGATTAGTTTCATTCTGCATTCCAACTGATGAGAAAATGGGTTAGAATTACGTTTACTTTTGATTCTTTATTGCTGCTCACATGTCTTGTAATATATATGTCTATTAAGTGAAACAGTGTCCTCTAAGGAATTTTATATTATATTTTATATTTTTCCGTGAAGGTTTTGGAAAATTAATCCAGGTATTATCTGTAATAGCCTATTTATTAGGAAATAATTTCCTCATATGAAGAAATGAACGTACAAGGCAGCTGCTTTCGAACGACATTTCTGGGTTGTCAGATGTCAGGTTGGGCAGCTACAGAAATATTTTTGTTGCCATTAATAAAATTCAGTGGTATGAAATAAGAAAGAATATTACTGTAAGTCCGCTGAAGCTCCTAAAGAACGAAAGTCTTTTCATAATTTTTATCTGTCGTTTGAGTAAATTGCATACCTTACATCGATCGATCAAACTCCCCAGCATCCACCATACTGGATAAAATTATATTTCTAAAGAAACAAGTTGGGTCCCAATATCAGAGATTAGAAGAACGGTTAAGGCCGCTTCGGGAAACTATTCGAGGACCTCGGGATTCCAGGAGCGCAGATAAGAGACCGAGAGGAAGTCGTGGGAATGTTTCAATGGTACAAAGTACCCCGTATCGACCTTCCGAAGTGAAATTTGTAAGCTATCTGTGTGTTCGATTTCCTCTGCGGCTATGACGAATAGACTGGGCTTTCGAGGTCGATTCAAGTGGGGTGCTCAAGAGCTTCCGAACTCTTAGGACAGAATAAAATTGACCGTTCATATTGGAGCTTTCGGTTAAAAAAAAACAACAATGGAAGATTGACGATGGGTATGGGGTCGGACGAGTGGCTAGTTAGAGGAGCTTTTGAAAGAAGGGTTAAATCGGTAGTTACTGAAGAAGTTCGTAGCGCCATCTACATCGTCAACCTCAAAAATTTACATATTTGACATGAGGATTTGTTCTGCAAAAATGTGTCTTAGCTAAATGAACTAAGTTGTGAATTTGAATGTAAAGGAAAGATTTTTTACTTGATAAAAGGTTTTCTCAATAAATATAAAACAGAGTGATTCTGTTATACATCGCTACAAATTTTAATTTCATGAAATTAAAAAAAAAATCATTTAAATATTTTGATATTTACAGATATATTCTGTTAGCCTTCTACATAATTAATATCGAAAAATTATATTTAATATTATAACTTCAGGAATTAAATTAATGTCATGTTATTATATCAAATGACATATAAAATAAACATTCAAATGATATAACAAAATCCAATAAATATAAATTGTTAAAAAAATTCTATAAATTGAATATTTTGAGTAAAAAAAATTTGTTTCTGCTCATCCCTGTTATGAAATATCTTTAAAAAATGTTCAACATAATCTTAAGAATTTCATCATAAAACTATCTTACTTAGAATATTCAATATTATTAGATATCTAACTTAAAGTTACTTTCTGGAAAATCTCAAGATATGTAAAAACATTACTAAAAAACAAGCTTTAAGAGAGACTTTGCTTCGTCAGTACTCAATCGTATTCAATAAAATATAACATCAATCAACAAAAACTATTTACTCACCTTTGATCCAGAAAGCTTAATGGTAAATGAATACTGAACATTCAAATGGAGTCTAATGTGTCTCGAAATAAATAGTTCTGTGGTTTACCATTCATCTTAAAGATTTAAAGGCAGTTTAACGGCCTCTGTTATATCGCAAGGACCATCTGTATAAAGAATGTTAAGGAAACCAAATAATTATATATTATGAATAAAATGAAATAAATAGAGGTTTATACTTGATAAAAGATATATTCGAATATATATGTAAATATTAAAATAGTTAAAAAAAATTATATACCTTCTATCAAGTATAAACCTCCATTTATTTTATGAAAAAAAAAATGTATAATTCAATCGAATAAATACCTAAGACACACTTTTCTTTTTATTATACATTCATAATTAATACTCACTACACAGGAGATAAAAGAATTTAGTGAAATAATAGAATATTGATCGAACTTACTCAACAAAAATTTGCAGTGGGTTTCACGAAACTTTAGTCGGCGGATCAATCTTGTTGATTACCGAGTCCTTCTACAATTTATCTAGTTCTATGTTTCCATAGTGCAGCTATGACTGATTAACTTGATCATCGATCAAGCACAAATCGGGTTCCACAAAATATTTTGTGCTTTGATCTAACCTATAACCGCTACTAAATCATAGATTAAGTTGATATGGTGAATCAAAATCTTCGTATTATTCGTTAAATAGTTGAAATGAAGCGTATTGTTCACTTTTTTCAAGTGATATAATTGTAAAATGCTTTTCGAAATTAGTTCATCATCATCATCAGGAGAAGATTTATGTATATTTCGAAGACATTGAATTATTAGAGAGAGCAGTGATCCTTTCACAGAATGTGATTATCTTCATTTCAAAATGAGTTTTCGTTTCGATAAAAAAATATCGTGATGGAATTATTACATGAAATTGGACCAGAAATTGAACCACGCAGTAAAAGAAATAAATAGACCGAGCGCTACCACAGAAATATTATTCTTTCTACGGTGCTACGGTGTAGCGGTCAAATTTCAGAAAGTGAGACGTTGTTAGATTGTTTTTTCATATTAACTGATACACGTGATCAACTACCTGAACTTATTTTGTTAAACCCAAATTCGTTGATCCGTTTGTGAAATTTGACAAGAGTATCTGTTGATCAGATTGATATAGTGATACTATTTCAAATAAATTCTTGAAAACTTGAAAGGTGATTTGAGGTCATCACCGATAATCTCCAGTCTACCTTCATGCCAGCAAAATAAAAACAATCAATTAAAATATCTATCAGACTTACACGACCACGTGTTATTTCAAATTGAAATAGAACACAAATGGTTTGTTAATGACTTCCATTCCTGTTCTATGTTCGTCCGCAGATAATACCAAGACAAAGTATTATCGGAAAAATACTGTGTAAATGTGGGAAAAAAATTGTAATTATTATTTATGTATATATATATAGATAAAAAAATTGAAATATAATAAATAAATGGAGCGTTCTTTCGAATGAAATTTCTAAGATGTTTAGTTTGGCAGCTATGGAAGCGCAATGCGCTATTGCAGGACACTGTATTATATATATATATATATATATATATATATATATTTCAATTTTTTTATCTATATATATATATATATATATATATATATAGATAAAAAAATTGAAATATAATAAATAAATGGAGCGTTCTTTCGAATGAAATTTCTAAGATGTTTAGTTTGGCAGCTATGGAAGCGCAATGCGCTATTGCAGGACACTGTATTATATATATATATATATATATATATATATATATATATATATATATATATATATATATATATATATTGTCATGGAATTTACACTTAAATTAAATAATTACATGAAAATATAAAGGAAAATACTCACCGTTGTATATAAGTTGACTCGTTAGAGTATAACCAGAGCACATTTAATTAAATAATATCCATTCTGACAGAAATATTAATAATTCAATTCATAAAAATACTCACGAGCTAAAATTATGAAGAAAAAGCATATTCAGGATACATAACAACTAATCGAATGAAAATTCTTTGAACGGTAATTAAAAAAACAGTAATCTTGTTGACAGTTTATAAATAAAATTCACAGGGAGATTTCAATTCACAATTATTCAATATAAAACCAGCCAAAGTTGCAATAAATAGAAGTAATTTGAATTTAGATATCAAATTTGAAATTGATGAAGAATTTGTTGAAAAGATTTGTTATTATCATGAATCACATATAAACCTTAGTGAAATTATTGACAAAGAACAAGCTAAAATAAATATAACTTACCAGAATTATGTAAATAGGACAAATTTGATCTAAATTCACTTAATTCAATGAAAGATAGCATCTACGTCAGATATTTTCAAATGATTGATGTAAAAGATATTCTTGAAAATGTTTAGGCATCAATAGAATTGTAATAGCATCTAAGCTAAAGAAATTTAATCAATTTCATAAGTAATATTAAGTATTTTATGAGTTATAAGCATTAGAAGTTGAAATTTGTTAAATTTTGACACTTGAAATACTTTACGAAGGAAAAGCAAGACTTTTACTGTTCTGTTCAACATGAAACATACATCAAAATGTAGTTTAAAAAATGAGCTAATTTTCAACAGTAATTTCAAACCAGGAAATATTGTAAATTTTGTAAAATCATCGAGAGCATCATTTTTTTATAATTTTGACAGAAGCTAGTACGCTTTGAGATTCAATTTTTCTTGAAAACGATAAATAGGGCAGACACAGAAAAAGTCGGCAGTCTCCAATTATATGCAGAGTAGAATCCTTGTCGGTCCATAATTAAAAAAGTGCCAAAAAAGTATCATCATCTGAAAAAAGAAGATTATTTGGTTATTGTGAATGGAAATTGAATCCAGAAAATACATTACCTGAATGTGAATGGAAAAATATCACATAGAAATCAATTTTCAAACGAATTGGATATATTGAAGAAAATCAACAAAGTAGCCTGTGAATTTCAGAACGTTCTAGAAGTGTTGTTTCCAACGAAACCAGTGTTATTCCTGAAACGAAGAAGGGACAATTAAAAGGAACAATCATAAATTGATGAACAAACTTACCAAAGGTATTAAAATTCAATACTGTTAATCTTTTCCCAAAGAAGTTTAGAAATAATAATCACTGTTTACATTAGAATTACGTTGGGTTATTTAGATAAGGTTAGGTTAACATAGAATTAGATTTAGGTTATTGATTACTGATTATAATATTTCAAATTACTTTCATAAAAAATAATTTTAAAAATTCAACCTTTTAAGAAAATTCAAATTGAACCCTCCCTCAAATATTAATCAAATTTAATAATATTTTAATTTCAATTATTCAAAATTATAATCTTAAGAGCTAGCCGGAAACATAGAATACATCACCTACATACAAGGGTGATCTCATTAGTATTCATTCACAAAATTTCATTAATAAATTCCATAACAAATTGTCGCCCAACGCGTGGCTGGAAAATTTGAATTTTCAGCATAAATTCTTAACTGAAATTGCATGAAGTGATACCCATTAATTACAAAATGGAAACAAGAAGTAAAACCTTAATTGGCGAAAAAGAAAATGATGAAAACACACCAGGAACAAACAAGGATCAGAAAGACAAAATAATAGAAATATTATTAGCCATGAGACAAGAAATGAGAGCATTTACAGAAAGATTCATAAATAAATCAAACGCATATACAGAAAGATTAATAAATAAATTAGATGCAGATATAAACAAAGATGAAGAGATGAATAAAAATAAATCAGAAAATGACATAAACGAACAGAATAAAAATGATATAGATAATCACACAGAAGTTGAAGAAAATAATACAATAAATATAAATGAATATGAAAATAAAATACCGATAATGAATAATAATACAATAAATATAAATGAATATGAAAATAAATTACCGATCATGAATAATAATATTATAAATGAATATGAAAATAAAATACCGATGATGAATAATAATGCTATAAATATAAAAGAAATCCAAATGAGAAATAATAATCACTTTTCACATTAGAATTACGTCAGGTTATTTAGATAAGGTTAGGTTAACATAGAATTAGATTTAGGTTATTGATCACTGATTATAATATTTCAAATTACTTTCATAAAATATAATTTAAAAATTCAATCTTTTAAAAAAATTCAAATTGAACCCTCCCTCAAATATCAAATCAGATTTAATAATATTGAATTTCAATTATTCAAAAACATAGAAACATAAAATACATCACTTACATACAAGAGTGATCTAATTATTATTCATTCACAAAATTTCATTAATATAATTCCATAACAAATATATATATATATATATATATATATATATATATATATATATATATATATATATATATATATATATATATATATATATATATATATATATATATATATAGCCCGAATATTCGCAATCAAACACAATAAAAAATCCTATCCAGAGCATAACTGGTATCCTTAGTCACACAAACTTTATAAAGTTTCTGAGGAATTTTCACAGGAGTTCTAAGAGTATCAGTATAATATCAAAATTGATTAGTTTGTATTATAAAAATATTTCTTTGTTAGTATTATATATTTCTTGAATAGCGGATCAGACTTTGAAATCTTATAATCGAATTATATTCATTTCCATATCCTTTTTCTTAAGAATTTTCTTTGATTCAAAAATAATATACTATAACAACCAACTTCAGCATTTGCCATGGGAAATATATTGATATTTCTATGATTTATAATTCAAATTTCAACTAAATTTCAACTAAAATTCTTCAATTTCCTACCCGAAAATGTATTTTTCTCCGAATTGTCTTCGTTCTAAATGAAGACTTATTGTAACAGAATTATTTAAAATATTCATGTGAGAAACATGAAAGTCTTCATTTAGACATTTTGGTCGTATCATCACGCTGAAATATTTCCCTCGCTTCCAAACACGAAACACACGCAACTCATGAAAACGTCAACGTTCGTTAGATATACCATAAATTTCTACCATTCCATTATTATACCATAAATTTCTACCATTCTATTATTAAGAAATGTAAAGATTTGAATTCCTCATGAATATTTTTTATAGCTACACATTATATGGAAAATAATATTGACAATTCTGAAATACAAAACGATATTTTTCACATATTTTCGTGTTGAATTCAAATAGTCCATGGTGAGTGATGAAGCTTATTCAAGGAATCTTATCGAAGTGCCTAAATATCTGTTTTTGCAGTTGTTTATTATAAAAACAGAATCATTTCCATGCTTTATTCAAATAATAAAAAGGGGGGTCTTTTACTTGATAGAAGACTTATTATAATATCTTAAATATCATACAGATTTATTCTGTCAACTTCGCAACAACTTTTAATTTAATGAAATATTTTTCCGAAAACTTTTTCGAATTAAATTAAATGAATGTCTTAGGAAACAAAGTTTCAATTAAGTATACATATAGAATTAACACTCGTTACTCAGCACCAAAACGAATAAAAGAATACAGAGAAAATACAAATAATCAATTGAAAATATTGAATTAATACTTTAAGGATACAAACTTTGTTTCGTACCTTTTGGTGCTGTGTAATGGGTGTTAATTTTATAAGTATACTTAATTGAGACTGTATTGTCTGAGACATTCATTTAGTTTAATTCTAAAAAGTTTTCGAGAGAAAATTTTTATGAAAGTAAAATCAAAATTTGTAGCAAGGTTAACAGACTAAATCTGTGTGATACAAAAGATAATGCAATAAGCCCTCTTTCGAGTAAAAAAACTCTTTTTAACATTTTATTCTATATATGATAATTATATTGTGGTTTTTCCTTTTATACATAGTATATTTTGGATATAACTGAGTGCTTAAAAATATCTTTTGAACTTTGTTCGATTAACATATAATAGAATACTTATGATTTTTCAAAAAATATTATTAGTTTGTTTAAAGGGAGACCTGTGGAAGAACTTATTTTGAAGAAAGTATATTTTGGAGTAATTCGTTAGGTTATGTTGTGCATTTTTGGAAAGGAATTGAATTGATACAAAACAAAATTCTATATGTTTCAAGTGTTCATTTGTATTTTTAATTAATATTTCTTTGAATTCTTTTATTCCTCTAAATATTGGGAAAAATATAAAAAATTTCAAATTTAAATGACAGCGGAACTATTCAACCAATTTTGACCATTAACTAACCCAGCCGCGGCATTTAGACACCAAACTTTCCTTGAAAATTTCAAGACGAGTTTTTTCGTATAAAAGTTATTTACGGGCATCTGTATAAAATGACAGATTCCCCCGTGAGTGCAATCTAGCCGCTCAAGACTATTTTCAGCTGAAAATTCGAATATTACAGACATATAATAAAGAGATTTGATAGAAAGTAAAAAACAAACATAACTGATACAATAGTTTCGATTGAGCAATTTGACTAAAGAGCTTTCAGACAAAAGCAGCCTTGAACAAAATTAAAAAATATTACATTCTTCAGAACAACGTATGAAAAATTTTTCTGTCAATCTCATGGGTCAATTAAGAATGAAAAATGAAATCTAACTACAAAAATAGTACATTACCTAGAAATATAATCACATCTGCAACTTCAAAATGAAAAAATTTTAAATGTTAACTCAAAACAAATACGCAACTCCATGTTTGAACTATAGAAATGTTTCCAAATTCACAGAGATCTCATTAGTATGGAGTGTTAGCTAAGGTAATTTATTTGAATTACATAGATATTATATATAAAGGGTAAATTCCAAAAAGTAATATATTAACGACTCTGCATGAAATATGAGGAAACAGAAACATAAAGTAACATTATTTTATTCTTGTTGTTTTATTTGTTAAGAGCATGATGAATCTTTAAATCAATATCCCAGCATGCACACATTGTATTAGCGTTGTCAACAAGAAGGATTTAAGAACTACCACAGTAAATTACCCGCTGGGCATTCCCCAAATTGTTATTAATAGACCATAAATTAACAAATGAGCTAGAGGAAATGTAAATTATACAGTCTCGGTATCTTTCAATCTCCTTCCAGAGATCACTTACAAATCATCTTTATCTGATCTTAATGTTCATCTAAATGAATGTCAGATGTCTCATCCTGTCCATGATTTTATGTTATGTTTTGTGTATTAGAAAGGTTTCTTTCTTCTTCAATTTTATTCTAGATTACTATCTAGGCTAGTGAACTAAAAATAAAATCATGAATGAATAACTCGTCCTCACATGTATTTTCAATTTGAGTACTTTACCTTAAATTCAGGATGTATTAGAGTTTACTTAATCCACATGAAATATTTTTCAATATGAAAAACTTCTTTCACTTTACGATATAAAAACGTTAAAACATATGTATTAACATATCATATATAGTGGATACGTATGTCTATGTCCTCTTACCTATATATGTAATATAAATACATTTAATAAAATAAATGAAGGTTTATAATTGATAGAAGGTATATAAAATTTATTAAATATTTTAATATTAACAGAAATATTCTGCTAGCCTTCTACATATTTAATTTCAAAAAATTATATTTAATATTATAATTAAATTAATGTCATCTAAGCACCGCTTATATCAAACGATATATAAAATAAATATTCATCATAAGACATCCAAATGAGATAACAAAATCCAATATATGTCGTTTGATATAAGCGGTGCTTATATGACATTAATTACATTCCATAAGTTATAATATTATATATAATTTTTTGAAATTAAATATGTAGAAGGCTAACAGAATATATCTGTTTATATTGAAATATTTAATAAATACATTTGTATTGATATGTTTTTATGTTGTACAGCGAAAAACATTTTTTCTTGACATTGAAAAATATTTTATATTGATTATGATATTTTTATACTTTAGTATAGTATACAATCTTCAATGTGTAGAAATTCAAGAATTTGAATTTATTTTAATAATTGAGTCGCATTTTATTTTTTCTGTAAATTATGGATTCATTTCATATATAATCAAAGACCCACAAAATATTCCTTAATTGTTGATTGTTCATTGTTTTTGAAGAGTTCGTTATTTTTGTTTGCATTATGGGACATTGATTAGGGGAATAACATCTATAAAGTTTTTCTGTGTTCCGTGTGCACATGAATTATAATTATTGTTATTGGTTATCTCTTTGATGTCTTCAATATGTTCTGCTATTTGAATTTCAGTTTGGTCACTATCTGATGAAAAAATCGAAACAAATTGTTTTCAAATTCTGGTTCAATTATTTGTTATCTATCTTTCGTTTGTAGAATTTTATATGGTTTAGGAATAGTAGGATGTTCTTTATTGCATGCTATAAATGTTGGGTAAATATTTACACAACATTTGTATTGATACGTATTGTATTGATGTTGTTTGCGTATACTCTAATATTATTTTGATGTTTTGGTAATCATATTGTAGATGTTTCAAAATACTACTCTGAATTAGTTAAAGTTATATTAATTACTTCTATCAAGAATTGATTGAATTTAAATTTACACAGAAAATACTTCCTCTTCTGCAGATTGAATTATTTACATGAAAATATAATAATTTGGTACGTTCGATTACGAAAATAAGTATAAATATTTGAATTGTGAAATTGCAAAAAACAAAACTGAACCATAATTACAGAAAATATTCTAATAATCAAATTAATTGGACAACCGGCGGATACGTTCTTTAAACATTTAGGGAGTTTGCCTATGGAGAGTTTCTCAGAAAAAGGCAATTCAAATCTGTGGAGCAATTCACGACCAAAACCCACTCGAATAGGTATCGTCGATCGTCGGCACATATTTCGATGTTTGTTGGTATCTCAACAGTGTACTGCTGTCTTACGAATTCAAAGAAGCCACACTCCTATATTCACTCTATTCAGAAATGCCAGAGGGAAACCAAAGATAAGTGTCATCTCTGCACGTGTATATGAATAGTTGTGAAAAAATTTGAGGGATGATCTCTAATAAAAAATAGGATGGCTCTTTCATATAAACTTAAATTTTTTGAGCCTCCCTGCTTAGTTACACCCCCTAAAGATAGCGCCCGAAAAACAGTTTTTGATTTTTTTCCTAGAAACTAAAAAACTGACCATATTGTAACAAAGTTAATCAGAACTAGTCAGTTGTCGTAACAAGATACCATCCGCTTACTAAATAAATTCTAGTTCGGAAATAATTTCAGCCTCTACGACTCACACTATCAGGTTGATAACTTTTTTTTCTCAAAAACCTTGAATTTTAGCAGGAAATTATGAGAGACCTTATTTGTTAATAATGAATCAAGCTATTCAAAATTGATTTTCTTATAGCAAAATAGGAATATGGAAAAAAGTATCTTGCGAAAGAAGGTTTAGAGGTGGCTTTTTCTACCCCTTTTACCCCAGAGGAACACCACCAAAATTTTTTTGAGTGCCTTCTCACCCGCATAAAATGTTTGCTTAATTTTATTCTTGCCAGTTTTTTGGTTTTTCAGAAAGAAATCAAAAACTGTTTTTAGGGGACTGTAACTAAGCAGGGTGGCTCCAACAAATAAAGTTTATATGAATGACACTCCCTATTTTTTGATAAGGAATCGTCCTCTTAATTTTCTTGCAACTATTCATATACACCTTGTATATCCCGTGGTTACGCAATAATTTCCGGCTGTAAAAACAAACTTTTGCTATGTTGCTCAACTAACAAAATATTTACTTTTTATTCCTAAGATCTTCAGAGGGTGGACGAGCTATCTGAGAAATAACTATCCTGTATTTTATGCCTTTATGTCATTCCGAAATTGTGGATCTTCATTTTTGTAAAAAGTCTTAATTGGTAGCGGAAGGTTAAAAATTGTCGTCAAAGAATTTTCAGTTTCCCAACATTGAACAGGTATGTTTGATACACTGCTTGAATGTTAATAAGACCGTGGACCTGTAACCACTTCAGTCTAGAATAAATTCAAATGTGCAGGAGATTTCTCAGATCCCAAATGCATTTCACTAGACAGAATCCAATACATCAGAACAAATCGAGCAAACCAAGCACAGCTTCGAATATCATTCTCTGAATGAACAAAAGGCGCCGGGCTAAACATATTTGGCAACAGTTGCACTGCACATATCTACATCAAGCGGAACTAATTTACCTCGCCAAAGTTCTCTGATTTTACGAGTGAGTAATGAGAAACTCATGCCTCGTCAAAGGTGCTCCTTTGTTTTCAATTCTAATTGAAAGCTTTGAACCACATCTTGCAAGTTCAGCGGAACGGACCTATTCCAGACATCTGCAGGGGCAAACAAGGATCCTCCACATAAATAGCCCTTATCTAGGTGTGTAACAACACAGAATCTCACGCTGAAGATCCGAGCTAACGTCATAAGTGAGGCGGGATCCCATTCTTCACAGCCGCCTAGATTTATATTTATAACTCACTGGTGGCAAGGAGATGTTATCTCCGGAAGAATGAAAGCCTACAAGTTGAGGCTTTCTTGTCGATAGGCTGAGGAATAATCTGAAACATCTAATGCTGCGAAGTTTTTTGCGAAGGAAAGGAACGCGGTCAAAGATAAGAGAACACAGATTACGTTCGGCTTCATATCCTTTGAGAACACGGAATATCCTCTCCTCTTGATATGCAATAAGCTTACGCAGAAGAGGAACAGGTAGAAAGTGTTTGGAATGACAGATTCTTTTAAAAATGAAGAGTCTCGTCATTGTTTATTCAGTTAATAAAAAACTGATGGAAAACAAATTAATTTCTTATTTCATTCCTACGTATTCTACGAGTATGTTCGTCACAGAAATTACACAAAGTTTTTTAAATTTTTTTAGGGACTCTGGACTAAGGGGTGTTTCAATAAGAGCGCAAGATTTGAATTGCGCGCCATGTTTAACAGTCATAATGTCACATGATAATGACGTGACAGATCGAAAGTTGATTGTCAAAAATTATTCAAAATGGTGAAAGTCTGATTGCCACTATTCGTAAAGTGCATCCAATGTTCGGTCGACATTATGTGCCTAATTTATCTACTGTGAAAAGAAAAAAAAATTCGAAAGTACTGGTTCGGTCAGTGAAATATACGATACGAGCTCGTAGAGGTCGTTCAGAACAAAACATCACGGCAGTTCGCGGGAGTGCGACAGAAATGCCAGAGACGTCAATTTGCCATCGGGCACAAGAACTGGACATTTCAACGGGCACTCTTCAGCGAATTCTCACTAAAGATCTACAGCTGCATGCCTACAAAATCCAACATTGACGATCTTGCTCGAGTTTGCCCCTAGTCGTGTCATTTCCTAATTTGGTGAGCAGAATTGGCATCCACGCTCTTGCGATTTAATGCCTTTAGACTTCTGGCTGTGGCGTTATCTGAAGTCACAGGTTTATGCCAATAAGCCTGCAACCATCGAAATATTGAAGGCCGATATTAGACGATGTATCGATGAAATACCACCACATGTATTCAATAACGTTATTGAAAATTTCGTCAAAAGGGTACGCATATGCCAGCAAAGCCGTACAAGATGTACAAGATATTTAGTTTCATACATTATTCCCAAATGTCTATTTTCTGAATCAATAAACATTTCAATACTTTGCTACTGAAAACCATGTTTTATTGAACACTGAAATCTTGCGCTCTTATTGTAACACCCTTCATATATATATATATATATATATATATATGAGTGAGAAAAACCCAAAATATAATCATTATATATTTTTTTCGAAGGAACTATTTTAAAGGGAGTTATTCTTGAAGAAATTCTTGAGGTTATATTGTGACTTTTTGGGAAGGAATTTGGCTTTCATAATTCATTGATACGGAATAAGATTTTGTATCCTTCAAGAAGTATTTATTTGATATTTTTAATTGATAATTTGTATTTTCTTTGTATTCTTTTATTTCTTTTACTGCTGTGTAATGAGTGTTAATTATATATGTCTACTGAATAGGAAGTGTGTTTTCTGAGACATTTTATTCAATTCAATTTTAAAAAATTCTTGATAAAAAACATATATAAAATTAAAATTTAATTTGTAATGAGGTTAGCAGAATAAATCTATATGTTATATGAGATATAAAAATATGAAGATTTTAGCATTCAATTGATTCAATATTCAGTGTAGTTTTTCTTAAAATTTTTCTGTATATTTTAAAAATCCATATTTTGCACATTCCTATTGGAACCAGAAAAATAATCGAGAACTGTGTTGAATAGACTGATAATCCATTGATTTTAACAGGGTGTCTCAACGAAAATTTGACCCCCCCCCCCCCAAAACTGAGAAACGAACAAATTTCGAAGATTTTAAGAAAACAAGTTAGCTTCTGTTTGGAGGGGGACGAATTTCCATCATTAGTTTGTTCCGAAAAAAACACCCTCATGAAGGTGGCATCAACCCTCAACATTTTTTTAATAGGAGAGAGATTGAAAGCTATTTATATTCTGTGCACAACCCAGTTAAAATTTTCGAAAATCGGTTCACTATTCACGAAATGATCTATTGAACTTACGGTCAAAAGGTGATGTTGAACAGGCAGTTGAACCGCCCAAACTTAAGAACCTAAGTGTTTTGAAGAATCCAAAATTAATTTTCAAGTTATGTGTTAGGCAGAAAGAATTCCTATGTTCCGAAAAAATCACCTGAGGGTGACAACAACCCTCAATTTTTTTTTTGAATAGGAGAAAGATAGCGGATGTGTTTTAGTCGAATAGCTTTTTTTGTTCTTCCTAGTTTAAACTTCTCAACTCAACCACATCCAACATCTCCTCCCTATTCAAAAAATTGTTGGGGGTTGTTGCCATCCTCAGGAGGTTTTTCGGCACAATGTCGTCATAGGAATTCTTCATGGGGGTCGTTTTTTCGGAACAAACTAATGATGGAAATTCGTCCCCCTCAAAACAGAAGTTGACCTGTTTTTTTTAAATCTTTGAAAATTTGTCGTTTCTGAGTTCTGGATGGTGGTCAAATTTTCGTTACGACACCTTGTATTTGCTTAAATACTACAGAGAAGTCACTAAACATAATAACTTGCTTGATTTTATATGAGAACTCACGTCCCTTCGCGGATGAAGTACTGCGTTGTTAGACTTCATGTTTTCACATTCTGTTTTCGATTGGATTTGATATAAGTTGAATCGTTACATTCCTAACTTGAGGACATATCTCATTTCTAATCAGAAGTGGTTGTTTTGTATATTCGCGTCGAAAAACGTGATATATACTTTCAGAAGAGAAACTTATCCCACAATACCATCACAGATAATGTCCAGTTATTGTTGTTTGGCATTTGAATAAGTATTTATGGTGAAGATAAATCTTGATTATTTTCAATTGCACATATATACTGACAATTTCTCTCGTCAGTCCTAATGTGCATCCAATCAGAACTGTAACATTAGATATCGTAAATTACTGATATCACATTGTTTGGTTGATGTTGAGTTTTGATAGATGAATAATGGAATGATAAATTATTATTAATGTTTTTAACTGAAGACAATATTGGACAATTCGAAGTGATTCCTGTTTGACTCATTCCTTAATATCAAGGAACCGTTATGGTATTTCTATCAGAATTTTCATGAAATGTCCTATCGACAGAAGATTCGTGTGACACCAAAAAAAAAAACACATAAAAATTTTTTATAAGAAAGGTAATATTGTATAACAATTTCGAATCCTTTTTCAAAGAAGAAATTGGGAAAACAAGAAATGAACATAGTTAACTATCTAGTTAAATAGAAACAATATGAAATACATTCTGTCAAGAAAGTACCGGGAATTATCGATTTAAATCTGGCGGGGCAATGAGGCTGGTAAAATTTTTTTTTCCTAGGTTGGTACCACTGTCCTTAATTACTATGCCAAGCTTGAGCGGGATCTGTCAACTAGTGTGTTTGCAACAGCTGATTAAGTCAGTCGATGTCAGAGTGCGTGCCGATTTTTACTATGGGTGATTACTATGGGACGATAACACGCCTTCTCACCGAGCTACGATTGTGACTGACTTTCTCGCCAAAAACTCAACAAACGTGCTTCAGCAACCACCGTATTCGCCGGATTTGGCTCCCTGCGACTTTTTCCTCTTCCCAAAACTAAAATTGCCCCTTCGTGGCACCCGTTTTGAGTCGATTGAAGCCATAAAACAAAATTCGGCGCGAGAGCTAAAGTCCATCCCGGAAAGCGCCTATAAAAAATGTTTCGATAATTGGAAGTGCCGTTGGCATAGATGTATTGGAGCAAATGGAGCCTATTTTGAAGGCGACCCAATAAATTTTGACGATTAAATGTAAAAATGTTGTTTTAAGTGAAAATTCCCGGTACTTTCTTGACAGAGTAGTATTTATGGAACTTTAATTTCAATATTTCTAGTGACTATCTTGATAGAGAATTATGTTATAGTGTTATTGTTTTCTAAAAGTTAATTTAATTCCTGAAATTTTTGGAAAGCTATAATAGTGGAAACATCGAATGAATCGGTTATCTGTGAAAATTTCTACGATATTTCTTTCAAATTAATAGACAGCAAATTTGAATATAGGTAGAGAATATGTTGAAGTAATTATTATAGTTATGTGAAGATAAGAAGAGAAATTAATATGTGTATTTATGCAAAAGTAATGTGAAAATACGTTGTGCAGATAGTCAGCTACGGCCAAAGTTGCATGGCAACACTATTTGTCAAATATTGTTGATTGTCAGCAGGTATACAACTTATGAAATAATCGCACCTAAGAAAACTTATGAAATAATCGCACCTAAGAAAAAAAAACAGATAGAATATTTGGATAAAAAAAGGTTTTCGAAACGTTATAAAATAAGTGCTATTTACTGAACTGGGAAAAAGTGCTGTATATGACACAATAAAGAGGATAAAATGGTATGGATATGAGTATGGACCAGTTTCAAGAAGACCGAGTAAGATTAAAGGAAACAATTTAAACGCTTTATTGGAAATCAACGAAATATAAAAGTATGCCACAAACCATCTGTATGTTGCTAAAAATACAAAAGGCTACATATGAAGGAAACCAAAAAAATTCCCATAATGACACCATTACAAAACGAACGAAGGATAGAATTTTCTCAACGTTTTCAAGAAGATAATTTTAATAATGTCTTAATATCTGATGAAAGTTGTTTCCAACTTGGAAATTACTTAAATATCCTACAAAAACAACCTGTTACCGTTCAAATTTCCAAATTTCACACCACAATAATGGTTTAGAGAGCAATATCTCAACGTGGTGCTACGCTTCTCAGTATAGTTGATGGAACCATTATTAGTCAAAAGTATTGTAGCATTCTGAGCCATTTTCTCCTTGAAACGGCGCATGCTTTATATCCAGAGCTATGGCTTTTTCAGCAGGATAATGCAAGATGCAATACATCGACCTATACTCAAGCTTGGATGCAAGAACACCAAGTGACAACCATTGCATGGCCAGCTTCTGCACCAGATCTTAGACCCATTGAAAACATATTGGGACTAAAGACGATTGAAGTTGAACGCCACGAAATAAAGATGATTTAATTCAGTCAGTTCTCATCACCATCACCGAAAATTATGGAGCTGATCAAGTTTCGGATGTACCTCGACGCTAAGTCAAGTGTTTACAGTGAAATGGATGTTGTTTAACTATATATTAAAATAGTAAAAGTAAACCACAGATGTGCGTGACTTCACGCAGTGCTAACTTCCAGACGCGCAGAATCCCGACGGGCGAAGCCCGTCGCCTGGATATCGTTGCGGACCGAAGGTCCGCACTTCCCTCTAGACCGGTTTACCGTTCCCGTTCCGGGATGACCCTCCGTTCCCGAGATACAGGCGGATAAAGTTCGGGAATTTTCCCGCGCACTCCAACAAGCCCCGCCCACCGTAACCTCGACCCGTTTCTGTGGTGTACGTATAGGGGCGATCCGCGAAGTCAAGTACGGAGACCGTCCGAAAATTTTCGGACCGTCGGAAAAAACGGATATATCTAGCGACGGGCGAAGCCCGTCGCGAAAATACCCATTCGGACCGAAGGTCCGATAGACCCGCTACCCGTTAAAGCCCCTATATTTCGCGGATTACTTTCCGTCGCTACGATACGAGCGGATGATAATTTCCGGACTTTTCCCGCCCTCACCAAACGGGTACCGCCTTACGCGTATGCCGCGTAGGGATGACCAAACGGGGGTGACCAAAGACGGAATTTCAACGAAAAGTAGATCCCACCTAAAATTATAGAAAATTATTAAAAAAAATTGGTTTTTTTTAGATCAATCGACTCTACTCGTATAAGTAATTAAGATGAATAGTTTGTTATAATTTTCTACTTCAAGAATTAAAAATATATATTAAATAATTACAATTGAGCTTTGTTTTTTCCGGAAACTTTCTAGACGGATGATATATGGAGTTATTAAGAAATAGACTAGATTTACGATTCGCAGTGCAATGTTATGCTAATTGGAAAATGGTGAAAAGCACTGATGTGAAGAGGAGATTTCATGCATGTTTGTTCATATTACGCCAAATTTAAGATCAACGGAAACTGTAGTTTCGAAAATATTGGGAAAAATTTAAAAATCTTCAAACGTGAATAACTGCGAAACTTTGAAACCGATTTCGGACATTAACTAATTCGGCCAACGTAATTAGATCCCCAATCTTGCCTGAAAGAATCAACGCTGTACCTCTTACCTTTAGATTGTTAGCGTGTTTATGGACGGCCGGACGGAATAACTTTTGACCTTGGATTCTTCATTCGTGAGACTAACCTAGTCGTTTGAGTCCATTTTCGATTAAAAATTATAAAATTGCAGACATTTGGGAGGAATCATAGCACGCTGTTCCCTGGAACAAGCGCACAAAGAAGAAAGCTTCATCAACTTGCAAAATGACTTTTCGTAATTCTACTGAAATATTGTTTTTTCTCGCGAACACAACATAAGTACACCCTACATAAAATTTTATATTATGCACTTCTGAAAAATTCAAACTTCCCTACCGATGCAAAACTCCGCTTCAATGCCAACTTTCTATAGGAAGTTGATACCAATGGATACAGCTCGGGTTTTTCAGAAAGGAAAAAATATTACATGAAATAAAAATCACCAAGCTACCACCGCTTCCTGTTTGTCAGTCTTCGCAAACATTCAATAGAAGTTACCCTAAAACTGCCTGAATGCATGGGTATTGGATTTGTTCCCAAGTTTACCCCTAGACAGTATTTAAACATGGGGATATATTACGTCCGCAAAAACTTTAACGATTTCGAAAGCAAAATTTTTCCGAATAGCCACATTATTGAAACAAAATATAAAAGAGGGATTTATAAAGAATGTAACATTTATTGAAAACTTATCAAATTAAAGATGTAAAAGGTGAAAAGAACTAGTCTCATAATCCAATGCGTTCAGCGTAAAAAATTGTGGATCTCATATACACTGCTCAAAAATGGAAATGGATATTCGAGAGCAAACTGACTTTTGCACTCGAATAAAATTTTCAGGATTGCTGTATATGGTGTTTTTTTAGAGTTATAGAAATAAAAATTGAAATAAAACACATTTAAATTAACATTGAAGCCAAAATTTTTTATTTGAAAGATAATTTTATGAGATTTATGTTTTAAAAATAATTTCCGGCATATGTTCACCACGACTAGCTTTGAGGAACCGCATTCCACCAGACTAATTTTGGACCACTTTTTCGAGTAATTCAGGCCTTATTTTATCAATAACACGAGTTATGTTGGTTTCCAAAGCAACTATTGTTTCTGGTTTATCAGCATAAACCAATGACTTGATATAACCCTGAAGAAAATAATCCAGTGGACTTATGTCGCATAATCTTGGAGGCCAAGTCATTGGACCATTTCTCAAAATAATGTTATCACCAACTCTTTCTTTCAATAAATCAATTGTTACGGTAGCAGCATGAGGTGTAGCACCATCTTGTTTATTTATTTTTATTATTATTATTATCCTGATACTCCTAGATCTTCTGTGAAGATCCCTCAGAAGCTTTTTCAGCTTGTACGAGTTAGGAGTTCAGTTGTGTTCTGTGTAGGCTTTGTTACTGCGATCTTGCGCCACTTTAGGTCACAGCACTGTTAATTTTTGACCCAACAGTGAAATGGTGGCAGATACCCGTCCAACTAGAAAATTTCTTTTCTACCTGAATAGGATTCGAACCCTGGACCTCCCGGTCACGAGTCCGATGCTCTCCCGCTGAGCTATCCACACTCATTAAGATTAAGATAATATATTGGATAGACTAAATCTATAGAAAAAAATCGATAAAAACGATAGCTTTTCCCTAGAGCAAGTGCGCAAAAAAATCTTGTTGGAACCAAAACACTTCTGGGTCGATACCATTCAAATTTTGAAACAAATAATCATTGATCATCCATCTGTAACGAGCACCATTCACTGTAACATTAGCTCCAGCATCGTTTTTAAAGAAATATGGACCGATGGTGCCTCCAGCGTGTAAAGCACACCATACAGTGCATTTTTCAGGATGCAATGGAACCTGCAGAACTTCTTGAAGATTGTTTTCACTCCATATACGGCAATTTTGCTTGTTTACATAGCCGTTCAACCAAAAATGAGCTTCATCACTGAACACAATTTATACGATGAAATATGTATCAACTTCAAGCTGTTCTAGGGCCCAATCAGTAAACAAACGACGCTTATTATGGTCAAGTGGCTTTTGTTCTTGAACCAGTTGGATCTTGTATGGGTGTAGACCAAGATCTTTACGCAAAATTTTCCGTGTGATGGAGGCACAGAGTCCAACTTGTTGTGAACGTAGACAAATAGACAAATCTGGATTATCATTAACACTATGACTTACAGCAGAGATATTTTCTTCTGTACCTACAGTACTTGTTGTCTTGTTGTTGTTGCATCGAGAAGAGAAAATGTTTTCCGAAATCTATCGATAGTTCGACGAATAAGCTGCTCTGATGGACGATTATGTAAACCATTAATTTCACGAAGTGCTCTATAAGTTTGGCGAATAGAACACTGATTTTGAAAATAAATTTAAACAATTTGTGAACGTTGTTGCGGCGTGAGTCTTTCCATGATAATTTGTCAATGCTTACTGAACAGAAATGTCAAAACAATATGGCTTCTACCTTCTGTCAAATCAAAGTTATCCCTATCGAAAATTCTATCACTCTAAAAAAAAAACACCCGATATGTATATGAACATACAAATAGAAGAAAATCCACAATTTCCAAATTATCTAAAATTTTCAAAAGAAGGAATCAAATAAAAATAATTGAACGATAGCTCCAACATTTAACAGCTATTATTTCGGTCTCTAGAGCTCTTCAGAAATGTATTGAATTCAGATTCAAGTATGTCACAAGATCAAAATTTATTTTGGATACTTTAAAGCTTCGAGTTTATTCGTTCCAGGTTTTATCTTATTAGGTGAGTTAAACTTTGATCTTGTGATTTATTTGTTTATGTTATTAACTATTAATAAAACTGTGGCTTAATCATATTCTATATTCCACAGTTTGGCGAAACAATTGTTAATCAACAATAAAAAAAGGTTTGTGGAATTTGAATTTTATTTATTACTAGTTGAAAATGAGTTTCCATCAAGTAAAGACCGAATCCATCAAATAAATGTAAATTTTTTTGATGGGACGAGTCATTTATAGTCCGAAACTAAAAACTCATTAAAATTAAAATGAACTCAAACTAAAATTTTATGTACTTTTATCAATTCACTAAGGTATTCAAGAGTCTCAACTATGATTATTGCGCATATGTTTAATTATTAAGCGAAACCCAACTATCTTAAAATTGCGTACGCACACGAAAACGTTCATCAAGGTGTTTTCAAAACTCGAGCGTAGCTGTCTAGTGCAATTTTATATCAAAAGGTTAAATAGCATTGTATTAACGAGTACTGAAACAATTCTGTTTCACTGAACTTCAGAGCTATGACACGAATTAACCTGTTTTTTTTCAGAATATATTCACTGCCTTCTCAGTATATTTAATATTTCCTAAAAATTCAATTTATTTCGGAATTTGTTTAAGTGGCTCTAGATCCGGGAGATGCCTCAAATTTCCGGGATACTCTCGAGCAATTTAAGAGAGTGAGAAAATTATAAAATTGCACTCAGATGCTTCCATACCGGTAGAAGAGCAATTAAGAATTAAAAAGATGGGGATGAAAGTAGCTCTTTATTCTGTGGATTCTCAGAATTTTATTGTTCGTTCATTTCCAGGGTTCTCGTGAATTCGGTTACCCTCTGTTTTCATATGCGGAATTTTAAAGACGTAATTTTCTTGTAATAGAACCTCGCTCTGATAAAGATTGCAGTCTTTTTGTTCGTGTAAATGCCGATTTAGGGGGGAGGATTGCATATTTTTGTTATTGAATATTTTAGAATGAAGAAGCTGTTGTTCGAGGTTTATTTGTCAAGGGGCGGAAAGTTTTGAAATATCGCATAATAGTACTATATAAATAATAAATGAATATACTCTTTGTACCCTATCTAAGTACGTTCGAATCAAAAAAATTGAGATAGAGATCGTAAAAAACAAATTGAAATGAGAGTCAATACTTGATAGATGTAATTTAAATGACTTTAAATTCGGAATTACATATTCCAGCTTCTACAATATATCGGGTGTTTTCTTTCAAAACTAGTGTTCTATTCGCCAAACTCATAGAGCACTTCGTGAAATTTATGGTTTACATAATCGTCCAATCAGAGCAGCTTATTCGTCGAACTATCGATAGATTTCGGACAACATTTTCTCTACTCGATGCAACAACAACAAGTCAAAGAACTGTACGTACAGAAGAAAATATCGCTGCTGTAAGTCATAGTGTTAAAGATGATCTAGATGTTCGTCGATGTTCACAACAAGTTGGACTCTGTGCATCCACCACATGGAAAATTTTGCGTAAAGATCTTGGTCTATACCCATACAAGATCCAACTGGTTCAAGAACTAAAGCCACTTGCCCATAATAAGCGTCGTTTGTTTGCTGATTAGGCCTTAGAACAGCTTCAAGTTGATCCACTTTTTTATCATAAAATTGTTTTAGTGATGAAGCTCATTTCTGGTTGTACGGCTATGTAAACAAGCAAAATTGCCGTATATGGAATGAAAACAATCCTCAAGAAGTTCTGCAGGTTCCATTGCATCCTGAAAAATGCACTGTATGGTGTGCTTTACAAGCTGGAAGCATCATCGGTCCATATTTCTTTAGAAACGATGCTGGAGCTAATGTTACAGTGAATGATGCTCGTTACAGATCGATAATCAATGATAATTTGTCTCAAAAGTTGAATGGTATCGACCCAGAATTGTTTTGGTTTCAACAAGTTGGGGCTACACCTCATGCTGCTGCCTAACAATTGATTTATTGAAAGAAAGATTTGGCGATAACGTTATTTCGAGAAATGGTCCAATTAATTGGCCTCCAAGATCATGCGACATAACTCCACTGGATTATTTTTTTTCGGGTTATGTCATTGGTTCATGCTGATAAACCAGAAACAATAGACGCTTTGGAAGCCAAAATAACTCGTGTTATTGATGAAATAAGGCCTGAATTACTCGAAAAAGTGATCCAAAATTGGTCTGATCGAATGCGGTTCCTCAGAGCTAGTCCTGGTGGACATATGCGGGAAATTATTCTTAAAACAAAAATGTGAGAAAATTATTTTTCTAATAAAAAAAGGCTTCTATCTTAATTTAAATGTGTTTTATTTCAATTTAAAGTTCTATTACTTTAAAAAAAACTCCCGATATATTGAAAATGTAAAACAAAAACTAACAGTTAGAAGACATAATTCCGAAGATATAATTCCGAATGTAGAAGTTATAATTCTTCAAAGAGATTGTAACCTATTATAGAATTTATTTAAAAAGGTATTATCAGCTAGCTTTATCATTTTTTCTTTTGTTACATTATAAGTTTCTTGATGATTTGACAACAAAAGACAAGTATTATAAAACTTGAAATGTAATATAGTCACTAGATCGTACAAAAAATTACAACGGTTGAAATGTGTAGTCCTACAATTTAGACATTCACCCTTGCGTAAATTCTCAACAAGCTGAAAATTTGCATGAACGTTTGAGGCACTATTATAATGAGATTGTGAAGAGTCACATCGATCCTTTGTGTGCAAAAAACTTTATTCAAGCTCAAAATCCGCAAAAATAGTCGTTTTGGATATTTCAACGGAACGGTTAGTTTCATAATGAAAATATTTCAGATAAAAATTGTGTAAGATATGTAGCGTATTTTTTTTTTGAAGTGGTTTTCTCGGTAGGCCTACTTCACGGTCTATATCAGTAAAATTTAATGAAATTTCGGGTCTTCTCATTCATCATCATTGTCATCATCTGTTTCTTCTTTTTCTTTTTCTTCTATTTTTCTTGTTCTACCTAATCTTTTGAGTTCTGATAGTGATGTTAGTTGTTTCGTCGATGGTGTAAGGATCGTCTTCTGCTGGAGATTCAACATTTGAACACGACTGGCCTTGACAAGTGATGCATGCTGGTGAACAAGGTCAGCCTACTTTTCTGCAACCGCATTTAGAATTACACGCCTTTTTGTAGTTGCAAACAATAT
The DNA here is from genome assembly GCA_034642435.1 of Megalocaria dilatata. Lineage (NCBI taxonomy): Eukaryota > Metazoa > Arthropoda > Insecta > Coleoptera > Coccinellidae > Megalocaria > Megalocaria dilatata. The sequence continues at coordinate 27,542,334 of CM067854.1, forward strand.
TATTGAGGAGGTTTTCTGGTGGATGTGGAAGAATAGGGTAGATTAGTTCTATATATAATTTATGAGATTGCAATTATATTTTTCTGGGCCCGGTTGATTAACTAAGCTACACTTGAATCTGCCAATATACAATAATATATCCGTCTTGAAAGTATCCGGAAAAAACAAAGCTCAATTGTAATTATTTAGTATATATTTTAAATTCTTGAATAAGAAAATTATAACAAAATATTCATCTTATTTACTTATACAACCTCCATTTAACTGTAAACAGTTGACTAAACGTCGAAGTACACTCGAAACGAGACCACTTCCATAATTTTCGGTGATAGTAGTCCAGAATTGTAAAACTGACTGAATTAAATCATCTTTATTTCGTGGCGCTGCTCGTTCAACTTCAATCTCCATTAGTCTCCATATGTTTTCAATGGGACTAAGATCTGGTGAATCTGCTGGCCATTAAATGGTTGTCACTTGGTGTTCTTGTATTCAAGCTTGAGAATAGGCCAAAGTATGGCATCTTGCATATCCTGCTGAAAACGCCACCCCTCTGGATATAAAGCATGTGCCATTTCAAGGAGAAAATTGCTCAGAATGCCACAATACTTTTCACTTTTAAAGGTACCATCAACTATACAGACAGGCGTAGCACCACGCTTCCCAAACCATTATTTTGGTGGGAAATTTGGAAATTTGAACGATAACAGGTTATTTTGATAGGATTTATGAGTGATTTTCACCAAATTGGAAACAAATTCCATCAAAATTAAATACATTATTGAAATTATATTCTTGAAAAGGTGGACGAAATTCTATCCTGCGTTCTTTTTATGAAGGTGTCATTATAAGGATTTTTTTTTATTTCCTTGATATGTAGCCTTATTTTTTCAGTGACAAACGAACGGTTTCTGGACATACTTTTATATTTCATTGATTTCTAAATCTGTTAGCCAATTTGCGGAACCTAATGCGTGGATTGTGTCGTTCTAAGGCCAATACAGCCTTTAAATTGTTTCCTTTATTCTTATGCGGACTTTCTGAAACTGGTATATGCCTCATATCCATGCCATTTTTTATACTTTTTATTGTCTCATATATAGCACTTTTTCCCAGTTCAGTCAAATGCACTAATATTTTAAAGTTTCTAAAACCTTTTCTATACAAATATTCTACCTGTTTTCACTTTTCTAATTGCGACATTATTTCATAAATTGTATACCTGGTGACAATCAACAATATTGGTCAAGCAGTGTTACCATGCAATATTGGCCACAGCCGACTATCTACACAACCTATTTTATACATTACTTTTGTCTTAGAATGTTACAAAACAGAAGTATATTAAAATTATGAAAAAGAATGAATCCCGGATATTTTCTAGACGGACTATAATATAAAAATGTTGGTGAGCAGAAGCCGCGATTGGAGGAAGACAAGCTAATTGCACACGCTATTCTTTTAAGGGTATTTTCGCAAAATATAAGTTACGAAACTTGTCTCTACAAATAATTTATTGGGAGCTTCATATACAGAAAGAAGAAGGCGAATTCTGTTGGTGATTAAGAGTTTCTGGAGTACAGTTCATATCTTCGATAGTTATTGCACATGTAATAAAATTTCAATTCGAAAATTGTTGTTTCACCTTCTAGACTTTGCTGCTGTAAAAATAGTATATGATTTTAACATTAGGGATAATCCGATGAACTTACATTTGAAAATATTTTCGATTATTGACTGATTGGAGTTCAAGTAGAAAGTTATACCACATCTCCACCACTAACAACATTTATAGTAGTTGGATTGAATTAATTTATTGCAGTTTCTGTAATGAGTTCATCATCTTCATTGTCAACTTGTTGGACTAAAATATGTTTACTGGTAAATTTTTTTCTAAGTATTGTGATTAACTGAGACTTATAATTAATGTTGTTGGCTGGTTGGAACAGTAATAAATTGGTCAAAGGGAATATCAAAAGATTTTTTTGGCCTTACGGCGACGTTGTTCTGCGGCTTCAATATTTTGTAGAATCTGTGTAGCCATCAAGTACTACAGTTACTCTTCGACCAAATGTCAGTCATTATTTTTTAACAGGAATTAGTCATGCAGTAATAATCAGTCACAGATTAATAGTTTTTCTCATATTATGCGTTAATGAAGGCAGCTTAGTCATGCTTATTATAGAGAATACAACTAAAGTAAATTTTAAAATCGCTTTTTCTCAGACATGTTTAATGTTAGGAAAAAAAGTGTGGAAATAATTTTTGTAGAAAATTGCCTAATCTACAGTTTTTGTCTGTAAAATTTTCGCGAATTTTCTATCGATATTTGCCACTTTGCCACTTTGATGGCTTAGCACATAATTTCATAGCCAAGAACATCTCCGATTGACTTATTTCGGTTATGCTTCTGCGGTGGTGAAATCCAACACGTCGTGAAATCATAATTCTTCCCCTCCAATTCCCTTAAAAGGCCATCCTCTTACATTAGGCCCAATATATTTCATTCGGATCTTGTTCTAAGTCGTAAAATCAATGCGAATACATAATTCGATCATGATTCGACGAAAATTCCGTGCCTTTATGGTGCCCTGTTCTCTGCCGGCAGTCCGATAACTTTATTATCGAAGTTAACTGGAATATTCTTTCAATAATTCATGAGATTTGCTGCATTGGGGAACATTTTGGGCGGAATCTCTCTGAGAAATCAGGTTCCTACACTCATTAGATTCACATTTTGAAAAATGATCGGAATAAGCTCCGTCTCGGCACGGAGAACTAAGTATAGTTTTCCTGAATGAGGTGATTGTATTAGGAAGTGGTGCTGAATTAAATATCTCAAACTTTTTAGATACCTTTTGTATCAAATCTGGAATTTTTGTGAATCTGTTGCGAAATATGAAAGTAAAAAAATTCAACTGAAGTTCTGATATTGAACAGAAAATTCAGTTTTTTGAGAGTGATATAAAAAGTTTGAACAAACAAAAATATATCTTGGAAGGAAGTATTGATAGAATGGATCAAGAAAATAGGAGAATAAACTTAAGGATATTTGGTATTGAAGAGAAACATGAAGAAGATACTAAAAGTGAAGTGTAACAGTGCCTGGATTCTAAATTGTCTACAAGTTTATTTGCACAACACTTTGAGATATGTTCCAGAGTTGGCAAAAAAACTGGTGATAAAAAAAGAGGAATTTTTCTGAAACTAACTAGCTATAATATCAAACAGGAGGTTTACTCGAAGAAGAAGTTACTTAAAGAAACTGGAATTGTAATGAGGGAAGATCTAATTAAATTAAGGATTGATCTGTTAAATGAAGCCTTAGGAACTTTTGGTTTGAAAGGTGCTTGGTCAGTGAATGGAAAAATCGTGTGAATTAAAATGGTAAAAATATTATTGTAAATAACAGGGAAAAACTGAACAGAATTTGAATGAAGTGAATTGAATTATGATGATGTCAGATCTTATTTTTCTTAGAGGTAAACTTTTTTCTTGTTGTTACTTTATACTTGTTTATAACTATAATATGATTAAATGTTGGTGTTTTCTTGGGGAGGTTTCTCGTATGTAATTACAGCAGATTATATTGTACGAAAATGCTAAATTTTTTAGATGTCGTCGATCAGAATATACAGACTGATACGAGGACATTTGATAATTTTCAGGATTATATGGAGGGGAGTGCGGGCAAAAATGTAAAGGGTATTAATGTTGTTCATTTCAATATTCGTGGACTTCGGAAACATTATGACGAACTTTTGATGCAGATTGAGATGGCTATGGTTTCGTTGGATGCTGTTTTTTTATCGGAAACAAGGATGATCGATGATTTAAGTTCATTTTCCATCCCTGGTTATTCTATATATTACAATGAATCAGAAATCACCAAATGCGATGGGGCTGTAGTGTACTTAAAGCATAATCTAACAGCTAGTGTAAAAGTTGTGCCGGTAAATGAGACCAGATTTCTCAGATAATACTTTGCCTCCTCTTGGTAAGATAGGTCTAACAGCTTATTATAGATCTCCTTCTTCCAGTATCAAGAGTTTTGTAAGCAACTTGGACTTTTATATGAAAAGTAAAGATAAACAAAACTTAGAAATATTTGCAGGAGATATAAATATGAATTTGCTTCATACCGATTCTAATGAGGTGGATAACTATTTGAACGTTCTTGACGCGAATGGATTCATATCTCATATAAATGAGTCAACTAGGATTACTCAAGAACAAGGTTAAAAAAATTCTTTTTACTCGATAAGTTTGACATTGATCCCATTATTTTTCATACTGACATAACAGATCATTTTGCCACCTTTATTGGCATATTGGTTACAGAGCCATGTGATTCTGAGACAACCAGATCCAAATCTATCACTGGGGTTGCAATCGAATATAAAATATTGATGAGATTAATTAAAACAAATTGTAGAAATTACTATGTTTTACTACCAATAAAAATATATATTACACATTTTCGTGTGACTCGAGTTTCAGGAATTGAACTATCCCATCATCAGACAACTGAGTTGTCTGATGATGGGACATCATGAATGGCATGTGGATTTTCATCCGTCCAAATATGGCTATTATGAAAGTTAAAAATTCCATCTTTGGTAAAGCCGGGCAGGCTTCATCAGTGGAAAGGATATTAGAAGTAAAATGCGGATGTTCAGCAATCTTTGTTGAAACTTATTGACAGAATGTCCTTCTGGCTTGATGATTAGGAGGATTAAGACCTTGCACGGGTTGAATATGGAATGGATAGAGAAGTTGTTGATGCATAGTTCCTACACTTATTCCTACTTCCGCTGAAATTCTGCTTCAACTTGTACTGGGATTTTCAGTCTCAGTATTTAAAATTTGCTCTTCAACTTTTGGATTACTTACAGATTTTGGACGTCCAGTATCACATCAATCAACAAAAATATTTACTCACCTTAACAATCTAGAAACATCTTGGCAAATGAATACTGAACATTTAAATGGTGTCCCATGTGACCTCCAACAAATAGTTCTGTGGTTTACCATAGATCTTAAAGATTGACCAGCAATTTAACGGCCTCTGTTATATCACAAGGACATCTGTATAAAGAATGTTATTTAATATTTTTTGTTGATTGATGTTATATTTTTTAAATGTGATTGGGTACTGACGAGCAAAGTCTCTTGAGATTTTCTAAAAAGTAAATTAGATATTCAGTAATATCGAATATTCCAAGTAAGATAGTTTTATGATGAAATTCTTTGGATTATGTTAAATATTTTCGAAAGATATCTGTTTTCATAAGAGGAATGAGCAGAAACAAAATTGTGTCTATTCAAAATATTTAACTTAGAGAATTTTTGTTAAAAATCTATATTTATTGGATTTTGTTATCTTTTTTGGATGTCTCATAATGAATGTTTATTTTATATGTCGTTTGGTATAAGCGGTGCTTATATGACATTAATTTAATTCCCGAAGTTATAATATTATATTAAATATAATTTTTCGAGATGAAATATATAGAAGGCTAACAGAATATATCTGTTAATATTAAGATATTTAAAAAATTTTATATACCTTTCTTCAAGTATAAAGCTGCATTTATTTTATAATAATATATTTCCTTATTTTACCCAACAGGAGTATCCTAATTACAAGATAACATGTTACAGAATGCGGAATATTACAACATAATAATGGATAAAAACATGAAATAATCAATAATTCACAAAACTAACCAAATATATTCACTAGAAGTTTATCAGCACATATTCACACACCGGTGCCCGATAAGTTTGTACAAGCTGTACGCAAATCAAAAGTAGATGTAGACCTCGCTGCCAATCTTGAAACATTGAAATTTATTTTCGATATCAGATAAGGTGAATCGTTGGTTCCGGTCAACAGTCTCTGAGCAAACTCTGCACATTGATGATATCTTCATCTCATTCGTGATAGAAGATAGATCAGTACCACGCTCGGAATACATTCTATCAAGAAAGTACCGGGAATTATCGATTTAAATCTGGCGGGGCAATGAGGCAGGTAAAAATTTTTTTTTCTAGGTTGGTACCACTGTCCTTAATTACTATGCCAAGCTTGAGCGGGATCTGTCAACTAGTGTGTTTGCAACAGCTGATTAAGTCAGTCGATGTCAGAGTGCGTGCCGATTTTTACTATGGGTGATTACGTTGAGCAAAGAATTTGTTTAAAGTTTTGTGTTGCAAATGAATTTTCGTGTGCCGATGCATTGAAAATGTAGTAAAAGGCCTTTGGTGATAATGCTCTATCGAAAACTCGTGCATATCAGTGGTACAGAGCCTTCAAGGACGGTCGTGAAGTGGTCGCCCATCGACGGCTTCGATCGAAGATAACGTCGATAAAATTAAGGAAAGGGTGCTGGAAAACCGTCGTACCAGCTTGAGAGAGATAGCACATGATCTTAAGATATCCCACGAGTCCGCACGTACGATTTTGATTGATATTTTGGGCATGAGAAAGGTGGCCGCACGACTCGTACCGAAAGACCTGAATTTTCTTCAAAAACGTCATCGCGAACAGGTTGCTTCAGACATGCTGGATCGCTGTAATTCCGATTCTACATTCATGGAACGCATTATAACTGGTGATGAGACCTGGGTCTACGAGTACGATATGCAAACAAGCCAGCAATCATCGGAATGGGTGGCAAAAAATGAGCCGAAACCGAAAAAACCCGCCAAAGCCGCTCGAAAATGAAGGTGATGCTCATTGTTTTCTTCGATATCCGTGGCGTGGTGCACTACGAATTCGTTCCAGAGGGTCAGACGGTAAACAAGGAGTATTACCTAGGCGTTATGAAACGTTTGCGTGAGCGTATCCGTAAGAAGAGGCCAAATTTGTGGGCGAACAACGCATGGATTTTGCATGACGATAACGCGCCTTCTCACCGAGCTACGATTGTGACTGACTTTCTCGCCAAAAACTCAACAAACGTGCTTCAGCAACCACCGTATTCGCCGGATTTGGCTCCGTCCGACTTTTTCCTCTTCCCAAAACTAAAATTGCCCCTTCGTGGCACCCGTTTTGAGTCGATTGAATCCATAAAACAAAATTCGGCGCGAGAGCTAAAGTCCATCCCGGAAAGCGCCTATAAAAAATGTTTCGATAATTGGAAGTGCCGTTGGCATAGATGTATTGGAGCAAATGGAGCCTATTTTGAAGGGGACCCAATAAATTTTGACGATTAAATGTGAAAATGTTGTTTTAATTGAAAATTCCCGGTACTTTCTTGACAGAGTAGTACATTCCAGTCCGCCTAAACAACACAAACTTAGAAAACTTTCTGTGAATACGCTCCAGTGATACCAAATGACAGTCGCAAATAGGAAACCACACATATAGAGTGTTGATACTCCAACTTACTGATGACTCTGCCGCACCTCAACACAAAGCCCAAAGTGCGGCTAGCAGACGCACATAACTCTTCAACATGTGGTATGAAACTGAACGTGGAATCAAAGGGGACTCCAACGTCATATATTTGATCTTTATCGCCAACATAGTTGTTAGCTATACGATAGGTATAAGTTGACCGATGTGACCTACTGAATGTATCTTTAAAACACTTCTCCATATACAGCATGAGTTTGTTGCATAAACACCAACTATGAATTTACTCCGAGCTTGACTGGAGCAGCACCAAATCATCAGGACTGCGTATTCTCAAGTAAATCTTCAAGTCATCGGCAAACGCTAAATCAGAACGGTTAAGAGGAGTAAGAAGATCATTTATATACATGATAAAAAATAATGGACCCAAATTAGACCCCTGAGGCACTCCACATGAAATAACATACTCAAGTGATCTACAACCATTGTTAAAGACATAATTTATTCCATCTTCCAAGTATGATCCGATGAGCTTCACATATGCTCGACTGAAGCCGAAGGAAGAATCTTTTTTCAGCAGAATATCGTGATCGACACAATCAAAGGCTCGTGATAAGTCAGTATACACCACATCAACCTGACCTCCATCATTCATCAGTATTATACTGTGTGATCGTTGCCAGGTTAGTCACCGTAGATCTTGCTCTAACAAATCCGTGCTGCTCTGGGAGACATCTCCCTTCTTGAGTACATGAACCACACGAGCTCTCTTCTATTTCTTAGGGAAGATACATGTTTTTAGACTTAAATTAATATTATAAATATATGGTTTTAGCAAGCATGAAACTGTAATCCCTTATGACATGATGGAATGCTATAATCTCCAGCTGTGAACCTTGTTCGGAAATTTGGACATGATTGACCTTATTTCATCCTCAGGGGTAACAGGCACAAGAATTTTTGGGGATTTTTTTCCAGCCATTAAGTCTTTTATTGTATATATATTCAAAAATATGCCTGGAACGCCCATCAGAACTTCACAAAATAACGGAATTCCCGCTGAACAATACATCATCGAGGTGGTGGAAAAAAAGCGCCCAAGCGCGAAACGGAAACACCACCAGATGCACGTCACCCTGCACAACATAAAAATCCACTAGGGTTGCAATGAACGCTAACCCACATTCAATTCGGAAACTAAAGAACCATCGAGATGAAAAGGAATGTCGAATATCCGCTTGCCAGCATCGCGATGGACATACGCGAGTGGCCCCCAAAAATAAATCTGCATATCCTGAGTGACTGGAGGAGCTTTCTCTTTTATACCTCGTCCCGTAAAATCCGTAAACAGCGGCAGAACACAAAGCACTGAGGAATTTTTCATCGCGAAGCATTTGGATTTCTTACGAGGTTTATTGTTGAATTGGAGGTTGTATTATTGGGGAGTATTTACGAGTGTGTTCGGGCGCTCCAGGGTGTCTGGCAACAGGGAATGATCATATCCCTTCGTGTATTCTGTGGAAAATATGGTCAGTATTACGACTGAGTCAATACGGCGGCTTTTCGGGATTTGACATTTTTCAGAGATCGCAAAAATCTAGTTGGATTTTTACGGCGTGTACGTGTTTGTTCTTTCCGTAGGATTTTGGTCTGTATAGGATACCTGGTTTGAAAAAGTACGTGAAAGGGAATGGAATATTTCATAGGGGCGTACATCTGGATCTTTACGTATTTGTTTTGTGTTTATGGTCGACAGAAAGCTCGCATTCATTCACATTCGTATCAAAGCATGAATATTTGAACTGTACTAAAATTTTCATCTACGTTTCAAGTGAAGTTCAATGTAAAACCCTCAGGTTATCACTTTCCCATCGAAATGATTATTCGGTTGATCGTGAGTTTCTGAAGGTTGATCGTCATTTGAGATTGGCATAATTATTTTTAAAATTCATAACTAAGTACTGATATGAAACAACACATAGAATACGTTTTAATAATTTAAATTTTTACATGAATCTCCCGGTTAAATTTTGTACAGCTGCAAAGTAAACTCTAAAACTTGGCATCGTTATCCTAACTACAAGTATCCAGTGTGTTTCTTAGAGTGATTCAATTTTCGATAGGAATAACTGTGATTTGACAGAAGGCAGAAGCCATGTTGTTTTGACATTTCTATTCAGTAAACATTGACAAATTATCATGGAAAGACTCACGCCGCAACAACGTTTACAAGTTGTTGAAATTTATTTTCAAAATAAGTGTTTTATTCGCCAAACTTATAGAGGACTTCGTGAAATTTATGGTTTACATAATCGTCCATTAGAGCAGTTTATTCGTCAAACTATCGATAGATTTCGGAAAACAACGATGTAACAACAACAACAAGACAAAGAACTATACATACAGATGAAAATATCGCTGCTGTAAATCATAGTGTTAATGATGATCCAGTTTGTCTATACGTCGACGTTCACACGAAGTTGGACTCAACCGCATGGAAAATTCTGCGTGCAGATCTTGGTCTACACCCACACAAGATCCAACTGGTTCAAGAACTAAAGCGACTTGAGCATAATAAGCGTCGTTTGTTTGCTGATTGGGCCCTAGAACAGCTTGAAGTTGTTCCACTTTTTTATCGTAAAATTGTGTTTTGTGATGAAGCTCATTTCTGGTTGAACGATTTCTTCGAGTTATATCGGGTATCTCTTTTTAGACTGATAGAATTTTCGATAAGGATAACTGTGATTTGACAGAGGGTAGAAGCCATGTTGTTTTGACATTTCTGTTCAGTAAACATTGACAAATTATCGTGGAAAGACTCTCGCCTTAACGTTTACAAATTGTTGACATTTATTTTCAAAATCAGTATTCTATTCGCCAAACTCATAGAGCACTTCATGAAATTTATGGTTTACATAATCGTCCATCAGAGCAACTTATTCGTCGAAATATCGATAGATTTCGGACAACATTTTCTCTACTCGATGCAACAACAACAACAAGACAAAGAACTGCACGTACAGAAGAAAATATCGCTGCTTTAATTCATAGCGTTAATGCTGATCCAGATTTGTCTATTCGTCGACGTTCACAACAAGTTGAACTCTGTGCATCCACCACATTTTATCGTAAAATTGTGGTTAGTGATGAAGCTCATTTCTGGTTGAACGGCAATGTAAACAAGTAAAATTGCCGTATAAGGAGTGAAAACAATTCTCAAGAAGGTCTGCAGGTTCCATTGCATCCTGAAAAATGCACTCTATGGTATGCTTTACACGCTGGAGGCATCGTCGGTCCATATTTCTTTAAAAACTATGCTGGAGCTAATGTTACAATGAATGGTGCTCGTTACAGATCGATGATCAATGATTATTTCTTTCAAAATTTGAATGCTATCGATCCAGAAGTGTTTTGGTTCCAACAAGATGGTGCTACACCTTATGCTGCTACCCTAACAATTGATGTATTCAAAGCAAGATTCGGCGATAACATTATTTCGAGAAATGGTTCAATTAATTGGCCTTCAAGATTATGCGACATAACTTCACTATCTTCTTAGTCGTTATGTCAAGTCCTTGGTTTATGCTGATGAACCATAAACAATAGACGCTTCGGAAGCCAACATAACTCGTGTCATTGATGAAATAAGGCCCGAATTACTCGAAAAAGTGCACCAAAATTGGTCTGGTAGAAGAGCTAGTCGTGGTGGACATATGCCGGAAATTATTTTCCAAACATAAATGTCATAAAAATATCTTTCAAATGAAAACAAATTTGGCTTCAATCTTAATTTAAATATGTTTTATTTCAATTTCTATCACCTCAAAAAAAACACCCGATACGATTTAGAGAGATTCCAGAAATGGTTAGATATTTTGAAAAATTCAACTCTCAAGGCAATGCAGCTCGAGGAAGTTTATCGAAAAACTCCGGTATGTCATCGTCATTTCGATGCAAAATAGGAACCCATAGGCTACAAAAAAGGACAGTGGCAAGAAAATTATTTTGTATATTTTCCCCATTCCTCATTTAAGAAATTTATTATTATATTTATTTATATTATTATTATGACCTTCATTTTATATTATAAATTATTGGCATACTTATTTTATATCATCATCTCACGAATTTAAATGTAATGAATAATCAATATTGTTTGTCTACTTTGTACCAATTATCGATTGTTCATATACCTTGTATGTACATTCTGTCAAGAAAGTACCGGGAATTATCGATTTAAATCTGGCGGGGCAATGAGTCAGGTAAAATTTTTTTTTCCTAGGTTGGTACCACTGTCCGTAATTACTATACCAAGCTTGAGCGGGATGTGTCAACTAGTGTGTTTGCAACAGCTGATTAAGTCAGTCGATGTCAGAGTGCGTGCCGATTTTTACTATAGGTGATTACGTTGAGCAAAGAATTTGTTCAAAGTTTTGTGTTGCAAATGAATTTTCGTGTGCCGATGCATTGAAAATGTTGCAAAAGGCCTTTGCTGATAATGCTCTATCGAAAACTCGTGCATATCAGTGGTACAGAGCCTTCAAGGACGGTCGTGAAGTGGTCGCCCATCGACGGCTTCGATCGAAGATAACGTCGATAAAATTAAGGAAAGGGTGCTGGAAAACCGTCGTACCAGCTTGAGAGAGATAGCACATGATCTTAAGATATCCCACGAGTCCGCACGTACGATTTTGATTGATATTTTGGGCATGAGAAAGGTGGCCGCACGACTCGTACCGAAAGACCTGCATTTTCTTCAAAAACGTCATCGCGAACAGGTTGCTTCAGACATGCTGGATCGCTGTAATTCCGATTCTACATTCATGGAACGCATTATAACTGGTGATGAGACCTGGGTCTACGAGTACGATATGCAAACAAGCCAGCAATCATCGGAATGGGTGGCAAAAAATGAGCCGAAACCGAAAAAACCACGCCAAAGCCGCTCGAAAATGAAGGTGATGCTCATTGTTTTCTTCGATATCCGTGGCGTGGTGCACTACGATTTCGTTCCAGAGGGTCAGACGGTAATTAAGGAGTATTACCTAGGCGTTATGAAACATTTGCGTGAGCGTATCCGTAAGAAGCGGCCAAATTTGTGGGCAAACAACGCATGGATTTTGCATGACGATAACGCGCCTTCTCACCGAGCTACGATTGTGACTGACTTTCTCGCCAAAAACTCAACAAACGTGCTTCAGCAACCACCGTATTCGCCGGATTTGGCTCCCTGCGACTTTTTCCTGTTCCCAAAACTAAAATTGCTCCTTCGTGGCACCCGTTTTGAGTCGATTGACGCCATAAAACAAAATTCGGCGTGAGAGCTAAAGTCCATCCAGGAAAGCGCCTATAAAAAATGTTTCGATAATTGGAAGTGCCGTTGGCATAGATGTATTGGAGCAAATGGAGTCTATTTTGAAGGCGACGCAATAAATTTTGACGATTAAATGTACAAATGTTGTTTTAATTGAAAATTCCCGGTACTTTCTTGACAGAGTAGTATATAAAATATTTAAAGCTCACAAAAAAATAATTTGGCCTGTTTTTATTTTATTGTAATAAATATAGAAATGTGAGTGATTTTTATTTGATTTTTTTCCACAAATCAATATTAAAGGGTAGGTCGATTTTAGCTGAATATTATTTTCCATTAGGAATTTCTCAACCGGATTTTTCCATTTTTCATTGAAACACTATAACACTGGACTGTCACATATTGCTTGTTTAAGTATTCAGAAAAGTCATTTTTTTTTCACTTGAATAAATCAGTCTTCATTCCAAGATCAACAACCACAACTTCACTTTCTTTCAGAGGTTTATCAAAAATGAAGCAAACTTCTGACATTTCGTCAAAATTATTCAACAGCACAAATTGAAATTGTAAATAATACCAATAAGGACGTCTGCTCACTGCAAAGAAACTTTCAAAACTAATAGTAGATACTTCGTTTGTTTACGTCCTTTAAAAATAGCCAGGTATGCTTCATCCACACTCGAACAATGATGGAGCTGGTAGATGTTGCTCAAGGTTACAGACCAAGGAAATTAGGTATTGACAATATAGTCTTATACTTTAAAATACTCATTCAATTTGTACAAGCTTTAGTGTGTGAGTACCAAAAACCAAAGGTTTCTCATTTTCACTTATATCGAACGATCAATAATGTATGCGGGCTGCATATTATGCGCACATTATGTAGAATATAATAGGACTTTATTATCATGGCCTATACTCCTTATTAATGAATTTTGGTACAGATCAGGCGAATTAATTTATTTTAATATGAATACGCTTATTATGAGCATTATGGCAAATTATGGTCTGATTTGAGCATGAGGAAAGTTTATTCTGCATTAGTAACGTGAAAATATCGAGAATACATTTCTTTACTTGAATAAATTCGCAAAGGTATGTCTTATATGTATTTTGCATACTCTAGATGGCGCTAGTGTATTATGAATATCTTGGAGTCTCTGTGTATAGTGAATATAGACACATTGCACTGACGAAAACTAATCAGTTTGAAGCGTGCGCATGTCTGCAATTTGCCTCTGTTATCTACAAAACCTTGTCTAGTTTTTTTGAGTATAGAATTGTTATACAGATGTATGTTACATTGTCTCGATTTCTAAAACTTTCTATTACCATTACCAATTCAAAAGTGTTAGGAACAAAAACTCAAACATATTTAGCTATGAAAACATGTATTCGTAGCTATTGTGTTAGAGCTTTTGTGTCGCACTTTCTTGAATTAGTAGGTTTCGAATCTTGTTATTATGTTTAGTTCTAAATGTGAGTCATCAAGTGATCGAAACTGATTTCAAAATACGTATGAAAATTTTTTTTTTAATTAAGTGTTTCATAATTTTTATAGGTTTTTTTGTGACTCTGCAGCAATGGATAAATTTTCGTGTACATATATGTACACAACGTCATAAGATGAAAAATAAATTTTTTTTCTAGTCAAGGTTGAATTTGAGCACACATTTTCATCAGAAAACTTTCTGATTTCCTAAAATTTTTTCGTGTATAATAATATAGTTTTTTTCTGAGAAGCTATCAAAAATAAAAATACACACTGTAGAACTGAAGGCGAAATTTAGAAATATTAATAGTATTAAATAAATAGAAATGAATTCAAAATGTGTATCTAAGGAAGCAATATTTATTTACACAATTGTCAGATGTATGATAATAATCTTTCTAATTTATTTTTCAACAGGACTCACTGAACATAGTGGGTTTAAATATTTGAAGACACCGAATCAAAATTTGTTTGAGCATGGTATCGGGTGTTTTTTTTAGAATAATAGAACTTCAAATTTTTTTTTATTTGAAAGATAATTTTATGACGTTTATGTTTTAAAAATAATTTCCGGCATATGTCCACCACGACTAGCTCTGTGAAACTGCATTCGACCGGACCAATTTTGGACCACTTTTTCGAGTAATTCAGGCCTTATTTCATCAATAACAGGAGTTATGTTGGCTTCCGAAGCGTCTATTGTTTCTGGTTTATCAGCATAAACCAATGACTTGACATAACCCCAAAGAAAATAATCCAGTAGAGTTATGTCGCATGATCTTGGAGGCTAATTAATTGGACCATTTCTCGAAATAATGTTATCGCCAAATCTTTATTTCAATAAATCAATTGTTACAGAAGCAGCATGAGGTGTAGCACCATCTTGCTGGAACCATAAGACTTCTGGGTCGATACCATTAACATTTTGGAACAAATAATCATTGATAATCGATCTGTAACGAGCACCATTCACTGTAACATTATCTCCAGCATCGTTTTTAAAGAAATGTGGACTGATGATACCTCCAGTGTGTAAAACACAACATACAGTGAATTTTTCAGGATGCAATGGAACCTGCAGAACTTCTTGAGGATTTTTTTCACTCCATATGCGGCAATTCTGCTTGTTTACATTGCCGTTCAACCAGAAATGAGCTTCATCACTAACCACAATTTTACGATAAAATGTGGTGGATGCACAGAGTTCAACTTGTTGTGAACGTCGACGAATAGACAAATCTGGATCAGCATTAACGCTATGACTTAAAGCAGCGATATTTTCTTCTGTACGTGCAGTTCTTTGTCTTGTTGTTGTTGCATCGAGGAGAGAAAATGTTGTCCGAAATCTATCGATATTTCGACGAATAAGTTGCTCTGATGGACGATTATGTAAACCATAAATTTCACGAAGTGCTCTATAAGTTTGGCGAATAGAATACTGATTTTGAAAATAAATTTCAACAATTTGTAAACGTTGCGGCGAGAGTCTTTCCATGATAATTTGTCAATGCTTACTGAACAGGAATGTCAAAACAACATGGCTTCTACCCTCTGTCAAATCACAGTTATCCTTATTGAAAATTCTATCACTCTAAAAAGGAATACCCGATATAACTCGAAGAAATCTCGTTCTTGAAAAAATAATCAACTTATTTATTCTAACCGATAAAATTTAAATCGACTTTCAGTGTATGGGACAACATACTGTAGAGTTGAAGGAATATAAAAAATAATTCAATTAAAACATGGAAGGTAACCTCTAACGGAAATGAATTTATAACATGAATTATAATAGAAAGAAAATCAACATTTTTAGGATTGCGGTATAACTCGAAGAAACCTTTTCAATTGAAGCAATAATTATCGTTTTGCATGTAACAAAGCACTGTCTGTAGGTAAGACAATCTAATTGATAGAGGTAAATTGTCAACTACACTAAACGATGACGATTAAATGGACTTTCAATGTATGAGACAACTTAGCGATCGGCAATCTGTTATAGACCTTCAGTTAGTTTCGAATCGGTCTCTACTCAATTCAATTTCTCTCAGAACTTCATTTACATTCAGTAGCTGTTTTGAACAACTGAAATGTCGTAGATTTCTGCAATTCTAATGAAACCCTTATCAAACTATTCTATCCAAAGTTTAATAGAAGTGGAATTCATACTGCAATCGATTCGGGGCTGTTTCCTTTTTTGCGAAAGACGAAACAATTGCTAATGGAGATTTATTCAAGGAAGTATATGGATGAGAAGATGAATGAGATTAGAAATAGTGATTATTTTAAATAAACATTTCACGTTGTTCGTATGAGTACAGCATGAACATATCAATGAATTAATCTGAATCCAGAGAATAGGGTTTTTACTCTCTTAAAATGACATTCATAGCTTTTCATCCAAATTGATTCTCTAGAAGGTTTTATAATTGAGGATTGCGATGGAAAAACACGTTACTCAAAACTTATCGAATTTTTTATTTTTTGTAAACTGAACGAACAAAATCATGTTCAAAGTGAGCTACACAATTAAAATTCGGTATATCACCTTCTTCTTGGTTGTCCAACCATGTCTCTGATAATAACAAAATGTTCGTTTTTTCTGTAACAGAGTCGATTAAATCAACTGAATGTTTACGAAGGCTTTGGACGTTGAACGTACACAATGAAATGCCTTTATCTCTAGTAATGAAATCAATGACTGTTTTTGCCTTCGTTTCAAGCTTATTTAATGACAATCTCTGAAACTCTTGTACTAGAGATATTGTTGATGAAGCTAGTACTCGATTATGATGAAATCGAAACACGTGCACGCCGCACGGCTTGAAACTATAGCAAAAAGTGTCGTTACTACTTTTGGTCTTAATTTTTTCCGTCTATACTAGCCCCCTTCTAGTCCCCTTTTCGCGATGAGGAACTTCGTTCCAAAAAGCCTGGATTTTTTTACCTTTGACCTTGATTAAATTTTTTGCAGGAGTAAGATTGAAGAGGATTTTCGATATTTCATTTGTAATGGTTTATTCATACCATCTTTCAGCTCTATGAGAGTTCCGGCTAAGTTAAATGTTTATTTTGATTGGACTATCATGTGTTAAAC
The DNA here is from genome assembly GCA_034642435.1 of Megalocaria dilatata. Lineage (NCBI taxonomy): Eukaryota > Metazoa > Arthropoda > Insecta > Coleoptera > Coccinellidae > Megalocaria > Megalocaria dilatata. Next base: position 27,559,597 of record CM067854.1, read on the forward strand.
TCAGGATAAAAAAAAGAAATCAACAGACTTGTGTATTTTTCGGTTAGCATTGTTCGTTATTCTTCAATTGAGAGATGCTTTCGATAAAATATTTTCTGGAAAAAAAATACATTATTCTGAAGCAAGATCCAAATTGCCTCTGTCAAATTAAACGTACTGTAGCAAAACATTGAATCCTCATCAGTTCAGCCCTTGAATACTACTCTAATGTATAGTATATATGTAATTTACAGGTGGTATTTCCTTCGCGTAGTTTCCAATCCCCTAAATCCCAGTGGAGCCTTTTATCAGGACGCAATCTATTTTTTACTGTCCTTTAAGTGACACGTTGGACAAAATAGAGAATGATGAATCACTCTTTCAATTTTGTGCGGGTATCCATATGTCTGTAACGGTGAATACAATTATTGGCTGAAATCTTATACTTGGGGTATCGATTTTCGCTTAGACCAGGGGATTTACGATAAGGGAGTGGATTTTTCATCACGAGAACGAATTTCGATATCTTGTGATCTCTACTGTTATGTGGCACCTATTCAGGTACTAGTTTAGATCTAGGATATAAACGAATAGAAGATATTGAAGTAATCAAAAGATATTGAACCAAGCTTTTTCCGGTGACCTGAAACTGCAATCGTATTTGGGCTATCAGCAAATTTCGAATGACTTTATTTATCAAAAGATTTCATGATAGGTTGAACTCGATGATCTTGAAACAAAACTACAATATTGAATTCAATTTCAAGATAATGCTTTATACAGTAGTCAGAATTTCATGAGTTTCACTGTATTCTCACTGAAAAACGGAAAAAAATTAATATTTCATTAGAATTTTTGATTTTCTCGGTCTTTTCTTGATGGAAATTCATCTTCAATATAGGAAACCCAAATGTCAACTTCCGCTTTTTTATTAATTTACACGATATGTTTCGTCGTACCATGACTTCATCAGGTGAGTATTAAAACTGAGGTATACAATTCAAAACATGACCTTAAATACACAGCCCTGGTACAAAAACTAGAGGGGTGGAAAGAGATGGTTTACAATCAATGAAAAATATTAAGTAGGGGGGATCTGTTTGAATCTATTTGATCATTCAATAAAATTTGTCTTTTATTTAGTTTCTGACATTTGTTTTCGATATGTAATATTTCATAGTTCTTATTAAAATTATGACCAGTCTCTAACAGGATATAAATTGAACATAAATAATATCGAAAATATGAATAAAAACAATATTCTCATTTCCGCTAATATTTTATTGACACTACGATCGTTACGTCATACCATGACTTCTTCAGGTGAGTATTACAAGATACTGAGTATACCGTGAACAAGAGCTTCATTTTATAGTACATGGATATAACAAAAATAGAAGAGGGGGTGAAGAGAGTTTTACAATACTTTTGGGAAACTGAAAAATGGTTAAAAAAAGATTCAACAAAGGGAAGTTACTTAATTCAGTTTGGTCATTCAATAATATTTTTCTTTTGTGATATCTATTAATTTCTAAAGTTTCTAATAAGTTTAATCTAAAACTTTTGTTTTCTAAGTGTAAAATTTCAAAGTTACTATTAAAACTATGTCCTGTGTCTAGAAGGTGCTCTGCGTAGGTTGAATTTCCCTTTTTGTTACAATAGCATTTTTCATGTTCCCTGAGTCTCGTCTGGAACGATCTTCCTGTCTGACCAACATATACGAAATGGCAAGTACCTCAAGTTAACTTATAAACACCTGATTTCTTGTTCTTAGATGATCATCTAAGATCTTTGTTGAATCTTTTTTGAACCATTTTTCAGTTTCCCAAAAGTATTGTAAAACTCTCTTCACCCCCTCTTCTATTTTTGTTATATCCATGTACTATAAAATGAAGCTCTTGTTCACGGTATACTCAGTATCTTGTAATACTCACCTGAAGAAGTCATGGTATGACGTAACGATCGTAGTGTCAATAAAATATTAGCGGAAATGAGAATATTGTTTTTATTCATATTTTCAAGATGAATTTCCGTCAAGTAAAGACCGAAACAATCATAGATTTAAATAATATCGATCAAAAATCTTTAGAACATCTAGCTATCGATTCAAAAATTGCATTGAGAAATTGTCAAAATTCAAATATAGACAAGTGTATTTTTACCAATATAATAAAGAAAGAAACATCAAATTATCAGTGCAATACCAATAATCAAACAGTCGAATCAATCAGAAATAAAATCATAGAAAATGAACTAAAATTTACTCGCGCAGACAGAGGAAATACAATCACAGCATTAAACAAAATAGAATACATACATAAAACAACATCATTTTCAGACCAAAATAAATACGAAAATATTAAAAAAGACCCAAAGAAAAATATCAAACACAAATTAAATCAGTTACCCTTCAATCAAAAGCACTCTTTGAAAATATTCCAAATTATAAATTAACTTTCATGAACCCATCAACACCCATTTTGTATTCTTGAGTTGCAAAAAGAGAATAATCTCATCAGACCCGTTGTTTCATTTGTCAGAGCCCCATCATATAAACTTTCAAAAACATTTATCAAATTTATTCTAACAGAAACTACTAACTTTGAGGCCAAATTTACAGTAAAAAACTCTTATCATATACATATACACGTCCCAAACAATGCCGAACTTGAATTTAAATATTATTATAAAATATTATTAAATGCCAAACTTTCCTTTTATGTAAAAAACTTATTTCCTAGTATACCGGTCAGTGAAACCATAAAACTTGTTGATGATTTATTATTCCAAAAACGAACTAATCCTATTGTAAAAAAAGAAACATAAGACGCCTTGAACGTTTGCCTAGATCAAAATTACTTTATGTTCAACGGCACGTTTTATCTAGACGAAGAAAGAGTAGTCTGGGTAGCCCATTAAGCCCCTTGTTATCAGAAGTATTCATGGATCACGTAGAAACCAATATCCAAAAACTACCATATTTTAAAGATTTCGTTTATTGGTACCGCTATGTAGATGACATAATTTGTTTATTTAATTGCACAAATAGACAACTTTGTTCATTTTTGGAATCTATCAATAAATTATATCTCACAATTGGATTCACACATGAAGAAGAAGTAAATATCATCAATTTCTTAGATTTAAAAATCACTAAAATTAATAATAGACACGTCTTTTCCATATACAGGAAACCTACACATACAGATGGTACGATTCATTCTACTTCAAATCATCCGTTTTCACAAAAACTATCAGCTTATATGCTTTATAGATTGGTTAACATGCCCATAAAAAAAGAAAATTTTGACAAAGAATATAAAACCATTAAACAAATAGCTTTCAATAATGATTTTAATCCGTTAATTATAGATAATGCACTCGATAAAATAAATTACTATTAAAGAAAGCAATATCACTTGTATATCCAAAATTTCAAAATTCAAACGAAACAAAATTTATTTCATTAACTTACATAGGCCAAAAATCTGAAAAGATTGCTAGATATTTAAAGAAAAAAGAAAATTATAATATCTTTTTTCAAACCATTTATTCTTCAGGCAGCTTAATAAAAAATAATAAAGACTTCATTCCTAAAAACAAAAAATCAGGAGTTTACAAGTTAACATGTAGTGATTGCTCATGTGTATATGTGGGACGAGAACATGAAAAATTTTATTATATTCATAATAACCAGAGCTGTGTATTTAAGGTCATGTTTTGCATTGTATACCGCAGTTTTAATACTCACCTGATGGTGAGTATTAAAATTCGTCATGGTATGACGAAACAATTGTCGTGTAAATCAGTAAAAAAGCGGAAGTAAATATTTGTTTTTCTTATATTTCATTAGAAGTATCAACATATCAAAATAAAAGTGGCACTTTTCATAATTGGCTACACAATTAATATCGAAACAATCTTTCATAAAGATTGATATTCCCAACTTCGTTTCCCTAGTAATTAAAATAAATTTTCAAATCTTTAAATAATAGTCCAATCAAAGTAGACATTTAAATCATCCAAAAGAGCGGAAAATTGGTACAGACTTCAAATAAATCATAACAAATGAAATGTCCAAAATTTCTTTCGATCAATAAAAAATTATTCAAAGTCAAGGGTGAAAAATTCTGAAAAGATGAGTTTTAATTAATAATGGATGGGGCAAAAATTGCAGATCAAACAATTCTCCATAAAAAATATTTCAATGCTTTCTTCTGTACGAATCACTTTTTGTGAAATATAGGGGTTTTAAAAGTTGAAGAACTCATATTCTACATTATCTGAACACATTTCCGCACGACTGTTGACTCTCTTAATTGTTTAATTATATATAGTTGGATTTTTGCCAATGTCTTTCACAGTTTTACAGTTGAGAATCATCATTATTTCCAATGCATCCAAATATTTCCTCAATCGCCAGTTTGAATTAATCATCTTCAACACGACCGAATTTATGATCAGCCTCAGTGTTATAAAAGTTATAATATTATATTGTGGTACTTAGCTTCAGCAGCAATTAAATTAAACTCATAGTCAATGCGGTCAATGCCTTTTTTAAGTAACCAGAACGAGTTCGAGCTACTTTTAGAATGGAATCTTTAAATTCAAGTGGGGTGTTTTTTTTGAGTGAGAGAACTTTGAATTGAAATAAAACACTTTTAAATTAAGATTGAAGACAATTTTTTTTCATTTGAAAAATAATTTTATGACATTTATGTTTTAAAAATAATTTTTGTCCACTAATACTAGCTATGAGGAACAGCATTCGACCAATTTTGGACCACTTTTTCGAGTAATTCAGGCCTTATTTCATCAATAACACGAGTTATGTTGGCTTCTAAAGCATCTATTGTTTCTGGTATATCAGCATAAACCACTGACTTGACATAACCCCAAAGAAAATAATCCAGTGGAGTTATGTCGCATGATCTTGGACGCTAATTAATTGGACCATTTCTCGAAATAAAGTTATCGCCAAATCTTTTTTTTAATAAATCAATTGTTACGGTAGCAGCATTAGGTGTAGCACCATCTTGTTGCAACCAAAACACTTCTGGGTCGATACCATTCAAATTTTGAAATCAATAATCATTGATCATCGATCTGTTACGAGCACCATACACTGTTACATTAGCTCCAGCAGCGTTTTAAAAGAAATATGGACCGATAATGCCTCCAGCGTGTAAAGCACACTATACGGTGCATTTTTCGGGATGCAATGGAACCTGCAGAACTTCTTGAGGATTGTTTTCACTGCATATACGGCAATTTTGCTTGTTTACCTAACCGTTCAACCAAACACAATTTAACGATAACAAAGTGTACAACTTGAAGCTGTTCCGCGTGTCAATCAGCAAACAAACGACTTTTATAGTGGTCAAGTGGCTTTAGTTCTTGAACCAGTTGGATCTTGTATGGGTGAAGATCTTTACGCAAAATTTTCCATGTGGTGGATACACCGAGTCCAACTTGTTGTGAACTTCGACGAATAGACAAATATGGATCATCATTAACATTATGACTTACAGCAGCGATGTTTTCTTCGGTACTTACAGTTCTTTGTCTTGTTGCTATTGGACGAATAAGCTGCTCTGATGGACGATTATGTAAACCATAAATTTCACGAAGTGCTCTAAAAGTTTGGCGAATAGAACACTGATTTTGAAAATAAATTTCAACAATTTGTAAACGTTGTTGCGGCGTGAGTCTTTCCATGATAATTTGTCAATGCTTACTGTACAAAAATGTCAAAACGACATGGCTTCTACCTTCTGTCAAATCACAGTTATACCTATTGAAAATTCGATCACTCTAAAAAAACACCCGATACATTATATATTTTATGACTTACATTCTGTGCTTTCTTCTTTTTAGCTTCATTTGCTTCATCACCGCAAAATAATCAGTATCTTTTAAAAGAGAAATCTGGTTCACTTGCTCGGGCTCTAGCATGAGGTTTCATTTTAGTTGGACTTATTCCGGATGAACTACCTTTTTCAGTCTCGGGCGGTCATTTAGCTGAAGCAATATTACTCTTTTTGAGTGTATATTTCACGACACATGCGCATGGACTGTCACAGATCGCTTGTCTTCCAAGTATTCAAAAAACTTATCATTTCTTTCAACACTTGAATTAATCAAAGCCTTCATTCGACGATAAGCAATAAAAACTTCACTTTCTTTCAAAGGTTTATCACAAATGAAGCAAACTTCTGATATTTCGTTAAACTCATTCAACAGCACAAATTGAAATTGAAACTATGATCAATAAGCACGTATGATCACTACAAATAACCTTTCAAAAGTAATAATATATGCTTAGTTAATTCGTTTGCGTCCTTCAAAAATAACCAGGTATGCGATCTTCCTCACTCGAATAATGACGAAGCTGGTAGATGTTGCTCAAGGTTACGGACGAAAGGAATTAGCGACTGACAGTATAGTTTTTCACTTCAAAATACTCATTCAATTTGTACAAGCTTTAGTATGTTAGTAACAAATACGAAATGTTTCTTATTTTGACTGGACTAGAAGCAATGTGGTTCTACGTATGCGGGAGCAGTATGGTGTCTGGTTTTGACTCGTGGTCAGAACTGTTGAATATGGTGACCGCCCGGCATTTTTTCCATAAATCGCCTAACGTATGAACACTGAAGACATTTAGCAACATCGACTACAAGGACCACATCGGTCAACGCCATGGAATACAATTATTCTGATCTAAAACATTCGTCTACCCTAAACACAATGATGATGATCAATTATGCGGACATCAACACAAACTTAGGACAGAAGAGTATTTCAGGACGAAGCGGAGATAACACTTTCTACCAGAGTTTGGAATTGTTTGGACGGTGAAGTGATCGTCAGTGAAAATTTTTTTAAAAACAGACTGGATGGCACATATTTATTAGTATGGGAAATGTATTATGTTTTCTTTACTCGTGAATTTTTATTAAATTATCAACATTATATATTTTTAGCCTAAAATAGGACATTTCCTTCAGCTTTAAATCGTGTGTGATAATAATAATAACATTTTGAAACATCCCACCAAAAGAATGATCGTATTCTTTTTCTTGCCTTGGGAGTTTTACTTTTAGTTTAAAACGAAACTCCTTTTTGAAAGACCCCGCATTGGAAAATTCCAAAAAGGTTCTCCCTTCATTTCCCTTGGAAGCAGATAGCGTTTAAGTGTTCCACTAATAACCAATGCACGAGAAACTGTTTCCCTGGATAAAACGAGTTCAGCGATAAGTACCGAACGAAAGCTTAAAAGCTGGAGCAAGATAGTATCCATTAATTTTTATTTTCTTTTCATTAAAAACATTCAAAAGAATATACCATATTGTGCTACACTCTAAGTCCTAGGCCATCTACGATATAACAATTCCCTCCGGTAAAGTCATTATGATAGCAACATAATATTATGATTAATTATTCCGATAAAATATTTTCACGATAACATCCATTACCGGGAAAGAAGCAAAAACAACAATGGAGTTTTTCTTCTCAGGTCAACTCACGAGAACTGAAAAATGACACGTGATGTTGAGGCGGTTGTGTGTTGTTGAAAACTGTAATTAATATTCTGCTTACTTGTTGATTTGATGGGTATATTTAATGGAGAAGATGAATTTTTATGAATTATGTCATGCGATGAAAATGAGCCATCTAATTTATAAAATCATTAAATCACGATATAAGTTATTCCAAGCGAAATCAATATTGAGAAAAATGCATAATTATATTCTCTTGATTTTCTAATGATGAGGAATAATTTCTCCTTTTAATGCTTTTATGCCGGTACTATTTTTATATCTGAATGTTTGCAATTTGCATATATGGAACTGAAAATCGCTGAGAAGGTCATAATGGATCTTCAGTTGAAAATTTCGGGACGAATTCAATTCGTTCTGTTTCGAGCACCACAACTTGAAAAAGAAATGAATTTTTATGTGTGAATTAATGGAATGAATTAGAAATAACAGATTATGCTTCTCCCTGAAGGAAAATGAATTAATAAACAATTTTCGAAGTAGGTTCAGAAAGCATTGTTCACTAACAAACAACTTAGTCCAATTGCACGTGGAAGTACTATATTGCAGAAATTAAAACAGAGGAAGATCAATAGGAATATATTCCACTTTTACGAAAATTTTTTGAACGATCGAACTTTTCCAGTCAGATTGGAAAACATATTCTCTGAACTATACTCCCAACAGAACGGTCCACCACAGGGTTCAGTTATAAGTACCACACAACTCCTTACAGCTATTGGTCATTATTCCATTCTTCGATACTGAACTAACTTGGTATGAATACATGAAGCAGCTTAAGCCTGAATGTATAAAGATTGTATACCATGAAAATACTGGCGAATAATCATTGGGGTTCAGACGAGAAGACAATGTTGATAATATTGATATCGGGCACTTATTCGAACGAAACTAGATCGCAGATTTAAAATGTACTCTTCGGCTAGTAAAAGCTTTTCAGCAAAACCAGATGTTGTCGAAAATACTGTTATCAGATTGGCAACAACCTCATTTATAACGAGCTTCTCGGGTAGTTCGTGCAGAGAAGCTAGTGAATCACCTGTGATATTCAGAAGACATATGCTGCAGTAAATACATGCCGTACAAAAATCTGTCGATACCCATAATCCAACCAAACTTCAACTCTACAGTTCAAGATACAGTCATGTTTATATGAACTAACCTAACCTGAAAACGTCACTATATCATCAAGTCAATCACCAGCTGTTAGAATCCAACTTCCCATAGAGCATTCTCTACAGGACAACAATGTCCTTTCCATGCACGATGAAAAGACCAGACATTAACACTTCTTTAACAGCATTCAGAAGAGATTAAATTCACCTCGCATCATTCAAATAATATTTCAAAAGGCTGATAGCCTGTTCCATGGTGGTGAAGTTGTTTTCACAGACGCCTCAAAATCTCTTAGAGGAACAGGATGTGCATTCCTCATTGAAGATACAGTGATAAAGTTCAAACTCCCAGATTATTGTGGCATATTCACATCTGAATTAGAAGCAATTCAAATAGCTCTAGAATTTATAGCAGAACATGTAGAACAGTATAATCATTCATATGTGCTGACTTCCTCAGTTCATTGCAAGGCATCCAACCATTTTATAATGAAAACGTGATCGTTAACAACATCAAAGATATAATCAGTACTGTAAAAAATACATATAAATTCCTTACTTTGATGTAGATTCTCTCCCACTCCATTGAGGGTAAGGAGACAATTAGGGATAGCTTAGATATAGGAGTCATGCTGAACTATGATCTTGATAACTTTAGGAATATATGATCCTCAAATGCGAGAATTTTGTTTATTCACATATTTTCGAAGCTTCATCACTGAATATATTTCCGGGAAAATGTTCATCTTCGGCCATGCGATCATTACCCCATTGAGCGAAGTGCATCGGATGGTCACTTTTTCCACTGGTTAAAACCTTATAAGCCTCCCTACCGTGGTCCTTATGCAAAATTCTCCTCAGGAAGTGCAATAAATGTTCAGTTCTTGAGCACGACGACGAGTTGCTGTATGTTCAGGCGCATTCTAGGCTACAGCAGTAATTTTTTCTGATGTGCCTAGTGGACGAAACCGTGAACGGGGGATTTTATCAAATAACAATATAGTTTCACGAACACGCTTTACAAATTATTGTGAGGACATTTCATTTTTATTGAATTTTCCACCTAATTTCTAATATAGAATAGAAACAGTCTTTTTACTTGATAGAAGAAATATAATATAAATTTGAATATCAAAACAGATTTAATCTGCAAGTCTTCTACAATTTTAATTTCAAAAAATTTCTTATTCAAAAAACTATTAGAATTAAATTAATACCTACATAAGCACCGCTCATATTTAATAGACGTATATAATCAAAACTCAATATACAATGTCAAATGGAATAAATAAACCAACAAATATAAATAGTCATTTGAAATTAATAAATGAATATTTAAAGGAGACAAAATTTTGTTTCTGATCTTACCATTATGAACACCAATTCCCTTTCAAAAACATGAAACACAACTTAAGGACTTCTCAAAAAATATAATTTATTTGAAATATTTAATATATTTAAATATTCAAATAAGTTAATTCAAAAATCTCTCAAAAGATGCACTATATCTTCAAAAAAATTCATTCAAATAGAAAACGGCTTTTTACTTGTTAGGAGAAAATCTGTTTTGATATTCAAATTTAATTAAAATTCCGATAATCTCTTCATCGGCCCTAAATAATATTAAAAATATCAGAATCAACTAACAATCAGTATATCTTACCTAAAAGTGTAACCGGAAATTGCTTAAACAGACTAACTTTAAAAATCATTAAATACGAGCGGTGCTTATGTAGACATTTATTTAATTTTAAAAGTTTTTTGAATAAGAATTTTTTGAAATTAAAATTGTAGAAGACTGACACATTAAATCTGTTTTGATATTCAAATTTTGTTATATTTCTTTTATCGTTTCCGGTTACACTTTAAGGTAAGATATACTGATTGTTAGTTGATTTTCATATTTTAATAATTATTTAGGGCCGATGAAAAGATTATCGGAATTCTAATTGTTTTTTGAAGATATGGTGCATGTTTTGAGAGATTTTTGAATTAACTTATTTGAATATTTAAATATATTAAATATTTCAAATAAATTATATTTTTTGAGAAGTCCTTAAGTTGTGTTTCATGTTTTTGAAAGGGAATTGGTGTTCATAATGGTAAGATCAGAAACAAAATTTTGTCTCCTTTAAATATTCATTTATTAATTTCAAATGACTATTTATATTTGTTGGTTTATTTATTCCATTTGACATTGTATATTGAGTTTTGATTATATACGTCTATTAAATATGAGCGGTGCTCATGTAGATATTAATTTAATTCTGAAAGTTTTTTGAATGAAAATTTTTTGAAATTAAAATTGTAGAAGATTGACAGATTGAATCTGTTTTAATATTCAAATTTTTTTAATTTCTAACAGTTTGGATAGAACAAGTTTTTGATATTTTCGAGTTTTATTCAAGCGTAAATCGACCCATTCTGTTAATGTCAAATATTGAACTAACTTTCTGTCGAAACACGAATGATAGAAGTGTTGTCACACTTGAAATAACCACTACATCAAAATGCAAACGCTAGATGGCTCAGCCTTCATTTTGTCCGTGTCATGAAACCCATCAGTCAACTGGAACCTGTAATGGTAATAAAACTTTTAATTGCTAACTGATAAGTACTTTTAGTACCAAGTAAAAGTTGAAAATAAACTACTGTATCCACAAAACCCAATTTGTTTTGAATTACCGACAGCTGAAAGAGTATAGATATAATAATAATAATAATAATAATATAGTTTATTTCTGTTAAAATAAACAAATTACATCACTGAGGTTTATAAAGATAGATATTACAACCAGTGCGTGACATTAAATTAATAATTATTCTAAAATTGTTCATTAAGAAGAAAATTAACAATAATACAGGTAAGTGAAGAACTCTAGGTAGCAGAAAAAAAATATACATATATAATCTCATTTTTCTGTCTTTCGATGAAAATAATGAAATTTAATAATTTGGCAAGTAAATTATGTCTAATCAGGTAGGTATCAGTCACCATTTAGATAGATATATAGATATAGACAATATATACAATTTTCCAATATATATATTCTGAGATTTTACAATCCTGTATAGAAGTTTTGTCTTATCCGGTATTTATTTATTTATTATTTTAGAGATCAAAATATTGATGTTTTAGCTATTATTTACTACGTTATTTATTAAAATTCTTGTGTCACTATTCATCCAGCATTTTATTCTCTTTTTAAATGTTTTAGTAGTTTTTATATTTCTCAAGTCTTCAGGAATTATATTAAAAATTTTTGGTGCAAGATAGTTGTAACTTCGTTGGCCTATACTTTTGTAGCATCTAGGTGGTTGGTAAGTGAGATCTCTTTTCCTGGTTGTGTAATCATGTTTAAGTGTGTTCACCGATATTTTCTTTGAAATAATGCTTGAAAGAACGTTAATAGCGTATAACTGCCTTATATCATGTACTTCTGCTATCTTGAATAACTCTTTGCTTGAAAACGTAGGCTTTTTTTTATGAATTATTTTTAAGACCCATCTCTGAATTTCCTCTAGAGGTTTTATATGGTTTCGATAAGTACCACCCCATCCCACTATGCCATAGTTGATTTGTGACTGTATCAAAGCTAGGTAGAATATTTTTAAATATTTCATATTGGTCAGATATTTACGCAAGTATTTGAATTTGAAAAGCAGACTTCTTATTTTATTCACCAAATTTTTTACGTGTTTATCCCATTTTAATTGTTGGTCAACTGTAATTCCCAGATATTTAATAGCATTTGATTCCACTATAGCTGTTCCGCTGTCAATTTCAAGTTTTCCCCAATTTGGCAGATCTGTAGTATGAGAGCTGAAAACCATATACCTTGTTTTATCAATGTTTAAGGTGAGCTTATTACTTTTGAGCCATTTATTTATTTCAATGAATCCAGTTTCTGCTTTTTTTTTCAATTCTTCCCAAGTACTTCCTTTGAACTGAACAACAGTGTCATCGGCAAAACAAATAGCTTCCTCACATTCCTTCATTTTTAGTAAACTATTTATGTAAATTAGAAATAGTATAGGTCCTAATACAGTGCCTTGCGGTACTCCATACGTTATGATCTCCTCTGAGCTACTGGACTCCCCGATTTTTACAACTTGACGTCTATTCGACAGATAGCTCTTTAGCAACCTATAAATGGGTCCTCTGAATCCGTATGTTTTCAACTTCTTTAACAAACCAACATGGCACACAGTATCGAATGCCCTACATAAATCAACAAATATACACACAGAAGGAGTTTTTTTATCGAGGCAATCGTACAATCTACCTGTTAATTCTCTTATAGCATCTTCTGTGGATTTTCCTTCAAGGAATCCATATTGTTTTTTGTCAATTAACCTATATTTCTTCAGATAATTCATCATACGTATTTTCACTGCTTTCTCAAAAACCTTCGCCAAGGTCGATACCAGAGAGATAGGCCTGTAGCTTGTAACCTGCGAACGGTCCCCGCTCTTAAAAAGTGGTTTGATAATCCCCATTTTTAATTTATCAGGAAAATATCCGTCTTCAAAACATTTATTAATTAAATAAGCTAACGGTACCGATATCTCATGTTTGATCTCTTTCAAAGTTTCAGATCTGAGAGAATCAGGAACTTCTGCTTTTCCTCAGGAAATCAAATAGGAATAGGAATCAAATAGAAGGAATTACATTGTGTAACATCATGAACTTTAAAATCTTGTGGACATTCGATTCTATCAGCGTAAATATTACCTATGTTGCTATATAAAAGATGAAATAAACATTCCTCCACGAAGCAGTTGGTTTGAAGAACGTCGCAAATGGACCTGTCAGCCAACAAAACGAAACAAACCAAACAATTTTCAAATTCCTTCCGCTTCCACGTCTATTGCAAAAAGGAAAAAGCCGAAATAGTCAGATGTCATATGTTACGGTTAACATGCTAATACGAGAATGACTAGAACAAATGCTTTTGGCAATCGATCTTCCAGGCACATGCGCAGGTTTTGGTTCGTGGTCGTGTTCCAGAAAGCAACAGAGTTTTAAAAACCGCCGTTTCCATTCCGTTTCCTGAATTATGCTCCGGGAGAACTGGATCCGTTATAATCCCCCCAAATGGAATACTAGGGAAGTAATGCGGAAAGGTGGAAAAATTCTTCGTCCGCTATATGAGTGAGCTTTCCCCGTTCTTTGCGTAGAACATGGATAAATGAATGAAGTTAGAAAGAGCGGAGAAGGCGCCGTAACTTATCCAACCGAAACTTTCAGATTTGCGCCCAACGCGATGCTTGAACGGTCACCACGGCGACACGTTTATTTCCGTACCAAGTGTGATTTTTAATTTGTAATAATGATTCAATATGACCAATGCAGAACTGAAGTTTTAAAAGCACTCACGTATTTAGTGTACGTCAGGAGGAATTAAGAAAAAACAATATGCTGTATTTGAATTTCCATATAAAAATCAATGAGAACAGATCCTCAGGATGACGTAGATTCATGGCAAAACAATGTAAGGAAGTTGCTCGGGAAAGTGTTCTGATCGTCAGATAGCAAGATAAAAGATTTTAATAATAATACTTTTATTTCCTCGAATAGATTAATTACATCATTTTCTGTGAAATGGTTCATTGTGATGAGTTCTAACTTCTTGTGTAAATAAGACTCATCTTTGATACCTTTTATAATATGTTAAAAATAGAAAACTGTGTTCCGTATATTTAATGTGAAAACATCGTTTAAATATTTTTAGAGCTAATTATAGACCTCAAAATAAGTAAAAAGTTTCATATAAACACGTTTCCGCAAATGAGCCGTTTTAGAGATATGAACGATTTTCGGTTTTAGAAATATTAACAACCAGCGCAAAGAAATACGATCAATTACAGAAGATATTCGGTTTATTTCTGGCTTCTAGTGTTTTACAGAAGATGTTCCATATGACCACCATCCATTTTAATGCAGGAAGTACATTGTCGCATGAAGAAATTATGTACTCATTCGAAAAGACCTGGTTGTGTTCGGATCATTTGACAGGATAGTTCAATCCGATGTTGCAACTCTTCGATGTTATTCACTGACGTTGCATACACTAAACTTTTCAAATAACCCCAAATATAAAAGTCCAAAGGATGCAAATCGGGAGATCTAGCGGGCTATGGATCTGGGTCTCCTCGTCCTATCCATCTTCGGGGAATGTTTGATCTAAATGTTCCCTAACTGCAATTGTATAATGTGGGGACGCCCCATCTTGCATGAACCAAATATTCATCTACTAATATAAAGGTACCACGTCTAGAAAATCGGGCGAGGTTTTATGAAGAATGTTAAGGTACGCGGCTCCTGTTAAATTCCGTGGTAAAACTACTGGTCCTAACAGAAAACCTCCTAAAATACCTAGCCAGATATTTTATTTTGGTGGTACTCCGGCTCTTTCTAGGTCTTCATATTGAAGTAATGAAGTGAAACCTCCCGCAATAATATTTTCAGAGCACACAGAAACTATGTTGATGGAATGAAATAAGAAATTACTTTGTTTTCTATCACTTTTTTGAAAACTGATAGAATACAAAGTAATTTCTTATTTCATTCCATTAAAATGAACTATCACAAAGTAACGGACTACTCCATCCATATGTTGTTTACACTTAATTAATTACGCAAAATGACAGATACTGAAAGGAACGTCTAATAATGACACTTCAAAATGTAGGTGTTGCCCAATCAAACAATGGAATAATAAACTAGTAGCGACATCTGTTATCAAAATCTTACTCCTACTTCATCTTCAGATATTTATTTGAAGATAGGAGAGCGTACGGCGGATGGACCGCTTTTTTCTGTTCGCCTTTTGAGTACTACCTACTTCAGTGCTCTTCCATTATGTTCATAAAGGTCCATTATTCCAGAAAATACTAAATGGAAATCACATTCTCCCTATCTATTCCATCGAGATCGTCCACATCAATGTCGATTAGATTTACACATGGTGCACATTATGCCTAAGAACACAAAGGTAAGGCTCATTGCAGGATATCCCTACGCAATCACGGCGTATAATATCGTAGATAACGACCTATCTCTGGACGCAGAATATTGACAACATTAGCGTTTGCTATCGACGTTCACATACGGATATACCTGGACTCTACGCTAACACAGTAGTAGTCACAGGATTGAAATTAGCCTATAAACGTCAAAGTTCACTTACGCTCCAGTGGAAATTGCAAAATGGGACAGTCATCGATTAGGCTTGACGAGTTTGAAGCGGATCACTCAATTGACAACCCAGTTTGAATTGCTGTTAACCTAATGTGGATATCTGCTGGGCAGTCTCTGAATTCTTCGAAATTTATGAACAGAGTGTACCAGTTTCCCAGGTTTTGCGTGACTCAGAAAGAGTGATGTGGCTTTTCCCACGCCGTTATAAAGGGTCTTCCAAAAAGAGGTTTCATATTGATATTGAGAAAAACGGGTATACTTCAAGAGAAATCAATAGATGTTTATTACATTGTAAAGAGGAAGGTTTGCCATTTAAAATAGAAAACGATATCAGCAAGTGGCAGCTAGGAAATTTTCCATGACCACCTCTTAGGAATAAGAGTTGTGTTGAGAAACAGTTTTTAGATATCAGGATTTAAAAAACTGATACCATACATAGCTGCAGTTGGACAATTCGATGAAGTAGGTCATTTGTTATGAGTTTTATTTTATGAATTTTTATTGAATTTTTTTCAATCGGCTATAAAATTAATAGCACATTTGTTGTTTTTGTGATTCTGGCGTTATTCTTGTAGCAATGAAATGTCAGTTAAAGCAACAAATCAAAATTTTTACAAGCAGATATCTCAAGAACGTCCACTCAAATGAACTTTTCCAGGTGTTTTTAGGTAAAATGTAAAAACGTTGAATATTGAAAATTTGCAATCAAAGTAAAAATAAACGTCTAACCCATAGGAAATGTTTGGAAAATAATTTATATGAGAGTTGCTCAGTGCTTTATTTTGAAAATATATATATGTAAAATAAAATAGAATAGAAAGGCCTTTTACTTGATAGAAGAAATATAACAAAATGACCTATATATTGAGTTTTGATTATATACGTCTATTAAATGTAAGCAGTGCTTGTTGTAGACATAAATTTAATTCTAAAAGTTTTTGAATAAAAATTTTTTGAAATTAAAATTGTAGAAGACAAACATATTTCAATATGTTTCAAAATTCAAATTTTGTTATATTTCTTCTATCAAGTAAAAGGCCTTTCTATTCTATTTTATTTTACATATAATATATAATTATATTTTGGCTTCAATAAATCACATTATGGAATGTCAATGAATTTAAATAAACCTTAAAATAACTCACACTGTTCTTTGATTTTGTTAGAACATAGATCAATCTTGAATTATATATTTGATCTGTATTTCGAAGCTTAAGTCTTTTAACACGTGAGAGATATTAAATGAGGACTGAAGACGGGATTGTCTAGAATTATATTTGTTTTTTGAAGATATAGTGCACATTTTTTAAAGATTTTTGAAATAATTTATTCGAATATTTAAATATGTTAAATATTTCAAATAAATTATATTCTTTGAGAAGTCCTTTCAGTGTGTTCATGTTTTTAAAAGGCAATTGGTGTTCTTAAAGGTAAGACCAGAAACAAAATTTTGTCTGCTTTAAATATTTATTTATTAATTTTAATTACTTTCGTATATCTGTTGGGTTATTTATTCCATTTGACATTATATATTGAGTTTTGATTATATACGTCTACTAAATGTAAGCGGTGCTTGTGTAGACATAAATTTATTTTTAAAAGATTTTTGAATAAAAATTTTTTTGAAATTAAAATTGTAGAAGATAAACATATTTCAATTTGTTTTAATATTCAAATTTTGTTATATTTCTTCTATCAAGTAAAGAGCCTTTCTATTTTATTTTATATATAATATATAATTATATTTTGGCTTCAATAAATCTCATTATAGAATGTCAATGAATTTAAATAAACCTTAAAATAACTCACACTGTTCTTTAATTTTGTTAGAACATAGATCAATCTTGAATTATATAGTTGATCTGTATTTCGAAGCTTAAATCTTTTAACACGTGAGAGATATAGGTTAGTTTTTTGATTTTGATATTTGGAATATTAAATGAGGACTGAAGACGGGATTGTCGAGAATTATATTTGTTTTTTGAAGATATAGTGCACATTTTTAGAGATTTTTAAAATAATTTATTCGAATATTCAAATATATTAAATATTTCAAATAAATTATATTCTTTGGGAAGTCCTTTAAGTGTGTTCATGTTTTTATAAGGCAAGTAGTATTTCTTAAAGATAAAACCAGAAACAAAATTTTGTCTCCTTTGAATATTTATTTATTAATTTTAATTACTTTCGTATATCTGTTGGGTTATTTATTTCATTAAATAACCCTAGTCTATTAAATGTAAGCGGTGCTTGTGTAGACATAAATTTAATTCTAAAAGTTTTTTGAATAAAAATTTTTTTGAAATTAAAATTGTAGAAGATGAACATATTTCAATTTGTTTTAATATTCAAATTTTGTTATATTTCTTCTATCAAGTAAAAGGCCTTTCTATTTTATTTTATTAGTTCAATATTCTGAAACAGCTGACAATTGCAAATAATTAATCACAATGACTGATTACGATAAGTTTGTGGACTGTATCCTTGTTGAATAGCGGTGATTTTAACTGCAAATAACACTTTGTGTGTCACCTACCTTTATCTAATGATGATTAACCACACCGACGATGAGGAATTGAAGTAAAACACTTATAACAAAAAACGATTATATTTTGGTATCATTCTAAAGGTTGATTTATTTAGAAGTACTTTTTGTGGTGGGAATTTAATTGCAAATTGCGCATGCCTCGTGTTAACTGAAGTGCCATTTCTGTTCAGTAGTGTTTGACAATTCATAATGGAAAGACTTAGCTCGACACAGCGCCTACAAATTGTTCAACTTTATTACGAAAATTGGCGCTCTACGAGGAATGTATATCGGGCAAGCTTGTCAAGAGCCCAATGACTAAAACGGAAACGATTCGGAAGGTCGGTCGGCTTCAGTTCTTACACTAGTTGAATTTTGTAAGCTTTTAAAGAAAGAGTCTTACGTAAAATACGCCAAGTTGTTGAATATGACAGGCCAAGCTGTTGAGAACGGCGACGAATCGACACTTCACGGTCTTCGCGTACACTCTCTGCTACCGCCCCCATATTTTCTTCGCTACGTGCTGGGTGTGCTATATCTGGTCGAGTATTATCCAATAATGAAAATTGGATCTCAAATTTACGGATGGTAGAGCTAATTGGGCGTTCGGTAGGCCGATTATGTGGACCATGAGTTGCTCTAAGCGCTCGATACACATTCCTCGTAGAACGCCCATTTTTGTAAAAAAAAATGAACAATTTTTAGTCGCTGTGCCAGGATAAGTCTTTTCATTATGAATTGTCAGACACTACTGAACAGAAATGGCACTTCAGTTAGCACGAGGCATGCGCAATCTGTAATTAAATCCCCACCACAAAAAGTATCTCTAAATGAATCAACCTTTTATATGATACCAAGCTAAAATAATGAAAATTACACTACGAACAAATGTAAGATGTATGCTATGTTTGTAGCAATTTCGATAATCTTGTACAATATACGAATGACTTTAAAATTAACAAAGTTGATTGGAAATAATATTTGTTTGCTGTGAACTCCCAATAGAATAGATAATTATTATTATCTTGGAATGGGAATTTTGGGATGGAATACATTTCGAATATCTGCTGGCCGATAAAGAAGGAATGAGAGAGAATATAATTTACACTGGGTTGAATATAACTTAACATTAAGCATTAAATATATCAAGAGCATTCAAATATTTCCATATATTCTAAGTCATTGGAGAACAAATAATCTGAAGTGTCGCTA
Source organism: Megalocaria dilatata (assembly GCA_034642435.1). Classification (NCBI taxonomy): domain Eukaryota; kingdom Metazoa; phylum Arthropoda; class Insecta; order Coleoptera; family Coccinellidae; genus Megalocaria; species Megalocaria dilatata. The sequence goes on from CM067854.1 coordinate 27,579,196, forward strand.
GTAACAATTCTTCGAAGTTGACACGGATCAGCAACAAGTCGATTGAAAATATTAACATGAAAGATTTAAGCGCTTTCCCGGCCACCTGCAATAACAACAATAATGAATTATATATAACGCAGGCAGGACCGTCCTCTAATAGACGTAACAATTCTGTTTTATTTTTTTAACGTTGAAGCTAGGTTTTACAATTCTGGCTTTGTCAGTAGGCTCAATTTCCAATATTATTCTTTTGAAAATCCAACGATGATAAAGAAAGTTGAATATCAACACAAGTGGTCATTAAATGTCTGGATAACAGTTATCGGCAACCATGCGGTAGGTCCTCCTTTTTTCGAAGGAAATCTCGACGGTGCTGCATGTTTGAATTTTCTTCAGAACATTCTTCCTGGATTATAAGCGATGTTACCTACGGATATAAGAAAAAAAAGTGGCATAATGGAGTAACCGCTTATTTTTCTCGTTCTGTGAGATATTTTCTGGATAACCAGTTTCCAAAAGGAAGGATTGGTAAGGTAGACCGACAGGATGGCTTGCTAGATCACCGTATCTCAAAAAATCAGATTTTTTGTGGGGCCGCATAAGGGAATTGTGTCAATAGGCTTGAAAGAATAGTGAATGTTTTTCGGAGCAGTACTCCAGCCATAATGACCAGGGTAACTAGGTCATTATACGATCGGATTGCTTTGTGTTCGAGAGAAGACGGACGACACTTCGAACATCTCGTGGGTCATTGAAATAAAGAAATATGTACCTGTGAATAATTTATAACGGGGGTTTTGTTGTTTCAACTATTTTCAATATCCGTTACTTATTATGGTCATCATTTAAATGAAATGTTCAGTTGTGGTGTCACTTTACGTGGCTGTTGAACGCAGGAGGAAAAAAAACCTAGGGTTTTTCTGAAAAAATGTGAGGCATTATATTCTCTACAGCTGTATGGAAAAAACGCAGAATGCAACATTTGAAAAATTCGATAAATGTCAATTTGACCTGTATATGATAGGTTGATGATTTAGGAATCATGATTAGTCAAATCTTTCAGTTAAAAAAATTTCTGATCAAATTTGTATTTGAAGTGCTTTTGGCAATCGTTAGAAGACCTGTACCGTTGGAAAAATATCTCTAATATTTTGCGTCATGATAGATAATGAAGGCCATTGGAAATATATGAAAATATACGTTGTGGTTCATTTAAAAAATCACTCATTTATTGAATAGTTTTTTTCGGGATTCCCCTGTGTATTAGAAAATAAATTCCTGTGATGCAGAAATGAAAGTGCAATTATACTCGAATTGTAGAATTAGCCCCTATCAGTGCATTTTAGAATTCTTAAAGGAAGCAGTTGAAAAGAAAATATTCATCATGTTTGGGAAAAAACATCCAAAACTTCTTTGTTTTGATATCATAACTTGGCGAAGATTCCGAAAGATGCTATCATCACGAGACCTGAAACCAACAATAGCGTTCCAGAAAGAAACCCAAGAATTTCACCCAGCTCCTTCCTACCAACTTCCGGGTTGTTGAACAGCGACTTATTAGAGGTGCTCTTTTTCACGGCACCAAATTCTCCGAATTCTGACTCAATTCCGAACCATCTTGGGTTGAGGAGACGCGCAGTCTTGCGGTTTTCTAGATTGAATAACTTACAAGCCTTGTGGGATCAATTTATCGCGAGATCTAACCGTAATTAAAATTTTTATTCTTGTCGGTCACCTGGGCGTGTTGTATTACGTTGAATAATTAGGAAGCAGTCTGCATAAGCTGTTATTATTTATGCGGTTTTTGAATTTTCGATGAATTTCTTTACATCTTATGAAGAGTCTTTCAATATGGATGACAGTTCTTCAAATAGAGATTCCTCGTCGAATTAAATAATATAAATTATTTCCACAATTCATTGAGTTTACCCAAGCTGTAGCTTCGTACTCCTAAAATTACACAATCACTTTTTATATAGCTAAAAACTTGAAAAAAGAGGCGGTACAACTGACCAACAAATTTCGGAAATAAAGGTACGAAAAATATAAGCAAAAAGGGATACAAAAAACAATTAATTCACAGAAATACCGTCAAAGAAAATATGCAAAAAAGGGTAATATAAATAAGACTAGAATATTTTGGGGCCAATTATCGCAAAAACCTCACTAGGTCAAAATATTCATCATTGGAAATCTTGGGACATCTGTTTGGTTACTGAGAGGAATTTGAAGGTTCTTGCAGCTACTAATATCTATTCCTTACAAAAGCGTGAGTCTGGTACTTTTATTTTCATTATGGGTAATTTTATAGTTATTGTTGAAATTCTATCCAATATCTTTCAAATAACTGGCATATGTTGAATGCGAGCTGGCTGACGAGTAACTCCGATGGTACTCAATGTTTACTCACTCGAGATTTGGGTCACCGTCTCCGGTAATCTGCGCATGTTACAAATTGCACTGTGAAAAAGTTGGAACGTGAGTTAACTTTATAAGCCATCAAAAAGACGAAGAAACGTGCAAAGAAAAGGGAACATTCTAGCTGCAATTCAAAATGTGCAAACTCTTTATATCTGCTGCTATATATTTCTTTAAAATTTTTACAAAATATCTGTATATTGATTATGGAAAAAAATATGAGATCAATGCTAGTGGATGAGCTAGAATATCTAGTAGATAAGGATAGAATGAAACAAGTTATAATTCTACATGCTATGTTGTTGAATATAACTAATTTATAGGCACTGAATATATCAAGAGACTTTCCATGTTTTCTAATGGGCATATAACTATGTAAAAACGAATAAACTAAGTGTTCAGATACAATAAATATTTTCAAAATTCGAATGACATAGCTCAACTGTTAGGTTGAAACTATTAACATGGAAAGATGTAAGTATCGCATCAGCAATAAAAATAACGAGTTATGTCTAACGTAAATAAGGTTGTCTCTAAATGAGTCCGAACAATTGTAGTGAAGTATAGTGATTACAAACTTTATTAGAATAGTACATTTAATGATCAATTTGAGAGTGGTGGAGTTTCCGAAGCTATGTCAATTTTATTCTTTTCTTCATACTAGTTGAAGATATAGTTCCTAGGTGGCAATATTTAGCCAAATTAATTCAATAATGGTCAAAACAGGCCTCTTCTTAAATAATACACCCAAACAACAAATAATACAAATATGAATTATGTTTTAAACGCATTTTTCAGATTTTACTTGAAAACTCGTTGTGAATATTTTTTTATGTTTTGAGTGCTGCTTCATTGTACTATCGGGTGTATTTTTTAGAGTGATAAAACTTTCGATAGGGATAACTGTGATTTGACAGAAGTTAGAGGCCATGTTGTTTCGACATTTCTGTTCAATAAGCATTGACAAATTATAATGGAAAGACTCGCGCCGCAACAACGTTTACAAATTGTTGAAATTTATTCTCAAAATCAGTGTTCTATTCGCTAAACTTATAGAGCACTTCGTGAAATATACGGTTTACATAATCGTTCATTAGAGCAGCTTATTCGTCGAACTATCGATAGATTTCGGACAACATTTTCTCTACTCAATGCAACAACAAGACAAAGAACTGTAGGTACAGAAAAAAATATCGCTGCTGTAAGTCATAGTGTTAACGATGATCCAGATTTGTCTATTAGTCGACGTTCACAACAAGTTGGACTCTGTGCATCCACCACATGGAAAATTTTGCATAAAGATTTTGGTCTACACTCATACAAGATCCAACTGGTTCCAGAACTAAAGCCACTTGGCCATAATAAGCGTCGTTTGTTTGCTGATTGGGCCCTAGAACAGCTTGAAGTTGATCCACTTTTTTTATCGTAAAATTGTGTTTAGTGATAAAGCTCATTTCTGGTTGAATGGCTATGTAAACAAGCAATTGCCGTATATGGAGTGAAAACCATCTTCAAGAAGTTCTGCAGGCTCCATTGCATCCTGAAAAATGCACTGTATGGTGTGCTTTACACAATGGAGGTATCATCGATGCACATTTCTTTAAAAACGATGCTGGAGCTAATGTTGCAGTGAATGGTGCTGGTTACAGATCGATGATCAATGATTATTTGCTTCAAAATTTGAATGGTATCGACCCAGAAGTGTTTTGGTTCCAACAAGATGGTGCTACACCTCATGCTGCTAACGTAACAATTGATTTATTTAAAGAAAAATTTGGCGGTAACATTACTTCGAGAAATTATCCAACTAATTGGCCTCCAAGATCGAAAAATTAAAAAAAATTAAAAGTGGTCCAAAATTGGTCTGGTCGAATGCGGTTACTCAGAGCTAGTCGTGGTGGACATATGCCGGAAATTATTTTGAAAACATAAATGTCATAAAATTATCTTTGAAATAAAAAAAATTTGGCTTCAATCTTAATTTAAATGTGTTTTATTTCAATTTGAAGTTCTATCACTCTAAAAAAACCCCCGATACTTTCACCTTCATCTTCAATATAATATTTTTGAAGGTATTATCGCAGAAAAGGTCGAACTCACGCGGTTTTGTCTGTAAAATTGTTTCTTCTCTATTGATACTTCATTTCATGTTTTTATTCACTAAGTTTATTATTAATACTGAATTGTTTCAGCCGTTACTATTTGGTAGTTGATCATAATTAAAACAAATTGTGGAAATTACTATGCTTTACTACCAATAAAAATATATTTTACACATTTTCTTGTGACTCGAGTTTCGGGAAATGAACTATCCCATCATCAGACAAAATGTGTAAAATATATTTTTATTGGTAGTAAAACATATTAATTTCTACAATTTGTTTTAATTTATTATTATTTTTATATTATTATAAGTGGTACTGTGAGTTCTGGAAAAGAGAGATTTGTCTGAGCCAAATTATGGAGATATGGTGGTTGTCCGATAAATTTTCCTAAGTTTTTGGCCAGAAATTCATTCACAATAATAGCATTGTCAGATAGTATGATATTGTGGGTCAAAATCCACAATTTTGGTCTTTTTTCTTATAATACGCACTCGGATAATATCCTCAATTAATTGTCTCTCCTTCTGGCAAGAATTCCGCGTGCAAAACGTAGAAATAGTAGAAAAAAGTTGTCAACATCATCTCCATTTTTTATCTACATTGACGAAGTACTTTTTCTGACTGAGCGGCAACTTGTTTTAATTTAAATCATTCATTTCTCTTAGACGACGATTTGAAGTTTCCTTCATTTTAGCGATGTTTTTTTCAAAATATTCTACCACATCTTGGCTACAATTGAATATACTCTACGACTTATTCGCACCTTTTTATGTCGACCGTGAGTTACATTTTCTATTCTTCCAAAATCGAGCACTCCAAAAAACTAAATAAGATGTGACAGATGACAGTTGTATCAACTTAGCAATAAAAAGAATTTCGACAATCCTTTCAAGAATGTTTTTTAAATGATCAATTCCCGGTACTTTCTTAATACTATGTATGTGAAATTTTTTTGAGAACGCTGGTCTATAATTTTAATATATCTCAAATAAGGATATCATACAAAAGTCTTGAAAAGACGAACGAAAAAGCTTCAAGTATTGTGAATGTCCTTCTAGAAAACATTCATTATACAAATTAGAAACACAGACTATAATTTAAATCTGAGGCACAAAAATCGAGGAACAGAGATTTGTAGAATGCTTATATACCTAAATTCATTTCCACCTTGAAATGTTGTTCGGTTTAGCCATTAGAATGATTAAATTTTAGCCAGGCAGCCTCTGAGGTTTCCCTTTTGATGAAACGTAATGTGGGGAGATTAGGAATTACTGAAGTCCCCTTATAAAAGTAATGATATCGCCAGCGTTTGAATACGATTAAGTTTTACGGACTGAAAATAATGGCGAAGAATGCTTCGGGACTTAATAATATAGGTCTCGTTCTCCTTGATTCCACCTGAATTTATTACTTGTTGACTCTATTGATATTGGAAAATTTATTTCGAACTTCACTCTGAACGTCATCTTATTCCTGATTATTGCTTTGGAGGAAAACTTTTTGCGTCTGCTCACACTTGAGAAAACTTCAAAAAATTAAAGAAGCTTTCGCCATCAGCGACTTGATTCACTGTTGATTAATAGTTTCAATCCATTCAGATTCAATTCGGCAATTTTAATAAAATTTCCAATAATCATAATTGATATGAATTTTACATGATACATTAAAACAATTAGTCAAAAATTCGGCAATATCCAATATTTAAATAAATGCAGTTCTGAATTAAGAGTATAATGAAGTTTTATTTCTTTCCAAAAAAAGTTTCTGCTTCTTCAACTTGAAAAATTAATAGTTTCATGAATTTATCAATACAAAATATTGAAAATTGGGTACAGAAATAAAACAACAAAGTTTTTAAGTTGAATAAGCAGGAACTTCAGGTATAAAATCAGAATCAGCCTTAGAAAGCTCCCATAATGATTTATATGATTTATTTCGATATGAAATTGTCAAAACTAAATTTTTCGTAAGCAGTTATGTATGTTACATTGAATAAAAAAACAGCAATCGATTTGAAAAAGAAAGTTGATCAGTTTAATATAATATTCAAAAATTCAGATACATGAAAGAAGACTGCTGCAATAGATAATTCATTTTCTACCGAAAAAATAATAAAATTCATCCAAAAAAAATTTTAATCGCCAAGAGAAGATTCAATAGAAACAATCAATGTAGAAAAAAAATCAACATTAATTATTACAGACATTATAATATGGATTTCACTTGGATTCACCCATATTCATAAAGATATATCGAAATTCAATTCCCACACTCACCACACCAGCTTAACCAGTTCTGTTAGAACAACCCGTACAGCAACGCATCAATATCTATTCAAAACAAAAGGCAAACAAATTATTTGTCAAATAATGTCAGTTATAAAAATTATTTTCACTAGTGAAGTAGATTTATTAAAGCAGTTGCTCTTCTATCATTTAAATTCTATTGGAAGATATTTCTATTATCGATATATAAAGAAATCAAATCCCTTCAGCAAATGCATTCTAGATACACAATATACTACTCTATCAAAATATTATAGCAAATGTCACAGTAGTAGTAGTAATTGAACGTTGATCAATACAAATTCCAGGATAAGCATACTTCGTGGAGAATTGGAAGCTAATAATAGACTAGATATCGGGTGATTCATTTAAAGGTATTTTTTCAATAAAAAAAATTAATAAAAACAATTGTCACTGGCTTATCCACATAGACTTTGGACTTTACATAGTCCCAAAGGAAAAAGTTGAGAGGTGTGGTCTCACACGATCTAGCCGGCCAATTCCTTGGTTTGAAAGCTTGCCAAGAGCTCAAGGACTAAAACGGAAACGATTCGGAAGGTCGCTCGGCTTCAGTTCTTGCACTAGTTGAATTTTGTAAGCTTTTAAAGAAAGATCTTTATGTAAAATTTGCCAAGTTGTTGAATAAGGCAGACCAAGCTGTTGAGAAAGACGACGAATCGACACGTCACGGTGTTCGCGTACACTCTCCACTACCGCCCCTATATTTTCTTCACTACGTGCTGGGTGTAGTCTATTTGGTCGAGTATTATCCAATAATGAGAATTGGGTCTCAAACTTACGGATGGTAGAGCTAATCGTGCGTTCGGTAGGACGATTATGTGGACCATAAGTTGCTCTAAGCGCCCGATACACATTCCTCGTAGAACGCCTATTTTCGTTATGAAGTTGAACAATTTGTAGACGCTGTGCCGGGCTAAGTCTTTCCATTATGAATTGTCAAACACTACTGAACAGAAATGGCACTTCAGTTAATACGAGGAATGCGCGATCAGCAATTGAATATCCACTACAAAAAATACCTCTAAATGAATCACCCTTTATTACAAAGTGGTTTATGCAATTTTGGGTTATTCTACCAAAATTATAAGAATGACTGCAATTGAGTTTTTATCGATTGTTGTAATGAGAATACTATCTTGCTTGTAGGGATTTTTCACTGTTTTTCACTTGGGTTCAATGAGTTACTTCACAAATTCACTAATCTGAATTACAAGCGTGAAAACCATAGATAATATGTTTCCCTTCAGGCGTTTTAGTTACAATATTTGTATTATGACTAGAGGGTGAACAAAAACTTGAAAAAAAAATTTTAAGAGTCAGAAATGCGTGCGAGGTAGAGATTATTACGGAAGGCTCCTCCTAAACTCAAATTTTTTGTTACTGCCGTGGAGGTATGATACCAACTGAATCTCCACGAAAAACTGACGGGATTTTAGGAAGTTGCCCATGTCTTCTGCGAAAAGTAACGTTATTGTAACACAGGGAAGGCCGAAGCTGCTAGAGATTCTATACCTGCTGGGTAAAGGCCGACAGTATCTTGTTAATTTTCGAAAAAATCAAACATCAAATTCGATTTTGATCGAATCAAACGTTTCGGAAGTATTGGGAAACTAAAGAAAACGTTCATGTGAATAACTGTGGAATCACTGAACTGATTTGATCCATTTATCATTCATTCTATATTTTTGAGATTACTATTGGCTCAAAAAGATAAAATCACAGGTATTTAGGCTGAACGATAATATACTGTTCAGTGAAACAAGCTGTTTCTTGGAAAACACTGGAAAAGCATACCTCTGTATGGATTATTGTCTAAAACAATATCCATAATGGAATTAGAATATAAAATGTTTGAATTCATTCTTTTTTATCTCTGCATTTCTTTCCTTGTCCTTCAACATCGACAATAACGAATATTTAGAACAATCGAAGAAAACTTTTCATGGTCACTTATACTCTAGCAGTGATAGGGGAAGTTGAATAGTGGCAGTTGTTTTATGAGAACAAATGGATGTACCTACCTGATATATTTTTATGAACGGATGAATGGAGAAAGTAACTCCCAATAGAATACCCAGGGCAAAGTGGAGGAGGAATTGGATAAGTTATTCGTCAATAATGTGGATGGGAGAAATAAACCTTTGTGGGGTCTCAGAATCCCAAGATTAAGATGCTCACGGGAAGCAGAAAACGGCCTTATAAGTCTCCACAACAGAGAGGATGATGAGTATTTACGAAGCGCACTACAGACCGTTTAGCCCCTGCATGAACGTCGGGACTCCCTTATTTTGATTTAATTGGAGGCGAGAATTCCAATACTGCCATCGTGTTATATCATGTTATAGAAGAGAGAGAAAATATATTTATTGCTCTAGCAAGTGGCTAACGACTTGCGTCTTTCTAGCAGTATGAAAGATATTTTTTATATACATAGTTCTTTCTTGAAAAAGAAGTGTACATAATTATTGAAAAAAAATCGAAAGCGCCAAATCGACGGTTTTATTCATCCTCTCCACCGAAAAGGATCCTTATTGTATCTACAGGTGTCCCAGAAGTCGACCTTGAGTCATAGCAGTCATCAGAAAAAAATTCAATAAATCTAAGTCGTGCACTTTTCAAATTATATTGCATTTTTTATTATTCGAGAAAATTCACACCCTGTGATAATTTTTGAACTCCTGTTGCTACAATTTTTTACTTTTTTCAAATTTTATTTTTCCTATGTTTTCCGAATAGTACTTCTGTAATCTGTGATCTTCAATTTTAACTCAATTACTCCAGCTTAGAAAATAATGTCACTTTTTGCCGAAGCAAGTATTGGAAATTACTATTTCGCACAAATTTAACTGACTGTAGTGAAAAAAACTGTACTACATCAGTTTGGCAAATTACTTTCAAAGTTAGCGCATTTATTAAGGATTCTAAAGTGCTATAACACTTACTACATTATTCCTTAGATCGGTCAAAACAAACGGTATTTCTTAAAGAAACACAGTTTCGAACCATTTCATCGAACTTTCTAAAAATAATTCTAGTGCATCCAATACCTTAAGAATCTGGCTTGAATGAGATGTGGTGAGTCCTTCCATAAAGTGTGAGTGAAACAGATAGTGACGCCACTATTTGGTATTGCTATTTGATCGTGTTATTTGTGTACTTACGACTTTTGCCTTCGTTTATTAGATTTGTTTGCTTGTGATTTGGATAGTTTTGATCTCTTTACGATGAACTTTGATTTTAGCTGAACTAAACTGCGATCCTGTATGGCCATCATGTCTGTGTATACGACACAGGAGTATGCCAACATGCACCTTATTTATGGGTAATGCAGATATAACGCTAGTGCAGCTTCGAGAATTTATCGCGAGAGATACCCTAATGCTGATCGATATCCAGATCATCGAGTTTTTACGAATGTGCACTGTTTACTCTTCATAGAGGGCCGATTTCCAAACAAAGTGCATGGTGAAGGAAGAATTTCCTTACTTTACGACGAAAGTGTGCTTCAAGCATTTGAGGAAGATCCAAGTACTTCGCTACGTGAAATTCAGCGAAGCACAGGAGTGCCCAAAAGTACAGCTCACCGACTATTGAAAAAACATAAGCTCCACCCATATCATGTATAGCGAGTACAAGCTCTGTTACCTCAGGATTATGAACCTCAGGTTGCGTATTGCCAAATTATGCTACAAAAGAACCGGGAAGAGCCACAATTCTTAGAAAAAATTTTTTTGTTGGACGAATCAACATTCAAAAAACATGGTTACATGAACTTACTCGATTTACACGACTGGCGCGTAGAAAATCCGAATTTAATGAAACAAAATATATCTCAGTATCGGTTTGAAGTGAACATGAGGACTGGAATTTTGAACGGAAGAATCATAGGAACTTTTGAGTTGCCAGAGAATTTGAATGCTGAAATTTATTTAGATTTTTTGTTAAATCAGTTGCCAAATTTATTTGAAGAAGTGCCACTTAGTATTTTCAGAGAAATAGGGTTTCAGCAGGCTGGCTGCCCAGAGCACTATGCTCTCATTTAGAGAATATCTAAATGAAGAATATTAGGTCCCTGTATTATGAGTTTGATTGGGTATTTTCTTTTGTTTTATTCTTGTTTCGGATCTGGTAGAACAACAGTCAGGAGGATTTGGAGGTTGTATAGTCTCTTCACAAATTTCTTTCCTAAGGTTTGAAATCAATTCAGAATCGGGTATATCGTCAATTTTTCATAAGGAAGGTTATTTGGTGGGTTATGAGTGGATTTCCTGGATGTCTTATCTTACTTAAAGTCCTCAGACAAATACTTTCTACTACTTCGATATTATGAAGAGTGTGTCTTCCACAGTTATTTTGTATCAGATTTCAGTATTCTAAAATCGGTCTGCACATAGTTTGATAGGTTCTTGAAGCTGTGGTGTAGTTTATGCTGTAGTTTTTGTAGGTGAGGGATCTAAAGAGTTTTGATCTAGCAATTATTTCTATAAAATAGTAAAAGGCTTTTCACTTGATAGAAGAAATATAAAAAAATTTGAATATCAAAACAGATTTAATCTGTTAGTCTTTATTATTATTATTAATTTTAATTGCCTTTCTTATATTGGTAGGTTTATTTATTCCATTTGACATTGTATATTGAGTTTTGAATATATACGTCTATTAAATATAAGCGGTGCTTATTGTAGTCATTAATTCAATTCTAAAAGTTTTTTGAATAAACATTTTTTTTAAATTAAAATTGTAGAAGACTAACAGATTAAATCTGTTTTGATATTCAAATTTGTTATATTTCTTCTATCAAGTAAAAAGCCTTATTCTATTTTATTTTATACATAATATATGTTTATATTTAGGCTTGAATAATTCTCATTATGGAATGTCAATGGTGTGAAGAAGACCATGGAATGCCTTACAGTTTTCTGTGACTGACTACCTGGTTTTTTAAAGTTAGTCTCTTTCGAACAAGTTCACGTGTTAAGTTCTAAGGTATGATATAGTAATGGTTAGTTGATTTTGATATTTAAATGTTATCTAGGGTCGATAAAGAGATTATCCGTATTCTAATTGTACTTTGAAGATATAGTACATGTCTTGAGAGATTTTTGAATTAACTTATTTGAATATTTAAATAAATTAAATGATTAGAGTTTTTTGAATACAAATTTTTTTTTAAATTAAAATTGTAGAAGACTAACAGATCAAATCTGTTTTGATATTCAAAATCAATTATTTCTATTTTTTATTATAAGCCTGTATTTTAAAATTGATCTTAATATCTATTGTAATACCTAGGTATTTAACATATTGGACTGGATTTATATTATGTGGCAGCATTTTAATGGTTGCTGAGTTTTCTGATAATTTATGGTCAAATATTATTAACTTAAATTTGTCAGGATTTAGTAGAATTCTCCATTTTGTTATCCATGTCATGTTTTTGATACATTGATTTTGTAGTTTCTACATTGTGTCTTTTCGTCCATAGTGGTAAATTTTATCAAAGTTCAAGACATACACTTTGAATAGTCGAATTCATAATTTTCAAGAAAGAAATATACAAATTTTCCCCTATTATTCCAAAAACTTTCAAGTTTTCCCTATCGAATCAGGTTAGAACTGATTGCTCAAACTGTTGAAAAAGCGTTCTAATAAAATTTCGTTCAAAAGGTTGTATTACGCTTTTGTCTATTGATTTTCTATGTTTCTCATAAATTTAATTCCAGAACTCAATCTTCAATGTGTAAAATATGAAAATTATTTACATAGTAACAATTATATTCTTAAAGTTATTTAGGATTATTGAAATCTGAATTAATCAATTAATAATAAATAACAGATTAATTCTGCTAACCTCACTACAAATTTCAATTCCATATTTTTTTTCTCAAAAACTTTTTCAAATTAAATTGAATAAATGTCTCAAAACACACAGATTCAGTTTAGTTGACAGATAGAATTAACACTCATTACACAGAAAAAAATGAATGAATCCAAAGGAATATAGAATATTAATTGAAATCTTTAAATGAATACTTGTAGGATAGAAACGTTTGTTTGGATGATGAAAGCCAAAATCCTCTCCAAAAATATACAAGATGAACTCAGAAGTTTCTTTGAAAATAACTCCCTTTAAAAAGTTATTTCAAAAAATTTCCAAAAACATAAAGCACATCTTCAAAAAGGCCATTTGGAATTCCAGCCAATAATTCAGTTCCACCTTGCATCCAAAAAATAAGAATATTCAATAAAACTACATCACACCTGACGAACCTCAAGTTTTTCCACAAACAAACATAGAACAACAGTGATTTTCTAAATGGAAAAACCATTTCATGTTAGTCCATAAAAATTTCACAAAGTTTGCTAGGTATTATTTAGGACTCAGTCGTATCCAAATGATACCTTGTGTTTGAGTGAAAGGCCAAAATATAATTGTTATATACGAAATTAAATTATAAAGTTGGAGAGTCTACCAAAGAAAAACAAATTTTTCCTGAAATATTTTCATGTTCTATTGTACAGAATAGAAAGACCAAAATGAAACATGAAAATCAACCGTTGATTGCAAAACGAAATCTTAAACAGATATAAGCACATTACTCTAGATTTTCAACTGCGAATCCAAGCGATTTGTAATTTCGCGGTATAGGATTAATTCCAGACGATTCAAGTTAAAACTCGATTTGATATCAAGGTTTATCTAGGATTAACCTACTAGCACCGAGTTCCGATCAATGCATTTTAAGGGCTTTGTTAGTAGGGAGTTAAAATTCTCGAAATTTATTGTTCTTTCATTTCAAACGTTAATTTGGTGCGATAAAGTAGAAATTCTCATTATAGGGAAATTCCTAATTAAATGATTTTAACAGTTTTAATTACTCTACTTTAGATCATTCTGGAATAAAAGGAACCAACAAAAACATGAAATGTGAACAAATACCAAGTCCTCCCACCGTAAAAATTTGTGAGATCTAATATACAATGTGGAAACCACTTATGGAAAAAAATTGTCTGCCCGTATGTTAGGAAATTATAAAAAACACTGGGGCATGTCAACTTGCAAATTCAATGGTGCGCTTTTTCAGCATAAATTTAAATATACAGGGTGATTAGTGCAAGTCCAGCACATTCCGTCTTCTATATTTTGAATGGAACACCTGTATATTTTGTCATTTTTTGAAGGTCTTCAACAATCTGAAGTGAATGGAGTATTGTCGACCTGTTAAATTGGGCGGTGGCGTTTCGTTCTGAGCTATGCGTCTGAACTCTTCAGACAGGCGCGTGTGACGCCAGTGACCTTGTGTTTTACATCGGAGTAGTCGCCGAACGCTGTATGCTTTGCCCTACTTGAATCGGGCAGGGACAATCAGTTGGATATTCTCTGAGATTGGTAGTGTCCTCTATATGCTACTTGGTCCTACTTCACCCTCCATATAGCCCATATCTTTTTTCTTCCGATTACTATCTTTTCCAATCGATGCAACATGGTCTGGCTAACCAGCACTTCTTCGATTAGGATGAAGTCGAAAAATGGATCGATGCATGGATAGCGGCCAATAAACCGGCCTTTTTCATCGGTGGGATCTATCAATTGCCAGAAAGGTTGGAAAAATTAGTGGCTAGCGACATACAGTAATGTGTAGCCAATTCTTCACAATAAAGCTTCAATTTTCGACAAAAACCGCACGAACTTATTTTTACTCTGAATACTGTACCTTCGTGAACAATAGTAGTTAAGCTGAGCCTAATGTAATGAAAAATTAAACTTAAACATAACCTGCACTGTAAACGCTTGGCCTTTTATCAGCCAGAGTGATTACGAAAGACTTAAGACTTCAGAGGGTTATTTCTAGCCTTACTGGCGGGGCTAGTCTCGTCACTAACGGGAATTCGTAGTATTTTCTGCAGAACAGTGGACCTTCCTGGATGATGGCCTCAACACAATATTCTGCCATTATACAGGGTGTTCCTAATTTTGAGGTACAAACGAAGAAGGGAGATTCCTTGAATCATTTTAAGAAAAAAATGTTCCATAACCATGGGACCGCAAACGTTCCGTTTTCGACCGCAAACGTTCCGTTTTCGAGATACGGGGTGTTAAATTTTGAAATTTTTTTTCAATTTTTTTTCCTCATAGTATCTGCATTTCCCAAGATATTCAACTGAAATCTGGCACATGTATTGAAATTTAGAGTCCACACTATACGACATGCCAACTCCGATTGCAAATCTACAGGGTGATATTTTCTGTCGAACACTGTTTTACTTTAGAAATTTTCTTTTGTGAGCCCCTGTTAGTTTAAAAAATTATCAAAAGAAGTTTCGTTGTTGATGAATATTTTGGGAGTGTTTGAAAGAGTTCGATTGTCTATGAGAAGAAGAACAGAAGCATGTATAAGGGTCCTGGGAGGACATTTTCAAGAACTGTTGTAGTTCCTTTGTTGTTATTTAGTTTTTGTTTTGTTAGTTATGATTAATTTTTGAGTTTTAGGTTTCTTATAGTAATACATTTTTTGTGATGATTATATGAGTTTATGGGATATTTCATGGCTACAGATCGGGAAAATAACCATAAAAACTAATAATGAATTTCACAGCAGGTTACTATCTGGTTTTTTATGACAATTTGGATTTTTCTGAGGATTTCGAGGGAATGGTTCAAAAATTTTTTTCTCGAAATCGGTAGCAGATACTACAAAACTACACAAGAGCATAAAGTTTAGTATAAGAACAAAACTCTTTTTTACAATTTTTCAAACTAGCAGTAGCTTACCAGAAAATAGTTCTGGAGTAAAACAGGTGACAGTGTTCTAGAAATACCAGCCTGTAGATTTGCAATCAAAATTGGCATGTCACAGAGTTTAAACTTTAATTTGTAATAACTATGCCAAATTTCAGTTGTATATCTTGTGAAATACAGAAGTTTTGAGAAAAAAACTAAAAAAAAATTCAAACTTCAACACCCTGTATCTCGAAAATGAAACGTTTCCAGTTGCATGTTTATGGGACCTTTTTCTCTTATAATTATTCAAGGAATCTCTCCTCTTGGTTTGATCCTCCAATTTAGGAACATCCTATAAAGCTTAAACGTGATTGTGATTGTGTACTAAAGTGAATATCGGCGTCAATATTTCATGAATTTATTTGTTCATCTGCTGCATCTTAAAATCCGTTATATGCACTTGTGAGTCCAGAAACTCTAACAAGAATAAATATCCCTTTTCGAAAACCTTCAATAAACCCATATATCATAGTTTACATTAAAAATAAACGAAAACCACGGCTTATACAGCACAATATTTCATTGGGGAACGCCGCACTGACTTTTTGTCCCGCTTTCAGAGACTTCTTTGGCATGCAACACGACTCTCCGTAGTAGACAGCTATCATGGCCACTATCGCTTCGGCATCAGCAATTGCTAGGTCGACCGCCGTCGCCCTATTGCTCATTCTGGCCGCCATTTCCCCCTCCCATGGCGCACTGGATCTAGGTAAGTTTCCCAAGTATTAATTTTCCACAGTGTTTCGATATTGCGTGGTTCGGTTCCTTTCTAATTACACATAAACCGATGCCAGATTGATTCCTTACATTTTTATTGTAAGCCGGCAAAATCCGGACATACATTAAGTCTGTTAGATGTTTAACGAAACACTGGGCGATCATGCGAGGTTGAGGTCGGCGCGAGCTGAAAATTTACTGTTATAAATTGTGATTTATTGATATAACGACCCGTAAATTATTTTGATTTATTAAATAATTCCTGGTTGAGTTTTAATAAGCATTTCTGTCACGATCGCCGCTGTGAAAAATTAATTTCTGTCGTTCATGTCGAAATTGTGAAGAAAAACCGAACATGATATGTATTCGATTTTCAAATGAGGAAATTTGGAATATTTATATTCTGTCATTTCCATGAAAAAATTGCTTGGTATGTAGATACACCTTTCCGAATTCTTCAGTAGTAATTTATTGAACGTTGATCAATCAGTATGCAAATTCTAGGACGAGCATATTTTATGGAGAATAAAGAGATATAATTCGTTTATTTATAGTCTAAATATTATATAGTTCAGTGTAAAATTTTGAGATATTTCACCTAATGGATGGAGATTCGATCTGTATTTGCGGTGAAAACAGTAATTTGCTCGAAGAGGTGTACATTGCTGGATTTTTTCACCATTTTTCACTTTCACTGAGTTCACTCTGGTTCTATTCACAAAGTTACTAAACTTAACTACAAGTGTAAATATTGAAGATAATGCAATTCACTTTCAGGCCTTTCATTGCGGTTTTGAATTATCGCGAGAGGGTGAACGAAAATTTTCATTGAGACCTAAATTGTGAAGTTACAAATGAATGCGAATAAAATTCTTTCTTTCAGTGGGTTCAAAAACGGTTTTGTGCTATTGAGGGAGGATACTTCTTCAGCTCTTCGGACTGAAGTGCATTAGAGATGCGGGTCATTCCTTCACTTGAGTGAACAATACTTGTTCGAAGAGCAGATAATTAATGCCGTGGTTGCTTGGCTAATACGTAGCGAGTTAATGCGTTGATTTCCTCTACTAATTCAGAGTCATATAGTGAGACAGGTAAAATTCTACTGCGACTAATATCGAATGGACATTTCTCTGATTGCTTTTTGAGTAACCACTATTATCCATCAAGATTTCTATGAAAAATGAAAGATTTTTCAGAGGTTCAGATTTGAGGGTTTCGTGCTGATGTCTTTAGGGCCAGAGAAATTGAAGCTCCAATAGCTACAATACTTTGTTCAATTTAGGAGAAATCGAACACTCATTAAATGATTACAATTAATTTTTTATTGTCAGGTACCATAAGAGATACAATGTAGTTGTAAAAAATGCAATTGAAATCTATATTTTCCTGCATCAGGCGGGATTTCTAAATATCAATATGATACCGTAGTAGATATGGAAATATATTTTCTTAATGTACGCTATTAACTTTCTATAATGCTGATTATGAGCATCACGGCGTAATTGGATCTGACTTGAGCATGCGAAGGGTTTTCTGCGTTTTCAACGTCAGAAAAAATCGAGAATACAGTTCTTTGCTTGGCTTGGCTGGCTGCGGTATATTTGCGTGCAGTAGATGGAGCTAGTGTATGATGAATACATTGGTGTTCCTATGCAGAGCGAATATAGGTACCTGGCTAATTTGTATTCGTTGGACATTACAGCGCACTGACGATTGAAGCCAATAAGCTTCATAATATGCGCTTACCTATTGCTTATGTCCCAGTGATCAACAAAACCTATTCGCGCTTTTTTGAGTTCACAATTACAGGTGTACGCTGCACTATCCGGATTCGAGAACTTTCTCTTATCATAGCCCAAACTCTTTATTATTCATATTTAATAATATATAATATATAATATATAAATTATCAGCCGAATTAATTCATTTGAATCAATTATACTATTTTTCACTATTCCTGAATTTAATTATGATAGAAAGTGTGTGAAGTAATTAAAATGGTTTCAGAATGGAATGAACAATTGAAAGAGGACTTTAAATGTAAAATATCAAGCAGATTCATAAAGAATATTTGAATCGGCTCTTATTTGACGGAAATTCATTTCAATTAAATTAAATAATGAAGACAATTTCCATAATTTATTAATTTTTGGAAATAGTCTTCATTATTCTATTTAACCAGATAGATTCTCTTTACCTCTCTACAAATATTTATTTCAGAAATTTTCAAAATCTCGCTCGATTGTAAATTTTCCCTTTTGGCAAAAATTTTTTGATACTTTCATTCATATTAGGAGAATTGAAAAGAGTTTCCATAAAAAATAAGACCCGATAAAATATTTCACAAACTAACAAAAATTGAAATCAATTAACTCGGCTGATCTGTACAAAAAATCATGCTAATAGAAAGTTCTGGAAATCTAGACAGTGTAATATACATCTGTATAACAATTCTATACTCAAACAAACTCGACAAGGTTTCGTTGATCAGAGAGGTAAATCGCAGACAATCGCTAGTGACTCCAATTTTGTCAAGTATCCATATTCGCCAGACACTAAGGACTGTCTAGAGTTTGGAAAATATACTTCACGAGTTAACTTAAGTAAAGAAATATATGTATGTTGACATTGTCTCGATTTCTACAACTGTCTATTACCATAGCTCATCCTTTTTATTAATAAAAAAAATTCTCAGAAAACAATCGAACGAATTATAACTCGAAACATTATGTTTTGGATACCTGAATTTTTCACCATTAATTGAAGAATTCGCCACAATCTGAATCATTGTGCAAAAG
Organism: Megalocaria dilatata; assembly: GCA_034642435.1. Taxonomy (NCBI): domain Eukaryota; kingdom Metazoa; phylum Arthropoda; class Insecta; order Coleoptera; family Coccinellidae; genus Megalocaria; species Megalocaria dilatata. Next base: position 27,598,304 of record CM067854.1, read on the forward strand.
TTTGGAAATAATTCACGAACTACACCAAACTGTTGAGAAAATGATTTTCAAGGTGGAAAAGGTGACCTTAAAAAGAAACGTTCTCTCATTCTTGTTAGTAATTAACAGCTAATTTTTGAAGAGACTCTAACAACTTCCCGAAAACATAGAACTATTTAATAACGTTGACTTTGTTGGCAATGATGTTTCTCGGAAGTTTTCAACTGGAGCATTCGTTGGATTCCGCGGTCAGTGAGTTTCTTGGAATTACTAATTTGGAATACTTACTATTTGTAGTAAAAAGTTTCATTTCATGGTACTTCTGATGTGAAAATGTTTCATTAAGGCAAGAATTTTTTAATTGCTTATCCGTGGGGCTGCGTATTCCACTCAGCGTTCACGAGTTTTCTTTTAGTTATACTCATTTTGTGCTATATCCTTTTGATATACTTTTTAGAATGAACAAGCTGAGAGTTATTATCTCTCCTCTGTTTTATTAAATTTTTCTTCCGATTACGCAGGAAGTCATGATGACAAAGAACTATTTAATTGCTTGGTTATTTAACCCAAGGAAAATTCAATGGTTAAGAGCTAACTTAACTTGTTCATTGCTTGAATACGTCATTGGTAATAACATTGATTTGTCGTGAATGGATATGTGAATAAAATTGCAAGAAACGATTTACTGAATTATAACTTCAGTTATGTCTAGTTTTGTACCTTTGAACTAAGATTAGTAGACAGCATATGTCTTCTGTTATCATTTGAAGAAAACTGCTTCAGAATCGCTTTTTGTCGAAGCTTGCGGTGGAAATACTGTAAAATAGTGTTTCGAGTGGTTGAAGAAATTTGAAAGCGGCGATTTTAACGAGAGAAACGAAGAGCTTGGGAGACGACCAGAAAAATTTGCAGACAACGAATCGAAAGTTTTATTGGATAAAGATGATACTCAAACTCAACAAGAACTCGCGTTTAAATTGAATCTGACGCAAAAAGCTTCATCCGTTTGGAAGTTATGGAAAAAATTCAGAAAATGGGAAAATGCAAGCCAGAAAACCACATGTGAGCAGGATCTTGCCCTTTTCACAGTATAAAAATAAAGTTTAATTATTTCTTTTGTATTCAAATCGAGTGAAGAGAGGCCTCCATTATTATTATACACCTGATATACAAGATTCTCGAAGCTCAATATGCAACATAAAATAATAAGAAAGCGGTTTTTCAATTGATAGAAGGAATATTACAAAATTTGAATATCAAAACAGATTTAATCTATTAGTCTTCTACAATTTTAATTCCAAAAAATGTATTCAAGAAACTTTAAGAATGAAATTAATGACTAATAAGCACTGCTTATATTTAATAGACGTATAAAATCGAAACTCATTATACAATATCAAATGGAATTAGGAAAAATCCAACGAATATTAATTGTCAATTAAAATTAATCAATAAATACATGTTTTTTGTTTCATTCCAAGCATGCGTACTGAACTCTTCAGAAAAGCGGAAAAGCAGCTTTGCTTGTCACAAAATGTTTAATTTTTGTGATCTTATATTCATGAAAACTAATTCTTTCTCAAAAATATGCAACGTAATTTTAAGAACTTCTCAAAAACTAATTTATTTGAAATATTTAATATATTTAATTAAATTACTTCAAAACCTCTCAAAACATGTAGCAAATCCTTAAAAAATAATTAGAATTCAGATAAGACCATTTCAACTTCACATTTAAAAGATAAAATCAATTAGCAAGAAATAAACTTACTCAATACGATCTCTAGGAATATGTGTTTGTTGAACGTTAATACTAGGTATATCTAATATCCAACGTACTCTATATTCCATGCTCACAACAAAATTACACAAAGTTTATAAGACACTTTAATGATCTTAGTTAAAACATTCAACATTGCATAATGAATTTCTTCATTTAAAAACCTTATATAATATACTAATTGACAAAGAAACTGCAACACCCAGAAGGAGCTGTTTAAATTTTAATTTTTTTTGGTTAAACATAGATAGTATAGCAAAGAGTAAATGATTGAAATTTGAAGAGAAAAAACGAAGGGTTTACTTTTTTTTTCAATAAGTTTGTTAATAATGTGTTTGTCCACTGCGATTATCTATACACTCCCCAACGTCTTGGCATTGATGCAATAAGATGGCCTTTTTCTTCTTGAGGGATACTATCCCAGGCTACCTGTAGTTCACGTCTCAGAGCCGCCAAAGTCCGTGGGTTTGGGGTAAATTTCCAAGCCTTCCACCCATGATGTCCCAAACATAATCTATGGACGAAAGATCGGGGAATCTGGGCAACCATGGCAAAATATTTGCATGGGTTTAAAGTTTAAACTAACTCTGGCAACATAAGGTCGAGCATTATTTTGCTGAAATATTGGATTCTCGTGCCGGTTAAGTAAGTCAAGTATGGCCCCACTATTTCTTGAAGGTAACGCAGCGTTGTCATGTTACCTCGAATAAAGACTAAGAGTGACCTACTTGCATGTGCAATAGCACCCCATACCATAACGCCTACTGTCCGGTGTACATGACAATGGAGGGTTAAGTCTTGGTGCCTAACGTAATGCCATTCGCGCCAATCACTGGACCTGTATGGTGGAAGATCTCCGAATGGGGCCCTTGTTTTGCCGTTTTGGTGAAATGGAGGGCTGAGCCGGTTGATCAACTCAGTGACAGGGACTCTGCCGCAGCACAGGGTTTCTCCATTAAAACTGGCGTACTCAATCGGATACCCTAGCGTAGTATTAATCTCCGGATTTTTCTGTGTAATGGCCGAGTGCGTTATGTAGCATACTGCGTTACCTCGAGGGGGGGTTGTTTGCCCACAGGTATTACTTGTACCACCTGGCCACTCCTTTGGTGTTGGAATCGAGGGGGCAGTGGTTGAAAGTCCGCATGCTGGACTAGGCGGTATTTCGTTTATCTGCTCGCACACCCCCATGTTCGGGGTTTAGCGGGACTTGACGGTTCGAACGGCCTGTCCTGGCCCCGGATCAATGCGTAACAATTTAGGGTTTGTGAATCTCGACGAAATGGCTATGCCATTAGTGCTTGACGCCAGGATCAATCAAATGACTTCACATGGGTTCGGTGAGTCAGGACGTACAGGCCGCTAGACGGTGCTCGTACCAGGATCAATTTTAATCGTCAATTTTGGGATTATCTCAGTTCATGGGACTGCGTTCGGATGGATGGATAACAATTCCCTCCGGCGGGTGAGTTGCGTTTCAAACCAACCTGCAGAGCCAGTAGAGGTTGAATAGTGCTTCGCGGCTACCAGTCAGACGGTTTTGGCTTTCGAGTCGGGGCCCAAACCTGAAGCTGGTGGGTTCACCTCTTCGGAAGGGTTCTTGCTTCGCGCGATGATATGGCGTAATCCTTATCACACTTTCTACCTCTTGGGGTGGACTGTGGAGAATGATGAGTAGTCACTTGGGTAAGAGCTATGCTCATTTGCCAATAACAATACCTGGTAGAATTCACCTGTACATGACACTCAATATTAAACTGAGTTTCACGTCTTTCTCCCCTACGTCGTCTAACGTCTTACCCTTCTTCGGCCATCATGTGAATCCAAGGAGAATCGAGATTCATCAGAAAAGATGACCTGATTCCACTCCACATTCCAGTGTTGACGTTCTCTGCACCACTGTAATCGTTGCCGGCGATGCTCAACCGTCAGAGGTAACACAAGATGGGGTCGATAATGCTGCAGTCCAAAAGACCTTATCCGGCGGTAAACCGTTCGGACAATTACAGGATGGCACGCTCCCAAGGCATTAAATCTTGTCGTGATGGAGGTGCTTGCGTTAACTAGGTTAACGCAAGTTTCGTCCCGGAGAAATGGAGGGTTAAGTCTTGGTGTCTACAATAATGCCATTTCGCGCCAGTCACTGGACCTGTATGGTGGAAGGTCTCCGAATGGGGCCCTAGTTTTGCTGTTCTGATGAAATGGAGGACTGAGTCGGTTGATTAACTCAGTGACAGGTAGTCTGTCGCAGCACAGGGCTTCTCCCTTAAAACTGGCGTACTCTACCCCATGGCAGTATAAATCTCCGGATTCTGTGTAATGGCCGAGTGCTTTATGTAGCATACTGCGTTACTTCGGGGGGGGGTGGTTTGCCCTCAGGTGTTACTTGTACCACGTGGCCACCCCATTGGTGTTGGACTCGAGGGGGCAGTGGTTGAAAGTCCGCATACTGGACTAGGGGGTATTTCATTTATCTGTTCGCTGACCCACATGTTCGGGATATTATCATTAAATGACTCGGGGTTTAACGGGACTTGACGGTTCGACAGGCTTGTCCTGGCCCCGGATCAATGGGTAACTTTTTAGGGTTTGTGTGTGGATCTCGACGAAATGGCTTTGCCGTTAGTGCTTGATGCCAGGATTAATCAAATGACTTCTCATGGGTTCGGTGACATACAGGCCGATAGAGGGTGCTCGTACCAGGATCAAAATAAGTCATCAATCTTGAGGTTATCTTAGTTCATGGGACTGCATTCGGTTGCTTGGATAAGAATTCCTTCCGGCGGGTAAGTTGCGTCTCAAACCAACTCGTCAGACGGTTCTGGCTTTCGAGTCGGGGCCCAAACTGGAAGCTGGTGGGTTCATCTCTTCGAAGGGGTTCTCGCTTCGCGCGATGATAAAGCGTAATTCTTATCACACTATCTACCTCTCGGGGTGGATTGTGGAAACTGCTGAGTAGTCACTTGGTGAAAGAGCTATGCTCGTATGCCAATACGATAACCTGGTAGAATTTACGTTCCAGGATGGCCTTGTTCTCCTAACCACTCATCAGCCAAAGATCTAGTTGTCGCAAATCGGTCTCTAATAGCCATAAGACTGAGACGTCGATCTTGAACCTTATTTGTGCCCCTTTGACGTACGATGCCCACTCTTCTTCGATTTTGGGCATTATCAAACCATGCTTGACAATAGACGTATAAAATCGAAACTCATTATACAATATCGAATGGAGTTAGGAAAAGAACCAACGAATATAAATGGTCAAGTTATATCCATTGTAATTAAATTGTAGAAGATAAACAGATTAAATCTGTTTTTATATTCAAATTTTTAATATGCAACATTCTTCTTTTTCCAGTAATCTGGTCTTGTGATAGAACCGTAGAATACATTGAGTCTGCTACATCTCGCAAATACCCGCCATTTCGAACTCGTCACCTCTAATGAAATGTATTTTTAAAAGCGCATCCAATTCGAAGGCCTTTATATCGACATGAACTTTTTACTGCCTGTTTTACAACATTCAGCCGTTCGCCGTCTAGAGTCCAGACCGAACCGGGAAAATAACTCTCGGAAGCAGGCTGCGCCTTTCGGGAAAAGGTTTCCCCGTAATTTATTAATTAGATCTTGGTCCCGCTCATTTGTGGGAACTTTTCTCCCTTCAGATTCAACTTGCCCCGAACAATTACCGTCATTACTCTATTTCTTTGAAATTCTGGAAACAGAATTTACGCTCAGGCGGGAGCGCTGAGAGCTAATCGTCTAACAGACCGCCAGTTTGTAATTTGGGGTTATTCCATTATTGATACTCCTCGATTCCGTAAGTTTCATTAGGACGCCCGAAGCAGAAGCCCGTATAAATAACTTATCGTCGAATGGTCGCTGAATATTTGAACGTGATGGGAAATCGATATATGGTCATATTCTTTAACGTTTCGGCTGTTTTCCGTCTGCTCGATTTTATCCGCACACCGCAGGCGTTAAATTTGGATGGGATAAAATTGACAGGTTGCCCGCGAGGTGCGATTATGTATATGGAGTGAATGCTCTGTGTGGTCTCATGAAAAATTCACCGTAATGTATTAGGAACGCGTTTACTCGTCTGAGTTGTAACTCGGGAACAGAAAGTGACGGTAATGTTCAATTTTCGTTCGAGTATCTCTCATTCTCGATTTTTCAGTCGGATATTATTACTATTATTATTACAAAAATTAGAAGAGAGGAGGCGTAACACCTATAAACTCTCAAGAAAAGCTAATTACAAAATATAAAAAGTACAATACAGCTCTGAAAAAAAAACAAATCTAGCAGTCAAGTGCATCCAGCCGGTTCTTAAAGGCATTCACAGTGGGAGCGGAGAAAATGCGGCCTGGAAGAGAGTTCCACCTGGAGAAGATCCTGTTAGTTAGAAAATTCTGTCTCTGAATAGTGTGGTAATTCTCATGGTAAAGCTTCAGTTGATGACCTCGAAGGTTGTTGGTGTTGAGTATTGAGGCCAAGTTTCAGTGATGCAAACAATTTCAGGCTTCAGAGAGGAAACAGTTGTGCATAATTCATCCAGATTGTTCTTGATAGATCTCGCATTTGTGCACATGATGGTCCAGTCGTGAGAAGAGCAGCTCAAATTTTTTGCTTCGAAGAATCACCCATACCAACAACAGTTGAAACACCCTTCACATATTTTATTGTTATATTCGATTTTCCACGGGATTGGCGTACCCTTAACTCCTCTCTTGCCTTCTGCAAACAGGAATATTGGTAGGGAGTAGCATCGTTAGATATAGTTATGCCAGTGAAAGTAGTTGAGGTTGAAATAAGCTTCTTGTTTCTTAATATCGTCCGGGCAGTGACAGGGTTCGAGAACTGAATCAGCAAGGTCGCGGCATCTCTCCCCTTCTCTCCCCAATTCTGTTCTGTGAAACAATATGCTGAGCACCAGGAGGGAAAATATGGCCAATGATATTCCGAGCTACGACATCATCAGACAGTCCATCAGCTGACTCCGGAAAACGTCTCAGGATCAAATTATGTGATCTACGCACTCTATCCAAAATCTCAGACGAGCCCAGTTTAGGCTGCTCTTTTTCACTCTCAACCCTGGCCAAGATCCCATCCGTTCTCATCTGGAGGTCAACCAAGTCATCTCTCGCAGCACCTAAACTGTTAGATAGCATAGTGTAATCATTTTCACAACAAAGCAGCTGTGATTCGTGCCTTTCCAGTATGACCCTATTATGCTCAATATCCGAAGAACATTTTGCCACCTGATCCGACAGGAGTTCTTGTAAAACCTTAATGGAGTTAATATCATCCCTGATTTACACAATATTGACGCTAAGACAGTCCAACTTAGCCATCAACTCTTTAAAATGGCGCATAGTAAGTGGAGCATCATCACGCTCAGTTTGGCCCGCTAACGGTGGGGGGCAGCCTGCGTCAGCACAAGGAATGATAAAGTTATTGTTTTGCATGACGAAGTTATTGTTTTGCATGACGACGTTCGATCTCAGTTCGCGAAAATTGGTAAAAGATATTTAAGAACGATCAAATGGGATACCTTACTGCATCCGGCGAATTCTCCGGACATTGCTCCTTCTAACTATCCGGTGTTTTTTAGAGTGATAGAACTTCCGATAGGGATAACTGTGATTTGGTAGAAGCCATGTTGTTTTGACATTTCTGTCCAGTGAGCATTGACAAATTATCATGGAAAGACTCACGCCGCAACAACGTTAATAAATTATTGAAATTTATTTTCAAAATCAGTATTCTATTCGCCAAACATATAGAGCACTTCGTGAAATACATATATATGTATATGGTTTACATAATTGTCCATCAGAGCAGCTTATTCGTCGAACTATCGATAGATTTCAGACATTTTTTCTACTCGATGCAACAACAACAACAAGATAGAGAACTGTACGTACAGAAGAAAATATCTCTGCTGTAAGTCATATTGTCGTTTATTCGTTGACGTTCACAAAAAGTTGGACTTTGTGCATCCCCCACATGGAAAATTTTGCGTAAAGATCTTGGTTTACACCCATACAAGATCCAACTGGTTCAAGAACGAAAGCCACTTGGCCAAAATAAGCGTCGTTTGTTTGCTGATTGGGCCCTAGAACAGCTTGAAGTTCATCCACTTTTTTATCGTAAATTTGTGTTTAGCCATGAAGCCCATTTCTGGTTGAACGGCTATGTAAACAAGTAAACTTGCCATATATGGAGTGAAAACAATCCTCAAGAAGTTCTGTAGGTTCCATGGCATCCTGAAAAATGCACTGTATGGTGTGCTTTACACGCTGGAGGCATAATCGGTCCATATTTCTTTAAAAATGATGCTGGAGCTAATGTTACAGAGAATGGTCCTCGTTACAGATCGAGGATCAATGATTATTTGTTTCAAAATTTGAATGGTATCGACCCAGAAGTGTTTTAGCTCCAACAAGATGGTGCTACACCTCATGCTTCTACCGTAAAAATTGAGTTATTGAAAGAAAGATTCGGCGATAACATTATTTCGAGAAATGGTCCAATTAATTGACCTCCAAGATCATGCCACATAACTCTACAGGATTATTTTCTTTGGGGTTATGTCAACTCATTGGTTTATGCTGATGAACCAGAACAATGGACGCTTTGGAAGCCAACATAACTCGTGTTATTGATGAAAAAGAGCCGGAATTACTCGAAAAAGTGGTACAAAATTGGTCTGGCCGAATGCGGTTCCTCAGAGCTAGTCGTGGTGGACATATGCCGAGAATGATCTTTAAAACATAAATATAATAAAATTATCTTTCAAATAAAAAAAAATTGGCTTAAATCTTGATTAAAATGTGTTTTATTTCAATTTTAAGTTCTATCACTCTGAAAAAACTCCCGGTACTAGCTGTTTCGACAGATGCAATACTATTTTGCAAGTCACCGCTTCACTTCTTCCAAAGAAGTCGAAAATTGGCTTCAAAATTGTATCGCCTCAAAAGATAAAGAGTTTTTTCGAGACCGGATTCATAAATTGCCTGAGAGATCGTAAAAAGCAATGATGAAAAATATTTTGGTTAATATGCTAATCCATTCATTATCCTCTCAAATAAATACATTTTTTGAGTGTTTTTTCAGACAATCGGCGAACTGCGAATTCATTTTTACTGGCAAACTTTCCATCATTTTGATGAATCATTCACAAATATTCTGAACAAACGTGAATCGGAGTAAAATCACGGCTAATTTCAATCAACTCCGTTAAATAGCTCTCGCTATACCATCAATCAATTGAATCTGTTCGAACCTTCACGATTTGCAGAACGAGAGGTTCAAAATCAATCAAAACCATACTTCATTACCGCACATTATTAGAGTTTCAATAAAATCCATGATTGCATTAGTTCTAATTACATTACGAGAACAGGGGCGGATTTTGCTTCATGAGAGAAGATTGGGGTTAGACCGTGAAGGGTGGCTTCGTCAGTATACCGTGATTTGTTCGAGGATTAATGCATGATTCCATGAACTAGGACTGAAGCCATCTGAAAGGCTTTGGAGTGCCTTCAATTTGTACAAATAGTTCATTCCACTTGTTGATCTTTCTCACTTGAAAGATCAAAGAAATTTACTTGGCCGAAATTAATCTCGATCACGATTTAATTTACTTCTTGTAGGATTACGACAATTGTTTTGTCAAAAACTTCATTCTCATCTGGTGAGTATGGCAACTGAATACTGTATACTTAATATGAAATTTCACGTGAAATTCATTAGTTATATATGATATAGAATATGATATATTATGATCAATTTCCAGATATTATGCACCATTTACAAATGAAAATTATGAAGTTTAACGAAAATCCAACACTACAGAAAAAACATACATGATCTTAAAACTGGACAATAAAATATAATAGTGAAAGCTATGTCGAAATAGAAATAGTTACGAGAGGCATGGAGCATGTCAATTCCGTCAAAAATAATATGAAATAATAATAATAATGTTTATTAATTCAAATATTCAATTGAATCAGTCTTTACTTGATGAAAATCCATATTGAAGAATATTGAATCAGGTTATTCTCATTTTCACAAATTTTTCCTGTTATTTAATACAATTAAATTGGAAGTAATTCTGTTCATGTGGCATATTTCAAGACGAATCAAAATATCACAAATTCTGATAGGATTAGTATCAAGTGTTTTTTAGAGTGATAGAACTTCAAATTGAAATAAAACACATTTGAATTAAGATTGAAGCCACACTTTTTATTTGACAGATAATTTTATGACATTTATGTTTCAAAAATAATTTCCGGCATATCTCCACCACGGTTAGCTCTGAAGAACCGCATTCAAGATCAATTTTGGACCACTTTTTAAAGTAATTCAGGCCTTATTTCATCAATAACATGAGTTATGTTGGCTTCCAAAGCGTCTATTGTTTCCAATGACTTGACATAACCCCAAAGAGAATAATCCAGTGGGGTTATGTCGCATGATCTTGGAGGCCAATTAATTGGACCATTTCTGGAAATAATGTTATCGCCAAATCTCTCTTTCAATGAATTAATTGTTACGGTAGCAGCATGAGGTGTAGCACCATCTTGTTGGAATCAAAACACTTCTGGGTCGATACCATTCAAATTTTGAAACAAATAATCATTGATCATCGATCTATAACGAGCACCATTCACTGTAACATTAGCCCCAGCATAGTTTTTAAAGAAATATGGACCGATGATGCCTCCAGCGTGTAAGGTGTGCTTTACACGCTGGAGGCATCATCGGTCCATATTTCTTTAAAAACTATGCTGGAGCTAATGTTACACTGAATGGTGCTCGTTACAGATTGATGATCAATGATTATTTGTTTCAAAATTTGAATGGTATCGACCCAGAAGTGTTTTGATTCCAGCCAGATGGTGCTACACCTCATGCTGCTACCGTAACAATTAATTCATTGAAAGAGAGATTTGGCGATAACATTATTTCCAGAAATGGTCCAATTAATTGGCCTCCAAGATCATGCGACATAACCCCACTGGATTATTCTCTTTGGGGTTATGTCAAGTCATTGGAAACAATAGACGCTTTGGAAGCCAACATAACTCATGTTATTGATGAAATAAGGCCTGAATTACTTTAAAAAGTGGTCCAAAATTGATCTTGAATGCGGTTCTTCAGAGCTAACCGTGGTGGAGATATGCCGGAAATTATTTTTGAAACATAAATGTCATAAAATTATCTGTCAAATAAAAAGTGTGGCTTCAATCTTAATTCAAATGTGTTTTATTTCAATTTAAAGTTCTATCACTCTAAAAAATACTAGAAACCAATCAGAATTCTTGATATTTTGACTTCTCTTGAAATATGTCACATGAACAGAATTACTTCCAATTTAATTGTATTAAATAACAGGAAAAATTTGTGAAAATGAGAATAACCTGATTCAATATTCTTCAATATGGATTTTCATCAAGTAAAGACTGATTCAATTGAATATTTGAATTAATAAACATTATTATACAGTGCATTTTTCAGGATGCAATGGAACCTGCAGAACCTCTTGAGGATTGTTTTCACTCCATATACGGCAATTTTTCTTGTTCTCGTACATAGCCGTTCAACCAGAAATGAACTAACACTAAACACAATGTTACGATAAAAAGGGGATCTTCTTCAAGCTGTTCTAGGGCCCAATCAGCAAACAAACGACGCTTATTATGGTCAAGTGGCTTTAGTTTTTGAATCAGTCGGATCTTGTATGGGTTTAGACCAAGATCTTCACATTAAATTTTCCATGTGGTGGATGCACAGAGTCCAACTTGTTTTGAACGTTGACGAATAGACAAATCTGCATCATCATTAACACTATGACATACAGCAACGATATTTTCTTCTGTTCATACAGTTCTTTGTTTTGTTTTTGTTGTTGAATCGAGTAGAGAAATCTATCCATAGTTCGACTAATAAGGAAAATTTTACATTTTCCGTACGATCAAGACCAAACGAGATAGAAATGTAAGTTGAAGAAGCATATTTGATTCATCAACAAAATAACAAAAAATTTTCCTCACTTATATTGAAAAAAAATTTATATTTGTTTTATATTGATTTTAAAATTGTGTTGTAATATCGTAACTTCAGGCAACTCAAAAAATGGGATTTTGAAGCTGTAGTTCATGTTCTTCATTTCATAGCCCTGATGAAGTTTTTTTAATAAAATCGAAAGTATTAAAAAGTTGGTGTTACTTTAACCGTGGACCTAGAACCTGTTAAAGAATTATTGAAATGTTGTATACATAGGTCTTATCTGAATAAATTTTACTGAATATCTTCATGTGAGAGGGGAAAACCCACGACTTTTACCATCAATATTATCTCACCACCTAATTGTGAATGCCCTAATAAATAGCATTCTACTTTTAGTCCCACTTCCTATAATATCTGTCAATTATATGAGAACCGATGTAAGTTTTCACACATCAATTCAAATGCAGAATATAATTAGGCCATAGTATGGCGAAACAATAGCCATTCAACAATAAAAAGTTTGTGGAAATTGAATTTTATTGTTACTAGTTGATAATAATCCAGTACTGAAATTTGTCCACTGAAAGTGGAATCATCCTGTACATAAAAAGACATTGTTGACACTCATCAAAAAAGGAATGTGCCGCCATCATTCACGGATCCAATGAACACCAATAAGCTGACACGTGTTCGACTTCCAATTCAATTCAATTAACCACAATACGATTAAGAAACGAACAAGCAATAGTTCAAGCACCTTCTCGTTATATCCGAATGACTAATTTTTCAAACATGCATGCAGACACTCACATATGCCTACATCGGACATGACAATAGAATATTGGACCTGCATTTGCATTAATTGCATTTATGGCTTTGGTGCGCTATGGGAGACTACATGAATTGGTACAGACGCAGGTGTTTATGCCTCACCTAATCAATTGCTCAACAGCAAATTGTTTCATCGATCTGTATGGAGGCAGACACTCGTGTTGGGATATCCGGTGTGCTATATGGATCAAAACCAGCATGTATATTCATGAGTATCGTAGGAAATGGGAAATTAGATTTGTGTCTTAGGGGTACAAGTATTCGACTGTAAACAGTTAGAGCGTCTATCTATTACCTAGCTCCAAATCGTTGTCGAAGATTCTTTATGCAAAATGTGAACATCTCAGCACGATACCGGAGAAATTGACGTATGGTATTAATCGCAATTCAGTCGTGTATTCTCATAAAGGTTAGTTGTGTATGCCATAGTTTGCATTTTGGGGTAGTGGTTATTTCGAGTGGCAACATTTCTGCCATTCGTGTTTCAATAGAAAATTGGTATAATATTTTACAATATTTTAACGAAATGAGTAGATTTACGCTTGAACCAAAGTGGCGAATCTTCTAACCAAACTGTTAGAAATTTACGTGGAAAATTCAATATAAATGAAACGACCTCACGTTAATTTAGGGATCAATCAGTTCGTGAAACTGGATCGCTATTCGATAAAACAACCCGTTCACGTTCTCGTCCAGTAAGTACACCTAAAAATATTGCTGTTGTAGCACAAAATGTGGCTGAACATCCACCAACATCAACTCATCATAGTGCACAAGAACTGAACATTTCTCGCACGTCCCTGAGGAGAATTTTGCATAAAGACCTTGGTATGAAGGCTTATGGAGTTTAACTAGTGCAAGAAGTGAAACCACGTGGCCATCCGATGCGTTTCCACTTTGCTCAGTGGCCGAAGATATGCATTTTCTCAGAAAAATTAGCTTCAACGATGAAGCTGTAATTTGACTGCGTTGGACTAGTTTTTGTGGAGATGCTTCGAGCATCGGTGTTACGCTGACTATCCGGAATCGAATGATGCCTTGAAATATGAAATAGAAGTTGCTATCCATGAGGTCGAGCCCCAAACAATCGACAAGGTACTTAAAAATTAGGATGATCGGATGGAGTACTGTACGGCCAGTCGTGACGGTCATTTAAAATATATTGTTTTTCATTCTTGAATGTCAAGGTTCATTTCTCCTTGTAAAATCATAACTTCGAAAAACTATTCATCAGCTTTTTATTTATAGCCAATCAAAAATGCAAATGGCACACTCCTTACATTTTTCAATCTTCTCTGAAAGATTAATACAATCAAAAATGTGAAATATAATATATATAGATATAGTCAGTTATTTTAATAAGTATCATTGGAAGGCTTCTTTCTATCCGACAACTCTGTATTGAATTGATAAAATTAATTACCTTCAAATCATGTTGGCCTTTACTTGATAGAAATCCATTCTACTCTATAATTTGATAATAATACACATATATCGGGTGGTTTTTTCAAAGTGATAGAATTTCAAATTGAAATAAAACACATTTAAATTAAAATTGAAACCAATTTTTTTTTATTTGAAAGATAATTTTATAACATTTATGTTTTTAAAATAATTTCCGGCATATGTCCACCACGACTAGCTCTGAGGAACCACATTCGACCAGACCAATTCTGAACCACTTTTTCGAGTAACTCAGGCCTTATTTTATCAATATCAAGAGTTATGTTGGCTTTCAAAGCGTCTATTTTTTCTGCTTCATCAGTATAAACCAATGATTTGACATACCCTCAAAGGAAATAATCCAGTGGAGTTATGTGTCATGATCTTGGAGACCAATTAATTGGACCATTTCTCGAAATAATGTTATCGCCAAATCTTTCTTTCAATAAATCAATTGTTATGGTAGCAGCATTAGGTGTAGCACCATCTTGTTGGAACCAAAACATTTCTGTGTCGATACCATTCAAATTTTGAACCAAATAATCATTGATCATCGATCTGTAACGAGCACCATTCACTGTTACATTAGCTCCAGCATCGTTTTTAGAACAATATGGATCGATGATGCCTTCAGCGTGTAATGCACACCATGCATTGTTTTCACTTCATATACGGCAATTTTGCTTGTTTACATAGCCGTTCAACCAGAAATAGGCTTCATCACTAAACAAAATTTTACGATAAAAAAGTGGATCAACTTCAAGCTGTTCTAGGGCCCAATCAGCAAACAAACAACGCTTATTATGGTCAAGTGGCTTTAATTCTTGAACCAGTTGGATCTTGTACGGATCTAAACCAAGATCTTCACGCAAAATTTTCCATGTGGTGGATGCATAGAGTCCAACTTGTTGTGAACGTCGACGAATAGACAAATCTGGATCATCATTAAGACTATGACTTACAGCAGCGATATTTTCTTCTGTACAGTTCTTTGTCTTGTTGTTGCATCGAGTAGAGAAAATGTTGTCCGAAATCAACACCCGATGTGCTGACTTTTCTTCATTCTTGAGAGTTGCCCACCTGACGGGTTCGTTGCATAGTAAATTTTTCAAATGCTTATAAATAACTGGACGAAAATTTGGTAATATGCAATATTTATGTGATTTCTGGTTTGACATAAGGGTACAATAAAGTTTTTTGGTAAAACCTTCGTGTCACTAGGCGAATAGATTCAATAGAGGTGAAGCTATTCGTAATCAATAAAAGACAGTATGATAGAATACAAATATAATGCTATTCACGAAAAATATCCTGAATTGTAAACCGAACAAATATTCAATTCTCCCAGTTACCATTGTAAATCATCTCTACAAATAAAGAAATTCCCCAATAATATAGACATGAACATATCCTTCAGAACCAATAATTCATTAGGAATAACTTTGGAGAACTCTATACCAAAAATAAACAAATCACATTTATCAGGTATTTACCGGTTACTGGAATAAAGGATAATAATTGGTTAGATTCTAGGCATTCCAAACATCTAATAAAAAAATGAACATTTCTTAATAAATTCATTTTAATTCATATTTGATAGATTCGGTCTTTACTTGGTGGAAACTCATTTTAATTAAAAAAAATGTATATGAAACAGTAATTTTTTTCCACAAAAATGTTTGTACTACTACAACAATTGTTTCAGCACGATGTGGCTTCTTCAGGTATTACATTATTACAGTACAATGTAATACCTGAAGAAGCCACATCGTCGTGAAACAATTGTTGTAGTAGTACAAACATTTTTGTGGAAATAAATTACTGTTTCATATACATTTTTTTTTAATCATTTTAATTCCTTTACGACATCTCTCCTTAGATATGTGACCCAAGTGTGGGCAAGGGCTTTGACGAATCTATGGCAATTGCTCTGGACCTATCTAAGGCTTTCGATCGTATCTGGTATAGGGCTTTTCTGAAGAAGCTGTATACGTAAGGTTTTCCTGGGAGCGATTGGATGAAGAGTTACCTCACCTACAGGAGCATTCATGAGGTCGTGGATGTTCGGGATGTTTCCGTGGTTTCAACGTGAACGCTGGAGTGTCCCAAGGCTCAGTTTTGTCGCTCACCTTCTTTATGATCCACATGAATTTTCATAATACGACCGACAACCGCATTAAGTGCTTCACGAAAGATAGCACGCTTCTTTCGCCAGTGACAAATATTTGAGTACCATTTGGTCTCACTTCCGCAGATTCCAGATAATCGATTATCTACAGATCAGGTTCTTTTATTGTATAAAGTCTAGATAGGACCACGACTCGAACACTGTCTCATGTTTGGAGCTCAGCACCCAAGCATTAGTTACAAATTTTTGATTCCGTCCGGAATAGAGGAGTGCTACTGTTCAACTATAGCAGTATTGACTGCTCAAATATAACAGCCAGGCTACAGTCATATAGCTGACTTTACGTCTCATACACCTGACACCATTATATCTTTTTTTATAATAAACAGAAGATTATGTATTAGTCTCTTTATTGTCTACGCACGTCAATAATTATCACACTGTCATTCTTGACCAAAACTGTCTATTATGTTTGACACTCATTGTTGCCAACCTATACTAATGAACAACTTAACCAACATATGTTGAAGTCCTTATATAATAGTACGTTAATGATTAGGGATCGACCTTTACGACATTGTGAGTGTTGGGCCCTCTATAAAAAAACCCGAAAGAAAGGAAGCTCTCAGGGCCATCTACCAACTAAATGGCGGTGGACTGATATGCTCTCACTTTGTTGTGTCAACGTCAAACAATTTTCATAGTTTTTAAACAGAATGTTACGTATTCTGGCAGAAGCAATAAACAAGGAACTAATCCAGCGGCTAAAGGCCGGACACCTGCACACTACTTAATTTCCGGAACACCTCCCTGTTGCGATTTTTTTGAGTGGCAGTTTCATTCCGGGTCCTCATTGCGGAATGACAGCGAATAAAATTGATGATGTAGTCCGATCAGAAACTTTCCACTATCGCCCCGCGCTTTGTCCTCGGCGGATTCAATCGTCCGTCCGGAATGGCAAAATTGAAATTGCCCAGAAATCGGCTGCCTGATCGGAAAAATCTCCCACTCATACATCATAAAAGCCTTTGTATTTATGGGTGGACTCTTGCAATAAATCGTTACCTGAAGGGATGGAACGTATGGGCCATTGTTGCTGACGTTACGGAAGGCATATTAACCATGTTTCTATTTTGTTCTGTTTGCGTACGGTGGTGAGTCAGCAGCGACTGAGCCCCTGCCGTGGACGCGTATTCTGGAAGGGTTTCGGCCAATTGTATCGGAATTCTTCATTTCGATGCGAGATATACTGACTGACGCGACCGGAGTCGTTTTTGCACTGAGGGATTTAGCACATCTTTGATCTGACCGGATTGAATGAATACACCCTATTGTATAGCAAGGTCACCTTGGTTTGTGCAGGTCATGGAACATTATCCGTTCTTATTGTGTTTTTATTGAAGTTTCAGAACCTGGACAATTTGAGAATTTTTAACTATTAATTACACTTTATACCTCTACTTTTGTGAACGAAATAGGAAGAGATTGAACAATCTCTAAATCCGGAGATTTACTACAATAAGGTAGAGTACGTTAGTTGTAAGGGTAAAGCTCTGTGCTGCGACAGATACTCTGTCACTGAGCCAACACACCTCAGTCCTTCATTTTACCTTTACGGTGAAACTAGGACCCCATTTGGTTGAACGTCCACCACACGGGTCCAGTGACTGGCTCGAGTAACATTGCTTTAGGCATTAAGACTTAATCCTCCATTTTCCGGGATGAAACTAGTAAAGACAAGCACCCCCGGCTCGTTAAGTTACAATGTCATGGGGGCCGGTTTCAAGACATCATACTCAGAGTCGTACAAGTCGATATATGAGCAGAGCTCTTCACCGACGTTAAAGTAGCATTGTCATGATTGCTGTTCCGGGTTTCTGCTCAAGTTTTGACACTCCAGCATACCCTCGATAAGCTGAAAGAGAAAGAAAGGATTTTTGAAGGAAGATAATAGAGAACTTGCGCCAGTACAATCAAAGAGGAACCAGCACAGGTTACCCCCGCTCCAAACGGATCGCCGTGTCGACCCCAACGCTCATCCGCATGTGCAGAATGTCTCTGTTTGGTGGTTGTGAAAGACCGAAGCATCGAAACAACACGAATAACATCTTCATAGCTTGGATCCCTCCCCCGAAGGACCGCTGTTGCTGTTCGACTGCTAAAAGCGAGGCTTCGAAGCATCGTAGAGAATTGGCTTAAAGATCTAAAAATGGGGCCGAAGTTGGGGACGAGCAGAGTGAGTCTTCCGAGTTCCTACTCCGGTCGAAACGTCGTAGTCTCCCTTTTTCCTCCAGCGTACCATTCCAGATCCCTCAGCGGATAAGTGACGAAGGTCGCTGAGATTCAGCAGAGTTTCGTCTTCGCCCGTGTATGGATTACAAATCTCTAATCGATCTCAGGATTGCGTGACTCCGTCGTCAACCAGAGCCACAACTACCCCGTACGATTCCAAGCCATGCTGAAGGATATAGATGGTTTTGGGACAATATGATGTTATGGTATGCAAGAAAGAAACAAAGTAAGGAAGTTGGATCGAGTGTCTCTACTGCAGGCATCATAACCATATTCTCGATTTCATAAAAAAAACTAGGACTTCAGTCATGACAAGCAGCCCTACCACGAAAAGGTAAAGAGAAAATTGGGGGGTAGGTTTCAAGACATCAAGTGTTTCTGGATAGCTGGCGTAACAATTATCCTTAACTAATCCTCACAAAAATAAATCCCTCCGAGGTGAAAATGAGCTTCATCGCTAAATATGAGTTTTCTGGAAAATGCTCATCTTCTATCATTAGTCCATTGAGCGAAATGGAAACGCATCAGATGGTCATGAGACTTCACCTCTCGCTTTAATTGAACTTTGTAAGCTTTCCTACGGAGGAACTCTTCATGTAAAATTCTCATCAGAGAAGTTCGAAAAAAGTTCAGTTCTTGAGCACGATGATCAGTTGATGTTCATGGATATTTATCCACATTCTGGGCTACAGCAACTATATTTTCAGGTGCGCTTACTGGACGAAAACATGAACGGGATGTTTTATCGAATTACAATCCAGTTTTCAAGAACACATTGCTCCATAAATTGCCGTGGGGGCATTTCATTTTTATTCAATTTTCCACGTCAATTTATATCTGTTTGGATAGAAGATTCGCCACTTTGGAAATAAATGTTTATTAATTTTCTAGTTGTATTCAAGCGTAAATCGATCCATTTCGTTTATGTCGAATTAACTCAAACTGAGGTTCTGTCAGAACACAATGCAAACTTTAGATGGCTCATCCTTTACCAGTGAATTCTTCTCCTCAGCAAATGTTCTTGTTAGTTTGGTTGTATATATGTTGATGAGTCAGCACTTCTGCCCCTTCATTTCCTAATTCAGAAAGCATCGGCATTCTTCATCGTGATCCGAAAATGGCGTTTCCGCTGCAGTGACTGAGTGATGCTGTTGCTAGTATTTATTGCTCTTCGGCACCCCAACTTAATTACAATGTTTTGAAATGAATAAATAATAATTATTGTCACGGCAAATCCCCGAACGGGGACCGATTTATCGCCTTGAAACAATTATATTTCTCGAAGTTCGGTAATGAATTTGCCAATGCTGACTAAGTGAAACGATAAAAAAAGAATTACTCACGATTAAGACAATTTGTCGCCCCTTATTATGTAACACCCGTACTACTCGAAAATCGTAAAATTTCGAAATGATTATACTTACTATGGAGGAAATGAGATTTCATTTCTGGGTGGAATTAAGATACAAATTCTGCACAAAGTAGGGTCAGATGTTGTATTTACTTTCGGCTCAACATTCACGAATTATTTTGCTTTTCCCATTTCGTTTGAGTTTTGGAGTAAATGGAGATTTCAATATTCGGAAATAACCATATGTATTTCTCAAAACTACCGATGCAAAAAATATATTAAAATTAGTTACTTCTCTGGATAACACATATTCTGGCGAACTAAATTTGTGTCACGTTATATTCAATTTATATAATGATGTACAGGTGGTCCAACGAAACCTTAACATATCGATTTTCCGACTTTGAAATGAAAATGTGGAAAATCGGATCTGTCAATTTTTGATTAAATTCAACCCCCTAACGGGGGTGAGCACAACCTCTTGATTTTGAATGGGGATGAGGTTGGTTGCGATCACTAGTTTTGAAGATCTTATCGAGTACTATCGGATCCTAAAATTTCGCTTCAAAATATCCACCGATAATGAAATAACAGCGAAAACAATGTGGAATTCATCTCGAGAATATTATTCATATCCGACACAAAGGTATTTAGTAGTTATGTTGTTAATTTTTTGTCCAAAAATGTATTAATTTCTTGTCCAAAAAGTAGACGGACCTTGTTTTTGATTTACCGTAGTCTAACGTGAATTTTTAAGAACGTAATAAGTGTGTCAAAGCGATTGTAAATTTGTAGCAGAATTAAATTGGTGTATTCCGTAGAAGGAAGGGTTGAAATGATAGTTATTTCTTAGGAATAACGACTCTTTTGCGAACAACAGCGGCTTTATTTAACGAACGACATCCTGAACAAAATGTATCCGCTGCTTACGATCTGCAACCTGTTGCCAAATTTGACCTACTGGTTCAGTCGGAAACAAAAAAAGAGTGCATGAAAGAGGCGAAGCGAGGGACCTGACTGTATTTGGTCATGTAGCAATGGATCCGACTTTGGGGACTAAGAAATTGTCCGATGTATCTGGCGTTTCACGCACAACAATCTTGAGAATCCTGAAACAACATAAATTCCATCCTTATAAGATACGATTAGTTCAGGAACTGAATAAGGATGATCCCGATCACCGATTCCATTTCTGTGAAGTGGTCAGTGAAATGATAAACGGTAATCAAAACTACATTCCCCCTCGAATCAGACATTGACAGGTGTGAGCGATTTTCCACATTTTCATTTTAAAGCCGGAAAATCGAGATGCTAAGTTTTCGTTGGGCCACACTGTATATATTCAAATGAAGTATGTTTTCTTACAAACGTAAATTAATTTCAACCATTTTAAAGAGAGGAGAATTGTTTAAACTTGATAAGAAAGATTCTTATTTAATTATACCTCTTTATCTGTAGAGACTTTCCATCCTTCTGAAGAATACTTCCAATTTCCTCTGCAAATTATGCTTCTGTATTCTATGTAAACTATTTGACAATTATCACATGCCCAATTATAAATTTCTGATTTACTAACTCAAATATCTTGATTACATGAATGGAGTATGCGGCTGGCTCGAGGTGAATCATTGTAACAATTTTATTTGAAATTCACACAGTTTTACAATTATCACAATTAAACTCCGAATTGGGGATTTATCAAATTTTTTGTGATGATTGTAATGCTACATATATAGGACAGACAGGCCGATGTTTACAACATAGAATCAAACAACATACGATCTCTATTTTGAAAAACCAGAAATAAACCGGTTTTGCAGAATATTGTACATTTTTTTAATGAGAAAGATGTCACTCCAGTATACACTGTTAATAAAGGTAAATTGATGGACTATTTGGAGATTCTTTCAGTCAAAAAAGCCATTGATAAAAAGGAGAATTCAACAAATTCCCAAATACGTTTTGGGAACACCGCTATATTGGATGCTGTTATTTCCATGCGACATAAAAATACATAGATGTCCTAACTTTAATGAAAAAACCTTTTCAATTTTGACTTTAGTTACTTTTTGTACTCCTTTGAAGATGGTCGAAAGACCGAAACACGTATCAGGATTCTGAATAACCTGTGAAACAATATCTGTGTGAATTTTTCAATATAAAACTGTTTTAATGTATCACCTAGCGCCAACCGCATTATCCATTCATTTAATTAATTTGAATTATTAATATATTGGCCATTCTGGTCCAACACCTTTTGCTCTCTTTCTGGTAATAGCATGATTCCACGCTGATAACATTTTTGGTCTTTACTGGCAAAAAACTAATCCAGGTGATATTTGACCTCTTCATTCGAAGTAAAGGTTTTACCGTTCAAAAAATTTTGCAATGACTAGAACACATAATAATCCGAAGGCGCCAGATCTAGACAATATGGTGGGTGTGGCAGTGTATCCTGTAAAAGCTTTTGGCGATTGACCAAACTTGTATGAGGTTTCGTATTATTTTGGTGGAACAACACACCTTTTCTGTTGATTAATTCTGATATTTCCTGTTGAAGTCAATTATTAGGTTTTTCCAGCTGATGACAGTAGACTTCTAAATTAAGTGTTATCCGGTTAAACTTCGAAAAAAACGATTCCTCCGGAATCCCACCAAACACTCTAGACTTTGTTTGTTGATTAGATATATTATGTCGAGAGGGACTAGCAAAATTTACTCGCAATTTCATTTCATTATTTTTTATGAAATCTGCTTCTGATGAAGACATATCCATTCACATAGGAGCTACAGGAAAGGGCCTTTTAGATCCATCAGACTTTCATTCGCTATAAGAAGTTGAAGGTTCCATTATTTTTAAGAAGGCGAATGCACGCTTCAGTGGCATATATTCAAACATATTCTTTGTTATATAATTCAGCTTGGACGGATCGAAGCAGACGTTGTTGACTTGAGTCCATTCAACAGAAGTACGCGGGTATTATGAATCTGAAGAGTTTAAGCCGCTCCATGGCACGGTGGAAGTGAAAGCTGTCATGTGTCAGAATATTATTTGAAGGCACTGGGGCTCCTTCTGAATAAGAAATCGCATATCTCGTATTTTATCCGCCCCAGACATCTATCTATTCGGCTTATCCATGAATTTCGAATCGTATAATGGAAGTAGAGGCTTCCTGATATTTGTCTGGAACGTTATCCTGTTGAGGCCATTCTTCGGATCGTTTATTGCGCTGGGGAGTCCTTAGAATTGGGAGCGGTTTGATCTGTGGAAAATCTGTCTCCACTAGAATATTTGATCACTTATTTCTATGACGATTTTACACAGAGCAGTGTGTATAATGGAAAATATCATTTTTCGGTTGAAGTAAACAAAATATAGTCCGTCTATCAAGTATCCGGAATTCATCATTTTTCATAATTTTAGTATTCTTTTTTTTGTAACACTCTAAGACAAAAGTAATGCATAAAATAGGTTGTGCAGATAGTCGGCTATGGTCAAAGTGGCATGGCAACACTATTTGTAAAATATTGTTGATTGTCAACAGGTATACACTTTATGAAATAATGTCGCAACTAGAAAAAAGAAAGCAGATAGAATATTTGTATAGAAAAGGTTTTAGAAACGTTAAATAATTAGTGGAAATTGACTGAACTGGGGAAGAGTGCTGTATATGAGACACTAAAAAGGATAAAAAATAGCATGAATATGAGGCATAGACCAGTTTCAGAAAGACCGCGTAAGATTAAAGAAAACAATTTAAACGCTTTATTAAGACGACACAATCCGCGCTTGGGGTTTCGCAAATTGGCTAACAGATTTGGAAATCAACGAAATATAATTATGCCACAAACCGTCTGTATGTCATTGAAAAGTCTATATATCAAGAAAACCAAAAAAAAAATCCCTACAAGAAGATAATTTCAATAATGTCTTCATATCGGATGAAAGTTGTTTCCAACTTAGTGGAAATCCCTTAAAAATCTTATCAAAACAACCTGTTACCGTTCAAATTTACCACCAAAATAATGGTTTTGGGAGAAATACCTCAGCGTGGTGCTTCGCCTCTCTGTGTAGTTGATGGTTCCATTAATAGTGCAAAGTATTATGGCATTCTAAACGACTTTCTCTTTGAAACGGCGCATGTTTTGTATCCAGAATGGTGGCGTTTTCAGCAGGATAATGCAAGATGCCATACTTAGGCCTATACTCAAGATGGATGGAAGAACATCAAGTGACAACCATTTCATGGCCAGCAGCTTCTCCAAATCTTAGTACTATTGAAAACATAAGGGGACTAATGAAGATTGAAGTTGAACTAGCAGCGCCACGAAATAAAGATGATTCAATTCAGTCAGTTTTACAGTCCTGGACTACCATCACAGAAAATGATGGAGGTAATCTAGTTTCGGGTGTGACTTGACGTTTAGTCAAGTATTCGCAGTTAAATGGACGTCGTTTAATTAAATAAGATGATTAATTTGTTATAATTTTCTAATTGAAGAATTGAATATAATACTCTGTCAAGAAAGTACCAGGAATTTTCAATTAAAACAACATTTTTACATTTAATCGTCAAAATTTATTGGGTCGCCTTCAAAATAGGCTCCATTTGCTCCAATACATCTATGCCAACGGCACTTCCAATTATCGAAACATTTTTTATAG
This sequence comes from Megalocaria dilatata, assembly GCA_034642435.1. NCBI lineage: Eukaryota > Metazoa > Arthropoda > Insecta > Coleoptera > Coccinellidae > Megalocaria > Megalocaria dilatata. The sequence goes on from CM067854.1 coordinate 27,622,800, forward strand.
GCGCTTTCCGGGATGGACTTTAGCTCTCGCGCCGAATTTTGTTTTATGGCTTCAATCGACTGAAAACGGGTGCCACGAAGGGGCAATTTTAGTTTTGGGAAGAGGAAAAAGTCGCAGGGAGCCAAATCCGGCGAATACGGTGGTTGCTGAAGCACGTTTGTTGAGTTTTTGGCGAGAAAGTCAGTCACAATCGTAGCTCGGTGAGAAGGCGCGTTATCGTCATGCAAAATCCATTAGTTGTTCGCCCACAAATTTAGCCGCTTCTTACGGATACGCTCACGCAAACGTTTCATAACGCCTAGGTAATACTCCTTGTTTACCGTCTGACCCTCTGGAACGAATTCGTAGTGCACCACGCCACGTATATCGAAGAAAACATTCACCTTCATTTTCGAGCGGCTTTGGCGTGGTTTTTTCGGTTTCGGCTCATTTTTTGCCACCCATTCCGATGATTGCTGGCTTGTTTGCATATCGTACTCGTAGACCCAGGTCTCATCACCAGTTATAATGCGTTCCATAATTGTAGAATCGGAATTACAGCGATTCAGCATGTCTGAAGCAACCTGTTCGCGATGACGTTTTTGAAGAAAATTCAGGTCTTTCGGTACGAGTCGTACGAGGCCACCTTTCTCATGCCCAAAATATCAATCAAAATCGTACGTGCGGACTCGTGGGATATCTTAAGATCATGTGCTATCTCTCTCAAGCTGGTACGACGGTTTTCCAGCACCCTTTCCTTAATTTTATCGACGTTATCTTCGATCAAAGCCGTCGATGGGCGATGGGCGTCGATGGGCTCTGTACCACTGATATGCACGAGTTTTCGATAGAGCATTATCACCAAAGGCCTTTTGCAACATTTTCAATGCATCGGCACACGAAAATTCATTTGCAACACAAAACTTTAAACAAATTCTTTGCTCAACGTAATCACCCATAGTAAAAATCGGCACGCACTCTGACATCGACTGACTTAATCAGCTGTTGCAAACACACTAGTTGACAGATCCCGCTCAAGCTTGGCATAGTAATTAAGGACAGTGGTACCAACCCAGGAAAAAAAAATTTTACCTGCCTCATTGCTCCGCCAGATTTAAATCGATAATTCCCGGTACTTTCTTGACAGAATGTATGTACTAAATAATTACAAATGAGAAAGAAAACACTTAAATCTAATTTCCACTGAACTTTCTTCAATAGCTGTAAAATGATGAAAATTTTGCAGTCACAGTTCGCAAAACTGAAGCACTTTGGGATGGTCGTGAATCACCTTCTCGGCCGATATAGTTATATGAGTGCGGACAGCTCAGTGGTAGTTAGAAGGATTGGAAGATATTGATGTCGACGACGTTTATATTCAACAAGATGGCGCTTCGTGCCACACAAGCAACGGAACAATCGCAATTTGGGAAAAAATGTTTCCTGCCGTGTTATTCTTCGGAGAGATTATCACAATTGGCCACTGAGATCTTTTGATTTAACACCTTTAAACTTTTTTTTTGGAGCTACTTGAAATATAAGGTATATGCCAATCCAAAAAAATCGATTTAAAACTTTAAAGATGGAAATCGTGAAGTTATCGAGGATATAAAGACTCAAATGTGAGAAATTTTAGGAGAAGGATTTGGTGCTGATATCTTCTCCGTTGTTAATGGTATACCTTTCTCTTTACAATGAAATAAACATCCATTGATTTCTCCTGAAATATAATTGTTTTTTTTCTATATCAAAATGAAAGCTCTTATTGGAAAATTCTTTATATGTACATTTTTTAATATAAAGGCAATGGGAATATAAAAGAAGAGTTCCATTGAAATATTTCCCCTTGTGAAAATCTGTCTGCATAGAAAGACACTTTATTGTTTCATCTGAATATTTCAATTAACATTTCAGTATCGATATCTTTAGATGAATTCACCCGTCATTCATTTCTTTCTTATTTTTTCCCTAACTTCGATTTGATTTGGGAAAGTAGCAATTTGAACGTTTTTGTTCCCTCGCTACGTGCCTCTGGAAAATGCGAAAATTATCGGAAATTATCGCGTCGTCCAAGTTTGTTTTTCCGGGGCTGCAATCGTTTGTAGGCTACTCAGCAAATCCTTCGTTCATATTCGTTCCATCCTTCGTTTATTCAACACATTTTGTATTTTGCCTAGGGCATTATTATTTTTTCGATCCAAATCTTCAGTCCCCTTTTTAGCACTGTTGTCATTCCATTCTGTTTGTTTGCGATTCGTGTTCAATATTTGCTCTGATATTTCGTCCCGAGTGCGTGCATTTCATTTATGAAATCACTCGAACTGGAGTCGAGCGCAAATATGGAAAAATTTCAAATTTTTCAACCGGTTTTATTTTTCAATGAAGTGTGAAAGGCATTACTTGCCAATTAATTTTGCAAGGTAACATGAGATAGATTGATAATTATTACTTGTGAGTTTCGGCATATTTTCAGAAAAGTTTGATTTCACTTGAAAAAATACCCAATATACGGGTGGCTCACATAAAACTGTCTATGAGTTAAAATAAATAAATCATTAAATTTCTATTACCATAGCTCATACTCCTCATTGATGATAAAGTTCACACAACAATTATTTCCTCAATTATATTTTGACTTCATTAGGTGAGTATGTTAACAAACTACTCCTAAAAACCAGTCTCCTTAATTACAAGTTTGAGCAAAACGAACCGTAATAACATGAAGGTTTTTTAGGGAATTTTCAGAATTTATTCAAAAAGGCTCAGCTACGGAGATCGGTTTAAATCTGTTTGGTCCTTAAGTAAAATGTGTTTTTTATCTTGCCCGTTCATTTCTAGTGCTCCTTAAAGTTCCAGTCTATTGCATTTGTTCTCTTTATAGAGAACTTCGGGATTGTGGTCAAAATCATCTCCTGTTTCTTAAAGATGGTTGGCATAGATAGAATTTGATTCATTTTTAACGAATCAATTCTGATGTTCTCTCATCCTATTTTCGAAATTTTTGCCTGTTTGACCAATGAATACATATAGACATGTACCGCAGGTTAACTTATATACTCCTGATATCTTGTTTTTATTGATGATCTATTTATTTTTTTAATCGATTTAACAAAAGAATTTATGATTTTAGATGAAATATTGAGATTTCAATTTTCTTCAAATACCTAGCTAACACTTCAGATCTTCGTCCTATATCCAAATATAGTTTTAATTTTTTATTCTAATTTGTGGGTGAACTAATGACATGGATTGCTTTGTTGGATTTTATATAATAGTTTGTGGATAATTGCCGAGTTATACTTATTATTCGAATAAAATCCAATAAAAACAATCCATGGCATTAGTTAAGCCACAAATTAGAATGAAAAAACTATTTACTCACCGTATATAGGACGAAAATCTGAAATTGATAGCTAGATATTTAAAGAAAAATGAAAATCTCAGTATTCCATATAAATATAAATACTAGTTATTATTTAAACTTTATATGTGCCGACAGCTCAGTGGTAGAGCATAGAGCTCGCAACCGGAAGGTCGCGGGTTCGAATCCTGTTCAGGTGGGAAATGAATTTTCTAATTGGATGGATATCGGCTACTGAACTCCTAACTCGCACAAGCTGAAAAAACTAATGAGGTATCTTCACATAAGATCGAGGAGTATCAGAATAATAATAACATAATTCTTCAGTTAAACCGATAAAAAATAATGAATATATCGTCAATGAGAACAAGAGATCAGGCGTATATAAGTTAACCTGCAGTATATGATAATATGAATATATATTGGAATGAAATAAGGAATTACTTTGTTTTCTATCACTTTTTATTATAACTGATATACAGTGACTCGAGTTTCGTAGTGTTTACTACATTTTCAAACTGAACGAAAAATTAGATCTCAACTATTATATATGGGGATTGTAGGCTTCGGCAGAGCTTCGAAGAGAGGGGTTTTCCAAAGTTCCGTCTGTTCGTTAAGTAGTTTTATTATTGGTACGTGCTTTTTATATTTTTCAATTTCTATGGATTCCAGGATGTCAAGTTTTTTCCCTTTCGCTTCCATGTGCAAGATAACAAGGTTGTTCAATTCTGGGAAGGTGTGATCTGTAGTGAAGAAATGGTTCGCAAAATTGGAATTATTCTTCCGGTTCCTAAAAGTAGATTCATGCTCTTTGTACCTTTTATGGAAAGGTCGGCCCGTTCGACCTATATACACACTATTACACTCTTGACAACTTCTGGAGTCTATAAATTAAGTTGTCAAGAGTGTAATAGTGTGTATATAGGTCAAACGGGCCGACCTTTCCATAAAAGGTACAAAGAGCATGAATCTGCTTTTAGGAACCGGAAGAATAATTCCAATTTTGCGAACCATTTCTTCACTGCAGATCACACCTTCCCAGAATTGAACAACCTTGTTATCTTGCACGTGGAAGCGAAAGAAAAAAACTTGACATCCTGGAATCCATAGAAATTGAAAAATATAAAAAGCACGTACCAATAATAAAACTACTTAACGAACAGACGGAACTTTGGAAAACCCCTCTCTTCGAAGCTCTGCCGAAGCCTACAATCCCCATATATAATAGTTGAGATCTAATTTGTTCGTTCAGTTTGAAAATGTAGTAAACACTACGAAACTCGAGTCACTGTATATCAGTTATAATAAAAAGTGATAGAAAACAAAGTAATTCCTTATTTCATTCCATTAAAATGAACTATCACAAAGTAACGGACTACTCCATCCAATATTTGAATATATATTGGTGAAGGAGGCAGAGCTTGTCTCTGTCTGATAATAACTTTTAAATTAAAATATTGAATTTGATTTTAAGGTTATCAACAGATATGTCACAAGTCAAAATGATAATTTGTAGAACAAATCTGAAAAACTTTGACTACCTTAATTAAAAAAAATATATATATATATATAGACATGAATATAGAATGAATTCTTGTCTCAAATTACATTCATTTAAATATTTTAATATTTAATTTATTTATTAGTATTATTCTGTTAGCCTTCTACATATTTGATTTCAAAAAATTATATTTAATAATTATAACTTCAGGAATTAAATTAATGTCATATAAGTACCACTTATATCAACGACATATAAAATAAACATTCATTATAAGACATTTAAATGATATAACAAAATCCAATAAATAGAAATTGTTAACAAAAATCCTATAAATTAAATATTTTGAGTAGACAAAAGTTTGTTTCTGCTTATTACTCTTATGAAAACAGATATGTTTAACATAATCTTAAGAATTTCATCATAAAATTATCTTACTTAGAATATTCAATATTATTGGATATCTAACTAAGTTACTTTTTATAAAATCTCAAGATATGTAAAAAAATTATTAGGAGTACAAAGAAGTTTCCGCCGTTTTATTGTAGATGGCGCGGCACGGAGTTTCGGTTAGCTTTCGCAGATGATAACCGGCTTAAAAAATAGTTTGGACATTCAAGAACAACATAACCTATTGATATCATTGATTTTATATTGGTAAAATATAATTTTTATAAGTTGAAAATGTCAAAATTTGAGCCAAGTGAGCGTCATTTGCGGGAAATATTAGTTAACTTCTTCAATTTAAAGAAATCTGCTGCTGAGGCGCATCAGTTGCTCGTAGAAGTATATGGTGAGGGTGCTTTGAGTGAGAGAACGTGTCGAGAGTGGTTTCAAAAGTTTAAAAACGGTGATTTCGACGTATGAAGACAAAGATCGCAGTGGAAGGCCAAAAATTTACGAGGACGCAGAATTGGAGGAAGATTCATCTCAAACACAAAAAGAACTTGCTCTTACATTAGAAGTCACTCAGCAAGCAGTCTCACGTCGTTTAAAATCATTAGGAATGATTCATAAACAAGGAAATTGGGTTCCGTACGAATTAAAGCCGAGAGATATTGAACAATGCTCGTCCACATGTTGCGGCTCCCGTGAAAAAGTACTTGGAAACACTTGATTGGGAAGTGTTACCGTACCCGCCGTATTCACCAGACATTGCACCGTCCGATTATCACCTGTTCCGGTCCATGGTACATGCTCTGACGGCGCAGCGGTTCACATCTTATGAGGATACCAAAAATTGGGTTGATTCGTGGATAGCCTCAAAAGACAAGGAGTTCTTCAGACGTGGGATTCGAATGCTGCCTGAGAGATGGGAAAAAGTGGTTGCAATAGATGGGCAATATTTCAAATAAATTTATATTACCGTTCTTCTATAATAAATATTTAATTTGTGTTAAAAAACGGCGGAAACTTAATTGTACTCCTAATACTAAATAACAAGTTTTAAGAGAGATTTTTCTTCTTCAGTACTCAATCATAATCATATTCAATAAAACATAACATCAATCAACATAAAATATTTTCTCACCTTTTATCAATTCAGAAAGCTTCTGCTAAATGAATACTGAAAATTTAAATGGAGTGTAATGTTAACTCAAATAAATAAAGATTGAAAGGCAATTTAACGGCCCCTGTTATAGCACAAGGAACATCTGTATAAAGAATGTTAAGGAAACCAAATAATTATTTATTTTGAATAAAATAAAATAAATGGAGGTTTATACTTGATAGAAGGTATATAAAATTATTTAAATATTTACAGATATATACTGTGAATATTAAAATATTCAAATAATTTTATATACCTTCTATCGAGTGTGAACTCCCTTTTTTATATTTTATTAATTTATAATCATTGTATGAAATTTATAATCATAAATTTATTCACTGGTGAGTAAAATGCAAATTAGACCATAGAAATGACAAAACACTTAATTCAAAGTATCAACTTTTATACGTATTTCATGGTAATTGCTAATCTTCAGATAGCCCTATCATTTAAAATTAAACACAATATTATGATTAGAAACTCAGTCCTTCAAAAAGAATTTCTAAGCAAAAATCCAAGCATTCACAGTTATATCCATGTCTTTCTCTGATAATGACTTTGAAATCAAAACACTGAATTTCATTTTGAGATTATCAACAGATATGTCACGAGTCACAGAAGAATCAGAAAAGGGTTCCACTGACTAAATTTAATCTTGTTATTGTGATAAATTCTTAATGTTAGGGCTACCTAAAGATTGGCACCAATTTTGATATATAAGTTTGATAGTTTATGTCTTGAATTGAGTATTTGATCATTTATGTAGTCTTTTTTTAACACCAATGGATAAATTTTCGAAAAGATGTTGTAACCATTGTCATAAAAAAATTAAATATTCTTTAAGACAATTATTTATTTTGTATCACTCTAATCTATATATTTTAATGTATATAAAAAAGTTTCCTAAATTTCTGATATTAGTTTTTGATTTTAAATAATGGGGTAGATGTGAAAAAACAAGATGAAGAAATAAAATTTTGACTTTTGAAGGCCATTCAAACTTACCCTGTTCTAGATTATTCCTAAGTTATTGTGCTTTTAAACAACCAGAATCTAAAACGGAATTGAATTTGAGAAAGGAATCTATCTATACGTTCAATGGAAAACTAATTCAGGATGGAGAGGAAATAGTAAATTTGTTCAATAAACATTATAGTCATATCGGAAAAATGTATGCAGATAAAATCATTTGTCCACCAGATTATATCGAACCGAGTAACAGTCAATGTAACACTTTTTATTTGGTTCCTGTTGACCCATTAGAGATAGAAGACATCATAGGAAGATTGAAGACAGGAAAAGCCGAAGTTCTGGATACACTCAGGTCTGAAACATTGAAGGAGATAAAGCATGAAATATCAACACCTTTAGCCTATTTAGTGAACAAATGTTTCGACGCAGGATGCTTTCCTGACACATTGAAAATGGGTGTTATCAAACCGCTTTTTAAGAGCGGAGACCGTTCTGAGATTGTTAACTATCGACCTATAACATTGGTATCAAACTTAGCAAAAATTTTTGAAAAATGCTTAAAAAATCGCATGATGAATTACCTGAAAAAATATAATATCATAGATAAAAGGCAATATGGATTCGTCGAAGGTAGCTCAACGGAGGATGCCATAAGGGAGTTAACAGGTAAATTGTACGAATGTCTAGATAAGAAAATTCCATCATTGTGCATATTTGTTGACTTATGTAAAGCATTCGACACTGTTTGTCATGAAAGATTGCTGGAAAGGTTACAAAAATTTGGATTCAGAGGCCCCATATACGAGTTACTCAAGAACTATTTATCAAACAGAAGGCAAGTTGTGGAAATCGCTGGTTCGAGGAGTTCGGAGGAGAAAGTAACGTATGGAGTGCCGCAAGGTACAGTCCTAGGACCCATAATGTTTCTTATATACGTCAACAGTTTGCTAAAGATAAAAGCAGCTGAGGATGCGATTTGTTTCGCAGACGATTTGGTTGTTCATCTCAGGGGATCTTCTTGGGAAGAGTTGAAGGAAGAAGCGCAAAGAAAATTTCAGGAGATAAATAAATGGCTCAAAAGTAATAAACTCACATTAAATATCGAAAAAACAAAATATATGATCTTCAGCTCTTATTCTAATGATCTGCCTAGTATGGGAAATCTTGTGATTGACGGCGACACTTCTATAGTTGAAACTAAAAATATGAAGTATTTGGGAGTGACGATTGATCAACAATTAAAGTGGGATGAGCACATTAAGAATCTCACAAATAGAATAAGAGGCTTGTTGTTCAAATTCAAGTACTTAAGAGCTCATTTGGATAACAGTAAATATTTGAAAATTTTCTACAAAGCATTGGTTCAAACACAAATTAGCTATGGTATTATGGCGTGGGGTGGAGCTTACCGAAACCACTTGAGACCATTGGAAGTTATTCAAAAATGGGTCTTGAAACTAATTCACAGAAAACCACGTTCCTTTTCAAGCCACGAGTTATTTAAGCTAGCCGAAGTTCATGATGTAGGACAATTGTATGCCATCAAAATCCTATCCCACGTAATGACTAAAAAAATATCAGTAAACCTCCTGCAACATGATTACGAAACCAGAAACAGAGATATTACTTACCGAACACCTAGATGCATGAAGACTATTGGCCAACGATGCTATATCTATCTTGCGCCAAAAATTCTGAACGTAATTCCAAATGATTTAAAAAATATAAAAAATATTCAAACATTCAAAAGAAAACTAAAAGTATGGATGAATAGTAATACAAGGCTTCTTATCAAGAATGTAATAAATTTCAACTAAGAGACGTTTATTAACCGATGTTAAGTAATTTGAATTAAAAGTGCTGATAACAAATTGGACATTCGCTTGCCTGTTTTGAAGATTTAGCACCGAGACCCGCTGTGGATGGATCTGACCGCTTGGATGTTTCTCTCTTTGTTTTTTTTTTCATTTTCTTTGTTGATTGTTTCTCTCATAGGGGATTTTTAGAATTATTATTAATTTAATATTGCGTACAGGTTATAATTTCATTATATACCTCAGCGATGTATTCAGTTTATTTAGCCAAATAAACTTTATTATTATTATTATTATTATTATTAATGTAATGGATATCATAATTTGCACAAAATTGGCAAATTGAAGAATATGGTGTGAAAAAACAGACCCGCAGTAAATGTTACATTTTAGCGTCATCCATATTTGATCATTAGTTTTGCTCAGAAAAATCAAACCATTTCTAACAAATGGATATGACAAATTAGTTGAATATTTCTGGGTTATTTCTCTCGAAACCGGATTCTGTAAATATTGGCAATATTCTGTTCACTGAACGAAGTAATAATGTATTTTATAGTGAGGTCCTTTGCTCTTTTTGCATCGTTATAGCTCTAGATAACAATCACGGCGCGTCATAAAAATCGAGATATAAGATGTTGAAACAAGTCGAAAAATTTCTATTTTTTCTATTGTATGTCAAAGAATACGAACCACTCATGTAAAATGATTCATACTGAAAAATTGATGATTAATCATGTTTCATCACAGTTTTCATTCACATATTGATTATCTTAGGCTGAATTCATAAACTTCATTTCCCCAGGTGTGATTGGTATAGCGACGAAGTAATAATTATGAAGAAAATTTTGATTTTATTTGAAAAAGTTCACACAATTTTTATGTTTCACAGTTTATTCAGTATCCCGATGCGTGTTTCGGTTTTTAGACCATCTTCAAAGGAGTACAAAAAGTAACTAAACTTGAAATTGAAAAGGTTCTTTCATTACACTTGGGATATCTGTGTATTTTTATGGCGCACGGAAATAACAGCATCCAAAGAGTATTGGGCCATTTGTTAAATTCTCCTTTTTATTAATGGCTTTTTTGATTGGAAGAATCTCTAAATAGTCCATTAATTTACTCTTCAACTATTTAAAATCTTCTCAATAAAAAAATTATTTTCTATACAATGTTCTGTAAAACCGGTTGATTTCTGGTTTTTCAAAATAGACATCCTATGCTCTTTGATTCTATGTTGTGAACATCGGCCTGTCTGTCCTATATATGTAGCATTACACTCATTACATTCAATTTGATGAATCCCCGATTCGGAAAATTTAGACTTCTTTTCTTCATTGTTCACCAACATCTTATCTGAAATATTTCTATTTACTGCTAAAGAATTAATTCCTATTTTATGGGGACCATTAGAAATCCTATTGCTGAAACCTTTTAAATAAGTCATTGAAAACCATATTTTCTTTTCTTCATAAGGATCATTTATATTGATATAATTTTTTTTAAATATTGTGGTACGTTTTCTTTTTAATCATTTTGTCAATGATTTCAGTTCTATAGCCATTGTTCACCGCTTTATTTTTAATTATATTGACTTTATTTAGGAAATTCACTCCGTTCAATAGGATGCTCCATAGTCTATGAATGAAACTATGGAATGTTGACATCTTAATTTTCTTATTATTTTATGATAATGACTGTTAATGATCATAATTTTTAACATTGTTTTGACTTCATCAGTTGGAGAAGAAGTGAATAGGCTTTCACGTCGGATTAGATGAATTTACATTTCTTTTTATTGTCTCGGTCTTTACTTGACGGAAATTCATCATCAATATATTTTCAATAAAATAGCGGATGTAAACATTTGTTTTTCTTATATTGAATTTAGATTTGTTTGGTTAGGTAGTAAGTTCTAATTTCTTTAATATCAGGTCTCATAGGAATGTGTTCTTTATGTAATTGTGGCATTCCATAAAAAATAGGTGCTGTAGGATTCATGACATTTAAAGATTTTGGGTTTTTAACACTAAAAATATTCTTATAATCATTAGATAATAATCTCATCGATCTGTGAAAAGTATTTATTGGATCTGATTTTAGTTCACTGAAATTGTCTGATTTTATTAATTTTTCTTTTTTGGTTTTATACTCTTTGTTTGACATAATGGAGCCTGTTGTTTTATATATAAAAGCACCAGTTTATAATCTATGTGAAGATGCGGCTACAAATCTTCCGTCCCTAATCAATTGTACTTCTCTGTATACTATCAAAAATTCTTTACGATTAATTAAGAAATCAGTAAACAAATGTAAATTTATCTCATTCGACGTGAAGAGCCTATTCACTTCTATTCCAACTGATGAAGTCAAAACAATGTTAAAAACTATGATCAATAATAGTCATCTATCACAAATTAATAAAGAAAATCTTGAAAAGTTTTGAAAATATTTTTTTAATTATTTTGTGATCATTGAATTTCTGTTTGGTTAGTGAAAAATATAATGAAAGTTTAGTTTTCACCATTTTGTACTGAATTTCAATAATTTCAGTGCGCTGTTGAAGCGCGTATTGAATTTCAGTAATGGCGTAGTTTTTACCTGTCAAGTGTCAAAAGGTGACAGCTTGAAAAGTGACAGCTACCCAAGTAGCGGGCTATTCAAAATGAAACCTCTTATTGAAAAACCCTCCATTTGTGTTATTGTCTCAAGACCTTAATTTGATAACCTTAGTAGGACTGCAGTATTACTTTCTGTTGATTTTAGTAGAATTGGACGCTCTTTCTTCCACATAAACATGAAAAACTGATTCCGAGCAGATGGAAGAAAGGGGAGATATAAAATATACTGGCATTCAAGAAACAGGGGTGGGATAATTAAGTGTTAGGAAAAGTATTCAACGGTCTGGAACAGCAGGGGACAATATGATATTCAGGAGAAAATGTGTATGGTGAAATGATGAAAAGTAGATCGATTCAGAAAGTAATTGCGTTTTGAATGGAAAAATGAATATACTTTCCCAGGGGAAAATTGAATTCCATATAGGTACCTATTTTGGGAAATGTCTTCCTTATCGTTGTATAATATGAAGAATTGAATAATGAAATAGTCGAATTAATTTATTTTCAATATCAAAAGCCTGGAGGTGCTTGTGTATTTTAAGACTTTGTAGTTCCGAAATGATTTCGTCGATTTTTCTGTTCTCCATTCCTCTTTAGAAGCGAAGTGGAAACGCATCGAATGGTCTTTTTGCACCGGTTGAACTTGTAAGTCTCAAGTTATACCGAGGTCTTTATGCAAAATTCTCCTCAGCGAAGTCCAAGAAATGTTCAGTTTTTGCCGTGAGGGCATTTGATTTCTAAAAAAATTTGAATATCAAAACAGATTCAATCTGTTAGTCTTTTACAATTTTAATTTCAAACAAATTTTTATTCAAAAAACTTTTAGAATTAAATTAATGTCTACAATAAGCACCGCTTATATTCTATAGCCGCATATAATCAAAACTCAATATACAATGTCAAATGGAATAAATAAACCAACAAATATAAAAAAGTCATTTAAAATTAATAAATAAATATTTGAAGGAGACAAAATTTTGTTTCTGTTTGTACCATAATGATCAAAAAATATAATTTATTTGAAATATTTAATATATTTAAATATTCAAATAAGGTAATTCAAAAATCTCTCAAAACATGCACTATATCTTCAAAAAACAATTAGAATTCCGATAGTCTCTTCATCGGCCCTAGATAATATTTAAAATATCAAAATCAACTAACAATCAGTATATCTTACCTTAAAGTGTAACACTTCAGTTTACACTTTAAGTTTTTTGAATAAAAATTTTTTTGAAATTAAAATTGTAGAAGACTAACAGATAAAATCTGTTTTGATATTCAAATTTTCTTATATTTCTTCTATCAAGTGAAAATCCTTTTTCTATTTCATTTGATCGCATTGTCGCATTCTATTGAAGTTTCCACGTAAACAGTTCAGATAGAAGATTCACCACTTTGGAGATAAGTTTTTAATATTTCCTGGTTTTGTTTAAGCGTAAATCGACGAATTTCGTTAATATCAAACATTTAACTAACTCTGTATCAAAACACGAATGACAGAAGTATTGTCATACTAGAAATAACCATTACTTCAAAATGTGAACTCTAGATGGCTCATCCTTTAGTTTTCTGGAAGTGAAGTATTCACCAGTAACTTGTTTCGTTCTTATCTCAATTCTCTCATTGATAATGTAGGCTTGTGTTTATAAATTCATATAAGTAGTTGTGGCAACTTTGATCAGCACGTACTGATTTTATTATAATGATTTTTCATTTATTTAAAGTTTGGGACATAGGATGAGAATATGTCAAATTTAACATTGTCACTGTCAAATTTTACATTTTTAATGGTGGACCTTCACATACTGTGTTTTCATACGAGTGGCTTGTGCTGATACTCTGTTGTTTACATGTAATCGAAATATTTATATTGGTCAAAACAGGAAATTAAACCGTTTCTTGTAAAAATTTTCTCTGATTTTCGACGTGAATGAAGTCAACAGCAATGCGTCGATCAACTCGCTTTAACCTGATGCCAAAATCGGCTTTTGTGTCAGGAATCATTTGTGATGAACTGACATTGCAAGCTCGTCATGTGACATACTCTGAGATTTGTTTTACTCGCATGCATTGAGTATTGAACATTTGGCCGAAGATTGCTTGTCGATTGGCGCAAAGAAATGTTGAAAAAATGCCATCACAGTGCTTCGAAAGAGGCCTTAAAAATCGTGACATGTGGAGAATTATTGATCTATATATATGAACCTGAAATTAAGCAACATATGGGTCTTTCAAGACGCACAAATTCAATAAATGTTGTTCGCGCAAGAAACACTTCGAATAACTAGGTATATCGCCACACTTCCATCAGAGCAACGGTCAATGGTCAATGGTCAATTCTGAACGATCATTTCTTCGCCACAAGTGTCAGGGAAATCAGGGAAGCTAATCACAAAAGACGACTCATTCAATACCAATGGTGGTTATAGTTTGGGCTCTGAACCAAAAGGTCCCGAGTTCATTCAAATCTTATTCAGGTAGGAAATAAATTTTCTAGTTTGACGGGTATCGGTCATTTCATTGTTCGGTTGAAAATTAACAATGCTGTGACCTAAAGTGGCGTAAGATAGCAGTAACAAAGCCTATCCAGAACACAACTGAACTCCTAACTCGCACAAGCAGAAAAACCTTCTGAGAGATCTTCACAGAAGATCTAGGAGTATTAGCATAATATAAATAAAAAAAATCTCTACCACGAGAATCCAAGCTCTCACACATCAGCTCAAACAATCACTTTTTTGGGCAGTCTAAACATCAAACTGGTGGTACATCCGCCATAAAGTCCTTGTTCGGCATCCATTAATTTCTTCTCAGATCAAAAGTGAATCATGAGATTAATGTTTTTCAACCAATGAAGAAGTAGTTAGTGCGTTCAAATCACATGTTTTATAGGTACCTCAATCGGAATGAAAATAGTGCTTCAAAAATTGATTCACACGGATCTAAACTGTATTAATTTTAATACAGAATAGGTTGGAAAACAATAATTTCCGATTATGAATATTTTTTTGTTTTTCTATTTCAGAACTTAAGTGAAAATCCTCGTCTAAATGTCTTTCCAATGCCAAGCAATTTTCTAAACGTAGACCTTTGCATCGAGTATTTCAAGTACATAATCAAGCAAACAATCTTAAATGTCATTGTTAGATTAGAATTCAAAAATTTCGTTCTCCTTATGAACTCAGCACTTTTCTTCTGAACCTCCGTAGGCCCACCGATGTGCTGCAATATCGTTAGCTCTTAATTCCAGGCAACTACGGTGAAACTATCGCAAATTCTAGGGTAATGTTGGACGAGTCACGTCATTAAACCTCATCGTCGTTAATGCGTGATTTGATTTTTTCGTTCATTATCGGAAAAAACTCTCTTGGAGCACTCATTATAGCAAATCTAGGTTAGCTCCCAATTTTCCGCCAATTTTCGCCTCAAATTAACTACGCAAAATCTGGCAAACGGGTTTTCGCTCAGTTTAAACGGAATAACTTCCGGACCAATTAAAATAGTGAGCGTATGGAAATATGAGTATGTACGTCATGACAGGACCTTTTTCCAGCATGTTAGTTCCCCCAGGTAGAAATTAGAACTCGCTGCAGCCATTTATAATTCTCTCACGGTCCCGAGCTAAGGGTAACCCAAACTTGTCCATTACTCACTCCTCCCCATCCTTTCCTGACAGTTTTCTATTAGGTTGGCACTCCAAAATGTATTTTCCCTTATTTTTATTCTGATGTCCCTCATCTCAACGGTTTAGAGTTGGAGGTGTAGTGCTATGAACGCTTCAAGAAATATGCACGTATTGAATATTAATGTTCGTTCAGCTTCATCTAACATATATTCCTGTGGAGTAAGGCACTCCAGTGCGCGAAATGTTTACAATAAGAAAGTTAAATGAGCAGGAGATATTCGAATGTGTACTCTGAATCCTACAGAACGACAAGAGACGAAAGCTTCTGTCATTCAATTACCCTTGTCTTTTCTTCAATTTCATCTTAAATTCCAAATGGAATATTTTGTGAATGCTAATGTTTCTATGTGTCATGGCGATATCATCTATTATAATATATTGAAGGTATTACACCCAGAACGAATAATAACTTTAAATTTATTTTTTGAGAATAAAACTATAATATTCGTAAAAAATTTCATCAACCCGTATTTCGAAAAAACATAATGATGCGCTTGATTACCCTGTAGATTAGTTTATTCCTGAAGACGTCTAGGGATAGATCAAATAAGATGTTTGTAGCTTGTTTATGGTACCTACTTTCAGGCAACTTGATCTTAGTGTATGTCAGAATCTGTTGTTGATAATGCCAAGTGGACACCCATTTTCCCATATTATCCATACAATAGATGTGACTTAAATTCAATCCAGGGTAACTACGCCTGATTCTTGAAGAAAGATCATAATTGGAGTAGCTATTGATAAAGGACGTGTGAACGACTATCTGAATAGTTTACTAAACTGGTTTGTTCGCAGTTGTCCTATTGCCACGAATAAGTGAAAATGAGGATCAGATACAATATTACTCCATCAGTGCTGTGCACATGCTTTTCAACAGAAAATTCAATATCATTTCACATTTCATAGCGCTCTATCACTTATTTATGGCCATCTTGCATACTTAGACAGAATTGTGATATTTTTGTAAGAACGACATCATTCCATCCTTTTCCCGTTTCGTTATTTGCACTGGTTCAAACGTTGGCAATAGTGGTCAGCAGTCGAACAAATCATTAATCGTGTACGGTATGAAAAAAGTACAAACACTCAAATGCACCCATATAGTGTACGTATAGTTACAGATCTAGTATTTGCTTTTTTTTCAACGCATATAGTCGGTACATACAATTTCACATTAGAGTGGACAACCTTAGATAAAATAGTATTAAGGTAATCACAAACAAGTTTAGCCCAATAACATTGAAACAGGTAGTTTCGTCTGAAAAAAAAAATTCTGTAGATTACGCTCTCTCTCAGTTCAAACGACACAAGGGGAATTTGGTTCCTCATCAGGTAAAGGCATATTTCTACTGAGGTCTTCCAGTAGTAGTGTGGGTGTGTGTGTGCGGTCCGCCAGATTAACTTGCTGATGATTCTATGGATGCTGAAAACTCTTCGATAGGTGTATGGATGATTTCAGCAGTATCGGACTTTAGCTCTTTCTGGAGGCATATGATTTCATCATTCTCTAGGCCTGAACCTAGTCTGGCACTAAGTATAAGTTGGAGTACGTAGACTTGTTTCTCTTGGTGAATTTCAGCTTAGTGCACCCTAGATGACTATTTTCATCCTATATGTAGTTTTCGTTGGTTCAGAGGTCCGCTTCATCTGAAACGATGAACTGATAGCCTTTGTTAAGTATGGAAGCAAGCTTCAGGAGTCTTCCTTCTCCATCTGGAATGTGTGGTTCTCAAGTAGCATTCCTACAACCCTTCTTGGTGGCTGAGTTTTTCAGACCTGAAGCGATGTAGTCTCTTCCAATGCATGAATGGGAACTTTTAGATGACATGGCGAGGAGATTTCCCGATCTGACAACATACGCTGCACAAAGCTTCTTGTTCATAATTGTAAGGTAATCCAGCCGTTGGTAGAGTGTTCGAATGCAGCTTAATGGGTGCTATACAATCTCCATAAGGATTTATAAGGGTCTTTTTTCTAGTCATAGCTGGGGAAATTGTGTTTCATCTCCCTCAATCCCGTTCCATGATATGATGCGTGTAGTACTCCTGCTCCGATTGCATCTATAGTTTATGATTTAACTTCGGCGGAAACCATTTTATGCAATCTACTCTCGTAGGGTTTCACCTTTCTTACTACTGAAGCCATTTATAAACTATTGGTAAGTGATTCGACGGTCTCGTAGAGCTAGTTGTCTGGAGCGCCTAGCTTGACGATCTTTGGTACGCCTAGATTCGATAATTGGTTTTATTCGTGGTCCTATATCTTCTTCAGCCCAAGCACGATACAAACTGTCATAATAATACAACACCTATGGCAGCCAATCGCATGATAGAACAAATTGACGTTTTCTAACTCGCACCATTTTATTACGCCATACATAAATAAAATAAGGTCAGCTCTCCTTGAACAGTTTTATAAATTTACAAAAAAATAGAAGAAAAATTACTATTTCGCAAACAAATTACCAAAGATGAAATATTGACCTCATCACCAAAGCTTGTTGTCTGAATATCAAGTTGAATAAATTGTTCCTTCTGTATATAACACTTCTAATGTCACGAAATATATTTGTCAATTTTACAAATATAAATTATTTTTTGTGAAATTCAGAAATAAATTACCGGGGCCAAATGAATTCACCCACGAACATGAAGAAAATAACATCTTCTGGGATTCGAACATTGTAGCCATCATAATCTTTGGATTTACCTCAAAATTAACAATTGAAGATGGCCCCTAAACAGTAATCAAGCATCTTTGTTTACTGTGCAGTATTTATAAATGGTAATAAGAAAAATCAATATTTTCTGAGAAGACTTTAATAGAGATCAGTAAAGATTTAGAGGAGGATTTGCAGAGTATAAACTTCCTGTGGAGTAGCTGCCCTATAAGTAATTGAACAAGCCCACTTTAGACCTCTAAAAAAAGTGGATCATGTAGACCAACAAATAAAAGTTCATCATAAGAGGTATAAAGTAACTTCAATAATTTATTACATGAGATTTGATATATATATATATAAGAGATATGCTTTGGGACAGAAAAAAATACACATTGGGCAGACGATTGATTCATTAGGAAACACTTAGAGGACTCAATTTTGGTCTGGAATCTTTAAGAGGATATCATAGCAACCCCTAATAGGAGAGGTTTTCCATTGTGCAGGTCATCTCAAGAATAGAACTCCCGATTCTCAGATTGTAACTATTTTACATATCACTAAACAGAAAACGTTCTTTCTAGTTTTTCTTCTGATTTTAATATTTTCGTATAGATTTTCAGAATATGTTGATGTTCAGTTTATTAATAACCATCAAGTGTGACTATTAAATTCATTTTTTATTTCCTAATACATTATAAAATATATCTTTATCCCTGTATTTGGCAAATACGGTTTGATATGTAAGTAAAATTTTCGTTCTTTTTTTGAAGTGATAGAACTTTAAATTGAAATAAACCACATTTGAATTAGGATTGAAGTCAATTTTTTTTTTATTTGAAAGATAATCTTCTGACATTTATGTTTCAAAAATAATTTCCGGCATATGTCCACCACGACTAGCTCTGAGGAACCGCATTCGACCAGACCAATTTTGGACCACTTTTCCGAGTAATTCAGGCCTTATTTCATCAATAACACGAGTTATGTTGGCTTTCAAAGCGTCTATTGCTTCTGATTTATCAGCATAAACCAATGGCTTGACATAACCCCAACGAAAATAATCCAGTGGAGTTATGTCGCATCATCTTGGAGGCCAATTAATTGGACCATTTCTAGAAATAATGTTATCGCCAAATCTTTCTTTCAATAAATCAATTGTTATGGTAGCGGCATGAGGTGTAGCACCATCTTATTGGAACCAAAACCACCATTCACTGTAACATTAGCTCCAGCATCGTTTTTAAAGAAATATGGACCGATGATGCCTCCAGCGTGTAAATCACACCATACAGTGTATTATTCAGGATGCAATGTAACCTGCAGAACTTCTTGAGGAATGTTCTCACTCCATATATGGCAATTTTGCTTGTTTACAGAGCCGTTCAACCAGAAATGAGCTTCCTCACTAAACACAATTTAACGATAAAAAAGTAGATCAACTTCAAGCTGTTCTAGGACCCAATCAGCAAATAAACGAGGCTCATTATGTGTGGCTTTAGTTCTTGAAACAGTTGTATCTTGTATGGGTGTAGACCAAGATTTTTACACAAAATTTTCCATGTAGTAAATGCACAAAGTCTTCTTTGTCTTGTTGTTGTTGTTGCATCGAGTAGAGAAAATGTTGTCCGAAATCTATCGATAGTTCAACGAATAAGCTGCCCTGATGGACGATTTTGTAAACCAATAATTTCACGAAGTGCTTTATAAGTTTGGCGAATAGAACACTGATTTTGAAAACAAATTTCAACAATTTGTGAATGTTGTTTTGGTGTGAATCTTTCCATGATAATTTATCAATGCTTACTGAATATAAATGTCAGAACAACATTGCTTCTACCTTTTGTCAAATCACAGTTATCCCTATCAAAAGTTCTATCACTTTAAAAAAAAACCCTATACTTACTTAAATAGCGGGTTAATAATTTTGTATTGAATAATAGTGAAAATTCGGTTTGTTTTACCTGAAATTGAAGGCATTTTCGTCCTTTATATTATGAGAAATCAATCAGAGGGAAGAAATAAATGTATCATCAGCACAGTATGATTTCTAGAATACGAAATGTTGGGTTGCAAAATGGCGAATGCGCTACCTGAGAAAATATGGTTTTCCCGTGTTTTTCATTATTTTTATATAGAAAATTCAATCAAATTCTACTTTACGTCAACATGAATTCGAACTTTGAATTTGCTATAATAAAAGACAAGTTTATGAACGAACTTTCCTTCAAGAAAGCACGTAGACGGTAATCAAATTTGTTCTATCTGCAATTTATTTCACATATTTACTACAAATAGATGAGAAATATCAGTGAACAATGTGCAACATCTTTCTCCTACGGAGTTTTTTTAATAGAAAAGATAAAACAATTCGATATTAATTCTCAGTTTGTCAAGATGTATGGACAGATCTGAATTATTGATCTTCTTAGTACAACAACTACCAAATGTCATTAGGATTCAATAATTCATCCTAGTTGTCAGCATAGCTATCATATTCCTCATAGTTATCTCATTACTTAATATAGGACTTGAACTAGGACGACCAATGAATCAATTACTATATCATGCACGTCATTTATTGAAGGCTGTCTTCCATCAATTGTGAGGAATTTTAATAAGCGATGCAGGTTGGGGTATGATGACATACATAAGTCATTTACTAGGATATCGCTCAAGATGTATATCTTCAAATGATATTGTTAGCCATAAAAACCTCAAACTTATGAAATGTTATTTGACTGCAATATATGGAAGTATGGTAAGAAAACATTTTCGTATTCAAATTGATTTCGATCACTGAATTGTCAAAAGTAAAAGTAGAATAAACAAATTTTCTTTAAATAATTCATTATGAATTTGAATCTACTTGATGAAAGCTACAATTGAGAATCGAAAAAAACTCAAAAATTTGAGACTTTATATATTGAAAATATACATTATAGCAACGTAACATTAATATTTGTCTTGTAATAATTTATTATTATATGACATTGTTAATAATATGTATACGAACCTTTTTCCTAAATGTTAAACCAAGAAAAAACATCAGATTCAAAATATAAGCCATTATATGTATTTTATGGTTGTTTACAATCATCAGAATGCTCTAACATTGAGAATTAAATCCAACTACAGGATTAAGACTTATCCTTCAAGAAAAATTCTTAACAAAAACCCACATGCTCTTCATAAGTATATATACCTGGAATAAACATTGAGATTGAAAGTTATCAACAGATATATTACAGAAGCATCTGAATTATTCTCCCTAACAATTTCTTCGCAAGCTTAAAATCTTTTCTGAAGATATAATAACCCTTATTGAAGAGATGTTATTCGAAAATGAAGTGATCATCCATTTATTAAAAGATTTATTACATCAAAATTATATTCTGTCTAGAAAGTATCCAGAAAAAATAAAGCTCAAATGTTATTCTTAAGGCTATATTTTTGATTCTTGAATTGAATTGAAATAACAAAATATTTATCTTATTTACTTCGAAGTATGGATGGCATCTTGCATTATTCTGCTGAAAACGCCACCCTTCTGGATATTAAGCATGCGCCGTTTCAAGGAGAAAATCATTTAGAATTCCACAATACTTTTCACTATTAATGGTACCCCCAACTATACAGAGACGTGTAGCACCACGCTGAGATATTGCTCCCCAAACCAACACTTTGTAGGGAAATTTGGAAATTTTAACGGTAACAGGTTGTTTTGATAGGATTTTTAAGTGATTTACATCATGTTGGAAACAACTTTCATCAGATATAAAGACATTATTAGAATTATCTTCTTGAAAACGTTAACAAAATTCTATCCTTCGCTCCTTTTGTAAAGGTGTCATGAAATATTTTCGATTACCTTGATATGTAGCCTTGTCTTTTCAGTGACATAAGGAGGGTTTCTGAACATACTTTTATATTTCGTGGATTTCCAAATCTGCCAATTTGCGAAATCCCAAGCACGGATTGTGTCGTCCTAAGACCAATTAAGCGTTTAAATTGTTTCCTTTAATCTTACGTCTTCCTGAAACATGGGCTGTGGCTCATATCCAAGCCCTTTTTATCTTCTTCTTTGTCTTAATACAGCATTTTTTCCCTGTTCAGGCAATTGCACTGAATTTTTAACGTTTCGAAAACCTTTTCTCTACAAATAGTGTAGCCATACAACTTTGGCCATAGCCGACTATGTGCACAACCTATTTTATACATTACTTTTGTCTTAGAATGTTACAAAAAAGAATTAAATTGAAATTATGAAAAATAATACATTCCAGATACGATCTAGACGGACTATACTTCAGTTTTAATGTTGAAATATACAGCTGTACAGAAGGCTTAATTAACGAGAGTCCCTTGAGCCCACTTTAAGATGATATTTTCATGGATAATTTGGAAAATACATGAAATTAAAAATAGAATTGGAAAAAGAAAGTTTATTAGTATAGATATGTAGAGGACATAATCCTATGTTTTAAAAATACGAGTAGAGAACTTGAAGATTTTCCCCATTACTGGAATTAATTTCATAAAAATATTGAATTTACGATGGAAATAGAAACTCAAGACTCATTAAAATATTTAGATTTAAGTTCAACTTGTTTTAAAAACAAAAAAAATTCTTCTATTTTTCATATTTGAAGCAGTTACCATGCAAGGAAACATTTCAAGTGAGCATTTCACAATAATAAATAGAAATCAACTGTTATGCGTTTCATTTAATTAAGGTGTAATTTAAGGATTAGGGGCGTGGTTGAATAAAGTGTTCAATATTGTTTTAATTTAGAATCATACATGAAATATTCTTGACTACTGTGTTTCTAGCAACATGATGGTTACCTAAGATAATCTGAGATGCCGAAACCGTCATTATGCATGCCATTTGTGCTATGACTTCTTCAAGGACATCCTAATATTTTCCAATATCACATGGGATCACGAGAAGCGAGACCCGTTGCAAACGCCGCCACCAAGTCAGACCATCTTCAATATAGTTTTATCGGAAAAAACATCACAACACGCGGCTTGCGGTAAGCGAAATACCACAATTCAGTATACGAAGGCCTATGACATAAATAACGATTGTCCAATAAGCCATCTCGCCCGAATTCGATGCTTTTATGAATGTTTGAGAAAACAATAATACCGGGATTGGCCTGAACAGATTGCGCGAAAACGCTGACTTTGGAAAAGGATTTTCCACTCACGCGGAATATATATATTTTGCATAGGCTGCTTTCCCGGAAGGCCTGACCTTTTGTGTATCCCGGTGAGGGAGCTTGATAGATTATGGTCTACATTCTGAATATTTCCGAATATATTAGTTTATTAGCGGTGAGGGAGAACACAGGTGAATAATCGAATCGAAATGGCTCTATCGGATGCTGTGCGTTTCCGAACATTACGAATTTGTGTTCAGATGCCTTCGCAATAATGGAAAAGTGATTTAGAAGACTTATACATTTGGAATAGTTTGCTACTTCTGAAATGGTGGGATATAAAGATTTATTTTGCCTTTCGCGCGAAGATTGGAATTATGAGGCGAACAGTTTGTGAGTAAGTGGAATGCG
Source organism: Megalocaria dilatata (assembly GCA_034642435.1). Taxonomy (NCBI): domain Eukaryota; kingdom Metazoa; phylum Arthropoda; class Insecta; order Coleoptera; family Coccinellidae; genus Megalocaria; species Megalocaria dilatata. The sequence goes on from CM067854.1 coordinate 27,646,526, forward strand.
TGTCATAAGAGGATTTTTGATTGTCTCGGTCTTTACTCGACGGAAATTCATCTTCAATATAAGAAAAACAAATGTTAACTTCCGCTATTTTATTGTTTCATTAACTTACATAGGCCAAAAATCTGAAAAGATTGCTAGATATTTAAAGAAAAAAGAAAAATATAACATCTCTTTTGAAACTATTAATTCTTTAGGCAGCTTAATAAAAAATAATAAAGACGTCATTCCTAAAAACAAAAAATCAGGAGTTTACAAGTTAACATGTAGTGATTGCCCATGTATATATGTGGGACAGACAGGCCGTTCATTCCAAACAAGGATACGAGAACATGAAAAATGTTACATTAATAATAAAACGAATTCAACTTATGCCAACCATTTGTTAGAGACTGGCCATAATTTTAATATGAACTATGAAATATTACATATTGAAAAAAAAAAGTCAGAAACTAAATCTGTTGGAAACTTTAGAAATCAATAGATATAATAAAAGACAAATTTTATGAATGATCAAATAGAATTAAATAGATCCCCCTACTTAATATTTTTCATTAATTGTATACCTCTCTTTCCACCCCTTAATTTTTGTACCAGAGCTGTGTATTTAAGGTCATGTTTTGCATTGTATACCTCAGTTTAAATACTAACCTGATGAAGTCATGGTATGACGAAACAATTGTTGTGAAAATCAATAAAATAGCGGAAGTTAACATTTGTTTCTCTTATATTATGTAAGAGGATTTGCTGCTGAAATATTTATATCCTAAATATCAAACAGAATTATTCAGTTATACCTCGTTACAAATTAAAATTTCATGAAACTTTTTAAAATGAAACTAAATAATGTGGATACAATGCGGTTTACTATAATCCAATCGGGCACTTCAAAGTCACCCAACAGAGGGCTCGATTGTCATACTTTATTCGAATTATTCTGTTCTTCGTCGATAGCTCAGTGGTAAGAGCATTGGGTTCGTAACAGAAAGTTTGGGAGTTCAAAACCTGTTCAGGTGGAAAGGAAATTTTTAAGTTGTACGGGTTTAACAGTGCTGTGACCTAAAGATCAAAGTAACACAAGTCGTACAAGCTGAAAAAGATTCTGAGCAGTCTTCACAGAAAATCTACGAGTATCAGGATGATATAATGATATAATGTGAATTAAAATGGTACATATATTTTTTCAGAAGAAGTTGAAGAGAATCTGAGCAATTTGATTAATAAATATCTTCCCTTGAACGTTGAAAATGATGGTAGATACCCTAAAAAAATATACCCTGGATGTGAAATTCGATTGGAGGCAACAGAATTGTTTTTTGATTTAATTGTTGACGGGCAAAATCAGTTGAAGTTTGGATGTGATGGATTTAAAAATACTCAAATATTACAATTAGAAGATCTACAAAATGTAACATCTAAGACTGGGACTTTAGAAGTTCATTCAATTGGAACTGGATAGAAATATTTCATTCAGATTATGGAGAATATATTAGCTGACGGTCCTTTATACTCAGCTGAACATGAAATGATGACAAAAATGAATATATTACAGAAAGAAAAGAAAAAACGGGGGAGGCCCAGAAAACAACCTATAGCTGTAGTCAAAAAAGAGGATTCAGCAGAATCCTCAAAAATTAATGAAGAAACCATTAAAAATAGTTATATTCAGAATGAATCTTTAGAGGATGAAAAAAGACACCGTAAAATACCGGCAAGATTTTCAGAAACAGTGCAGAGAAAAGAACTAGATGATATCTTGTGATTATAGTTTGGGCTGTGAGACGTTAACCAATTAGTTAGTAGTAGTAGTAATTGGTTAAGCATACCTCAAATGGGGTTGAAAGAGGACTTTAATGGTTTATTTATACTCTCAATACATATATTACAGTTTTACAAGTTAAATTTGTTTACTCAAATTCAGGGAGGTGTAGTATAGAACTCTAATTGCGGTGAAAACACTATCTCGTTCGTAGATTAGCAGTTCTTCTTTGAGTATTTTTACTGTTATTCACTTCCACCGAATTCACTTTTGGGTTCACCTTTCGCAATTTACTATCTTTTTACAAATAAATAATGTAGATAATACATTCACTTTCAGACCTTTACTGCGTTATGGATTATTGAGAGAGACAGACGTGTGATTATCACTTGAGAGAACGTAAAAACTAGGGAGTAGTTTATTTTATGCTTTTTGGGCAAGCGACAAAATTCGACTTTTTTGGGGATGTTTCTTCAAGGGTGCTTTGTGTTTGATTGTAACTTGAGAGACAAAGAGAAATGTGATTAGAAATGACTTCTGGAGAATGTGTGTGGGATCAGAATTTAATGTTCGAAGAGAAAATATTGCGTGACCGTTTGGTCGAAGCACGAAGAGAGAGCCAACGAGGGAATTCGAGGGATCTCTTTAACTGTGAACCTTTTGGTTAACTGTCGAATTAGAGTGTGGATTGGGGCTCGAAAAGATGGCCCAGGTAGTGCTTTTTAATGAGTTATTTTCGTTTCTAAACTGGTGTTTAGGCCCGTTTAGGTTTCTAGGAAATAAATGAGACATATTTGAAAGGTCTGAATTGTTGAACTCTGGGGACGTTATTGTTATATCTACCTGCAGAGTGAATTAAAAATTTCTTGTTCGATGTAAAGTTATAATAGTTGGTCGAATATAACTTCCATTTCCAATTTGCTCAATAGTTTTTCTGATTTCGAGTTGATAATTGTTATTTTTCTTGGGTTCTCAAATAATCTCATGATTACTTTCACACTCTTCATAATTAGAAAATTTTATGTTCATATTGCATATCCCAAATGCACCACAATTTGACTCTTTCTCCCTTATCTAGTCCACAGTTGTATCAATATAATCTGATTTTCTTGGCAACTACGTGAGTAAATAAATAAACTTGTATTTGTTAGTGTTAAAAATAACATGTGAGTTTCAATCAAATTAACCAGTGCAAGATCTGAAAATTATATAATCCACTCGATCGCAATAAACTCGAAATGCCTCAGAAAGACTGTTTCTTTTCAGTAGCCTCATCACTTTGCATCAAAAAGAGATAAAAAATCCAAAGAAAATATAGAATATCGATCGAACTTACTCAGCAAGCATTGAGTGGAGATAGAAGAACTCCTTCATACTATCATCATGAAAAAAATCCTCTCTAAAAATGCCCAACATAAACTTGAGAAATCTTTCGAAAACTTCAGAAATCTCTTTCAAAAAAAAACTCTTCAAAAATATGTTTCACATCTTCAAAAATGTGAATTGAAATTCTCTTTAATAATTACTTACATGCCAGTAAAATAAGACAATAATTATCCTGATTATCTCAAGTGGTTTTTTCAGAACAATGTCGTCATAGGAATTCTTTCTCCCTAATACAGAATTTGAAAATTATTTTTGGATTCTGCAAAACTCTTAGGTTCTTGAGTTTGGGCGGTTCAACTGTCACCTTTTGACGGTAACTTCATTATTTCGTGAATAATGAACCGATTATGAACATTTCAACTGTAAAGAACATAAATAACTTTCAAACTAACCAACAATCGACATCTCTTCCCTATTGAAAAAATGTTGGGGGTTGATGCCACCTTCATGGGGGTGGTTTTTCGGGAACAAACTCATGATGGAAATGCGTCTTTCTCAGAAAAGAAGTTGACCTGTTTTCTTTCAAATCTTCGGAAATTCTTCGTTTCTGAGTTCTAGGGGGGTTAAATTCTCGCTGGGATACCATGGATGGCGCAACTACTCTGCTGAAGTTGTGAAATCGAATTTAAAATTATGTTATCCTCCATACTAGTTGAAAATTTTTTGAATATTCGGATGAAAATGGTAATTGTTGACGTATTAGTTGAAGTTATTTAACCATCAATGCAAGAGCGCTATAAAGATCTTCAATTGACATTTTCAATGTCGTTTTGTGTGATTGGTTTATTATTTTGCTATGAGTATCCATCAGTGAGCTGTATTCTATCAAATTGTTTCGACAAACTGCGTCCACTCCACCTTTAACAGTTCGAGAACTAAAGAGTTATCGATACCAACATCAAATAGAACGTTATGTTATTGATATATTACTAATTGAATTCACACCCTCGTTCACAACAGAGGGTGTAAATCGTACCCTACATTCCAGCTGTTGCATCGATATTAATCTGTTGTGTGAAATTACCTGTCAGTCCCCAAATCTAATCCGATGAAGATGGAGTATGGGTATTTTGTACTAGAATACGTTATTAAATCGAATTCAGTATCTTTTGCCACATAAGGAACGTCGAAAAATAAGGTGAATTTAATAGACTGTCTTCAGAACCAGCCTGTCTCCTGAGTTTTTATTTCGTATTCCGCATTCTTTACTGGTTTTGTCAGGTTGTCAATTTCAGAAAAGTTATTTCCTCGGTTTCATTAGGGTGATGTGAGCACGAAAAATAGAAGACTGAAAATACGATCCTTTTTATCGTTTAGCCAATATCAGTGTTTTTGAAATAAGTCGATACAAATAATATTAAATGAGGTTATTCTGAATATATATTTTTATGGATTTTAGGTACTGATTCATTATGAAATGTTAGTTGGACGAAGGGATCTACCATTGAAACAAACACCCATTTCAGACACGTTAAAAAAATTGTTTACATATGTCCTCAAAATAACACTGTTTGAGACTAGACATATCTTTCAGAACCAGTTTTGAGAAACTTTAAACTGAAAATGAATAAAACAAATTTCTGAGGTGTTTACCAATTATTGTGAGATACTCGTATTATCCTGATACTCCCAGATCTTCTGTGAAGATCCTTCAGAAGCTTTTCAGCTTGTTCGAGTTAGGAGTTCAATTTTGTTTTGCGTAAGTTCTTTTACTGCGATCGTATGTCACTTAAGGTCACAGCACTATTAATTTTCTACTCAACAGTGAAATGGTCGACGAAACCCGTCCAACTGAAAAATTTCTTTCCTATCTGAACAAGATTTGAACCCTTGACCCTTGAACCCAGCCCAATGCTCTAACCACTAAACTATCGGCACTCATAATCAAAACTATCTGCCCAAAAACTCTAGGTCCTAAGACACTAGAATAAAGGATCACCGACGCTCTTTCCTCAATAATAAGTTGGAACGTCGAATTAGAAAGATACATGATTTCAATGAGCGTTTCAGAATTTTGTATAAAAAATTAAGGGTGTGAAGCTGAATCTGTTAGAAAGTTCAAAAATCAACCGATTAAGAAATTCTTGTTTTTTATTGATCAAACAAACTGAGTTATCTTGTTCACACCTCTATTGGATTTTTTCACTCAGACATCCTTGGTTTTACCAAAACTAATAAAAATTCTACAATTTTACCCTTAGGTATCTCAGAAGGGAAACCATTTAAATACGGTCTCTTTCCAAATTTTAGACTAGTTGTTTATAAGCTTTTTAAGAAGTTACTACGTAAACGATACGTGTCATGTGAGCAACTCAAAGTGATGAAAAGAAATCAACATATACAGTAAGGATTGGATAATCCGAACAGAAAGATTTTTATTATAGTATCAATTAAAACTATATCAATACTAAGGTTACAAAACAAATATAAATAAAGTTATTATTTCCTGAAATGGAAAACTATCCTTTGTTATAACTAAGATCACTAACACCTTTTGTGCCATGTTTCGAGAAAGAAACCAGAAAAGTTAACAACACCTAACGGAACAAAATTTTATCAAATGAACGCATGGCTACCGTAATTCATACATTTAAACTTTTCCTCGAGACTCGCGCAACTTATTTTATATTAGACGAACTGAGATTCGCATAAATGAACTCGTAGAAAGTTCAAATGTTCTAATATACCACGCAATCTGTCCTAAGTTTTCTGCTCTGCCTTGGCGCTCGAATATCGTACAAAATGAAGATCGTATTTCAACCCTCGCAAAGTTTGATTAAAATTTCTTGCTGAAGGTGGTCAGTAATATCAAACTCTGCTATATTTGAGTTTTCGGTGATCACAGGGTGGTAATTCGTTGGTTGTTTTAATAAGAAAGAGGCGAAAGAAATAATTATTTAAAAAGTAGCTAATTAAATGCTGGTTTAATATCTGTTTTCACAGGAGACGCTGAAAGTGAAGGACAAACTTGGAAAGCTTAAAGAATCAAACAAACTATTTAGTTGAAACTAAAATCTTCCTTCATTGATAAGGATTTTTAGCTATGGGAATTATCCATGATATTTGATACAGATCAGCCGAATTTATTCATTTGGAAAGTCCTTCTATCAGGTGATTTTTTAGAATGATAGAACTTTAAATTAAAATAAAACACATTTAAATTAAGATTGAAGCCAATTTTTTTGATTTGAAAGATAATTTTATGACATTTATGTTTTAGAAATAATTTCCGGCATATTTCCACTACGACTATATCTGAGGAACCGCATTCGACCACACCAATTTTGGACCACTTATTCGAGTAATTCAGGCCTTATTTAATCAATAACACGAGTTATGTTGGCTCCCAAAACGTCTATTGTTTGTGGTTCATCAGCATAAACAATTGACTTGACATAACCCCAAAGAAAATAATCCAGTGGAGTCATGTCGCATGATCTTGGAGGCCAATTAATTGGACAATTTCTCGAAATAATGTTGTCGTCAAATCTTTCTTTCAATAAATCAATTGTTACGGTAGCAGCATGAGGTATAGCATCATCTTGTTGGAACCAAAATACTTCTGGGTCGATACCATTCAAATTTTGAAACAAATAATCATTGATCATCGATCTGTAATTAGCACCATTCACTGTAACATTAGCTCCAGCATCGTTTTTAAAGAAATATGGACCGTTCTGCAAATCGTGAAGGTTCGAACAGATTCAATTGATTGATGGTATAGCGAGAGCTATTTAACGAAGTTGATTGAAATAAGCTGTGATTTTACCCTGATTCACGTTTGTTCAGAATATTTGTGAATGATTCATCAAAATGATGGAACGTTTGCCAGTAAAAGAATTCGCAGTTCGCCGATTTTCTGAAAAAACACTGAAAAAATGTATTTATTTGAGAGGATAATGAATAAGCAAATTAACCAAAATATTTGTCATCATTGCTTTCCACTTTTTACCATCTCTCAGGTAATTTACGAATTCGGTCTCGAAAAAACTCTTTATCTTTTGAGGCCATACAATTTTGAAGCCAATTTTCGACTTCTTTGGAAGAAGTGAAGCGGTGACTTGCCAAATCGTATTGTATCTGTCGAAACAAATAAAATCGGGTGTTTTTTTCAGAGTGATAGAATTTAAAATTGAAATAAATTACATTTTAATTGAGATTGAAGCCAATTTGTTTTTTATTTGAAAGATAATTTTATTACATTTATGTTTTAAAAATAATTTCTGGCATATGTCTACCACGACTAGCTCTGAGGAACCGCATTCGACCAGACCAATTTTGGACCACTTTGTCGAGTAATTCAGGCCTTATTTCATCAATACCATGAGTTATGTTGGCTTCCAAAGCGTCCATTGTTCTTGTTTATCAGCATAAACCAATGAGTTGACATAACTCCAAAGAAAATAATCCGGAGTTATGTCGCATGATCTTGGAGGTCAATTAATTGGACCATTTCTCGAAATAATGTTATCGCCGAATCTTTCTTTCAATAAATCAATTGTTACGGTAGTAGCATGAGGTGTAGCACCATCTTGTTGCAGCTAAAACACTTCTGGGTCGATACCATTCAAATTTTGAAACAAATAATCATTGATCATCGATCTGTAACGAGGACCATTCTCTGTTACATTAGCTCCAGCATCGTTTTTAAAGAAATATGGACCGATGATGCCTCCAGCGTGTAGGACACACCATACAGTGCATTTTTCAGGATGCAATGGAACCTGCAGAACTTCTTGAGCATTGTTTTCAATCCATATACGGCAATGTTGCTTGTTTACATAGCCGTTCAACCGGAAATGAGCTTCCTCACTAAACACAATTTTACGATAAAAGAGTAGATCAACTGTAGCCTGTTCCAGGGCCCGATCAGCAAACAAATGCCGCTTATTATAGTCAAGTGGCTTTAGTTCTTGAAGCAGTTGGATCGTGTATGAGTGTAGACCAAGATCTTTATGCAAAATTCTCCATGTGGTGGATGCACAAAGTCCAAACTGTTGTAATTCAACACAATGATCTACAGCAGCGAAATTTTGTTCTGTACGTACAGTTCTTTGTCTTGTTGTTGTTGTTGCATCGAGTAGAGAAAATGTTGTCCGAAATCTATCGATAGTTCGACGAATAAACTGTTCTGATGGACGATTATATAAACCATAAATTTTACGAAGTGCTCTATGAGTTTGACGAATAGAACACTAATTTTGAAAATAAATTTCAACAATTTGTAAACGTTGTTGCGACATGTATCTTTCCATGATAATTTGTCAATGCTTACTGAACAGAAATGTTGAAACAACATGGCTTCTACCTTCTGTCAAATCACAGTTATCCTTATCGAAAGTTCTATCATTCTAAAAAAACACCCGATATATACATTGTATTTTTTGTATTCCAGTTCGCAGTTTTGTAACATTGTGAAGATTATGTTTCAAGTTTTTTGTCAGCACTAAGGAAGCAAATTTGCGAAACCTTCAAAATTATGTATCGCTTGATCCCTGTAGCCATTTAAGTTTCTTGAGAGGGTTGCCACCTCCTTTAGGGGGATGTTAGTACACCCAGTAATTTAAAATCAGAACATGTCTATAAAAAAAGATTGACAGGCCACGGTGTTTTCTGGAAGAACACATACTTATAGAGATATCTGGTAAACTTTTTTATTGACTGTTAACATTAGTTAAAGATATTTATGATTTTACCCCTTTATTCGAAGACTGTCAAGCCTGAAATTACAACCCGATTTTCTCCTCTCAATTCACTGAAATAGTGTGTTCTCTAATGAATTAATCTCATAAAACCACATCAGAAAGATACTACGAAATCAATAATGAACAAAAGCCGCTCCACCGAGTTCCAGGAAACTTTATTCACGGTTTGCAAAATTGTTGCAGTTTATGGCTTATGCGCGTTTGGAAACTCAATCCACAGCATGGAAAATTTTAAACCATCCCGTGGCTAATGAGATGAACAGGCCAGAAGGCCCAGAGCTCATGATCCATATGTCTTCACGGTTATTCTGTTTCAGGTATTCATCCTTATTGCCACGGCTTCTGTATCCACAACTAATATATTAGTAATCCGAACTTGAGTTCAGGCCTCGTTTTATATATTCTGTGTTAGACCCCGCCGTTCTTTCGAGGTACACAATTTCGTTTCACCCCATACATTTTTTATGTTGTGCATATTGAAAGGTTCATCAGGTTTCCATGAAATTTAATGACTGGCATACTCGGCATTTGCGAAATTATCAGTACCATTTTTTTAAATATACGAAAAATTTGACAAAACTCAAGGAGTGGATGGTAGACATAATAATAATATAATAAATGCAGATGCTGTTAACCGCATTATCAATTACTTCCACGCTTTTTATAGGGAACAACCTGCTAACGTTTTGCCCAAATACCAGTCCATAACCACTCTAACTTTCGAACGGAAAGAGCTAGAGACTTCAAGCTTTCTGGTACCTTTGGATCTAAACATCTCGGTCAAGTTATATTAATGTCTTATTTTTCAATTATTCCGTAGTTGTTTATATTCGAAATTGCTACGAAACTGCGGATCCCATCGATCTGAAATATTGTACTTAGAAGTAGAATAATGACGCCCATTTTCGCGAGAAATTTCGTGAGGATAGTACAAACAGTAAATTTGATAGTGGTATTATTAGAAATATTTTGTTTTAACGGTTGCCCAAGACAATTTTGGATTAATGTATCGTGTATTGATAGGTGTTATTAATTGAAGATTTCGTGTACGATAATACGACATTTCATTTCGAAATCGACTGCAAAATAGCTTTTTATACAACAAATTATGTGTGTTAATTACTGCCAATTTACACAAATTCAAATTATTGAGGAAGGTAAATTTACTTGATTGCATGTCTTATTGGATGTTTAAATAATTAGTAAGTATACCTTCATCTACCCTTAAAGTAGGTTCGCAAGTTATGTAGATCTGTATGAAAGGTGCGATGTGAATCTATTGACTAGGAGGATCCAAACGCTATATAAGGTTGGCAACAAAATATATTTTTAAATTAAATGTACATGAGACTAGTTTTTCGTCAACGTTCCATTTATATCATGCTACGAGTATGTATCAGCAGTGAACTGGGATCTGAACCACCAGAATTTTCCTAAAGAACTAAAAATAATTGAACAAATAGACTTTAATAATGATTTCAACCCTGCCCTCATTGATAAAGTAATAAGCTGAAAGAAACAACAACGTTTACAAATTGTTGAAATTCATTTTCAAAATCAGTGTTCTATTCGCCAAACTTGTAGAGCACTTCCTGAAATTTATGGTTTACGTAATCATCAATCAGAGCAGCTTAATCGTCGAACTATCGATAGATTTCGGACAACATTTTCTCTATTCGATGCAACAACAACAAGACAAAGAACTGTACTTACTTATAATAGTAACGATGATCCAGATTTGTCTATTCGTCGACGTTCACAACCAGTTGGGCTCTGTGCATCCACCATATAGAAAATTTTGTGTGAAGATCTTGATCTCCACCCAAACAAGATCCAACTGGTTCAAGAAATAAAGCCACTTGACCATAATAAGCGTCGTTTGTTTGCTGTTTGAGCCCTAGAACCGTTTGAAGTTGATCCACTTTTTTATCGTAAAATTTGTTTAGTGATGAAGCTCATTTCTGGTTGAACGCCTATGTAAACAAGCAAAATTGAACACAATCCTCAAGAAGTTCTGCAGGTTCCATTGCATCCTAAAAAATGCACTGTATAGTGTGCTTTGCACACTGGAGGCATCATCGTTTCATATTTCTTCAAAAACGATGCTGGAGCTAATGTTACAGTGAATGGTACTCGTTACAAATCGATGATCATTGATTATTTGTTTCAAAATTTGAATGGTATCGACCCAGAAGTGTTTTGGTTCCAACAAGATGGTGCTACACTTCATGCTACTACCGTAACAATTGATTTATTGAAAGAAAGATTTGGCGAGTACATTCTAGGCCAATTAATTGGCCTAGAAGATCATGCGACATAACTCCACTGGATTATTTTCTTTGGGGTTATATCAAGTCATTGGTTTATGAGTTTATGAGCCAACATAACTCGTGTTATTGATGAAATAAGCCCTGAATTACTCAAAAAAGTGGTCCAAAATTGGTCTGATCGAATACGGTTACTCAGAGCTAGTCGTGGTGGGCATATGCCGGAAATTATTTTCAGAACATAATTTTCATAAAATTATCTTTCCAATAAAAAAAGATTTGGCTTCAATCCTTCTTTATATGTGTTTTATTTCAATTTATAGTTCTACCACTCTAAAAAAAAACACCCGATATAAGTTAAAAGATTGATCAGTTCTCTGATTACATGCAGACGATGAATTTCGAGTAATTCAGAACAGCTGAGAATTTGTGTGGTTTTAACCCAGACTCGAGCTGTTAATGATTGGTGTTTGTGGTGTGTTGATAACTTTTGCTCTTGAAGAATGTTTGTTTCAGACCCTGATGCTTCGATTGGCGGATATGTCGATTGGTGTGTAACATTTGACTTTCAAACAATGTGTATTTCTTATCTCAACTTGAGCGTTGTATTTGCCCTGATTGTAGGTAGTTTTTATAATGAACTGAACTCTACGTTTGCTCTACCCTGAACGTTTGTCTTTCCGGGCAATACAATTATTTTATTGCTAATCTAAGTGTATGTGCTGACTAAGTGTATCTGCAGGCATACTAGTCTCCACAAAAATGAACATCAAACGTCTAAGGTTCACGTATGTTGCACTCGTATCTCCTTCCGGCAGTGTTAGTCTTATTTGTTCTTCTTGCTCTTGTACTTTGATCCAGATCTTATCTATTAGTAATCCCATCTTGAATTCAGCCTCGATTCACGTATTCCGGATTAAACTCCGACGTTCTGTTGAGATACACAATTTCGTTTCGCCCCATACATTTTTTATGTTGTGCATATTGAAAGGTTCCTTAGGCTCTCCGTGAAATATTGAACGTCGCCGTGCAGGCAGAACAACAATCACTGGATACACCTTGGATCCGACCCGTAACCGATTGCAATTTGCGTAGCGCCGCGACGCGTCTGCCGCACGTTGGGCGGCAGGGCAATCGTTGGAAACTTTACGCCAGCCTACCGAAATTGGCTTTCTGTTCCCCAGCGGTACACAATCGACTAGGAACATTATATACCGGCGCTAGCAGGTGATCGGCGTATATGAAATGAAATTCTGATGTCGGGTAGAATTGGTACACGCGAAACTGCACGCACGAACGGGTTCCGTTCACGAATGGTTCAGCGGAGGGCTGTTTATGATCGGTTTTCGATAAGATGCTGTTCCGAACAATGAAATTATGAGAGCCGTGACTCTGCGTCAAGAGCGCAATCGAACATTATTATTAGAATAAATTTGTCTGAATGAAATCGAAATGATTTAAAAGAACGCTTTCATAAATGACTATATGTCTAAACAACAAGATTTCTGTTTTGCGCCGGAAGAACATTTTGTTGATATTCCTAGTGAAATAAATAAAAAAAATAATTAATTATATTTGTAATAACCATAATATCAATTGAGTAAAATAATAGATCATTTCCACACATATAGGACACACCTGACGCGTTTCGCTCTATGCATGGTAACTTAAACTTTAAATTTGTATAAACGATAGGTCAGACATTTGGTAACATACAATTTTTAAATGGTTTCTGCTTTGAGTTACAATAAAGATTTTTTATTAGTTTTGGAAAAACCACCGGGTCTCCAGGTGAATAGATTCAATAGAGTTGAATGAGACAACTCAGTTTGTTAATTCAATAAATTCCCCGAATTTCTTAATCGATTGATTCCTAAACTTCTAACAGTTTACGCTTCAAAACCTTATTCCCTCTATGAAAAATCTAAAAACGCTCAGCAAAATCCTCTTCCTCTTCTATTAAATATTCTTCAAACGTATAATCCAACGTTTTATTGAGGAAAGAGCGCCGATCTTCCTTTTTCTAGTAGTTTTAACTTGTAAAATTTCAAATGACAGCTTCAAAAATGACAGCTACTCAGACAACAGGAAATGAAACCTCTTATTGGAAAACGAATAATACGAATTTGGGTCAATGAACCTATTCAATAAAATGTTATGGAAAAAAATTATTTTCTTGTTTCATTCGAAAAAAATAAAATATTACAAGGTGAGGAACAACTCCATCCAGTTTTGAATATGCAGCATATTGAGAGCAATAAGCAGCATTTTAGCCATATTTTACTTTTAACTATAAAAGAGGTAGAAATGATGTTCAGGCTAAAAAGAAATTAACCGATGTATATTGAGAATATGTGTTGATAGTACGCCAGTACCAGAACTGGTTTGTGAAATTTCGATCCGAAAATTTTGGATGTAGAAGATGCACCACGTTCAGTAAGGCCATTTGCAGCTGATAAAGACATTATAAAGGCATTAGTTGATGCCAAACGGCGAATAAGAGATCGGTGAGAGGTTGAATTTATCGAATTAAACTGCTTATGACCACTTGAAAGGCCTGGGTTCAACCTCGAAGCTGGATATATGGGTTCCTCATGTTCTCCTGAGATAAATTTGTATCGTTGCTTCGACGTCTGTAATTCACCTCTTAAACGTGACGAAAATGATCCATTTTTAAAGCGCATCTTTACTGGTAACGAAAAATGGGTTTTATATAGCAATGTCAACTACAAGAGATCATGAAGCAAACAAGATGAACCGGCTCGAAGCATTTCGAAAGCCAATATCCATCAAAAAAAGGTGATATTGTCTGTGATGTGGGATTTTAAAGGATTCGTTTTTTTTGAGCTTTTACCGGATAACACAACAATTAATTCTGTCTACTGCACTTCAAGAGAAAAGACCAGAATTAATCAACAGAAAAGATGTAGTGTTCCACCAAAATAATGCGAAACCTCATCCATGTTTGGTCACTCGCAAAAAGATTTTACAGCTTGAATGGGATACACTGCCACACCTATCATATTCTCCAGATATGACACCTTCGCATTATTATTTGTTCCGATCATTGCAAAATTTTTTGGACGGCTAAACTTTTATTACAAATGAAGAAGTCAAAAATCACCCGGATCAGTTTTTTGCCTGTAAAGACCACAAATTTTATGAGCGTGGAATCATGCTACTACCAGAAATATGACAAAAGGTGTTGGACTAAAATGACCAATATATAATTCAATGAAATATTTACTCATTATACGAAATTGTCTCTCATTTTCCCAAAAAATAACGAAATTACTTTCCGAACAACCTGATATATAAGAAAAAAACCAACCAAGACACATAATTGTTTTTATATTGTAGAAATATTATGATTCACCTCTGAAAGTCTCTGGTTGATGGAATCATTATCTGCTTTATTGAATAACCTTACTTATTTTATATTTTTTTGAAGAATTTTCTTCTGGGGGAATGTAAAAATTTTTCAAAGTTTTTGTTTCCTACACTATTGAACAGGGTAGGTTTTCTCTGGAATAATTTTAGGAAAATTCTCCATCTTTCACGCCAATAATCAGTTCAGTCCATGCGTAGCCTGTATCGAGAAATACTGCAATATCGAGCAGGGCAAACACTAAATCTTTCAACTGAAGTGTGAAATTATAATTCTATCCAGGCACGCTAGCTCCTAAAACGGAATTAACAAGAGTTCATATGACCTACATCCAGATCCGCTTAAAATGACAACGGTTTCCACTTTAAATCGAAGGTCAGAACCATTTCGATAGCAAATTAACTGAATTTAAATCATGAAGGTTTCTTGTGTTGGAATTGTGGACATATGATGTGTATAAATTTCGAAATGGATTGTCAGTATTTTCATCTGTAAAACACGCTCCATATTTAACCATCCTCTGTTTGGATCTATAACAGAATCCAACGGCAGTGTCTGACATCGTTTATCAATTAATTCAATTATAGAATTGATTGGATATCGATCTGCTAATGGTTTAATGCATTCAGTATCAATTTGCTAATATTTGTGAATGTGAGATCACAACATGCCTGGCATATAAACAAAATGACCTGCTGTCTTGGATAATGTATATCATTATCATTTATTTCTAGTTGTTTATAGATCCTTTCCTTGCGAGATTTGTTCACACCAAATTATTTAGACATCACCTTATACATACATATTTCGATTGGATGTTAAAGAATCACAAGTTCCATCACCAAAAAATATTCAATATATAATTCAAAAAGTTTGAATATCAAAACAGATTTAATCTGTCTTTTACAATTTTAATTAAAAAAAATATTATTTATTAAACTTTTACAATTAAATTAATGTCTACATAAGCACCGCTCATATTTAATACAAGTATATAATCAAAACTCAATATAAAATGTCAAATGGAATAAATAAACCAACAGATATAAATAGTCAATTAAAATTAATAAATAAAAATTTGAAGAAGATGAAATTTTATTTCTGATCTTACCATTATTAACACCAATTCCTTTTCAAAAACATAAAACACAACTTAAGGACTTCTCAAAAAATATAATTCATTTGAAATATTCAATATATTTAAATATTCGAATAAGTTAATTCAAAAATCCCTCAAAACATGCACTATATCTTCGAAAAATAATGAAAATTTCGATAATCACTTCACCGGCTCTAAATAATATTTAAAATATCAAAACCAACTAACAATCAGGATATCTTACCTCAAAGTAACCGGATAATTGCTTAAACAGACTGACTTTAAAAATCAAGATAGTCTGTGTTCGTCACAAAATCACAGAAAACTGTAAGGTATTAAAAGGTTTTCTTTAAACCATTGACATAACATAATGATATTTATTCAAGCATAAATATAATTATATATTATGTATAAAATAAAATAGAAAAAGGGTTTTTTACTTGATAGAAAAAATATAAAAAAATTTGAATAGTGAGAAAGATATACTGATTGTTAGTTGATTTTGATATTTTAAATATTATTTAGGCTGAAGAAGAGATTATCGGAATTCTAATTATTTTTTGAAGATATAGTGCATGTTTCGAGAAATTTCTGAATTAATCTATTTGAATATTAAAATATATTGAATATTTCAAATGAATTATAGTTTTTGAGAAGTCCTCAAGTTGTGTTTTATGTTTTTGAAAAGGAATTGGTGTTCATAATGCAAAGATCAGAAACAAAACTTTGGCTCCTTCAAATATTTATTTATTAATTTTAAATGACTATTTATATTTTTTGGTTTATTTATTCCATTTGACATTGTTTATTGAGTTTTGATCATATACGTCTATTAAATATGAGCGGTACTTATGTAGACATTAATTTAATTCTAAAAGTTTTTTGAATAAAAATTTTTTTGAAATTAAAATTGGAGAAGACTGACAGATTAAATCTGTTTTGATATTCAAATTTTGTTTTTTTTCTATCAAGTAAAAAGCCTTCTTCTATTTTATTCCATTCAA
Source organism: Megalocaria dilatata (assembly GCA_034642435.1). Classification (NCBI taxonomy): domain Eukaryota; kingdom Metazoa; phylum Arthropoda; class Insecta; order Coleoptera; family Coccinellidae; genus Megalocaria; species Megalocaria dilatata. The sequence goes on from CM067854.1 coordinate 27,663,131, forward strand.
AAAGGCCTTATTATAATCATTTTTAAAGAATACATAGCACATTCTCCAGAATATATAAAAATACCTTTTTCTTTATACGTATGTTACATGTATCGGGTGATTTTTAGAGTGATGAAACTTTAAATTGAAATAAAACACATTTAAATTAAGATTGAAGCCAAATTTTTTTTTATTTGAAAGATAGTTTTATGACATTTATGTTTAAAAATAATTTCCGGCATATGTCCACCACGACTAGCTCTGAGGAACCATATTCTACCAGACCAATTTTGGACCACTTTTTCGAGTAATACATGCCTTTTTTCATCCATACCACGAGTTATATTGGCTTCCAAAGCGTCTATTGTTTCTGTTTTATCAGCATAAACCAATGACTTGACATAGCTCCAAAGAAAATAATCCAGTGGAGTTATGTCGCATAAACTTGGAGGTCAATTAATTGGACCATTTCTCGAAATAATGTTATCGCCCAATCTTTCTTTCAATAAATCAATTGTTACGGTAGCAGCATGAGATTTAGCACTATTTTGTTGGAACCAAAGCACTTCTGGGTCGATACCTTTCAAATTTTTAAAGAAATAATCATTGATCATCGTTCTGTAACGAACACCATTCACTGTAACATTAGCTCCAGCATCGTTTTTAAAGGAATATGGACCAATGATGCCTCCAGCGTGTAAAGCACACCTTACAGTGCAGTTTTCAGGATGCAATGGAGCAGGCTGAACTTCTTGAGGACTATTTTCATTTCATATAAGGCAATTTTGCTTGTTTATATAGTCGTTCAACCAGAAATGAGCTTTATCACTAAAAATAATTTTACGATAAAAAAGTGGATCAACTTCAAGCTGTTCTAGGGTACAATGAGCAAACAAACGACGCTTATTATGGTCAAGTGGCTTTAGTTCTTGAACGAGTTGGGTCTTGTATGGGTGTAGACCAAGATCTTTACGCAAAATTCCTCATGTGGTGGGTGCACAGAGTCCAACACGTTGTGAACGTCGACGAATATACAAATCTGGATCATCATTAACACTATGACTTACAGCAGCGATATTTTCTTCTGTATGTACAGTTCTTCGTCTTGTTGTTGTTGCATCGAGTAGAGAAAATGTTGTCCGAAATCTATCGATAGTTCGACGAATAAGCTGCTCTGATGGACAATTATGTAAACCATAAATTACACGAAGTGCTCTATGAGTTTGGCGAATAGAACACTGATTTTGAAAATAAATTTAAACAGTTTGTAAACGTTTTTGCGGCGTGAGTCTTTACATGATAATTTCTCAATGCATACTGAACAGAAATGTCAGAACAAGGTGGCTTCTACCTTCTGTCAAATCACAGTGATTTCTATCGAAAGTTCTATCACTCTGAAAAAACACAATATGTATAAGGTGATGTCTTAATAATTAGGTAATTATTTTATATTTCTTTCGATTCTTTATTAGTTAATTTGCACCACATGTGATTATATATATATATATATATATATATATATATATATATATATATATATATATATATATATATATATATGTCTATGAAGTGATACAGTGTTATCTAGGACATGTTTTTTAAAATTTTAATTCTAAATGTTTTCATGAGATTTATTTGGATTTAAATCTGTAGGGTTTCCGGAGAATTAACTCCAGATATTATCTGTAATATTGAAATACTTCTTCATAGTAAATTTTCATATTGAAAATTCTCACAAAAATACCAGTATCACGTTTTCTTTCAGAATATCAAATGCATTGAATAAGTTGACAGAGATGCCAATTGTCAATGTAATTTTGTTACAACGAAAAAAAAGAAAGTCGAGAAATCGAAAGTTTCGTTAATGTCATATATTAAACTTACTTTCTGTCAAAACACGAATGAACAGTGTTGCCAGATTCGAAATAACCACTATTTCAAAATGCAAACGCTAGATGGCTCACCCTTTAATAGCTGCATTTCTACAATTTTCAAAGACTGACCCTGTATATCTTTTCTCTCACTTCCTCACAAGCGTTCGCCAACGTTTCACACTTACGTCTCCTTGCGTGACTGTTAGAGTCACGCACAAAGACGTACTAATTAGCTTAGCACTACTGCGTTACGCCTCAACGTGACCCCCCAAGTTACCGGGATTGATTAGAAAAGGCGAGCATAAGGCCTCATATTCATCCAACATATACTTGTATAATCTCTGGATCTGAAATACTCGCTAGACTGCCCTGAAATCGGGAGAATATAAGAAGCCAAATTAGTTCTTGTAATTATTTTAATCGCCACCTTGAGTCTGAGGAGAGATATCGGTATAGAGACTTCTTTGAGGGCTCATTACTTATACATTTTCCTCATCTGATCCCTGTGATTACAAGTATGTCGGCAACGTCACGTGTTTCGGACTACAAAAGACCCAGAATATGAACAGTGTGTTAAAATATTCATGAATTTATGTCGAACGATCATATAGTGCAAAATTGAGGTTATTTCTATATGCAGTAGTAGTCAGGGTATAATAGATTTGCTTTTATGTATGCCACATATTTTCTGGACGACTTCTATTTAATCCAATTTCTTCAAGAGTAGTCCCTACTCAGTAGAGTCAATGGAACACAAAACGAATAGTCCGTCTTGAAAGTATCTGGAAAAAACAAAGCTCAATTGTAATTATTTCATATATATTTTCATTTCTTGAATTAGAAAATTGTAACAACATATTCATCTTATTTACTTACGCATCCTCCATTTAACTGTAACACTTGACTAAACGTCGAGGTACACCCGAAACTATATCACCTTCATACTTTTCGGTGATGATAGTCCAGGTCTGTAAAACTAACTGAATTAAATCATCTTTATTTCGTGGCGCTGCTCGTTCAACTTCAATGTTCATTAGTCTCCATATGTTTTCAATGGGACTAAGATCTGGTGAAGCTGCTGGCCATGAAATGGTTGTCACTTGGTGTTCTTGCATCCAAGCTAAAGTATACGCCGAAGTATGGCATCTTGCATTATCCTGTCGAAAACGCCACCCTGTGGATATAAAACATGCGCCGTTTCAGATGGAAATTCGTTCAGAATGTCACAATACTTTTCAACATTAATGTTATCATGCACTAAACAGAAAGGCTAAGCACCACGCTGAGATATTGCTCCCCAAACCTTTATTTTGGTGGGAAATTTGGGAATTTGAACGGTAACAGGTTATTTTGATGCGATGTTTAAGTGATTTCCATCAAAATGGAAACAACTTTCATAAGATATAAAGACATTATTAAAATTATCTGCTTCTAATCGTTGACAAAATTCTATCCTCCGGTCCTTTTTCTAAAGGTCATTATAGGGATTTTTTTTTGGTTTCCTTGATATGTTTCCTTGTCTTTTCAGTGACGTACGGATGGTGTCTGGATATACTTTCATATTTCGTTGATTTCCAAATCTGTTAGCCAATTTGCGGAACCCCCGGCGCGGATTGTGTCGGCCTAAGGCGAATGAAGCGTTTAAATTGTTTCTTTTAGTATTACGCGGTCTTCCTGAAACTGATCTCATATCCATGCTACTTTTACTCCTCTTTATTGTCTCATAAACAGCACTTCTTTCCAGTTCAGTCAATTGCACTAATTTTTTTAACGTTTCGAAAACTTTTTCTATACAAAGATTCTACCTGTTGACAATCACCAATATTTGACAAATAGTGTTGCCATGCAACTTTGTTCATAGCCCACTATCTGCACACCTATTTTATATTTTACTTTTGTCTTAAGATACTACAAAAAAGGAGTATATAAAGATTATTAATTAGATTATTAATAAATTCCGACTACTTTCTAGACGAACTGTAGTAAGCAGTGATAGACAATGTTTGGATTAATTTGTTAATTCATTATCTTTTGAAACAAATACACATTTTTCGAGCTGAAAAACGAACCGGATTAATTTGTGTTGGGTGTTTTCTTAGAGGGATAGAACTTTCGATAGGGATAACTGTGATTAGACAGAAGGTAGAAGTCATGTTGTTTTGACATTTCTGTTCATTAAGCGATAACAAATTATCAAATTGAACTAATTGAATTAATTATTCTACTCAGTAGTTTCTGGTAAGTGCCCTTCCAAATATGTAGAGCAATAAGCAACATATTTTACTTTTTTACTATATAGAAAAAGGGAAGATGCTGTTCAAGTCAGAAAGAAATTAACCAATGTGTATAGAGAAGATATGCTCACAGTACGCCATTGCCAGAACTGGTTTGCAAAATTTCGATCCAGCAATTTTGATGTCGAAGATGCACCACGTTCCGGAAGGGCGGTTTAAGCTGATAAAGACATGAAAAGCATTAGTTGAGGCAAATCGGCGAATAACAATACTTGAGATCAGTAAGAGTTTGAATTCATGGAATTTAAGAGTTTATGACCACTTGAAACGCCTGGGTTTAATCTCGAAGTTCGCTATATAGGTTCTCACGGAGAGATATTTCTTTCGTTGCGTTGTGATTCGCTTCTCAAAGCTCACGAAAATGATCCATTTTTGAAGCGCATCATTGGGGACAAAAAATGGGTTGTATATAACAAAGTCAAACGCAACAGATTATGGAGCTGAAAAGTTGAATCGGCTCAGAGCATTTCGAAAGCCAATATCCATCAAAAAAAGATGATTCTGTCGGTTTGGTGGAACTTAAAAGTAATCGTTGTTTTTTTGAGCTTTTACCATTTAACACAACAATTAATTCGGAAGTTTGCTGGGCACACTGATTGATGCATTTCAACAGGATAGGCCAGAATTAATAAACAGAAAAGGTGTAGTGCTCCACCAAGATAATGCGAGACCTCATACAAGTCTGATCAGTCGCCATAAGCTTTTATAGCTTGAATGGGATACACCATCATATTTTCCAGATCTGGCGCCTTAGCATTATTATTTGTTCCGGTCATTGCAAAATTTCTTGGACCGTAAAACATTTACATCAAATGAAGAGGTCAAAAAACACCTGGATCAGATTTTTGCTAGCAAAGACCAAAAATTTGATGAGCGTGGAATTGTGTTACTACCAGAAAGATGCCAAAATGTGTTGGACCAGAATGGCCAATATATAATTCAATAAAATATTTATTCATTATACGAAAATTGTGTCTTTCATTTTCCCAAAAAAACCGAAATTACATTCCGAACAACTCAATAGTTCATTCATAAAAACCAAGATGTCAAGTCTTAATTTTCAGCTGAAAATATTTTTATAGATGTTTAAAAACTTTTCATTGTAGTAAGCTTGCATTAATAGCTACAGCAATGGATTGTACAAGTTTTCTAAAATCTGTATTCATTGTGCATCGATTTTTCTACATTGCTAATTTACAGTGGCAACTATTTTTAATTTCTTAAGGAAAATAACAAATGAAACCACAGATAGAATAGATGGATGGCGCTGTAGAAATTCCAAAAGGATTAGAAAAAATCTTGGAAGAAAAAAACAATTGAAGTTATCCAAACTCTTTCATGCAGATGTAAGAACAAAATCCCTTTAATTCCCATTTTGCGTGATCCTCGCCACTTCCTTATCCAGAAATTGCCGTATCAAATGCGGGACCTGACCTGAGCTCATCTTTTCCAATTGTGTTCGCATAGAGTGGAAGTATCCTTATTCAAAATGACTACGTTATCAGAATTTATTAGTACCGACAGAGTTTCTGAGAATTATGATGACTTTTTAAGCATATTCCGAGCGGGGGTAATAAATATAGGTGCTTCAACTTAACGCCACTGAGTCTGGAAATAATATAGGCGAAGATGTGTTTTTCGGCACACTGATAGACTTATATTTCATTGGAATTGAATTTGTGATATATTGTATTATTTCATTTGCATAGTACTCTTCGAATAGTCTGTTCTGGGAAATAATTCAGAATTATTTATGCGACCAAAATATAGAATGAAAAATATAGATATGAAAAATAAATGTGCCCTAATATATTTCTATCTTAAAATTATCCCTTTAGTTTCCTGCAATTTATCAACATAAAATTAATAAATAATCCAGAGGATACGGCAAAAATCATTAAGTTTTCTCGGCAATTAATTGATACAGACTTTAAAAAAATTAACATTTGGGTATGAACCATTACAAATCATCTCTGTAGCGTCTCGAATACAATAGACATGAACGGGTCGATTCATTTCCGAGTTATATTTTTTTTATAATTCACTCAAATCTGAATTTAAATCATATCTGATGAGACCCGTGTTTTATGGTCGAAACAGTGGTTCTATGTTATAGTTCTAGTTGAACAATTTTTTATTATGTCCTTACTTTCAATAATTTTTACCCTATTTTGAAATATTATATTTTCAGATACTGAATGGTTTCAGCTGTTACTATTTGGAAGTTGATCATAATTAAAACAAGTTGTAAAAATTACTATGTTTTACTACCAATAAAATGATATTTTACACATTCAATTGCGACTCGAGTTTCGGAAATTAACTATCCCATTTTCAGACAACTGAACTTAACAAACAGAACAGGGTATTTATGCATATACAGAGGTTTATTTCGCGAACATCCAAACAACTGAGTCAATTTTTGAATATCTTGAATAATATTCAGGCAAAAACTAAATTAAAATTAGAAAAAGAATCAAACGATAGAATAACATTTTTAGATATCACACTGGAATATTAAATAGAATTTAACGTAAAATAAATGGAGGTTTATAATTGATAGAAGGTATATAAAATTTTTCAAATATTTTAATATTAGGAGATATATTCTGTTAGCCTTCTACATATTAAATTTCAAAAAATTATATTCAATATTATAACTTCTGGAATTAAATTATTGTCTTATAAGCACCGCTTATATCAAACCACATATAAAATAAACATTCATTATGAGACATCCAAATGAGATAAGAAAATCCAATAAATATAAATTGATAACAGAAATCCTATAAATTAAATATTAAGAGAAGACAAAATTTTGTTTCTGCTCATCCCTCTTATGAAAACAGATATCTTTCAAAAATGTTTAACATAACCCTAAGAATTTCATCATAAAACTATCTTACTTGGAATATTCAATATTATTGAATATCTAAGTAACTTTTTAGAAAATCTCAAGATATGTGAAAACATTACTAAAAAACACGTTTTAAGAGAGACTCTGCTCGTCAGTATCCAATCACATTCAAAAAGTATAACATCAATCAACAAAAAATATTTATTCACCTTAACAATCTAGAAACATTTTGGCAAATGAATATTGAAGATTTAAATGGTGTGCCATGTGACCTCCAACAAATAGTTCTGTGGTTTACCACAGATCTTAAAGATTGACCGGCAATTTAACGGCCTTTGTTATAGCATAAGGAATGTTAAAAAAAGAATTTAACGTGTTCAGAAAACCCACATTCACTGATATATGTATTCCTATAGACTCCAATCACCCATATTCACAAAAAATGTCAGCATATCAATCGATGATCCATGGAGCTTTCGCATAACCCTCATCAAAAAATAACCGCGAAGCTGAAGTCCAAACTATAAAATCAATAGCCGTGAACAACGGTTTCAACCCAAATATAATAGATAACCTAGTTCGGCAGAAACAATCTAAAATAGCTACAAACCAAATTTATTCCATAATAAAAACTAAATAAAACAAAAAATTCATTTCTTTATCGTACTTCGATAGCACAAGTCAAAAAGTGGCCAATAATTTCTCAAAATTAGATGTTAATATTGCTTTCAAAACACAAAAAAAAATTATCATCCGTATTATTTAATACAAAGGACCAAACTCCAAACATACATGAATCGGGAATTTATATGTTATTCTGTTCGACGTGCAGTAGTGAAATTTTCAAATTAGTTCACAATAAAATAATGAATGACTGTAGGGATCGATGTAAATCCAAAATTTTTGAAATATTCAAATAAGCAACATCTATTACCCAATCTTCCTTGACGTGCCGACGTTCTAATAGTTGTTAAGCGTCCTCTCATTTTAAAACTTTTTTAACTTGTATCTCTGTATATTCATAATAACGTTGTTCTGCTTGTTGAGTCTTTAGTTGTCTAAAGATGGGATAGTTGATTCCCGAAACTCCAGTCACAATTAAATGTGTAAATATCAAATTATTGGTAGTAAAACACAGTAATTTCTACAACTTGTTTTGAACATTATATTTTTCCTGTTATGAATGCTTATGTGCACAAATACTTAGGTTGTATTCACTCATTTGTATATATACGTTTTGTCTTAAAAAACATTTTTCTTAGTCATTACAAATATTTCATATTAATTTTATGTGAAATAATACTTTGTTAATATCCCAATGTAATACTTTTGATATATATTGTTAAATTTTCCAGAAATAATTCTGAATTTGAATTTATTCGAATAATTTCATCATAGGGTATTGTTTTTTAGAAAACTATATGTGTACTGAGCTTTTTGTGTTCGTGAATACACGTGAGTATGAGTTATTGTAGCGTCTTCAATATACATTCTGTCAAGAAAGTACCGGGAATTATCGATTTAAATCTGGCGGGGCAATGAGGCAGGTAAAAATTTTTTTTCCTAGGTTGGTACTACTGTCCTTAATTACTATGCCAAGCTTGAGCGGGATCTGTCAACTAGTGTGTTTGCAACAGCTGATTAAGTCAGTCGATGTCAGAGTGCTTGCCGATTTTTACTATGAGTGATTACGTTGAGCAAATAATTTGTTGAAAGTTTTGTGTTGCAAATGAATTTTCGTGTGCCGATACATTGAAAATGTTGCAAAAGGCCTTTGGTGATAATGCTCTATCGAAAACTCGTGCATATCAGTGGTACAGAGCCTTCAAGGACGGTCGTGAAGTGGTCGCCCATCGACGGCTTCGATCGAAGATAACGTCGATAAAATTAAGGAAAGGCTGCTGGAAAACCGTCGTACCAGCTTGAGAGAGATAGCACATGATCTTAAGATATCCCACGAGTCCGCACGTACGATTTTGATTGATATTTTGGGCATGAGAAAGGTGGCCGCACGACTCGTACCGAAAGACCTGAATTTTCTTCAAAAACGTCATCGCGAACAGGTTGCTTCAGACATGCTGGATCGCTGTAATTCCGATTCTACATTCATGGAACGCATTATAACTGGTGATGAGACCTGGGTCTACGAGTACGATATGCAAACAAGCCAGCAATCATCGGAATGGGTGGCAAAAAATGAGCCGAAACCGAAAAAACCACGCCAAAACCGCTCGAAAATGAAGGTAATGCTCATTGTTTTCTTCGATATCCGTGGCGTGGTGCACTACGAATTCGTTCCAGAGGGTCACACGGTAAACAAGGAGTATTACCTAGACGTTATGAATCGTTTGCGTGAGCGTATCCGTAAGAAGCGGCCAAATTTGTGGGCGAACAACTCCTGGATTTTGCATGACGATAACGCGCCTTCTCACCGAGCTACGATTGTGACTGACTTTCTCGCCAAAAACTCAACAAACGTGCTTCAGCAACCACCGTATTCGCCGGATTTGGCTCCCTGCGACTTTTTCCTCTTCCCAAAACTAAAATTGCCCCTTCGTGGCACCCGTTTTGAGTCGATTAAAGCCATAAAACAAAATTCGGCGCGAGAGCTGAAGTCCATCACGGAAAGCGCCTATAAAAAATGTTTCGATAATTGGAAGTGCCGTTGGCATAGATGTATTGGAGCAAATGGAGCCTATTTTGAAGGCGACCCAATAAATTTTGAAGATTAAATGTAAAAATGTTGTTTTAATTGAAAATTCCCGGTACTTTCTTGACAGAGTAGTATAAGTCATGTGTGGTTTGATTCATTTCCGAGTTTCATCTTTCAGCTTGTATAAAATTACGCAGAAAAATTAATCTAAACCATATTCCGCTCCATCATCGAAATACACAAATAACATGCTTCTGTAACTTTTTCACGAAATATATATATTGAATTA